>CAWUFW010003863.1:0-590000 GCA_963921515.1 Calotriton arnoldi | reverse complement strand
AGGGGGAGCCTCCCCGGGTCCGCGGGACCCCGTCCCGGGCACCCTGCCACATGGCAGGACAGGGGACGGAGCCCGGGGTAGGGAGGCCGCCCTCCCCGGGGCCCCTGGGAGCTCCTGAACCCAGCTGAGCAGGTGGAGGCTCCCCGGGCATGACAGAACCCCATCTCGGGCCTTTGGCAGAGCAGCCGGCTGGGGTACGGGGCCCAGGGCTGGAGCACCCAACCCGGGGCCCGGCAGGGCCCCTGGACCCAGCCGGGGCTCTGGGGCCCAGAGGTGCAGTGGAAGCCTCCCAGGGCCCGCGGGACCCCATCCCGGGCACCCTGCCACGTGGCAGGACCAAGGACGGAGCCCGGGGTGGGGAGGCCACCCTTGGGCCCCGGACGGAGCTCCTGAACCCAGCCAAGCGAGGGGGGCTCCCCGGGCACGACGGAACCCCGTCTCGGGCCTTTGGCATAGCGGCAGGCCGGGGGACGTAGCCCAGGCCAGAGCACCTGAGCCGGGGCCCGGCGGGGCCCCTGGACCTAGCCGGGGCTCCCGGGCCCAAAGGCACAGGGGAAGCCACCTCGGGCCCGCGTGACCCCGTCCCGGGCACCCTGCCACGCGGCAGGCCCGAGGATGGAACCGAGGAAAGGGAGGCCGCCCTCCCCAGGGCCCTCAGGGGCCCCGGACGGAGCTCCTGAACCCAGCCAAGCGAGGGGGGCTCCCCGGGGCACGACGGAACCCGTCTCGGGCCTTTGGCAATGCAGCAGGCCGGGGGATGGGGCCCAGGCCTGGAGCACCCAACCCGGGGCCTGGTGGGGCCCCTGGACCCAGCCGAGGCTCCCAGGCCCAGAGGCGCAGGGGAAGCCTCCCCGGGCCCGCGGGACCCCGTCCCGGGCACCCTGCCACGCGGCAGGCCCGAGGATGGAACCGAGGAAGGGGAGGCCGCCCTCCCCAGGGCCCTCAGGGGCCACGGACGGAGCTCCTGAACCCAGCGAAGCGAGGGGGGCTCCCCGGGCACGACGGAACCACGTCTCGGGCCTTTGGCATAGCGGCAGGCTGGGGGACGGGGCCCAGGCCAGAGCACCTGAGCCGGGGCCCGGCAGGCCCCTGGACCTAGCCGGGGCTCCCGGGCCCAAAGGCACAGGGGAAGCCACCTCGGGCCCGCGTGACCCCGTCCCGGGCACCCTGCCACGCGGCAGGCCCGAGGATGGAACCGAGGAAGGGGAGTCCACCCTCCCCAGGGCCCTCAGGGGCCCCGGACGGAGCTCCTGAACCCAGCCAAGCGAGGGGGGCTCCCCGGGGCACGACGGAACCCCGTCTCGGGCCTTTGGCAATGCAGCAGGCTGGGGGATGGGGCCCAGGCCTGGAGCACCCGACCCGGGGCCCGGCGGGGCCCCTGGACCCAGCCGGGGCTCCCAGGCCCAGAGGCGCAGGGGAAGCCTCCCCAGGCCCGCGGGACCCCGTCCCGGGCACCCTGCCACGCGGCAGGCCCGAGGATGGAACCGAGGAAGGGGAGGTCGCCCTCCCCAGGGCCCTCAGGGGCCACGGATGGAGCTCCTGAACCCAGCCAAGCGAGGGGGGCTCCCCGGGCACGACGGAACCACGTCTCAGGCCTTTGGCATAGCGGCAGGCCGGGGGACGGGGCCCGGGGCTGGAGCACCCGACCCGGGGCCCGGCAGGGCCCCTGGACCCAGCCGGGGCTCCCGGGCCCACAGGTGCAGGGGAAGCCTCCCAGGGCCCGCGGGACCCCGTCCCGGGCACCCTGCCACGTGGCAGGACCAAGGACGGAGCCCGGGGTGGGGAGGCCGCCCTCCCCAGGGCCCTCAGGGGCCACGGACGGAGCTCCTGAACCCAGCCAAGCGAGGGGGGCTCCCCGGGCATGACGGAACCCCGTCTCGGGCCTTTGGCATAGCGGCAGGCCGGGGGACGGGGCCCAGGCCGGGCCCCGGCGGGGCCCCTTGACCCAGCCGGGGCTCCCAGGCCCAGAGGCGCAAGGGAAGCCTCCCAGGGCCTACGGCACCCCGTCCCGGGCACCCTGCCACGTGGCAGGACAGGGGACGGAGCCCGGGGTAGGAAGGCCACCCTCCCCGGGCCCCTGGGAGCCCCTGAACCCAGCAGAGCAGGTGGAGGCTCCCCGGGCACGACGGAACCCCGTCTCGGGCTTATGGCAGAGCAGCAGGCTGGGGTACAGTGCCCAGGGCTGGAGCACCCAACCCAGGGCCCGGTGGGGCCCCTGGACCTAGCCGGGGCTCCCGGGCCCAGAGGCACAGGGAAAGCCACCCCGGGCCCGCAGGACCCCGTCCCGGGCACCCTGCCACGCGGCAGGCCCGAGGACGGAGCCCGGGAAGGGGAGGCCGCCCACACCTGGGCCCTCAGGGGCCCCGGACGGAGCTCCTGAACCCAGCCAAGCGAGGGGGGCTCCCCGGGCATGACGGAACCCCGTCTCGGGCCTTTGGCATAGCGGCAGGCCGGGGGACGGGGCCCAGGCCAGAGCACCCGAGCCGGGGCCCGGCGGGGCCCCTGGACCTAGCCGGGGCTTCCAGGCCCAGAGGCGCAGGGGAAGCCTCCCCAGGCCCGTGGGACCATGTCCCGGGCACCCTGCCACGTGGCAGGACAGGGGACGGAGCCCGGGGCAGGAAGGCCACCCTCCCCGGGCCCCTGGCAGCCCCTGAACCCAGCAGAGCAGGTGGAGGCTCCCCGGGCACGACGGAACCCCGTCTCGGGCCTATGGCAGAGCAGCAGGCTGGGGTACAGTGCCCAGGGCTGGAGCACCCAACCCAGTGCCCGGTGGGGCCCCTGGACCTAGCCGGGGCTCCCGGGCCCAGAGGCACAGGGGAAGCCACCCCGGGCCCGCGGGACCCTGTCCCGGGCACCCTGCAACGCGGCAGGCCCGAGGACGGAGCCCGGGAAGGGGAGGCCGCCCACCCCTGGGCCCTCAGGGGCCCCGGACAGAGCTCCTGAACCCAGCCAAGCGAGGGGGGCTCCCCGGGCATGACGGAACCCCGTCTCGGGCCTTTGGCATAGCAGCAGGCCGGGGGACGGGGCCCAGGCCAGAGCACCCGAGCCGGGGCCCGGCGTGGCCCCTGGACCCAGCCAGGGCTCCCGGGCCCAGAGGCGCAGGGGGAGCCTCCTCGGGACCGCGGGACCCTGTCCCGGGCACCCTGCCACACGGCAGGACCGGGGACGGGGCCTGGGGTGGGGAGGCCGCCCTCCCCGGGGCCGCTGGGAGCCCCTGAACCCAGCCGAACAGGTGGAGGCTCCCCGGCACGACGGAACGCCATCTCGGGCCTTTGGAAGAGCAGCAGGCTGGGGTACGGGGCCCAGGGCTCGAGCACCCAACCCGGGGCCCGCTGGGGCCTCTGGACCCAGCCGGGGCTCCCGGGCCTAGAGTTGCAGGGGGAGCATCCCTGGGCCCGCGGGACCCCATCAGGGGGCAGCCTGCCACACAGCAGGCCAGAGGACAGACCCCGGGCTGGTGCGGTGTCCTGGCCCGTCCAGCTGCCGGCTGAGGACCGCTAGGCCGAGAGGGGTTCCGGAGTACCCTGTCCCTAGTAATCCGGAGGAAGGCTACCCCTCTTTCTGGTAACCCGTGCGCACCGGGAGACTGCGGGGACCCTAGGCCCAACCTCCTGGAGCCCTGGCTGGGATCAAGGAGGCAAATGAGCTCTCATTGGGACTTCCAGGGCAGCCCGGCCATCTGGTCGCCCCATTGGAAAGCATTGCGCGCGACCAGTTGGCCGAGGGGAAAAGGCGCGATCAGATGGCCGGGACCGAAGGATGCCCATCTGCCCGCCCGAGCCTTTGTGGAAGGGGTCCCGCCTGCCCTTGCAGGGCTCGGGGGCTCCGCTTCCGGGGGCTCAGAGACCCCGGCTGGGCCTCAGGCACAGGGAGGCCCGCAGGAGCTCTCGGGCCCGGACGCCCGGGGGAGGACTGCCCAGCCCATACCGGGCACTTTGCCACACCACAGGCCGGAGGAGGGAGCCCCGGACGGTGGGGAGGTGATGTCCGGGCATAGCCCATCTGGTCCCCAGCTGAGAACCGCCAGCCTGGGAGGGGTGTCCCGGCATACCCTGCCCCTAGTAATCCAGAGGAAAGCTACCCCTCTTTCTGGGAACCCGTGCGCACCGCGAGACTGAGGGGACACAGGGCGCGGAGGCGCCCGACCTCCTGGAGCCCGGGCTGGGATCGGGGAGGCAAATGAGCCCTCATCGGGACTTCCAGGGCTTCCCAGCTATCTGGTCGCCCCATTGGAAAGCATTGCGTGCGACAAGATGGCCGAGGGGAAAGGTGCGACCAGATGGCCGGGACCGAAAGGACGCCCATCTGCCCGCCCGAGCCTTCGCGGTAGGGCTCCCGCCTGCCCTTGCATGGCTCAGGGGCTCCGCTTCCCGGGGGCTTGGAGACCCCAGCTGGGCCTCAGGCACGGGGAGCCTGCAGGAGTTCTCGGGCCCAGACGCCTGGGGGAGGACTGCCCAGGACCCATGGAGCCCGTCCCGGGCACTTTGCCATGCCGCGGGCCGGAGGAGAGAGCCCCCGGACGGAGGGGAGGTGTTGTCCGGGCATATCCCATCTGGTCCCCGGCTGAGAACCGCCAGCCCGGGAGGGGTGTTCCGGCATACCCTGCCCCTAGTAATCCGGAGGAAAGCTACCCCTCTTTCTGGTAACCCATGCGCACCGAGTGACGGAGGGGACCCAGGGCGCGGAGGTGCCCGACCTCCTGGAGCCCTGGCTGGGATCGGGGAGGCAGTCGAGCCCTTATCGGGACTTCCAGGCCGGCCTGGCCATCTGGTCGCCCCATTGAAAAGCATTGCGCACGACCAGATGGCCGAGGGGAAAGGTGCGACCAGATGGCCGGGACCGAAAGGACGCCCATCTGCCCGCCCCGAGCCTTCGCGGTAGGGCTCCCACCTGCCCCTGCAGGGCTTGGGGGCTCCGCTTCCCGGGGGCTCGGGGACCCCGGCTGGGCCTTAGGCACGGGGAGGACCGCCAGAGCTCTCGGGCCCGGACGCCCGGGGGAGGACTGCCCAGGACCCATAGAGCCCATCCCGGGCACTTTGCCATGCTGCGGGCTGGAGGAGGGAGCCCCCGGACGAAGGGGAGGTGTTGTCCCGGCATAGCCCATCTGATCCCCGGCTGAGAACCGCCAGCCCAGGAGGCGTGTTCCGGCATACCCTGCCCCTAATAATCCGGAGGAAAGCTACCCCTCTTTCTGGTAACCTGTGCGCACCGAGTGACGGAGGGGACCCAGGGCACGGAGGCGTCCGACCTCCTGGAGCCCTGGCTGGGATCGGGGAGGCGGACGAGCACTCATTGGGACTTGAAGGCCAGCCCGGCCATCTGGTCGCCCCATTGGAATGCATTGCGCGCGACCAGATGGCCGAAGGGAAAGGTGCGACCAGATGGCCGGGACCAAAAGGACGCCCATCTGCCCGCCCGAGCCATCGCAGTAGGGCTCCCGCCTGCCCCTGCAGGGCTCGGGGGCTCCGCTTCCCGGGGGCTCGAGGACCCCGGCTGGGCCTTAGGCACGGGGAGGACCGCTGGAGCTCTCGGGCCCGGACGCCCGGGGGAGGACTGCCCTGGACCCATGGAGCCCGTCCCGGGTACTTTGCCACGCCGCGGGCCGGAGGAGGGTGCCCCCGGATGGAGGGGAGGTGTTGTCCGGGCATAGCCCATCTGGCCCCCGGCTGAGAACGGCCAGCCCGGGAGGGGTGTTCCGGCATACCCTGCCCCTAGTAATCCGGAGGAAAGCTACCCCTCTTTCTGATAACCCGTGCGCACCGAGTGACGGAGGGGACCCAGGGCACAGAGGCGCCCGACCTCTTGGAGCCCTGGCTGGGATCGGGGAGGCGGACGAGCCCTCATCGGGACTTCGAGGCCGGCCTGGCCATCTGGTCGCCCCATTGGAAAGCATTGCGCGCAACCAGATGGCCGAGGGGAAAAGGCGCGACCAGATGACCGGGACCGAAAGGACGTCCATCTGACCGCCCCGAGCCTCCGCGTGCTCGTGGGCTCTGCACCAGGGACCCTTGTCCCGGGCAGACGGACCCTTGGCAGGCCGCAGGACGGGGGCTCCCACACCCCAGGCCCTGCCCGAAACCCAGGCCCCGGGGCCGGTCCCTGCTTCTCAACCCAGCCAGGCCGGGGAGATCGGGGAGCCTGCCCGGGCATGAGGGACCCCTGTCCCGGGCACACGGACCCTCGGCTGCCCGCAGGACGTGGGCTCGTGTTCCACACATTTTTTCCATAACTCCGCGTAGTGGCACTACGCCAACTCTGCCCACCCCTACATCTATAGCACTGCTAATCACCTGTGAGGGTCTCTAGGCGCTGTTCCTAGGCACGGGTAGATTAAGTGATTTGCCCAGAATCACAGGATGTTGAGGCAATGCCGAGACTGGGGATCCCCAGCGCCAAAGTAGGCATCTCTGGCTGTTATGCCACACCCTCTCCCAATATAATAATAATGATAATAACGATTGAAATCACACCCAGGTTAAGGCACTATGTGACCGAAGAACGTGCAGAAAGTTTCATTCTGCTCGCGGAATTGGCAGAAGTTGGCGACAATGCGGAGTTCCGGCCAAATTCTGCCAATGGCAGCATGGTGAATTTTAGCTCCCGCAAGGCTCTACTGGCGAGCGAGTTTTGGCGACCCCTAGCATGATTTCCATTCACCAGGAGGGCTTCCGATGATATTTTCTAACACGGGTGGTCGCGGTCAGAGGGCTGCTTCTCGAGTAGATTTTCTACTTATGCGGCTTCAAAATCAACTTAAGTGGCTGTTCACTCTCGCACACTGCATGGAGCCGTTAGCACTGATTTTTCAGCACGGAACGCGCTACGAGCACTAAGTCAAAGCGTGAGCAGCATGACGTGCCTTTTCAGCACATTTTTAAGTAACTCTGTGGACGAGTTCGGCCCACCCCTACCTGGTCCACAAAATAATATATATATTTATTCACATTGTATTTCTAAACGCCCTGAAGCATTAAAATGAGCACTCGACCATGCTCCCAACCATTGGGTCACTTCTGCCTCATTGCAGCTTGTCCTTCCTTGGCCATTAACTTTCTCTGATGCCGACGCGTTTCGAGGCATACACGCCTCTTCATCCAGGGCACAATCAGCCATTGAAAACTCGACTCATCAACCTGTTCCGGTTATTTATTCAATTCGCCCCCAGTGGGCGTGGCTTGGCATAACATTCAAGCATGATGGACTTTGTAGTCCTGTGAGTTCGAGATTAGTGACATCTTTTAGTAAGTTCAATGTGTTGATTGCCATTATTCTCCTTTGTGTACTTTCCTTAGGTAGGATGGACAAAGTCAGGGCACGCTTTGAATTTGGCATTTGGAACATGGTGCCTCGCCGAGTAGAATCGTTCCACTCTACAGCCTTCCCAAATCCGGAATGGTGCTCCTTTTCACGGCCAGGCTGCCGTGCAAAATCATTTTGTATTTCTAAACGCTCTGAAGCATTAAAAGGAGCACTGGACCATGCTCCCAACCATTGGGTCACTTCTGCCTCATTGCAGCTTGTCCTTCCTTGGCCATTAACTTTCTCTGATGCCGACGCGTTTCGAGGCATACACGCCTCTTCATCCAGGGCACAATCAGCCAATGAAAACTCGACTCATCAACCTGTTCCGGTTATTTATTCAATGAGGCAGAAGTGACCCAATGGTTGGGAGCATGGTCGAGTGCTCCTTTTAATGCTTCAGGGCGTTTAGAAATACAATATATTTATTCACATAGGTTTCACTCTAGTTTGGAGAAAACCTCAGATTGTTTTAGGAATGCACAGCGTTTTCTAGGAGTCGGCCCAGTAGACTTTGAAAGGGGGACCTCTAGAAAACATTTATGAGCTGCTAATTACATGTAGTGGTAATTTCCGCATGCGTAAATGTGCATGTATATTTACGTTGGTAAAAGGTTGAGCAAGGGCAAGTGCACTTGGTCATGATTTTTTATCCTCACGATAGAAAAGTTTCCACACATGAATAGATTGCAAAAAAGGGCCCAAAGATTTGGGGGCAGCCACTAAAGATGTTTAAAAATAAGATAAATTGAGGGTGGTGATGATGGAGGCAGTTTAGAGTGCCTAATTTGTACAATAAGTGCAGTGGACCAACGTTTTTCTTACGAGATCACTGTTGGCGTTATCGGATACTAGGGGAGGGTTGCCTAGTCATACCTCATTCTTAAATTCCTGTCTCTATCATACTCTTGCGGTTGTCATCTCTGCTTTTTCCCTTTGTCGTGGTATTTCTATATTTCTTTCCTCCCTTTACTATGTTTCTCTCTCTCTTGCTCTGAGTCAGCGCCTGATGATGAAAAATAAATTCCGGTCCCTAAAAATAAGTGCTGGTGCCCACCACCTGCAACCAACTGTGCAAATAAAGCAGTGTGCGGTTAATGGGTAAGCAGGGAATGCACTAAGGACTAATTACAAGTTAGGAGGAATAGTGTGCGTTATCTACCACGCATGGTAAATATTATTACCATGGGGTGAGGTACTTACCACCTCCTATTCCAAGTTTTTTAATTGTGAATGAGGTACAGGAGTGACACCTGTCTACTGTTTCTGGAAAATCATATATGCATTGATTTTCTGCTCATTTTAACCCAATCTATTACATCCTGTGTCTTGTCTTTTAGGTCTTGCTGCCTGTCCAATTACATATGCGCTGCTATTTCTAGAATTTTTATGAGGATGACTTTCAAACTGTACATCCATCAAGAGTGGATGTATGGATCTTATTAGCATGCATGATTCATTTAGTTGTTTAGTCTTCAATTCAAGGGCCATATACAGTGGAATAGAATCTACAGTTAAACCACATTCTCACACAAATTAAACTATATTTCCAATCTCAGTATCCTGGGGTTTTCCAAAATGTGTGTGTAATGTGATATATGTGTTGCCAAATGTTTGTATGTTATACCAAAAGACATTACATTATACGCATCCTCTACCTCTATGACGTGAGTAGGTCTAGAAAGGCTTGTTATATGTGGGGATGGCTGTGTGCCATACTTCAGTGACCGTCATTGTTTAAAAAAAAATATATATATATAACCAGGGCCCAGAGGTCAATATATACAATTATTTGGGATGTGGACTTGCTTGGGGGCCCCCTACCTGAGCCGATTTCAACCCCAGGGACCCCATCACCCAGGTCCTACCATGTAAAACAAAGGGGAGAGGAATACGTGGATCCCCTCCCAGAGCCTCGAAAGGCTCTGGGGACCCTATTCCTTAGGGCTGATTTTTCAAATCAGGGGAGGGGGCATGTCGCTCCCCTCCCTGAGCCTCTTCGAGGCCCCAGGGACTCCTTCCCCTGGGGCTGATACATATATTAATTAGTGAAGGGGTGTGCATCCCCTTCCCTTGCCTCTTAAGGCCCCGGGGATACCATCCCCAGGGCCAATTATTAAAAAATAAAGGGGAGGGAGCAAGCGCCCCGAGTCTTGAAAGGCCCCGGGGACCAATTGTGTCTCGGGAATCCCACTCCTGAGACACTTTTTCCCTGCCCCCGAGAGCTCTCGCTGGGTAGGAGTAGACTTTTGAACATGGGCAGGTAAAATCAGATTGCTGCTGCCCGATTGGAGCATGGAAAAATACCTGCTCCTGCCAGGCGAGAGCAGTGGGGGCTTTTTTGCTCCCCCTGTGGCCCCCAACATTGTGTCTTGTGGGTACCCTGGGTGGGCACCGTGGCACCCACATTAGGCCCCAGGTGGCGGGATCCCGGAGCTATAAAAGCTCGAAGTGGGTGGGGGCCGCGCGCCAGAAGATGTGATACCCGGGGTCTATACAGGCTTAGGGGGATGGGGGGGCACACGTCCTCCTTCCCAATAAAAAACAAAAAAAGATCTGGGTGTCCTTGGTGGGCACCAGGACACCCAAATAAATTAAAAACAATAAATGAATAATAAATGAGCGACAGGTGCCACTATATTATTCAGTGCTTCCTATAGCGCCCCATAACGCCCTTGGTTATTTTTTAATCCTTTGGGTGCTCATGGTGAAACGATTCCATCATCGGCCGTGGCGCTCCTGTGCCAATGACAGAACCGTTCCGTCATAGGACCTACCCATGGGGGAAGCGCTGACGCTCCCTTCGTGGGCTGCCTATTCCAACCCCCAACCTGGGATGGCACCGTAAGTGCTTTTTCTGCCACGCCCACGTGCCACTATGCCACCATGGATTTTTTTTTAGATTATTATTGTTGTTTTGGGGAGCGGCCCCTTGGGCAAGGCTAGCTCCCCTTGAGGGGCTATATATTTTGGCCTTTTCTGCCCCCCTTAGTGGCAGATCGGCCATATTTTTATGCCACTAGCCACCAGGGAAATAAGGATTTTTCGATATTAGGGACCATCCCCTTCGGCAAGTGTCACTCCTCTTTATCAGGGGCATTTATTTTGGTCTTTTTTGCCCCACTTCGGTGAATATCAGCCATATTTTAGACCGATCTGCCCCCAGGAAAATGTGTTTTTGTGAGAGCCGTACAAGTCATCCCGTCCTGGATTCCTCTGGGTGTCTAGTTTTCAAAAATGTACAGGTTTGCTAGGTTTCCTTAGGTGCCGGCTGAGATAGGGCCCAAAATTGACAGCTAGGCATGTTGCAAAAAGAGGGACAGTTTTAAGTGGATAAATGTGATGTGAGTTTGCATTTTGGGCGGTTTCTTGTTGCTGGCACTAGGCCTACCCTACCAAGTGAGGTACCATTTTTATTGGGAGACTTAGGGGAACACAGAATAGTAGAACAAGTGTTATCACCAATTGACTTTCTCTGCAAAGAAGTCATTTTGAAAAATGCCCTCTAATTCACATGCTAATATGGATACCCACACATTCAGAGATGTGCAAATAACCACTGCTTCTAAACTCCATGGGCCCGATTCACAAAATTAATCTGAGACAAAATCCTAACTTTACGACTTTCGGTATTCGCAAAAGGCATTTAGTAGTAGTAAAGTTGTGGAAAACTAGCTGCAATGGTTGCTAGCATCAGCTGAAGCCATTTTGTTTTTGACAGCCATTTTAGTTAAGTACTTTTTAGCAATGTATCCCTTTGGTCGTCCCATTTTTGAGGAGGAGCAGCCCTTTGCGGCTCCTCGTCCTAATTCCCATGGCCCCGTTTGGTCTTCCTGGTCCCGTGGAGCGAAAATTGTTTTTGTAATGATCCTTGTATTTGCTTTAATATTTGCATTAGCAATGTTTATTCTGCAAGAGAAACGTTTTTTGGAACAGTTGATAAATACTACTCTGCCCTCCTCCTGAGCATATCAATTGATACTCTAGCCCTCATAAAAATAACACTGGAAAGGTCTATTAAAAAATGTTTTTTATTTACGATATTATATTAGATATGTGTTGTTGGCTATTCTGAAGCTGAAATAGATGGTCACTGAAATACATAGGAGCCCTGAAACTTAGAATTGGACTGGATGGTTTTGGGATTTACTTTCTGCTTGGGGTTGGAAAAATTGATAGTTCTGTTTGTAATAATAGCCATTATTTTCTCCTGCTATCTGTGTGTTCATTATGACCCAATGCTCTGTTCCCCATGTATTTCTACTTGTATCTCACCAGTTAAACAATGTTAAAAATGTAAATGCCCACCTAGCAATGGATAGGATAAATGTGCAGGATAACTTCCATGCTTCTAGATCATAGCGGATGTCTTCAGTTAATGGCTAAAACGGCCATCTGTGGAAAACTAGCTGCAATGGTTGTTAGCATCAGCTGAAGCCATTTTGTTTTTGGCAGCCATTTTAGTTAGCCATGTCCTCGCCATGTGCTTTCTCCCTCTTCACTGTTGCCTGCTCTTGTATTTCACTTGAGTCAGGAACTATAATTATCTCCTTCAGTACTGAACCAGAGCACTGCACATGCTCAGAAAGGTCTATCTGCTAGAATGCACCTGCTCTTAGAGTAACTGTCAGGCTATTTTAACTAATATCAGCAATATTGTAAGCCCTCCCACTCTGTTGACTAAGCAATTCTTATGTATCCTTATATGTAACTAGCTATTCATGTGCACACTTGTACCGCCTCATTTGAGTCTACATGCTAACTCAGCTATAAACTGGGCATAAAAGACCCAGAGTGTTTGTACTCCTTAGACTGTCTCCTACAGTGGCCTGCGGGTACTGTATTGACACAGTTTCCCTTATGTGAGGTTAATAAAGTTGTTATTTTGATATTCCAGCTTCCGTGCCAATCTCTTCTTTGTTGGTTTATGGACCAGGTGCATCAGTGAACCCCTAGAAAGGTTTTTTCTTCTACAAAGTTGGGATTTTGTCTTCAGTTTGTCTTAAGTTTTGGTCTTAAGTTAAACTTAATTTAAACTTAAATTAGGATTTTGTCTTAAGACCAAAACTTAAGACAAACTGAAGACAAAATCCTAACTTTACTACTACTAAATGCCCTTTGTGAATACCGAAAGTCGTAAAGTTAGGATTTTGTCTCAGATTACTTTTGTGAATCGGGCCCCATGTCTTGTTCCTATTTTAGAAATACATAGGTTTTCTTCATACCTATTTTTCATTCTTTATATTTTACCAAATGAATTGCTATATACCTGGTACACAATAAAAAACCTTTGTACGGTGCAGCTCAGTTATTAGCTCTGGGTACCTTGAGTTTTTCGTTAACCTAGAAGCCCTATATATACTCACAACCAGAAAGGTCGAGCGGATGCAACGGTACATTGCTTTTGAAAATCCACTATAGTTAGAAGAAGGTACAGGTGAAAACGTAGGCACAAATAGCTGTTTTGCTTTAACTCAGTTTCAATATTTTTTTTTTTCAACTGCTACTTTCTACACAAAAACCTTAAAGGATCTACACAAATGACGATTTAATGAATTCAGAAGTTTGTCTACTTTGCAGAAATGTATAGTTTTCCAGCGGGATCCACCATTGGTTTCACCCCCATTTCTACCACTAACTGGAAGGAGGTTGAAAGCACAAAAAATCAGAAAAATGGGCTATGTCCCAGTAAAATGCCATAACTGTGTTGAAGCGTTTGATTTTCTGACAAAAGTCTGCCTGTTCCTGAAAGCTGGAATGATGGCAATTTTAGCACCAGAAACCCGTCATCGATACCATTTATGGGGGAAAAAACAGAGGCTGTCTTCTGCAGCACCTTTTTCCCATTTCCCCCAGAAAAAACTAAATGTAGCTGTATTTTAGCTAATTTCTCAGTCCCCTCCAAGGGAATCCACAAACACTGGGTTTCTTTAGAATCCTCGTGATGTTGGAAAAAAAGGATGCAAATTTGGCTTAAATATCTAATGCGGACAAAAAGGTATGGGGCCCTAACTGCAAACTACCCCAAATAGCCTAAAAAAGGCTTGTTTCGGGGGGGGTGGATAGGAGGCCCGGCAGCGAAAGGGTTATTGTTGTATGGGGCTGCAGGGAGTGAAGCAGCTCCCTGGCAACATTAAACAAAAAAAAAAACACTTCTAGCTGGGGCTCTATGCTCTTCGGCTGAAGTGCAAGGCCATCTTGTGGTTGTTTTTATGATTGCATGTTGTGGTCCGAAAAATGTACAAAGAAAGACACAAAGACATGTTGGTGTTATTTTCTTTTTAAAAAACAATATGTCTCTGAGTTTTTTATTTCCCCATTTTCAGCCAACAAAATCCAATAAAACAATGTTAAAAGAAAGACTCACAGACATGTTGATTTTTTTTTAATTAAAAATGACAATTGTGCTGTATATATTTAGTTTGGCTAGCAAGTTGACAACACTGTGTATAGAGCTGTGTGGGTTATAGTACGTCTGCTTAGGGCATAATTTACACCTTTAAGTCATAATGATAACTTTTCAATTTCTAAGGTCTGTGTAGTTTAAGTTGATTTTGTATTGAAATAATAATTTATGTTTTCCTAATTATAATTTTTTTTAAATTTAATTTGTTTTTTTATTGAATTTGTATTTTTTTGGTACTTTCGAGAAAGTTCAAAGCTCATTATGAGTGCAGGTGTCGTCTGTGTGATCGTTTTGCTTTCACTTGTGCTTTGCTGAAAGTACTGGTGTACCTCCGTATATGTTTAAAATCATATTTAAACCAAATAAATATTTTCTATTGAAAAGAATGGATTTGGGGTTTCGTAGCTAGTTGTGTTTTTAATAGTATATATATGTTAGTATTGTAAATGTAGGTTGTGCTAGTGACCTCTATGGGTACCGCAATAGTATTGAGATACTACTGCAGTACTTTTGCTTTTGTAAAACAGCATTTCATTGGCTTAGAACTCTGCCAATAGTAGCAAACAGGAAGTGTATACCCCTTAGTCCTGTTCAGTTTGATATCTTCAAAGGAGAAGGTTGTGCTCTTTGGCTGAGGGAACATCTTTTGTTCTGAAGCCACAATTGAACTTTTGGTGAACTGCAATGGCTGAAGAAGAGGATCCTGGGCTGTTGCAAGAGGAGGAAGCAGAGGTGGAGCAGAGCGCGAAATTAAGGGAATCCATTGTATGGGATTTATTTTCATTGCCATCTAGAGGGAAAAAGGTGAATTCAAACTTGTTACCTGCAGCATATGCAATAATGTTATTTCTTATGGGAATGTGAAACAATACTCGCTCGTTACCACAGGAATGGGAAAACACCAGCAGGCAATTTGTTCCACCAGAATGATGCCTTTTTCCCGCATGTGACAACCTGGTGCATGCAGAAAGAAGGCACCAGAAAGAGATAGAAGATGCCAAAACAGGAGCATTGTCGGCTGCCGCTTCTTTTGTTACTGCAACACCTTTGACTTCTCTTGCTTCATCAGCATCTTCACCACCTGCTGCATCTGTCCCTCCAGTAGCATCTTCTAATTATTCTGCCCCATCAGCACCTCCACCAACACCCGGTGCATTTGTCCCTCCACCAGTACCTGCCCCTGGGACCGCGGTGCCAATATAATTTGAGGCAGAATCAGGAAATTATAGAGCAATATGGCAGTACAGCGGCTTACTCTCTCCCCAGCCATGCTGTCATTGTTGCGGGAGATTGAAATATGATCATCCATCGGAAACTTGTCATGACTTACCAATGTTCCACCGTTGTGTTTTGTTTTTTTGTCTTTATTTTCCTCCTGTTTCCTGTTGAGACTATTGTTTTGGTTGGTGAAAAAAAAAGGTTCCAGAAAAAAATCTAAAAATAAATCCCAAAAAGAAAAAGTGCTTTTACCAATATTAACCATATTTTTTCAGGTATCAGAAATACTAAATTGTAATTAATATAGAGATAAATGGTGAGTGTAAGGTAAGTTAAGCATGTGCCTTATGGTCGCTTCATAATAGATGGTAAGTTAAACTACTACAGTGATGTCTGATTGTATTTAATAAATGTAACACAATATCAATCCATCACTGTTTAACTATGAGTTGTGTTACACTACCATGTCATCATTTAGAGCATTTATAGCTCACAATGATCATATGGAGGTTATCAGCATGAACTTTTAATTTGTTAAGGACTCTACCAAGTTCTTCGCATGTATCAGTATTAATTTTTAATATTCCAGTTCGCCATCATACTCCACAGGTAGTAAGAGCAGACACTGTTATGTGCTGTTAAGCCAGTAGGAGTGGTAACTACACAAGGTAAATTAGAGCTAGCCAGCCAAATGCAAATCAGCCTTGAGCATGCTTCTATGGGAACAGTCCAGCCCGAACTGCCAGGACAAGTCCTCCCTGAACCAGAACACAAGCAACCTAGGACCCGTTCTCCCCTGATTAGTTTACAAAAAGTGATGGATGGAATGTTTGAAATAATCTCAGCCACTGGTAAACACTTGGGGCTGGACTGGGATGAGGCCCGAGTAATTACCAGTGGCTGAGAATAATTTAAGCATTTCATCTTTCACTTTTTGTATATTAGGCAGGGTGAAACCGGTTACTTGTGTTCCGGTTCAGGAAGGACTTGGCCTGGAAGTTTGGGCTGAACTGTTCCCATTAGAGCAGGGTCAAAGCTGATTTGCATATGGCTAGGTCCAAACTGAGGTGGCATGGTGTGCAAAATAATGATGAACTGGGATGCAGCACAGAGTAAATACAGGTGTCTGAGAATACTTTAAGCATTCCATTCATCACTTTTTGTATACTTCAAGACATTATTTAAAGCATTGTGCAGCCAGGTCTTTATCTTGGCTGTTTTGATCTATTTCGTCTAAGGACCCCAAATCCAGTCCAATATCCTACTTCTGATTGTAGTGTAAAAATAATATGCATGGATTGATTGCTCTGTAAGGGAACAATATCTGGCTCAATAAATACAATAAATAGTTTTATAGATGCTGTTGTTCCTTTCAGCATCTATAGAGCTGGTTACACAGTCCTTCTACACAGTTCCCTCCCGAGAAGTAACTGGCATTCGGTCAGCAATCCCATGCCAAAAAATATCCGTGTTACTCGCTCCTAAAATTGATGCCTGAACTATTTCTGGACCTCCATGTTTAAAGTAGAGGTGGAGCTTCTGGTCAAGAACCTCGCTCAAACCAGGGATCTCTGAATTTGTACCATTGTCTTCGAATAAGATGCAGAGTCGTGCAGACTGAACAAGTGGCCTTGCTTTAAGAATTCATTGCCTACCTGTCCATCACCCATGTATTTGTCCACCCTTTCAAGGGCTTTTTAAATGCTTAAGTGAGCTGTGCTATTTTCTCATTTTCTGAGCAAGAGAGAATTTCGCCCCTGCAGTAGTGTCAAAGATTGGCTGCAGCGACTCCAGAATGAGTACTGCATTGTCTGTTAAGTTCATATAGCTCTCATCCAGATTATCATTTACCTTGATAGTTACTAGTGTCTGATTCTGGAATAGGAACATCTGGCTTTTGACATTTCTTTGCCAGAATGTCCAATTGAACTTTATTGCAGTTGTTGTTACAGTTAAGAATCCTGTCTAGAGTTTAAAAGGAATCAGGGGGAGGCTTACTGTATTCCATCTCAGACTCAACAAATCTTACATTGGCATTGAAGTGCTTGCAGTGGTATTGGACAGCAGCAAACCTAGAATTCCACTGGGGACTGCAAGTGTCAGACGCCATCGCGGTTTCATTCCATGGACCTCCGCAAGGTGTTACAGGTACTTGTGCTTTCTGCTACTAGCCATGTAGAAGATTTGCAATAAGTACAACAGGAAACCAATCAGTGCCACAAACGGCTTCCAGAATGACTCCTAAACAAGATTTGTGATGTGTGCTAAGCAGCTGATATGTACTCAGTTGGTGAAATACGGTGCGTATGGGTAAGTATGGGTGGGGTAGGTGTGACGTTGACCCACCGCTTGTCCTGTGGGTGGTGGTTCAACTTCCTTTTGGGTGGAGCATGAGTGACTAGGAGCCCACTGCTGGCACGGTTTACTTTGGGATGGTGGGGTGGCCAGTGGTGCTTTGGGTGGGGTAGGGGTGGCTGGCGGCCACTGTGTGTTCTGTGTTCCTAACTTACTTTGGGAGGTTGGGGCATAAGGGGCACTGTTGCTTTGCATGGGGAGAAGGGGTGACTCGAGCCCACCGAATCCCTAGCTTACTTTTGGGTAGTGGGGTGGATAGTGGTGCTTAGGATGGGGAAGGGGTGATGAGGGGCCTACTGTGTGTCCCATGTTCCCAACTAAATTTGGGTGGTGGAGGTGGAGTGAACACTGGTGCTTAGGGCAGAGGAGAGATGACTAGAGGACCATCGCGGTCCCAGTTACTTTTGGGTGGTGTCTTAAATAGAAGTATTGGGTGGGGGAGGCATTGGGTGGTGTGAGGAGGGTACTGGTGCATTGGGTATGGCAGGGGTGACTGAGGGTTTAAAGTACTTGCGGGTGGTGGTAGAGGGGATGGAGGGACACTGATCCAGTGATCCCTCCACCCACAACCTCCAAGGTTGTTGTGGATGACCACAGGCCTGATTTAAAAAAATCTTTGGCCCCTGACTGCTCGTATTTTTTTTTTTTTAAATGTTTGGCCTCACATGCTTGCTCCATCCCATATGGCCGGTGAGTCTGATTTTTTTAAAGTTATAGACCTTGAGGGCCTGCTGCATGCCGTTTGGGTGACAAGCCAGCTTCTTAAAAACATTTTTGGCCCTTGCAGGCCTGCTGCATGCCCCTTTGGGCGTGGACCCATTTCAAAAATACATTTTGGCTACCGCGGGTCTGCCACATGCCCCTCGACCAGCGGGCCCTATTTTTTTTTATGTACAACCCCCACAAGCCAGCCACATGCCCCTGAGGCAGCGGCTCTCTTTTTTTTAAATAAAAAATGTTTTCCCCAGCTGGCCCGCTGCATGACTCTTGAGGGACGGGCCAGTTTAAAAAAAAATGTTGGTCCACAAGGACCCACCCCATGCCCTTCGAGCGGTGAGTCTGATTACTTTTTTTTCCCACTCCATCACCTCCCGGGACTAGAGGAGAATGTGACGAAGGCCAGCTGGCGGTTTTTAATTTTTTAATATTTAAAATAAAAGTTTATTAAAAAAGAGTAAAAGAAGAATCTATAACAAGTCATTACATGTTAACAATTGTATCATTAACTTTTGAAAATAGACGACAATAACATGAACATCACATAAGGTTTGGAAAGTAAAAAAAAAAAGAAAGAGGATGAAAGAAATTAAAGTTAGTGAATAAGGAGTAGAGGTAATAGTCGACGGTGAAAATATTACGACAGGATATATATCCAATACAATATCCATCAAGAAATGCAATTAATACATATCATACGTGTATAACCTTAAGAAATGCAATAAAAAGTTATAAATAAAGAGACTAAAGCTATATGCCAGAACATCCAAGGGGGTTTGTCAACTTCTTCAATTGAGGGTGATGAGGATTAGAAGATTGAGCAGATGAGTCTATATAAATTGAAACAGGTGTCCAAATAATGTATCTTCGTATAGCTAAAGTCAAGGGTAAAACACAGGTTCTGTCTAGACGATGGTTGTAGCAAATACCATACCACCATGCCTGAAAGGAAGTAGCAGAGGTGTCCTTCCAATTCTTGGAAATTTGTTTGGAAGGCGACTGCCAGTAACAGATCAATGATAACAACATTATAAGCAGAACATTTCAAATCGTCTAATAAACTACCTAAAAATACATTCGAGAACAAAAAAGAAACATTGATCTGAAAAATGTCATTAATCTGCTTCCATACCCTGAGCCAGAACTGATGTGTGCGAGGACAAGTGAACAACATGTGATGAAAATCGGTTGAGGGAATGTTACAAAACCAACGATTAAAAGTAATGGCGGAATTCATTTTCTTTAATGCAAAAGATGTGATTAAAAGTCTATTACATATAATAAATAATTTTTAAATAAGGTTTACAACTCTGTAGGATTTACACATTTTTATTCAAATGTTATTCCATATATGAACTAACCCCTCTCATTGTAATTCAATTTATGTCTTATTTCTTGAAATTGAAATGTTGGGTGGAGTATTGGCCTTGTATAGAGTAGAGGCAGTGGAAGACGGAGCTTAGGAGTATACCAGTTGTCTGTTGGATACCTCTAACCTTTTGGAAAAGGAAAGGGCCTGTATTGTTTGTGAGATCATGTCTTGTAGGGGGGTATATTTTTTAACAAAGGAGTTAGGTAGTTGGAAACCGGATTGACCCTGTTGAAATGTCATACATGTATTGTTATCGACAAGTTGCTTAACCCAAAAGAGACCATTTTCCCTCCAAGCTTACTAACAAATAGTTCTCATCAACACAGAAAGGAGCCAAGGGGGAAAAAAATCAAGCCGCCCCCCACTCAACACATTATCAACAACAAGGGCCTGATTCAATGGACACAAATCTTTAGCTTTAAGACACTGGAGGAGTCCAAAATATTTTTTAACTACACCCCCACGTAATGCGGTAAAATACCGCTAATTCAAGTGTCAAAATGTCCAATTTATAAACACATTGTCACTACACTGCAGCCAAAAACTGCAGTGTAGTGACAATGTGTTTATAAATTGGACATTTTGACACTTGAATTAGCGGTATTTTACCGCATTACGTGGGGGGTGTAGTTAAAAAATATTTTGGACTCCTCCAGTGTCTTAAAGCTAAAGATTTGTGTCCATTGAATCAGGCCCTTGTTGTTGATAACAAATAGTTCTACCTTTAAGCCTGATTAGCTTTTTATAACAAATTGAAGACTGTAAAAATGCATCAAGTTCAGATTAAGGAACCACTAAAGGGTTGCTTAATGTTTTATGGAGATTCGTAAGAATAGGGAGGGATAAGCACGAAGGTTTTTGAGTAAATGTTAGAAATTCATCCAATGCGAATGGGAATAGAAAGGATAGTTCAATGTCAGTCCGTGTAGGAGGGAAAAGAAAGACTCTCATCTGAATGAAAATATTTGGATTGTTGTAAGAAAAAAGCAATATGATATGAACGGAAGTTAGAAAAATTAACCCCACCTAATTCTTTAGGATGCTGAAATTTAATAAGAACCAAAGGGGATGATGGACGGAGTGTTGAACATTGCAAGCACTCACCCCCAGTCAACTGATCTGGGTTTAATCCATCATCATTCTTTAGATCACTCCGCCACCCCAGTTCAGACATGGCCATATGCAAATCTATCTGACCATGTGCCTCATGGGAACAGTCCAGCCCGAACTGCCAAGCCATGTCTTCCCTGGACCGGAAACAAGCATCCTGGGACCGGTTTCTGGCTAATCAGCCAGGCTAGCTTGAATCCAGTGGCAAAGTGAGCAAGGGACCCACGTCTGGGCATACCCTGCCAACTTAGAGCGTACAAAGCAAAACCAAAGGGGATGATGGACGGAGTGTTGAACATTGCAAGCACTCACCCCCAGTCAACTGATCTGGGTTTAATCCATCATCATTCTTTAGCTCACCCCACCACCCCAGTTCAGACATGGCCATATGCAAATCAGTCTGACCCTGTGCCTCATGGGAACAGTCCAGCCCGAACTGCCAAGCCATGTCTTCCCTGGACCGGAAACAAGCATCTTGGGACCGGTTTCTGGCTAATCAGCCGTCATCAGCCAGGCTAGCTTGAATTCAGTGGCAAAGTGAGCAAGGGACCCAGGTCTGGGCATACCCTGCCAACTTAGGGCGAACAAAGCAAAACCAAAGGGGATGATGGACGGAGTGTTGAACATTGCAAGCACTCACCCCCAGTCAACTGATCTGGGTTTAATCCATCATCATTCTTTAGCTCACTCCGCCACCCCAGTTCAGACATGGCCATATGCAAATCAGTCTGACCCTGTGCCTCATGGGAACAGTCCAGCCCGAACTGCCAAGCCATGTCTTCCTGGACCGGAAACAAGCATCCTGGGACCGGTTTCTGGCTAATCAGCCGTCATCAGCCAGGCTAGCTTGAATCCAGTGGCAAAGTGAGCAAGGGACCCACGTCTGGGCATACCCTGCCAACTTAGGGCGAACAAAGCAAAACCAAAGGGGATGATGGACGGAGTGTTGAACATTGCAAGCACTCACCCCCAGTCAACTGATCTGGGTTTAATCCATCATCATTCTTTAGCTCACTCCGCCACCCCAGTTCAGTTCGGTCTGGACTGTTCCCATGAGGCACAGGGTCAAGACTGATTTGCATATGGCTATGTCTGAACTGGGGTGGCGTGGTGAAGCAAAATAACGATGGATTAAACCCAGATCTGTGACTGGGGGTGAATGTTTGCCAATGTGCAGCATTCCGTCCATCATCTTGTGTGTTTTGCATTTCGCCCTATGTGGGAAGGGTATGCCCAGACGTGGGTCCCGTGCTCACTACGCCACTGGAGTCAAGCTATCCTGGCTGATGAAGGCTGATAGCCTGAAACCGGTCCTAGGATGCTTGATTCCGGTCCAGGGAAGACATGGCTTGGCAGTTCGGTCTGGACTGTTCCCATGAGGCACAGGGTCAAGACTGATTTGCATATGGCTATGTCTGAACTGGGGTGGCGTGGTGAAGCAAAATAACGATGGATTAAACCCAGATCTGTGACTGGGGGTGAATGTTTGCCAATGTGCAGCATTCCGTCCATCATCTTGTGTGTTTTGCATTTCGCCCTATGTGGGAAGGGTATGCCCAGACGTGGGTCCCGTGCTCACTACGCCACTGGAGTCAAGCTATCCTGGCTGATGAAGGCTGATAGCCTGAAACCGGTCCTAGGATGCTTGATTCCGGTCCAGGGAAGACATGGCTTGGCAGTTCGGTCTGGACTGTTCCCATGAGGCACAGGGTCAAGACTGATTTGCATATGGCTATGTCTGAACTGGGGTGGCGTGGTGAAGCAAAATAACGATGGATTAAACCCAGATCTGTGACTGGGGGTGAATGTTTGCCAATGTGCAGCATTCCGTCCATCATCTTGTGTGTTTTGCATTTCGCCCTATGCGGGAAGGGTATGCCCAGACGTGGGTCCCGTGCTCACTACACCACTGGAGTCAAGCTATCCTGGCTGATAAAGGCTGATAGCCTGAAACCGATCCTAGGATGCTTGATTCCGGTCCAGGGAAGACATGGCTTGGCAGTTCGGTCTGGACTGTTCCCATGAGGCACAGGGTCAAGACTGATTTGCATATGGCTATGTCTGAACTGGGGTGGCGTGGTGAAGCAAAATAACGATGGATTAAACCCAGATCTGTGACTGGGGGTGAATGTTTGCCAATGTGCAGCATTCCGTCCATCATCTTGTGTGTTTTGCATTTCGCCCTATGTGGGAAGGGTATGCCCAGACGTGGGTCCCGTGCTCACTACGCCACTGGAGTCAAGCTATCCTGGCTGATGAAGGCTGATAGCCTGAAACCGGTCCTAGGATGCTTGATTCCGGTCCAGGGAAGACATGGCTTGGCAGTTCGGTCTGGACTGTTCCCATGAGGCACAGGGTCAAGACTGATTTGCATATGGCTATGTCTGAACTGGGGTGGCGTGGTGAAGCAAAATAACGATGGATTAAACCCAGATCTGTGACTGGGGGTGAATGTTTGCCAATGTGCAGCATTCCGTCCATCATCTTGTGTGTTTTGCATTTCGCCCTATGTGGGAAGGGTATGCCCAGACGTGGTCCCGTGCTCACTACGCCACTGGAGTCAAGCTATCCTGGCTGATGAAGGCTGATAGCCTGAAACCGGTCCTAGGATGCTTGATTCCGGTCCAGGGAAGACATGGCTTGGCAGTTCGGTCTGGACTGTTCCCATGAGGCACAGGGTCAAGACTGATTTGCATATGGCTATGTCTGAACTGGGGTGGCGTGGTGAAGCAAAATAACGATGGATTAAACCCAGATCTGTGACTGGGGGTGAATGTTTGCCAATGTGCAGCATTCCGTCCATTATCTTGTGTGTTTTGAAATTTAATAAGAGACATCCGAGGATGTTTATCATGCAATAAGAACTTAGGGCCTCATTATGATAGCGGAGGGTCTGCCGCCGCCAGCTGTGCGGTGGCGGTCCCTCCGCCATCGGACAGCACTTTTCCCCCGCCAAATTAGGATGGCGGGGGAATCGGACCGTGACCATGGCGGGCGCAAAGACAACCCGCCACGGATCCGCCACAGGCAATCGTTCCGATTGCCTGGCGGAGCGGTCAGCATCTGTGAAATGGTGGCGGTGTCTAGCAGGCATCGTCCGCCAAATTACAATGCTGCATCCCCACCAGCCGGTGTATGGTGGTGGAACCGCCATTCACAGGCTGGCGGGGATTGCATTTGCATGTGTTGGGTGGGTCCACTGGGTGCCTGCCATGTAGTGCAGGGAAATGCACAACATGGCTGTTTAGCATTGCGGCGGGTGCTGCAGCCAGCAGCACCCGCCGCAATGTTAAACAGCCTGGATGCGACCGCCATGATGGCGGTCGCATGGTAATCTGTGGTGCGGGACCGCCGCCTTACAGGTGGGCAGTCCCTGTCACCACAACGATGGCGGGCGGACTCGAGTCCGCCCGCCATCTTAATCACTCCCTTAGATAGAATAGTGTAGGTTGTTTGGAAATAGTGACCTGGAATCTGTACAGGGATTAGAGAAAGTAAAAAGAATAATAGGAACAAGCATCATTTTAATAGAATCTACTCTACCCCACCATGATAAAAAAGTGGATTTCATCTAGAAGTTAAATACAAGATTTTTGTTATTACTGACTTAAGATTAACTGAGATGGTGTATTTAATATTGTTTGTTAACCATAATCCTAGATATTTAGTTTTCTGGGGGGGGGGTCCATGCAAAGATAATACAATCAAATATTATAAGCCGCAGAGCAACAAACTTTGTAAACTGTTATAATCTAAATTGACCAGAGAAATAGATCTATAACTTTTACATAATTGATCTTTACCCTCCTTGGGGATTAACCAAATTTGGGCATCTTGCAATGATCCTGCTGCATATTTATTTGGCATAGAGAAGGAGAATAATTTAAACACTGTGTGTAGGAGAGATTTAGAGAAATGAAGATAAAATTCTACTGAGAATCCTTATGGACCTAGAGCTTTCTCTTTTTTAATCAAATACATTGCTGAAAGTATCTCCTTAATAGAAATTTCATCTTTCAGAACAGAGAAATGCATAGACAAGTCATAATCTTTAGGAGTATGTGATAAATATTGTATAATAGAATCCAAAAATGCATTTACTTTAGGTGTGTACAATTTAGAATAGCACAATTTAAATTCATATAAAATTAAGAATCTCTAATAAGGGAAACATTAGCATCTGTTAAAATTTACTTGGAACAGAATGCTCACACACCAAAGAATGATTTCTTGTAACACTAGATTGAAGTATACGCAATTCAATTATTTGCACATGACATACATGACGCCCCACAGGCTAAGGGTCATCTATGGTAGTGAAGCCGGAGGCAGGCTTTGTCCATATGACATGGGCATGCCGTGGCTTGAAGTCATATTGGGAAGCCATGATAGCTGCCATGATTATGACCCTGGGGTGTACATTATCTCCTAATGTTGAGGTTTGCTTGTTGGGGCTCTTCCCTCACCCTCCTAAGTGGAAAGTCGGGAACAGATTTCTGGATCTGGCTTTAGTTCTAGCCAGAAGGAGAATACCCATGGCCTGGAAGTCCACAGTGGCCCCGAGGGTGGAGGAATGGAGACGAGAAGTGACACAATGGCCTGGTGCTGAAGGGAGGGCGTTGACCAGGGAGTAGGTGAGGGGCCTGCGGAGGCGCCCCATTGCAGAGCAGTGGAGGGAGACCCTGGACGCTTGGGAGCACCCGGAAAGAGACAAAGATTCAGAGGACAGCTACCAAGATGGGTCTCAGACTAGTGATTGAAGTGAGCGTATAACTAGAGGGCTAGCTTGGTGGGCTGGTTTCCAATAAGGAATGGGAACAAGCTGCGCAAATAGTAGAGGCCCGAAGGTGAAATCAGTAGGCTGGAACATGATGGAGAGCGCAAGTTATAGGTGTCCCGGGTGCAAAGTTGTTGACCATGCTGCTTGGACGGCAGAGGGTTGTAAGTTGAGGGCCATGTCGCCCCCCTGCCCCCCACCCAGTATTGCCCGCACCACGATCAGATGCTCCTCAGATCCTGTAAGTTACCAGGTATCTGTTTGTTAGTTGTTCAAGTTAAGGGATTAATTTCTTTTCCCTTTTTTTTCAAATAAAGAAAAAGAGGCACCATTAGCGAGATCTCCCCGCTGGAGCTCCTAACTGAAATAGATTGCGCCACGAAATATTCATAGATACATGAACCTAGGAACATATATTGTAGAGGTTAGAACTCTATTAATGTTCAGGACACATAACGGTTTGATATCACTGTTTATAAAATGGAAGTAATGTTTTCTGTGGTGTTTATTAGAAGAAAGGACAGAATCAGGCGGGATGTCAAGGGTACACCACCTGGGAAATACTTTGTAACACAAGGGAGAACATGATGGAATGTTATGACTGTATCTGTTTATGTGCAATTATGATAAATGCCAATAAAAAAATGTTACAAAAATAAACATCGCTGTAACCTTTGTTTTTTTCAGTGAACTTCTACGTTTTTGATATTGTATTTCCTAACTATAACATCCCTGTAACCTTTGTTTTTTCCATGAATTTCTCGTTTTTTTAACATAAAGTAATATTTATTTACCCTACGTTAATCCAATGACAGTCAGGCCCTGTGGCCAACCCCCCAAAGGCACTCAACCCTGGAGCGGGGCCCGCAGCTCCCTTCCCCGTGCCAATTTGCACCCATGGAACCCATCCCCCGGGGCCTGCAACATTTTTTTAGGGAAGGGGAGAACGTAGCCCCGCTCCCCTGGCCGTATTTGCCCTGATTCCCTGGGCCCATCACTTAATCTATGGGGAGTGGGGCACCCAGCCCCCTCATCAGTCTGATTTCGGCCCAGAGATCCCATGCCTCAGGGCCCAGCAATATTATAAATCGGGAGGGGGGCACGCAGCCCCCTTTCCTTCACCGATTTTGGCCCCGGGGACCCCATCTCCTGGGGCCCGGCCATATTAAAAAGGGTATAATATAATAGCTACAGTGGTTTCAGGGAAGAATATTTACATAAAAGAATTGAGTTTAAAGTACAAAGAGTACAGATAAAGTACTAATAAGGCTACCCACAGCCAGAACTTTCTTGAAAACAACTTCGTATTATTAGAATAACTTATTAGAAAACATAAAAAGAATTATAAATAATACAGACATATAACATGGTGCTCATGGGGTTAAACATAATAAACATATAAGGACACAAAATATAAAATTCAGTGTATACAAACAAACACAATGGCAGAGGAATGATAAACAAATTGTCTACTAAATCACAAGATCAATAATGCAGTGACTGCATCCTGTTTAGTTGCCAAAGGGAACGTTGACGGCGTTTTGACCTTGACACTCAAAAGGTCATAATTAGGACACAAGAAAAATATTTAAAAGGGGGCGGAGGGCACGCAGCCCCCCTCTTCAGACGATTTTGGCCAGGGGATCCCACATCCCCGGGCCCAACTATATTTTTATTGGGGCGGGGGCATGCAGTCCCCCTTCTTGGGCTGATTTTGGCCCCGGGGACCCCGTCTCCCGGGACCCGATCACATTATGAACTGGGAGTGGGGCACGCAGCCCTCCACTCTGGGGCTGCAACATGTTTTTAGGGAAGAGGAGTACGTGCCCCTCTCCCCGGGCCTTATTTGGCCCTACGGGCCCCATCCCCCAGGGCCCATCACTTAATTTATGGGGTAGGGGGCACGCAACCCCCTCCCCGAGGATCCCATGTCCCAGGGCCTGGCCATATTTTAAATGGGGATGGGGAATGCAGACCCACTTCCTGGGCTGATTTCTGGCCCCGGGGACCCCATCTCCTGGGCCCAGCCATATTAAGAAGGTGGAGGAGGGCATGCAGCCACCCTCCTCAGGCCGATTTCGACCAGGGGATTCCAGATCCCGGGCCCGGCCATTTTTTAAATGGATAAGGGGGCACTTACCCCCCTTCCTGGATTTTGGCCCTGTGTACCCCATATTCCGGGACTTGGCCACATTATGAAGTGGGAGGGGGCATGCAGCTCTCCTCCCTGGGCCAATATTGGCCCCAGGAACCCCATCCCCTGGGGCCTGGCTTCCCTTCCCAGGCTAATTTCGCCCCCAGGGACCCCATCCCCCAGGGTCCAGCTAAAATTAGTGAAGGGGGAGAGGGGCTTAGTGGCCCCCCTCCCCGGCTTGATTTTGGCCTCGGGAACCCTATCCCTGGGGCCCGGTCAATAAAGGGTGGATGCCCTGGAGCACACCAGAGCACCCACTTCACCATTGTTGGGGGCTGCGGGGAAGCCCCAATGCCCCCGCGGCCCCAGCCGTCTCCCCGCCTCCAGCGGGAGCCGGCATTCATCTTGCCTGCAGGGAGAAGCTAAAAATGGTGCTTCTTGCAGACAGAAGCAATTTTTTCAGCTTTTTTGCTGCCCACTAAACAGATGAACAGTTTGCTCCCACTGGGAGCGGACTTAGGGGCATATTTACAAGGACTTATTGCCACCAGAATGTCATTTTTTTTACGTTCTGGTGGCGATAAGCCCTTAGCCTTATTTACAAGGCAGCGTTAAGCCACTTAAAGTGGCTTAATGTCGTCATGTAAATAATGCCCCTTTCACGCAGCACTTAGCGTGAAAGGGACGGGCAATGGGTGTGGCAGTGGGCGTTCTGCCGCAACAACCATTGCTTTTTGACGCTGCCCCGTATTTACAAGGCAGGCGTAAATATGGGGTGGCGCCAAAAATAAGACCAGGGAAAACCTGGTCTTGAACTGGCACAATGAGGAGAAATTACTAATTTCTCCTTGTTTTTGCAGTTTCTATGTGTGTTGCATTCTGCAGCACACATAGAAAGAGCAAATCACCATTAGTGATTGTTTATGTGTAGGAAGGGACACCTTTCTGCACATGAACAATCATTCCCTGCAACGCAAGCACCCTTGCACTCTTGTGCAAGGGTGCCTGCATTGGCGAAAAGTAGCTAAATTAAGCGCCAGCACTAGGGGAAACGCAGGGGTGTGCCGTATTATTGTAAATACGGCGCATCCCTGCGTTTTCAAAGTGCCAGAGCATGGCGTTACCAATTGTGGCATAACACCTCGCTCCGCCATTCTGTTGTAAATATGCCCATTAGTGTTTGCCCTTGCTTGCCGGCAGATTTCAATTTGCTCCCGCCAAGCAAGAGAAAAAACAGGTTTCCCTGCCTGCACCAGTGCGGGCAAGGAAACCACTATGTCCTGGTGTGGGCACCGTGAGACACAGCTGGGGCAGGCCCTGGGGGCTTGGGTCCCCAGGGCCATTATTGGCTCCGGGAGGGGGGCTGCGTGGCCTCCCTCCCTTTTCTGTGCACGTCTAGGCCCTGGGGAATGGAGGCCCCAGGGCTGTAACCGGCCTGGGCAGGAGGGCCACGTGAACCCTCTCCGCCTAATAAATAAATAAATCCCCCCCCCCCGGGACCTGGCCCACCCAGAGGGAGAAAAAGAGCAAGCCCTTTTTTAAAATAGTCTTTGAATCCTCTGTGAAAATATATATATTTATATATATATATATATATATATATATAAATATATATATATTCACTGAAAAAACCATAGGTTTTAGGGACAGTTATAGTTAGTTGGACATTGCACTCGTACAAAACCCGTGAAATTCCCCCGTTATAGTTAGTTCAGCTAACTATAACTCGCGCCCGCAATGCACTGCTGATGACGTCACATATTACATCACTCATGACATGGTCAGTGACATCACTGATGACATCACTGATGACATCTCAAATGACATCACTGATGACATCACTGATGACATCATCCATGTGATAATTTGATGCATCTTCTCACACCCTAATATAACCCTAATATAACCGTTTTCAGACGGGTACTGGTGGTAACTGACTCTGACTAACCAGGCCTAGAGCCAGTGCTATGCTAAAAGACACTTAGAATACCTCCAGTAAGCGCCACAGAGCTGCGTTGCACAGAGGTGTAAAAAGGGGCGTGGCCTAGACCACCTCTCTGCAACGCAACCCTGTGGCGCGTACTGGAGGTACCTGGTGGGCTAGTTGGCCCCCAGGGTCCCTCAGGATTCAAGGGGAATTAATTCCCCAACTTAAAACGCGCCACAGGGTGTGTTTGCACACATGTCACCTGAGGCCCCGCCCCCTCCCTTCACCACTGTGCAAATGCGCCCTGTGACACGATTTAAGTTGGGGTATTAGGTCACCTTGAATCCTAGACCACCAGCTACCTCCATTAAGTGCCTCAGAGCACCTCTCTGCAACGCAGCCCCCTGGTGCATACTGGAGGTTCCTGGTGGGCTAGTTGGCCCCCAGGGACCCCCAGTATTCAAGGGGAATTCGTTCCCCCTGTGCAAACGCGCCAGGGGGCGCGTTTGCAGAGTGCTGCCAAGGAGGGGGCGTGGCCTCCGGCGCGATGCCGGTCTTTTTTGTTTTTTTTAAGAAGGGGGGCTGTGTGGCCCCCCTTCTTTTTCTAATTTATTGGCCCTGGGGACCCCATCCCCCAGGGCCTGCCCCCTAATATTTTTAAAAAGAATTTGGAAGGGGGCCGCGTGGCCCCCCTCCCGAGGCTTTAATCGGCCCCGGGGACCCCATCACCCGGGGCTTGGCCGTTTTTTTTATTTAATGTTTTGGAGGGGGGCTGCGTTGCCCCCCTCCTCAGGCCACTTATGGCCCCGGGGACCCCATCCACCGGGGCCGACCTTTGTTTTTTTTTTAATTATTTTTTTTCTAACAATATTGGGGAAGGGGTCCGCGTGGCCCCCCTCCCGGGCCACTTGTAGCCCCGGGGACCCCATCCCCCGGGGCTGGCCCTCTCCATTGGGGACGGTGGGGGGGTCCCCAATCCCCCACGGTCCCGCCGGCTCCCCGCGTCCCTCGGGAGCCGGCAGTGCTTCCACACGGGGAGCTGCTAAGATGCAGCTCCCCGTGTGGAAAAGCAATCGTCTTTGGTTTTTGGAAGAGAGAGCAGGTTTCCTGCTCTCTCTTCCAAAAACCAAAGCAGTTTGCAATTACAGGACGGGAGCCGTGAGGCTCCCGCCCTGCCATAGCAAACTACAGTGTCCCGGGGTGGGCACCCCGGGACACTGCAGGAGCCGGCCCTGGGGGTGGCGGTCCCCAGGGCCATCACAGGCTCCAGGAGGGGGCCGCGTGGCCCCCTCCCTTCACATGCACAGCCCCCGGGAGGTGGTGGTCCCGGGGCTCGGGGTCCGAAACGGACCCCCACATTCAAGCTCTTAATGCCCCGGGGAGGTGGCGGTCCCCGGGCATGTGGGGGCTCGAGCCCCCACACAGGTAATTTTATTTTTAAAAAGAAGCCCCGGGGGTTGCGGTCCCCGGGGCTGCGGGAGGGCCGAGTGCCCTCCCGCACTATTTTTTATTGAAAGCCCCGGGGGTGGCTGTCCTCGGGCTTGGGGGACCTTAGAGGCCCCCCCATCAAATGTTTTTATAAACTCCTGCATGCCCCCGGGACTTGGCCCACCCGGGGGCCAAATAACAACGAAGCGCGGGAGCCCGCGCTTCATTTTGTTTTTTACGGCGGGATCCGCGCACCCTGCACGCATTCCGCCGGTTTTTAAAAAAAACAAAAATTGTTTTGGCCCTGGGGGTCCTTGTGGGACCCCCTAAGCAGGCCTAAGGGGTCAGGGTGTTTGTACCCTGCCCCCTTTTGCGTTTTGCGCACTTGTTTCTTGTGCCTCGGTTCTACCGAGGAATAAGATGGCTGCCAACACTTCCTGGTTTGGAGTGTTGACAGCCAATTAGCATACAGCTCGTGATCGGGAGGGTGCGCTCAGGGTGCGCGGACCCTCCGTGGCCATAGATATATATGTGATTTTACTTTTGATTTTCTCAGGAACTACTGAACGGATTTACACCATTTAACCAAAAGGCACGACTCTGAACCAAGGGCTACCTTTTTGCCAAAGTTGGTGTAATTCCGTTCAGCAGTTCAGGCTGTAGCTGCGATGAAAGGTTCCTATGGAAAATTGCATGGGGAAAACACGTTTTGGGACCCCCCTTTTTTCTCAGCCCCCACTTGACAAATCACCCGAGACTTTCAGGATAGGAGCAGACCGGAGCGCCCCACGAGTTTTGAAAATTTCGCGAAGATTCGTCAACCGGCGCAAAAGTTATTTCAAATAGAATGTTGCGGATTTCCTATGGAAAATAGGTCCTAACTATAACTATCTACTGGCGACCGCCAGTAGATAATATATATATAGATATATATACATATAGCTCCACTCGCCTGCCTCAAAATCCAGACAGACTCCAGCACGCTCGGGTTCGCAAAAGAACAGGTTTATTGGCACACAACAAACAGGTAACGCGTTTCAGCAGCCGCAGCTGCCTTTGTCAAACCTTCTGTGGTTGCCATTTTGATTAACATTTATACATGTTCCCGGAGCCTTACAAAATTAAAGTGACAGTGCAGTATTGAACTTAAAGTGACAGGTGCTTTCAGTTGCCAATAATAATTAACTTAAAGGCACAAACATGATTTGTAGTTCCACTCGAAAATATACCAATGCTAGGTTACTCAACAAATAGCCAAGGGCTCTCCTAGAGGGGTCACATTAGCAAATTAGTTTTGCATTCCCCCTTTACTTAAAAGTAAATAGCAACAAGGTGGAATGGAGTGCAAGTGCCCATTGTACCCAGTCGTTTTCAGATGTTCATAAACACCTAGATTGAAATCTTATGTCACCTTAATGCTCTAAAATAAAAAATACAAAAACATAAAACACACATGCTCCAGGTGTAAAAACGGCATAAACATATAAATTCAAATTTATGGCCTGGATTAATTCAAGAAATGAATCATACCTTATAACCCTAGATGGGGACAGAAAATTGAATAAGAAAAGTTTGGAATACACAGATGAAACTTCCCATACCATTGTTACCAAGGGTGTTACAGATGAACATGCATATCCTCTTCGGTATTGAGGCCGTTAGGGATTTTCGAATTAAATCTCAAGATATATCTGGATTCTAATTGCCTCAAATACCTCTCTCTATTACCTCCTCTCAGTCTTGCAGGCACTTGATCAAGCACAAAATATTCCAAGTTGTTAACATCACTATTATGTGCCTGTTCAAAATGCCTTGCCACTGGATAAGATTGAGCCTTGTGTTTAATAGCTCTGATGTGTTGCAGGATGCGCTGATGTACACGTAAGATGGCACTCCCAATGTACAACTTATGACAACTGCATCTTAGTGCATATATAGCAAACTCGCTCCTGCAAGTGAGGGGTTTCAATATCTGCCATTTAGTATCTGAAAATGGCAGAGGCACCTCCATCGTGTTGACACCATAGTTGCATGCTTTGCATTTATGGCATCGTCTGAACCCTTTGCTGCCACTAAGCCATGTCTCTTGCTGTTTTGTCCCTGGACTATTATTGACCAAATCCTCTCTCATTGATCTGCTCTACGGAGAGTCAATAGTGGTCTATTGTGTATCCTGGGGCCTAGGATTGGGTCACTGCAAATTAGGTGCCAATGCTTTTGGAAAATGGCACGTATCTTATGGTGTTGCTCATTAAATCCTGTAATGAACCGTATTGTTTGCCCTGCGTCATTCTGTGTGTTCCTCCTACTCCCATCAGTGAAGATAAGTCTTTCCCTGGGACTGGTGTTTGCCTTTACTCTAGCTGCTTCAAGTGTGGCTCTGTTGTACCCTCTCCTTTCAAATCTCCCTGCTAGTTCCATTTGAGCTTTGTGGAGCTGCTCTGTTTCACTGAAGTTTCTTCGCAGACGGAGATTCTCCGCGTAGGGTATGCTGTTCTTTAACTTTGTTGGATGGAAACTCCGAGCATGCAGCACTGTGTTGCCGGCCGTGCTCTTCCTGAACGTTTTTGTCTGTATCTTTCCATCCACCACATAGATGGTTAAATCTAAGAACTCTACCTCACTCTTGCTGATGTGTGAGGTAAAATGTAGATTAAGTTCATTGTGATTTATCCTCTCTATAAAGTCCTCTGCTGATGATTGATCGCCGCGCCATAAGACAAAAAGATCGTCTATATAGCGCGACCATAGAACCACATTCCTAGATATTTCAGTGGCAAAATCTTTCGCCAGCACCTGCTCCTCCCACCAGCCCATATGCAGATTCACATAGCTGGGTGCGAAGCAGGTGCCCATGGCAGTGCCCCTCATCTGTTGGTATAGATCCGGTCCAAAAAGGAAAATATTATTGCGCAAGCACCATCCTAGCATATTCAACAGAATTTCTGTGTGCTTATATAGTGTCAATGGTCTTGAGCTAAGGAAATATTGGGCTGCCCTCATGCCATCTGTATGCAAGATACTAGTATACAGGGAAGTCACATCAAGCGTGATCATTAAGTAATCCTGTTCCCATCCTATATCATAAATCTTCTTTAGAAAGTCCCCTGTGTCCTTGGTGTAGGAATCTAACTTTTTCACTGGAACCTGCAAGAAGTAATCCAAATATTTAGAGGTGTTTTCAAAGAGACTGCCAATGGCAGAGATGATGGGACGGCCCGGAGGTACACTGATGTTATAATATATAATATATATATATATGCATATACAAATACATATATGTATATATGTATATATAATAAATATATACATATATATGTGTATATCTATATATATATATATTCACTGAAAAAACCATAGGTTTCAGGGACGTTATAGTTACAAATTAGCATTTAAAAAACCTTTGAAATTCACTGAAAAAACCATAGGTTTTAGGGACAGTTATAGTTAGTTGGACATTGCACTCGTACAAAACCCGTGAAATTCCCCCGTTATAGTTAGTCCAGCTAACTATAACTCGCGCCCCCGCAATGCACTGCTGATGACGTCACATATTACATCACTCATGACATGGTCAGTGACATCACTGATGACATCACTGATGACATCTCAAATGACATCACTGATGACATCACTGATGACATCATCCAGTGACTGTGTGTTTCTGTAAAGTTTAAATATTTTTAATATATATAGGAAAAGACGTATTGAAGAATGAGTGGGTGTGTAAGTGTCTGTATGGATGATTTAGTAGGTGCGTGACTGACTCTATAAGTGAGTGATTTAACGTATCTTACTGAATGCATGGGTTAGTGACTAAACTGGGTGAATGTCTGTATTCGTCTGTCTGTTGCTGTGTAAGTGGCTGCATGTGTTTGTGAATAGCTACATGAGTGTCTATATGAGTTATTGAATGCTTGTCTGAGTATCTGTATGGGTGCCTGAGTGTTTGTGTGGGAGGGGTGTGTGCAACTCTGTGCATAGATGTGTGAGTGGGTGATTCACTGGGTGGATGGTTTCAAGAGTGCAACTGTGATAGACTGTATGGGTGGGTAAGTGTGTGTAAGAGTGTGTTAGTGAGTGAATGTATGTCCCAGTGGTACATGTGTGAGTAACTACATATGTGAAAGGCAGTATATATGTGTGTTGGAGTATATAAATAGCTATAAGCGAGAGTGAGTGATTGTGATAGTGGCTGTATGGATGAGTGTGTGCTTGTATCAGTGATTGTATAAGAGCGTAAGAATGTGCTACTATTTGTATGAGTAAGTGAGCTGGTGTGTGTATAACTGTATAGGTGAGTAAATGGTAGTGTGTTTAATTATTTGCATGACTGACTAGGTGTGTGAGTACCTCTATGGATGAGTGGCGGTGTTTGAGTGTCTATATAGGAGTATGAGTGCATATGATAGTCCTGTACTGAGTGACCGTAAGTATGAGTGACTGTACGGGTGAGTGAGTGGATGTGGGCGTAGACCTAAGAATCAGTGAGTGGGTATGTAGTTATTGGTGTTGGAGTGTCTATGGTTTTGCGAATGGCAGTCTGTAATTTAGAGTGGGTGTATCAAAGGTTATATTAGAGTGTGAGGAGGTGCATCAGATTATCACGTGGATGATGTCATCAGTGATGTCATTTGAGATGTCATCAGTGATGTCATCAGTGATGTCACTGACCATGTCATGAGTGATGTAATATGTGACGTCATCAGCAGTGCATTGCGGGGCGCGAGTTATAGTTAGCTGGACTAACTATAACGGGGGAATTTCACGGGTTTTGTACGAGTGCAATGTCCAACTAACTATAACTGTCCCTAAAACCTATGGTTTTTTCAGTGAATTTCAAAGGTTTTTTAAATGCTAATTTGTAACTATAACGTCCCTGAAACCTACAGTTTTTTCAGTGAATTTCAAAGGTTTTGTAAATGACAATTTTTAAATGTATTAATTGTTATATACATTTTTTTCATATTGATTTCCAAATTTTTTAGAAACAATTTTTTTTTACATATTTTATTTTTTAAATTACATTGTAATTACATTATACATTACATTACAAAAATACTTTCTCAGAATGAATTACTTTAGTTTAATTACTTTGCACATAGGCAATAGACTTTTAAGTACAGTAGTTACAGTTGTTGCAATGGGCAACACATTTTCAAACACAATGCAACATTCAGCTCAATGTGAATTTCTAGTTAAATGTAATTAGTTACTTTATGGATTACTTTTCTAACCACATTACTGGATCCTAGATTCAGTCCTGGGACATCTCCTGTAAACAGTTGAGTAAAAGCGTTTTGGTTACAGTCGTGATTTTTAAGGAATATTATTGTACTTTAAAAGTTCACACTTAGAAACTTTTTCTCATAGAATCACCAATGTTATCCTATGGAAGGAAATTCACTTAGAAGTTAAAAACTGTTATCGTTACTTTTTTCTTACTCAGTGTTGGATCCTGGATCCAGCACTGGTGCATCTCCTGTAAACAGTTGAAAGAATGCGTTTAAGTCATACAGGCGATTTTTTAGGAATATTTGTAGTTTGTGAAAATCGACACTTTGAAACTTTTCTGCTGAAAACCAGACAATGGATTCCTATGGAAGGAAATTCAAGTTACTGGTAAGTACGGTTAAAATTACTTTTGAGGATCAGTACTGGGCTGAAAGATGCAGCACTGAGGTCTCTCCTGATAACAGGTGAGTAAATCGGAATTCGTATTTCGGCTGATTTTAGAGGACTATTTTAAAGTTCCAAAACTCCACACTTAGAAGAATTTCCAAGTGAAACCAGTCAATGTTAGCCTATGAAGGAAATTCAAGTTACCGGTAAGTACGGTTAAAATTACTTTTGAGGATCAGTACTGGGCTGAAAGATGCAGCACTGAGGTCTCTCCTGATAACAGGTGAGTAAATCAGAATTCGGATTTCGGCTGATTTTAGAGGAATATTTGTATGTTTCAAAAATCAACACTTAGAAACTTTTTCAGCAAAAAGCAGGCAATGATATCCTATGGAAGGAAATTCAAGTTACTGGTAAGTACGGTTAAAATTACTTTTGAGGATCAGTACTGGGCTAAAAGATGCAGCACTGGGTTCTCTCCTGATAACAGGTGAGTAAATCGGAATTCGTATTTCGGCTGATTTTAGAGGAATATTTTAAAGTTCCAAAACTCCACACTTAGAAGAATTTCCAAGTGAAACCAGTCAATGTTAGCCTATGAAGGAAATTCAAGTTACCGGTAAGTACGGTTAAAATTACTTTTGAGGATCAGTACTGGGCTGAAAGATGCAGCACTGAGGTCTCTCCTGATAACAGGTGAGTAAATCGGAATTCGTATTTCGGCTGATTTTAGAGGAATATTTTAAAGTTCCAAAACTCCACACTTAGAAGAATTTCCAAGTGAAACCAGTCAATGTTAGCCTATGAAGGAAATTCAAGTTACCGGTAAGTACGGTTAAAATTACTTTTCAGGACCAGTACTGGGCTGAAAGATGCAGCACTGAGGTCTCTCCTGATAACAGGTGAGTAAATCAGAATTCGAATTTCGGCTGATTTTAGAGGAATATTTGTATGTTTCAAAAATCAACACTTAGAAACTTTTTCAGCAAAAAGCAGGCAATGATATCCTATGGAAGGAAATTCAAGTTACTGGTAAGTACGGTTAAAATTACTTTTGAGGATCAGTACTGGGCTGAAAGATGCAGCACTGAGGTCTCTCCTGATAACAGGTGAGTAAATCGGAATTCGTAGTTCGGCTGATTTTAGAGGAATATTTTAAAGTTCCAAAACTCCACACTTAGAAGAATTTCCAAGTGAAACTAGTCAATGTTAGCCTATGAAGGAAATTCAAGTTACCGGTAAGTACGGTTAAAATTACTTTTGAGGATCAGTACTGGGCTGAAAGATGCAGCACTGAGGTCTCTCCTGATAACAGGTGAGTAAATCAGAATTCGGATTTCGGCTGATTTTAGAGGAATATTTGTATGTTTCAAAAATCAACACTTAGAAACTTTTTCAGCAAAAAGCAGGCAATGATATCCTATGGAAGGAAATTCAAGTTACTGGTAAGTACGGTTAAAATTACTTTTGAGGATCAGTACTGGGCTAAAAGATGCAGCACTGGGTTCTCTCCTGATAACAGGTGAGTAAATCGGAATTCGTATTTCGGCTGATTTTAGAGGAATATTTTAAAGTTCCAAAACTCCACACTTAGAAGAATTTCCAAGTGAAACCAGTCAATGTTAGCCTATGAAGGAAATTCAAGTTACCGGTAAGTACGGTTAAAATTACTTTTGAGGATCAGTACTGGGCTGAAAGATGCAGCACTGAGGTCTCTCCTGATAACAGGTGAGTAAATCGGAATTCGTATTTCGGCTGATTTTAGAGGAATATTTTAAAGTTCCAAAACTCCACACTTAGAAGAATTTCCAAGTGAAACCAGTCAATGTTAGCCTATGAAGGAAATTCAAGTTACCGGTAAGTACGGTTAAAATTACTTTTCAGGACCAGTACTGGGCTGAAAGATGCAGCACTGAGGTCTCTCCTGATAACAGGTGAGTAAATCAGAATTCGGATTTCGGCTGATTTTAGAGGAATATTTGTATGTTTCAAAAATCAACACTTAGAAACTTTTTCAGCAAAAAGCAGGCAATGATATCCTATGGAAGGAAATTCAAGTTACTGGTAAGTACGGTTAAAATTACTTTTGAGGATCAGTACTGGGCTGAAAGATGCAGCACTGAGGTCTCTCCTGATAACAGGTGAGTAAATCGGAATTCGTAGTTCGGCTGATTTTAGAGGAATATTTGCACAATTGTGAAGGGAGGGGCGGGGCCTGAGGTGGCATCTGTGCAAACGCGCCCCGTGGCGCGTTTTAAGTTGGGGGATTAAGTCCCCTTGAATCATGAGGGTCCCTACGGGCCAACTAGCCCACCAGGAACCTCCAGTATGCGCCACGGGGCTGCGTTGCAGAGACATGTACAGAGGCCACACCCCTTTTACACCTCTCTGCAACGCAGCTCTGTGGCGCTTTCTGGACGTACCTGTTGGGCTAGTTGGCCCCCAGGGACCCTCAGGATTGAAGAGGATTTAATTCCCCATCTTAAAACGCGCCACGGGGCCTGTTTGCACACATGTCACCTGAAGCCCCGCCCCTCCCTTCACCACTGTGCAAATGCGCCCCGTGGCGCGTTTTAAGTCGGGGGATTAACTCCCTTGAATCCTGAGGGTCCCTGGAGTCCAACTAGCCCACCATGTTCCTCCAAAAGCGCCACAGAGCTGCGTTGCAGAGAGGTGTAAAAGGGGCGTGGCCTCTGTACACCTCTCTGCAAGGCAGCCCCTGGCGCATACTGGAGGTTCCTGGTGGGCTAGTTGGCCCTCAGGGACCCCCAGTATTCAAGGGGAATTCGTTCCCCTCTGCAAACGCGCCAGGGGCGCGTTTGCAGAGTGGTGAAGGAAGGGGGGGCCTGCGGGCCCGATCGTTTTTTTTTTTTCTTCCTGAAGGGGGCCGTATGGCCCCCCTTCCTTTTCCTATTTTTAGGCCCCGGGACCCCATCCCCCGGGGCCTGGCCTCTCGTTGGGGACTGTGGGGGGTCCCCAAACCCCCACAGTCCCGCCGGCTCCCCGAGCCGGCATTGCTTTACACATGGGGAGCAGCTAACATGCTGCTCCCCATGTGGAAAGCTATCGGCTTTGGATATTGGAAGAGAGAGCAGGTTTCCTGCTCTCTCTTCCAATATCCAAAGCAAGTTTGCAATGACAGGACGGGAGCCGCGAGGCTCCCGTCCTGTCATGTCATTGCAAACAGCAGTGTCCCGGGGTAGGCACCCGGGACACTGCAGGAGCCGGCCCTGGGGGGTGGCGGTCCCCAGGGCCATCAAGGGCTCCAGGAGGGGGCCGCGCGGCCCCCTCCCTACATCGAGAAAGCCCCGGGGAGGTGGTGGTCCTCGGGGCTTGGGGGTCCAAAACGGACCCCCATTTTCATTTTTCTTATGCCCCGGGGAGGTGGTGGTCTCCGGGCGTGTGGGGGCTGGAGCCCCCCACACAGGTTTTTAAATATAAAAAAGAAGCCCCGGGGAGGTGGTGGTCCCCGGGGCTTGGGGGCCCTTAGAGGCCCCCACACATAAAATTAACCCCCCAGCATGCCCCCGGGACTTGGCCCACCCGGGGCCAATTACATCGAAGCGCGGGAGACCGCGCTCGATTTTTTTTTCCGGCAGGGTTCGCGCTCCCTGAGCGCATCCTGCCAATTTTTAAAAAAAATATTTTTTTTTTTGCCCAGGGGTCCTTGTGGGACCCCCTGAGCAGACCTAGGGGTCAGGGTGTTTCTACCCTGCCCCCTTTGTGCGCTTTGCGCACTTGTTTCTGTCCCTCGGTTCTACCGAGGGACAAAATGGCTGCCAACACTTCCTGATTTGGAGTGTTGACAGCCAATTAACATAAAGCTCGTGCTCGGGAGGATCCGCGGCCCTAGATATACCTATCTTTTTTTCTTTTGATTTTCTCAGCAACTACTGAACGGATTTACACCATTTAACAAAAGGGTTCTTTCTGAACCAAGAACTACCTCTTTGCCAAATTTGGTGTAATTCCGTTCAGCAGTTCGGGCTGTAGCCGTGTCTAAAGTTTCCTATGGAAAATTGCATGGGGAAAACGCGTTTTGGGACCCCCCTTTTTCTCGGCCCCCGCTTGACGAATCCCCCGAGACTTTCAGGGTAGGAGCGGACCGGAGCGGGCCACAAAGTTTGAAAATTTTTGCGGAGATACGTCAACCGGCAAGAGAGTTATTTCAAATAGAATGTCGCGGATTTCCTATGGATAATAGGTTGTAACTATAACTATCTACTGGCGACCGCCAGTAGATAATATATATGCATATATATATATATATATATATCCAAAGAGAAAGTTGCTCCCAAATATATATATTGGGTCGTGCATTTGCCGAAAATAAATCTCTGCTAAAAGCTATTGGGTGCCGTGGATCGTTGTTTTTTTCATTTTCACAATGGATTTTGGATATATATATATATATACATATATATATATAGATATATATATATATATATATATATATAACCTACTGGCGGTCGCCAGTAGGTAGTTATAGTTAGAACCTAGTTTCCATAGGAAAAGCGTTTTTTGTTTTGCCAATAACCTTTTCGCTGTTTGACAAATCTTTACGAAATATTCAAAACTAATTGTTTATTGAGGTCAGCTTCTGTCTTGAAAGTTTGGGGGGGCTGAGAAAAAAGGGGGTTCCCAAAACGTATTTCCTCCATGTAAATTTCCATAGGAAACTTTAGACACGGCTACAGCCCGAACTGCTGAACAGAATTACACCAAATATGGCACACAGATAGCTCTTGGTCCAGAAAGGATGCTTTTTTTTAAAATGGTGTAAATGCGTTCAGTAGTTTTTGAGATATAATTAAAGATTTAGAGATATCGATATTTGAAAATTGTGAGATCTGATTGGCTGAGCGCTCCCCAGCACGAGGTTGCCTCTGATTGGCTGCCAACACTTCAAGCGAGAAAGCAAAAGACACACAATTGATGAACGGAATGCAGAATAAATCAAAACATTCACCCCCAGTCAAGAGATCTGGGTTAAATCCATCATTCTTTTGCTCACCATGCCACCCCAGTTTAGACCTGGCCATATGCAAATCAGTCTTGACCCTGTGCCTCATGGGAACAGTCCAGCCCGAACTGCCAAGCCAGGTCCTCCCTGGACCGGAAACAAGCATCCTAGGACCGGTTTCGGGGTTTCACCCCTCTACAGCCAGGATAGCTTGATTCCAGTGGCACAGTGAGCCCAGGACCCACATCTGGGCATACCTGGTGCACTTAGGGCGAGAAAGCAAAAGACACACAATTGATGGACGGAATGCAGAACAAATCAAAACATTCACCCCCAGTCAAGAGATCTGGGTTAAATCCATCATTCTTTTGCTCACCATGCCACCCCAGTTTAGACCTGGCCATATGCAAATCAGTCTTGACCCTGTACCTCATGGGAACAGTCCAGCCCGAACTGCCAACACTTCAAACCAGGAAGTCTAGGCAGCCATTTTGTGACTCAGTTGAAACGAGTAGGGGGAAAAGGAAGAAAAAAAAGTAGGGTAGGGTAGGAACACTGTGACCTTTCTAGGGTGCTGAGGGGGTGTCAGAGGGAGTCAGAACGTAAAGAAACATTTTTATATGCTTTCGGCGGGATTTGCGTAGGGACTGGAAATGACGGCGGAAAAAAGAAAAACGAAGCGCGGTGTCGAGTGCTTCGTTTAATTAAGCCACCGGGTGGGTAGGTCCCGGGAGCAATGTTTAGTTATGATGCGGGTTTACTTCTGTCACGGGGACAGCCACTTCCTTGGAGCAAATACAATGATATGGGGGGGAGGGTGGGTATGCGTCTTCCCTCCCCCTCCGCTCCGAGGAACAGCACGTGTTTGGAGGTATATGTAAAATTTAAGTGTGGAGGGGTGAACCTTCCCCACACTGTCCCGGGGGGCACTACTTCTTTGGGCATTTATGAATTAAAATGCGGGGTCTGTTGCGGACTGCCGGCCCCGGGGAGTAGGATGTCACGGGCGGTGTAATGAAACTTGAGGGGGCCCTCCTGCAAGGTACGTGGAGGGGCTCTCTCCTGATTAAATCAGGAGCTCTCCGGCCGGAGCACTGTGTTGAGGGAGCTCTCCGGCCGGAGCACTGTGCTGAGGGGGCCCTCTGGAGCCTGGGGGCCCCCCCGCAGCGCGAGGGCCTGTGTTACTGAGTTATAGGTTGGCTCTAAAAAGAGCCCTTGTGCTAATTGTGAGTTTGTTGGAGCTACATGTAAGTGCGGATGCACAGCTTCAGGTTGTTGAGAAAAACTCTGATTCCCTGGTCTGTGAAGTGTACTCCATCACTCCTGTAGATGCCATCCATATCAAAACGTATGTTGTTGTTGTAGATGGACCCCATTCTATGATCTCTAAGGTATGCAGACACAGCTTTATTTACATTCTTCCTAGCTTTCTCAATCTGAGGACAGAATTGATTTGACCATTTCCACTTTTGTCTTTGGCATATATTGGAGTATACAAAGACAGTTTGAGGTAAAATCAACATTAATTGTCCAAAGGTATCCTTCATGAGCATTTCCAGACCTACCCCAGTCAATGTGCCTAGGTCATTGCCACCACAGTGCACAATCATGAGGTCAGGGGGTTGGAGATGCAAAGAGGTTTTAACCAAAGGCAACAATTAGTGCCACTTTAATCCTCTCTGGGCAAACCATTTAATGTCCACATTTTGTAAACCTAGGTCTTTGTCAATACGTCTGTATTCAGCATACCTTTTGCACCAGAAAACATAGCTATATCCTACGATCCATACTAGCATTTTGAAGGTATGGCTGGAAGGAATCAAAAGATGTCTGTAGCTCTTGTAGTCCGTTGGTAGAATGAGAGATATGTTGAAAGGTGGAGAAGAAGCTTTTTTTGGGAGAAAACGACAACTGATTGGGTGGTGAAGAACATTGTGTAGTGAAAACTAGGGTGCATGTTAGTTTGGTGAGAAAGTATGTTTCTGATTGGTTAATAATTTTTTTTTAAACGTATACTTTATAGGATACGATCAGACGTGCGGAGCGCAACCACACTGCTACTTGCATTTGGAAGGTACTGTTCTGAACTTAACAAAATGGTGACCTTGTGAGCTGCACGTGCTGTTGAATGTTCCAGAAACTGTTAGGATGAAGTATGGTGAACTTACGACCTTCACGTGGCGTTGAATGTTCCAGAAACTGTTAGGATGAAGTATGGTGAACTTATGACCTGCACGTGGCATTGAATGTTGCAGAAACTGTTGGGATGAAAGTTGGTGAACTTGTGACCTGCAGTCTTCCATTGAATGTTGCAGAAACGGTTGGTATGGAAATTGGCGAAAAGGTGATTGGTGGAGCAGTAGAAATAACTGTGGTATTAAAATATGAAATGCAAAATTAATTACAACTGGTAAGCTATTAAAGTTAATTTTTCAAAATAAGTAGTATGTGTAGAAGAAGTGTGTTCTTGAAAATTTGCAGTAGTATTATTAGAAATAGGCTTCTAAATTGTTGTAAGGGTTTGGGGCTGTATGGCGATGCGGCAGTGTGGGGAGTGTCCAATCCACAAAATAAGAGAACCAGTTGGAGGCGTTTTAGAAGAAAGTTAGAGAGTGTTAATATGAGTAACCAATAGGAATGTGTTTTGCAATTTGAAATAATTAAGGAAGGATTGTGATTTGTTACGTACATGTATTTATGTGCGAAAAGAGAGGGAAATTTTGCCAATATTGGTTCGATTCTTGACAAGAGTCTAGAATTACATTTATTGTCTGAGAAAGAAAATATTGCATGCGCTTGTGAAATTCGAAATCTGCATACCAACGACAGAGGTGAGTTACAAATTAATAAGGTGTGTTATATATTGTGTAGTAGTGGTTAAGTGTTTGAGACAATATTTGTTAGTTTGAAAAACATTTTTTGGGGTAAATAACAAAGTATTACTGAAGTGTGCTGTTTCACATTTGTAAAAGAATGTGCATAGAGTGTGAGTAGTTGCTGAACAAGTACCCATATATATTTAGGAGTTTTACAGGAAGAATTGTGGTTTGTCTTGTTTAAAGGAGTATATGGTTTTGAAAGTGAGGTACAGGGTTAATTTGCGTTCGAAAATGAATTCGGGAATTGAAATTGTAGTACGTTTGCACGTTGTTACTTGTCGAAAAAAAGTGGGGAGGGGGTTAGAAGAGGCATGTTTTATTAACTTGAGGGAAATAAAAAGAAATGTTGCGTGCAGACGTTGTGCTCGGACTTTTCACACTGGTGAGCTATATTTGTATATAAGTGTAGGCAACTGTGACAGTCCCTGGCCGTGAAGATTCTGCAGATATTAGAAGGCCGGTAGATCGAGAGATTAAGAATGATACGTCCCTTTCTATATGTATTTTTACACGTGTTATGCATCGGAAGATTAGATAACTATATAACAGTGGTATACATCTATTTGTATGTTTCTTTTAAGTATGTGCTACTTGGAAAAGATACAGCTCCATGTACGCATGCTTTCATTGATATGGTGACACTGTCAACTGTGATATGAAAAGTGTTTGTGCTTTGCATTTGGATAGAGTGAAGACTGTTAGTAGTTGCTGAGTAGTGAAGAATGAAAAGACAGATGAGGTGAAATACATGGTGGTAAAGGGATTACTGATTATGGTACTTCGTATGAGTGTTTGGGAAGGTATTGTTGAAGCCCGCCGTATATATTTAAGTATTTTCGTGAAATGAGGAATGCAGTCTCTTATGTTGAAAGGTCTGCATGGTGTTGCGAGAAAGGTACAGGGTTGAATTAATATTGAAAATCGGCCCGGTGAATGTAAGAGAAATAGGAATGTTTGTAGATTGTGCCTTGTCGGAAAATACAGGTGGTGGGGGGAAGGAGGGGGGCGTTTCTTTACTCGAGATATGTTTTATGAATGTGTGAGAGATAAAAAAGAAATGGAAATGTTCCGAGCATATTTTATGTACGAATTTGTTCATACTGGTGAAGTACATGTGAATATAAATGGAGGGAATTGTCAGGGTCTTTCCCTGTGCTGAATCTGTTTATATTAGAGGTCCGGCAGATGAAGAGTTTGATAATGATATGTCCTTTAACCCCCTCTCCCCACGCCTTTGCTGCCGCTCTTTAACGGTTTGTCTCCCGTCGTTTGTAAAAGGAACGTAAGAGAGGCCCATGTATTCTGAGAAATAGCACTTAGACGTTGATTGGCTTGTTGGTGGCATCTGTGCAGCGCACAGAAAGTTGCAATCGGTTTGAGTGGTATACGAGTGCAGTGTGTGATGTTGCAAAGGTTACATTGTCTTGTGTCTAAGGTACAGGCAGGGATGAATTGGGGTCCAAAATCGGCCGGGGTAATGTAGAAGAAATGGCCTTCTGCAGATTGAAGCTTGTGGGAAAATAGAGGGGGAGGGGCGGCTTTAACACGGACATGCTTTAGTAATTTCAGTGAGATGAAAAAAATGAAATGCTGTTTGCATCCTTCGTGCATTGGTTTGTGGACATTTCTAAAGCATACGTGAATATAAGTTAAGGTATTGTCAAGCTTCCTGCTCATGCTGAACCTGTGTACATCACAGGGGCGGCAGATCGAGAGACTGGGAATGACACGTCCCTTTAGGCCTCCCCCCCCTCCTTCTTCCCGCTCTCTAACGGTTCTTGTCCCCTTCCGATCCAAGGCCACCAAGATCATCTGCGGCGTACCCCAAGGCTCCTCCCTCAGCCCAACGCTGTTCAACATCTACATGGCACCCCTCGCCCACGTCGCCCGACAGCACAACCTCAACATCATCTCCTACGCCGACGACACCCAGCTGATCCTCTCCCTCACCAAAGACCCTCACACCGCCAAAGCCCACCTCCACGAAGGAATGAAGGCCGTCGCCGAATGGATGAGGACCAGCCGCCTGAAGCTGAACTCGGACAAGACGGAGGTCCTCATCCTTGGTTCCAACCCTTCAGCCTGGGACGACTCCTGGTGGCCAACATCACTGGGAACAGCCCCGCCACCCACCGACCACGTACGCAACCTAGGGGTCATCCTCGACCCCACCCTCTCCATGACTAAGCAGGTCAACGCCGTTTCCTCATCCTGCTTCAACATCCTCCGAATGCTCCGCAGGATCTTCAAGTGGATCCCCACCGAAACAAGAAAAACAGTCACCCAGGCCCTCGTCACCAGCAGGCTGGACTACGGAAACGCCTCTACGCAGGAACGACGGCTAAGCTCCTGGAGACGGCTGCAACGCATCCAGAACGCCTCTGCACGTCTTATCCTCGACATCCCCCGACGCAGGCACATCACACCCCACCTGAGAGACCTGCACTGGCTCCCTGTCAACAAGAGGATAACCCTCAAGCTCCTCACCCACGCACACAAAGCACTCCACAACTCCGGACCAGCCTACCTCAACAGACGACTCAGCTTCTACACCCCCACCCGCCAGCTCCGCTCGACCAGCCTCGCCTCGCCACAGTCCCCCGCATCCGGAAAACGACCGCCGGCGGCAGATCCTTCTCCCACCTCGCCGCCAAGACCTGGAACACCCTCCCCACCAACCTCCGACAGACCCAAGACCTACTGGCCTTCAGAAGACTCCTCAAGACCTGGCTCTTCGATCAGTAGCAGCACCACCCCCCTCTTCCCCCAGCGCCTTGAGACCCTCGCGGGTATGTAGTGCCCTTTATAAGTGACATGATTGATTGATTGTCCCATCGTTTGTTAGAGGAAGGTAACAGAGGCCCAGGTCCCATGAAAAATAGCACTTAGACCTTTATTGGCTTGTTGGTGGTATCTGTGCAGCGCAAAGAAAGGTGCAATCGGTTTCAGTGGTAGACGAGTGCAGTGTGTGATGTTGCAAGTGTTACAGGGTCTTGTGTCTAAGGTACAGGGATGAATTGGGGTTCAAAATGAGCCGGGGTAATGTACAAGAAATGGCCTTCTGCAGATTTAAGCTTGTGGGAAAATACTGGGGTGGGGGGGGCTTTAACATGTACATGGTTTATTAAGTTTAGTGAGATGAAAAAAATGAAATGTTGTTTGCACACTTTGTGCATTGGTTTGTGCACAGTTGTAAAGCACACGTGAATATAAGTTCAGGTATTGTCAAGCTTCCTGCTCGTGCTGAAGCTGCGTACATAACAGGGACGGAAGATCGACAGACTGGGAATGATATGTCCCTTGAGGCCCCCCCCCTCCCACTCCGTCTTTCCTCTCGCTCTCTAACGGTTTGTTTCCCGTCGTTTGTGAAAGGAACGTAACAGAGGCCTATGTATCCTGAGAAATAGCACTTAGACGTTGATTGGCTTGTTGGTGGCATCTTACAGCGCACAGAAAGTTGCAATCGGTTTGAGTGGTATACGAGTACAGTGTGTGATGTTGCAAAGGTTACATGGTCTTGTGTCTAAGGTACAGGGCAGTAGCGGCTCACCGAGGGAATGCTGTGGGGCGGTGGGGCAGGGCGGGGAAGGAGCAGGGAGGGGGGTAATAGAGTGCGACATACGACGGACAGGAGTAACGTAAGTAATTAAATAAATAAAACAATTTACCTTGCGTGTGGTGCATCACCAACTGGGCGCTGCAGCGCTCGCAAGGTAAATTGTTTTATTTATTTAATTACTTACCTTACTGCTGTCCGTGGTATGTTGGACTCTACTACCCCCCTCCTTGCGCTTCCCCCGCCCCGCAGCACTCCCTCGGCGAGCCGCTACTGGTACAGGGATGAATTGGGGTCCAAAACCGGCCGGGGTAATGTAGAAGAAATGGCCTTCTGCAGATTGAAGATTGTGGGAAAATAGTGGGGGGTGCTTTAACACAGACATGCTTTAGTAGCTTCAGTGAGATGAAAAAAGTGAAATGTTGTTTGCACACTTCGTGCATTCGTTTGTGGACATTTCTAAAGCACACGTGAATATAAGTTAAGGTTTTGTCAAGCTTCCTGCTCGTGCTGAACCTGTGTACATCACAGGGGGGGCAGATCGAGAGACTGGGAATGACACGTCCCTTGACCCCCCCCTTCCTTCCTCCCCCTCTCTAACGGTTTGGCTCCCGTCGTTTCTAAAAGGAAGGTAACAGAGGCCCGTGTGCCGTGAAAAAATAGCAGTTAGACTTTCACTGGCTTGTCGGTGGCATCTGTGCAGCGCACAGAAAGTTGCAATTGGTTTCAGTGGTAAATGAGTGCAGTGTGTGATGTTGCAAATGTTACGTGGTCTTGTGTCTAAGGTACAAGGATAAATTGGGGTGTAAAATGCGCCGGGGTAATGTACAAGAAATGGCCTTCTGCAGATTGAAGCTTGTGGGAAAATACTGTGTGGGGGGGGATTTAAAACGGACGTGGTTTATTAACTTCAGTGAGATGCAAAAAATGAAATGTTGTTTGCACACTTCGTGTATTGCTTTGTGCATACTTGTGAAGCACACATGAATATAAGTTCAGGTATTGTCAAGCTTCCTGCTTGTGCTGAACCTGCGTACATCACAGGGGCGGCAGATTGAGAGACTGGAATGACACATCCCTTGAGCCCCTCTTTCCTCTCCTGTTTCCTCCCGGTGTGTAATAGTTCCTGTTCCCTTGTTTGCAAAAGGAAGGTAACAGAGGCTTATCTGCGATGATCCTCACTGGTCTTCTGGGGACATGTGAGGAGCACAGAGAAAGTCGTAATGTAGTTCTATGGTATAGAAAAAAACTGCACACAGTTGCAATTTACATATCACTCCAATTTACATTGCTCGATGATTTGTCTTAACAGTTTAACGTTGCTGATGTATGTGTATGCTTCAACATCTATTTTCACACGAGTTATGTATTAGAATATCTGATACCTATAAAACACAGGTATAGATCTAGTTGTATGTTTCTTTTAAGTATGATGCCACTAGGAAAAGGCATAGGGATATGTATGCATCCTTTGAGTAATATGGTGAGACTTTGAACTGTGATATGGAAAGGGTTTCTGGTTTGCGTTTGGGAGGCCGAACATTGTTAGTAGTTGCTGAGTAGTGAGATGCAAGAGGCCAATGAGGTTAAAGACATGATAGGAAATGATTTAGTGATTATGGTACTTTGTATAAGTGTTTGGGAAGGTATTGTTGAAGAACGCAGTATATATTTGTGTGGAATGAGTAGTGTTTTGATATTTGAAATCCAGAAAATAGTAATGTAAATAATTGCTTGGTAATTAATATCAGTAATTATATGAAATTATTTTAAAATATTGAATAAATGTAAGAAACTAATGAAACTGTTCTTTGCTTTTCAGAAAATTATTCTGTTTGGATCACAAATTCAAGATGGCAAGAAAAGATGAAAAGAGAAGGAAACAAAAAAAAGAGATCTACTTAAAGAAAAAGAAACAAAAGGTGTCAAAAACAAATGAGAGTGTTACCAAGGATAAAGTTTGTTTAGGCAAGACCACTAAACAGTTTCTTAAAAAAGTTGTGGAGAAATTATATGAGAAGAATAGGAATGAAATGACAAAGATGAGTTTTTCAACTAATGAGAAGGAGAATAACACTTCAAATGGAAAAAAGAAAACAAAAAATAAGGAAAAAACACAAGTTACACGAAGACAAAAACAATTTCAAGAGATTCGACAACGACTTTTTCGAAGTAGAGTAATTCAGAATTTATTGAAAGACTGTGAAAAGTATAAAAAAAGATTACTAGCTTACAAACAAAAGCAGCGGATTGAAACTGTAGTAGATACTGCTTTTAACTTAAAACGAAAATTATTTATATTAATTCTAAAAAGGATGAAATCTTTAAATAAAACAATGAAGGTTCTGAAAGACAAAAGCAAACGAAAACGGCTTGTTAATAGAAGTAACTTTTGTAAAACTTTCAGTGGTGAGTGGAAACACTTCTACTAGTGAGCCTTTCTTTAATGAAGAAAGCTACTTTCAAGACAACAATTTACCATTTGCAGTTGATACTGGAGGTCCCTGTTATGAAGTTCGGAATGGTTGTCCCATTGCAAAAGAAGAAATAGTTGTTGTGAGTGCAGAAGATTTAATAGCTCAAGAAGTGCAAGGGAAACGCACACAAGCTCCTGTATATAAGTGGGATTGTAGCAGTATTTGCAGTATTCGACAGGAATCTATTGACATAATGCAAAAATTTTTAAGTACGACAATATGCACAGAAAAGTGTTAAACAGAAGATTAGGTTGTTACAAGGGCTAGATCCATGTAATGTAAGAAAATATACTAAGAAGCACGGTCATTCTCTGGCTTGTCTTTCGAGAAAAGTGTGTAAAAGTACTTTTCATCACTTAAGAATGTTAGCAGTACACCACTCAGGAATGCGGAAGTTTGTAAGGAAAGTGTACTATGTAAAGACTCCTGCATTATGTTTAAGTGAACTGAACACAGCTCTTTTACACGGTTGTTTATCAGATGTAGAAAAAATGTGTGATGAAATTGAATTTCGTTTTTTTGGTTCAGAACAGCAGTGTGTAGAAACTGAGGGGCATATTAGCAAGGGCGTTATCGCCGCTTTAGCGGCACTTTTTGCCGATAAAGCGGCAATATTTTTATCGCCCTATTAGCAAGCTGTCGCTAACAGCTGTTAGCGACAGCTTAATGGTGATAGCGGCCGTTTTGTTGCCGCTTTGCATGTCAGCGATAATTATCGCTAATAACATGCAGAGTAGGCGTTCCCAACTAAAAGCAACTGCAAACAGTCGCAAACACAACTTCCCCCTATTAGCAATGCCCGCGAAGCGATAAAAAAAGTCGCGCTAACCGCGATTATCGCTGGAATTTAACACCTGCTAAAAACTTGACTTAACCATTCTTGGATTGTAAGGTTAAGTCCTCACCTGCCTAGTAGCAAGCTTTTCATTAGCACAATGAATTTATCGCTGGATTTCTCGCACTATTGCTGGGTTTCGCCGCTATCGCTGGATTTTTTATCGCCTTGGAGATAAGCGTTGATAATAACGCGTTATTCCCGCACTGAAATCCAGCGATACCCGGCGATAAAAAAAACAGCGCTAAGCGCGCTTTGCGATAATTATCGCAAATCCTAGGTAATATGCCCCCGAGAGCTTGACAACTGCAGATGTTGAAGAACATGGGAAAGAGATTAGCATTGATCAGTTTTAAGAAGAAATTACAAAGTTTAAGACAGTGTGTTCTGAAAAACCAAACTATGGGGCCTATTACGATGGCGTGCGGAGACACGACCGCGGTGCCGGCGGTGGCGTTAACACCCATTTATCGCACGCCGCCAGCGGTCTTCACGGCCGCCATATTAGGATGGCCACACATTGCCCATTTCCCATCCGCCGCGGTGCTAGGGCGACCGCCATCAAAGTGCGCCCGCCACCGCGGCGGAGGGAGCCTATCACCACACTCCGCCGTGCGGAATGATGTCCCGTATGCCGAAGATATCACGATGCCGGAAACATTGCAGCGCACCGCGACGGAGAAACCGCACAGCGAGAGACGGCGGAGACACCACAGCGGAGACAGAAAAGAGACACCCGGGACACACCACGATGGATCCTGCCCTACACGCCATCCCGGTGCTGTACATGATACACCACCTGCAAGTCATTGTCCGCCGCGGACACATCCGCAGGTACGTACAGACACAACAGTGCAAGTAACACAATACACAGCTCCAGGGCGGAAAAACGTCGCATGGGAACACCACACACCCCTGTGAGGACAGGCACACAGCCACCACTGCACACACACATGTTCCACCTGTGACAAACACACCTCGCCACATACTGCCCACCCATGTTCCGCCATCATGAACAAATGTCCCGGTCACGTCACCGCCGCGGTCAGTGTGCAGAAAACCATGCACACAACGCAGAGCCCAGGGCCAGCGCATGCCAAGGGCACCGTACAAATAGCACAGAGCCACAACTCCACCCACAACACACTAGCTACCTCCCTGAAGGGACACAACATGTGCCTCCCAAGTGCCACTCATGCACAACAACCACACAACTAAAGCCACACCATGCCCCACGTCCCAACAACTGCATATACAGCCACAGCAGGACCCTTTGCACAGGAACACATAACACAGAAGGCCAGGCCCCAGCCAACACACACACCACAACAACATCACACACAAGCCAAGAACACTGAGGCCAGGCACAAAATGTGCACACACACAGATGAGGAGCAAACACCTCACTGCACACACTACCTGACAAGTCACACACACACACACCACCCTGACTCACAGCTACATACACACACCACATGCCAGCAGTAATGTAGGACAACATATAGGAAAGCCAAAGTGAGGTGCCCACAAATGGAAGGGCAGTGACAAAACCATCAAGCATGTGTGATGCTTATGCAAGACAAGACACATGTGAGAACACACACAGCCCATCACAGCACACATGGCTGACACAGTCAGTCAACACAAACCACGGTCACCTCAATGCAACAACTCCTGGAGACAGCAAGGACACCCATGTATAGGCACAGGGATGAAAGGAAGGCCCTGAACTCAAACACTGACCAGCCACACATAGGCATCCAAATACTGGACAAGAGAATGTCTGCTGCACAACACACAGGCCCAGTAGGGCCCAGTGACACACTACATGACAGCCAAGCACAAGTAGGATATGTCACACATACCTCCTCTCACAACAGCACCACACAATACTGCCATGTGCACAAAACACAACCACAGGGCTCAACATGTACACATACAGGCACACCACTCCAGGGTGACACATGGCAGTAGTTGACAATGCAGGTGCACACATATCCACAGTCACAACAAAGTCACCCCCTTCACACCATACACCTCTCCACCACCCAAGTGCACACATTGGAAGTAAGCCATGGGACCTGGATAACTCAACACCACAAGATGTCCATACACCTACACTGATTGGCACACAGAAAGGAAGCTCACACAGACCCCATGACCCTGGCCTGCCTGCCTGTAAGCCTGTGTCCAAACTCCCACCCTGTGCTGCCATTGCCCACAAACCTGACATGTGTCCACCATAGATAACATGAGCAAAGAAGGATGATGACAACAACAATTCATTGCCAACCACCTGCACTGCACCCATAAGTATCACAGTCAGGTAGAAATGAAGTGCCTCCCACCCCTGCAAAAAAATGAAATGTGAGACAACCTATTGGCAATGTTGAAGTGGCATACTGAGCATGTGACACAGTAAACCATGCACACACAGAAACAACTTCATTCAGGAAGGAAACTGACACAACTCACAGCAGGACCAACTGTGTTTATTCACAATTTGCATATTGAGACAACAAATTTGGGCAACAGCAAGGCCAGTGGGCATTTCAATATGCACAGTATTTACATGAGAAGCTGCACAGGCAGGGAGCAAACAGCAGTGAGCAATAAGGCCAGTGGCCAGTCCAATGTGCAGGTGAGGTACATGAGAAGCTGCACAGGCAGGGGGCAAATAGCAGTGAACAGCAAGGCCAGTGGCCAGGACACAGTGCAGGTGAGGTACATGAGAAGCTGCACAGGCAAGGGGCAAACAGCAGTGAACAGCAAGGCCAGTGGCCAGGACACAGTGCAGGTGAGGTACATGAGAAGCTGCACAGGCAAGGGGCAAACAGCAGTGAACAGCAAGGCCAGTGGCCAGTCCAATGTGCAGATGAAGTCCATGAGAAGCTGCACAGGCAGGGGGCAAATAGCAGTGAACAACAAGGCCAGTGGTCAGTCCAAAGTGCAGGTGAGGTACATGAGATCCTGCACAGGCAGGGGGCAAACAGCAGTGAACAGCAAGGCCAGTGGCCAGGACACAGTGCAGGTGAGGTACATGAGAAGCTGCACAGGCAAGGGGCAAACAGCAGTGAACAGCAAGGCCAGTGGCCAGGACACAGTGCAGGTGAGGTACATGAGAAGCTGCACAGGCAAGGGGCAAACAGCAATGAACAGCAAGGCCAGTGGCCAGGACACAGTGCAGGTGAGGTACATGAGAAGCTGCACAGGCAGGGGGCAAACAGCAGTGAACAAAAAGGCCAGTGGCCAGTCCAATGTGCAGGTGAGGTACATGAGAAGCTGCACAGGCAAGGGGCAAACAGCAGTGAACAGCAAGGCCTGTGGCCAGGACACAGTGCAGGTGAGGTACATGAGAAGCTGCACAGCCAGGGAGCAAATAGCAGGGAACAACAAGGCCAGTGGCCAGTACAATGTGCAGAGTGGGGACATCAGAAGCTGCACAGGGAATGTGTGCAACTGTACCATGCCATGCCCAGCCACTGAGTCATGGGGCTGACAATGGCCACCACAGGCACCGCCGTGGACACACAGGTGTGTGAGGGTGACCACCACTCAGATGGGGCAGTGTGTTCGGCTTGGAGCTGACTGTGTGTTGGGGTCAGTTGGAGGGCTGCCCTGGGCAGTGAGAGGAACAACTGTTGAATAGCCATCTCTGCTGCGGGAAGCTGGGGGGCTGCTTGGACCAGGTGGGGTAGTGGCACGGGGAGGTGGACTCATGCTCTACTGAGACACAGTGTGTGCAGGAGATTGTGGAGGGGTGCCTTTCCACTTCTTGGGGATCCTGAAAGGCTTCCCTGTCTGGGTATCAATGGGAACTGGTGTGGACACAACAGGTGAGCCCACCACCAAAGCTGCTTCTGGTGCGGATGGTGACCCTCCCTCTGGGGACATGCTGGATCCCGCTGTGCGCTTGCCGGGGGCTTTCCGCCGCCTTGCCTTCCCCTGTGTACTCGGTTTGTCCCCTACAGTGTCCTCCCGTGCTGGCTTCACAGGGCTTGGGATGGGAGTGGAGGTCAAGGGTGGATCACCCATGGGGCCCTCATCCTGTGTAATGTTTGCAGGCAACACCTTGTCAGTGGGTGCAGAAACGTTCATCTTGCCTCTGTGAGCTGGCTTTGGGACAGGGGAGTCTTTGGCGGGGGAGGACGGTGAGGCCTGTGACCCTGAGGCTTGCTTCTTTGCTTTGTGGCCCTTGCTGTCGCCTGACGGACTTTTCTCCCTGCGCTCTGGGGTGGCCTTACTCTTATGTGGTGATGGTGTCTGCGCCCTAGTCTGCCTGGGCTGCTGCTGCTCCTGTTTGCTGCGTGTGCTGTATCGGGACTGTGGGGTCTGTTTAGCATTGTCACTGTCGTCAGAGGTGCACAGTGACACAGGGCCGGACAAAGGGACGGGCGCCGCACTCTGACTAAGTGCCTGTTGCAGGGCTGCTGTCACAGTTGAGGATAATGACTGCACAGTCCGGTGGAGCCCACCCACATCGGAATGTATGCCCTCCATGAAAGCTAGCACCTGCCCCAACTTTTTGTCGTGGTCTTGGAAGGCATTGAGAAGTGCTGTCTGCCCCACACACAGCTGGCGCAATAGCTCGACTGACTCAGCACTGAGGGCAGCAGGGCTCACATGGGCTGGGGCAGCAGTGCCTGTGGTGAAGGTGACTCTTCTCTTCCTAACCGTTCCGACACGGGCAGCACCAGTGGAGGTTGAAGGGAGGCTGGGCACTGGATGCTGTGTGGCCGAAGAGGAGGCTGAGTCCCCGTTCCATGTACCCTCCAACATGGATGCGTCACCGCTGGCGTCTGATGATGTAGAGCTTTGTGTCTCCGGCTGTGAATCCTCTAGCATTCTCCTGTCCCCCTCCTCTGCGCTGGTCACATCTGTGTCAGTCTGCTCCGGTGCGGCTGTTGTACTGGATGCCTCACCACTGGTGTCCGTCCCCTGTCCCTCTGTGCACACGGGAGATGCTGCATGGGAGAGAGACGTACTGTTAGTTAAGTGGCATCAACAGAAGTAACATGTGCAAGCAAATCTGCATTACAGAAGATTAGTACACCACGTTGCATGACACCCTGTGAAAATATATATCTTGCCACCCCAATTATCGAGCTAACGGTGCATGTCAAACACAAATCCAGCCATGAGTGATCCATGTGACTCACACAGCACACCTTACTGCCGGTGGCACACTTCAGACACATCCACAAGATGCCCTGTGCACACACACTGTCCTGATGGGGCAAGGATGAACACCACAACATGGTGCCAATTACCTACATGGATGGAGCAGTAGGGGACCACACAGACGCAGACCACAACATAACATTCCACAATGGCCCTGCGCTCATGCCATCCACCATGTCGTGTTCACGGGCACAAGTATTGTTCCACATTGGCCTCAGGTGACTGAGCGGCAGAAATCTGAGGACAGGCATTGCACGTATTCATTGAAACACACTCATAATAGGCACACTGCCATTTCCATCCATGTGAATTCACACACTACCCCACTGCAGAAGGTACCTGAAGGCCACAACTCCAAATGCAAGAGAGATGCACAGTGCTAACATGACTACATGAAGCACAGGTAGGGCAAATGCATGGCAGATACACCCAGCACAGAGGCCACTGACAAAACATTGCACCACACTACCAAAGTCACATATCTGACAATTTGCACAGTCTGTGGATACATGCACCCACCCCCAGCCAAAGGCAGCCTGCAACACATACTCACCCCTAGCTTGCTGCTGATGCTCCTTCAATTGCCTGTCCAGCTCAGGTTGTGTGACAGCCAGGATGCGGGCCATTAGTGGTGTCATGCTGCGCCTAGACAACCTGCCAGTCCGAGGGAGCAGCCCCAGCGTCATCTCGGCCACGTTGTTGCTCAGCCGGCAGATGTCGTCCCACCTCTTATGACAGTGGGTGCACCTTCGGTTTGACACACCCAGATCTCGCACTCTGGAGGCAATGGCCCTCCACACGGCTTTACGCTGGTGGACCTTCAGCTGCAGGCATGGGAGACAAGAGGGGTAAAACATCAGTGACACAGTGTACAATGCCAACACAAAGGAAATGCAGTAGCACGACAGCGACTCATCCCTAGCTCCAGCAACTGTAACAGATGCAAAAATGCTTTGAACATGGTACAATGTCATTGGACATACAGCCGTACATGCATGCATGTGGGATGGTGGACACAGTACCTCCACATCCCATTCACATGCAGGATACCAACACAGCAAGCAACGTGTAGTCTGCCCACATCTACTGTCCATAGTCACCTGCAACTAGACATAGATAAGATAGTAACACATGGGTAGTGTTGTGGGACTCACTGTGTCCGACACTGCGCAGACCTAAGTGTCCTAGCCCTGTGGAAGACTCACTGTGTCTTGGAACCCACATAGAGTGACAACAACTGTCATACACACACCCTTCCCACACGGCTGCTCTTGTGCAATCTACAGGGCTGAGATGGGACTCAGATGAAGAGGCGTGAACAAACAACACATGGAACACACTGTACATGCAGTGATGTGTACATGTGCCATTCTGCGGGGACTGTGCAGGCCAGGTGGTCTGACACTGAGAGGGAAAATTGGGAGCAACACGTCCATTCACACAAGCAATCACTGGCCTGACTCCTGCATCACCAAAATGCTGCTGCACTGTATGACTGACACTACAACACATTACCCTCAACTCAGGATGTGCATGTAGGGAAACGTGTGAAAGAGCACACAAAGCCCTTCCCGCTGAAGTAAGCATGCAAGGCAGTGCATGTCAGAGCCACACACCCACTGACACATACAGAAGCACCTCCACCCCACGTGTGGCCACCCTGCACTCTCACTCACAGTCATGGAGACTTACCACAACATTAGGGGCACCATAAAGCCTTGGGTACTGTTCAAGTATCCCGTCTACCAGGACCTCAAGCTCCTCGCTGGTGAAGGGACTGGCACGGATCTTCTGAGTCCTCGACATCACAATGGACAGGTGGCAGCAGGTGGAGGGTGGCAGACAGCAGTCCCTGGAGGCAGCAGCTGCAGGTGGAGGGTGGCAGACAGCAGTCCCTGGAGGCAGCAGGTGGAGGGTGGCAGACAGCAGTCCCTGGAGGCAGCAGCAGCAGGTGGAGGGTGGCAGACACCAGTCCCTGGAGGCAGCAGCAGCAGGTGGAGGGTGGCAGACAGCAGTCCCTGGAGGCAGCAGGTGAGGGTTGTCAGTCAGCAGTCCCTGGTAGCTGTGGGAATGTGGGGCACCCTCTCACACATATATAGGCCCCTGGGGCTGTGTCAGTGGTCCCAGGGTGCTGCAATTGGTGTACCAGGTCTGCCTCATTCAAAAACATCCAATGTCCGCCTCCGCGGTGGCGGTGCACGCCTACCGCGATTTTCAAATTCGCATCAGGCTACCGCGAGGGTGCTTCCCATTGGCTGCAAGGGCATGGTCCATGGCGGTGACACACCATAGGGGCCAGGCGCGTGCTACCGCGGTGGTGCATCTTTTGAATGCTTCCAGTGACCGGCTCCGCGGTGGCGGTGCACGCCTACCGCGATTTTCAAATTCGCATCAGGCTACCGCGAGGGTGCTTCCCATTGGCTGCAAGGGCATGGTCCATGGCGGTGACACACCGTAGGGGCCAGGCGCGTGCTACCGCGGTGGTGCATCTTTTGAATGCTTCCAGTGACCGGCTCCGTGGTGGCGGTGTACGCCTACAGCGATTTTCAAATCCGCAACAGGCTACCGCGAGGGTGCTTCCCATTGGCTGCAAGGGCATGGTCCATGGCAGTGCCAGTCCGCAGGGGCCAGGCGGTAGGCACCACCAAATGTGTGCCATACAGTGCCTGGAGTGACCGTGATTTGGATAGCGGTGCATAGTGACCGCCATTGTCACATACATATCTGGCTGTGTCTACCGCCATCAAGCCGGGGGGATGGGCGGTGCCAGTCCGCAGGGGCCAGGCGGTAGGCACCGCCACATGTGTGCCAGACAGTGCCTGGAGTGACCGTGATTTGGGTAGCGGTGCATAGAGACCGCCATTGTCACATACATATCTGGCGGTGTCTACTGCGATCGGGCCTGGGGTATGGGCGGTGCCAGTCCGCAGGTGTCAAGCGGTAGGCACCGCCAAATGTGTGCCAGACAGTGCCTGGAGTGAGCGTTAATGGAGTTGTGGAGTAGCTTTGCTGCACCGAACGTGTCCTCCAGCTCTATGCATAGGCAAACATGTACAGTGCCCAGTGTCTCAACAATTGAGGGGTCCTCATGAGGGCAAATGCAAAAAAGGGACATGTCACTCCACGTCACCAACACATTCCATATATGGGTCGCCAATACATTGCATGGGCACATACACTCGCACATGTCACATGTGCTGTGTAATGAAATGTAGACTGTCCAGTTAATGTGTTGCATTGCATATGTAGATAATGGTCAATGTCTGTGTGTGCAATGTAACGCACAATGTTGTCTCATTCACTGAACTAGGGGCATCAGCAACTGGCACATTGTGTAATGCACATGCACACACGTGTCCCCCACGCTCAGCCGGTGGTCAGTGTGTAGTTGATGTGTGCCATGTGCAACCTGTGTTGGGAGGTGTATCAGGGCCAGCAACATGGTGTGTTAGGGTAGTATTGCAATTAGTAACATATGCTGGGGGTCATACTCACAGGTGTGCACACATATCTGTTAGTATATCACACTGTGCATGCGAATGAGCCGGAGGGGTGCACAGATAATTGCTGCTGGTAAGGGGACAGGTGTACGAGTAGTGTGCCTGATGTGTACCTACTTGTGAAGTGCCCTGTCGGTTAATGGTGCATGTTGTAAAACTTGGGAATGTGTCTCTAGAACAAATTGATGTAATGCACATTTCATGGTCTTCTGCATTGACATCTGTGCACTTTGATCTGTCCTAGGAGGAGGAGGCACAATATCCATCGTCCGTTCACCGTCCTGGCAGACATGGAGAATGAGGATATCATCCGCAAATTCAGGCTGGACCGACAAACCCTGCAGACCATATGTGCCATGTTGGAGCCACACCTGCAGCCACGTCGGACATATCCAACAGCTTTCACCGCAACATCTAAGGTGATGGCATGCCTGCATTTCTTTGCAACAGGCTCATTCCAGCACACGGTCGCAAGTGCAGGCGGGATGTCACAGCCGATGTTCAGTATGGTGCTGAGGGATGTCCTGTCGGCCATGATGCTCTACAAAGACAGATATATCCATTTTCCCAGGGAGCCTGAGTTGGTGGCTGTGAAGGGCGATTTCTATGCCCTTGGACATATCCCCCATGTCATTGGTGCAATTGATTGCACACATGTTGGGCTTGTGCCACCACAGGCACGTGAACAGGTTTACCGCAATAGGAAGCATTCACACTCGGTAAATGTTCAAGTGGTGTGCCTGGCGGACATGATCATCTCACACGTGTGTGCCAAGTTTCCCGGCTCAGCCCATGATGCCCACATCTTGTGCAGCAGCATTGTTCCTCAGCTGATGGCCAATCTGCTTCCGGAGCGTGCATGTTTTGTGGGTGAGTATGCATAGTGGATTAGAGTGGTGTGTGTGTTACATGCTGTCGTGTGGCATTGTGGGACTGCAAGGTTAACCTGTGTTTCTCACACCCAGGTGACTCGGCATATCCGAACCGCCCGTGGTTGCTGAGCCCATTGCGTAATCCCGTCACGCCAGCTGATGTGCGATACAATGATGCCCATGGGAGGACACGGCGTGTGATAGAACGGACATTTGGTCTCCTAAAATCAAGATTTCGGTGCCTGGATCGTACTGGAGGTGCCCTTATGTACTCGCCAGGGAAGGTGTGTCAGATAGTGGTGGCATGCTGCTTGCTCCACAACCTGGCCATTCGCAAGGCAATACCCCTGATCCTGGATGACGATGATGAGCAGCCAAGGCCCCCGCCTGCAAATCATCCCGGATCCAGTGACGAGGGCAGTGGAGAGGAGGAAGGGGTTGACATGCGTAAACAGCTCATCACCCGCTACTTCACTTGAAGGTGAGTGACGATGTAGAAGGGACAAAATGGTCTGATGGTGTTGCAGTTGCTGTGTGGGTGTATGTGAGCTTGCTGACTGCAGCTTTGTGTTGACTCATTGCTGCATGCCAATGTATGTGTGATTGGTTAGTCTGATACAGAATGTCTCTATGGTGACTGTTGCTCTGTGTAAAGTAAGAAGATCTGAGTACCATGTTGACATGTGTTGTGTGATGTGTGCGATGCCACACCCATACAAGTGACTCTTGTTCTGCGGTTTTCCCTAGGTCCCTTCAGCATCTCACTGCCTACCTACATTCCATTCCCCTGGACCATGTCCTACACGTTGAAGGTTGCACATCCTGTATTACAGACGGAGCAGACACAACAACATGTGTGTAAGGTGCATTTATTTACAATTGTGACATGCGAGGGTGGAGTACATGTGAAGGGGGGAATTGAAGAAGTGAGTTGAGAGTCATGGTAGATGAGATACTTGAGTAGTCCCCACAATGATGTGGAGATCCAGTCCAACAGATAGATGCCATTCACATGGCAGTGTGTTGAAGGATAGTCCAAAAGGTCAATGCAGTGGTCTGCCATCATGGCTGACTCGGGGACTAGCGTTTGGCAGGTGCTTTGGCACGTGAGGCCCCCTGGCCTTTCCTTGGATGGCCCCTTTGCGCTTGACTGGAGGGGCCACTGCTGCAGGGACAGTGGTGTCTGAGGACTCACCCCCTCTGTGGACGCAGGGGAGGATGATGAAGTGTCATCCTGCTGCCCAACAGGGGGAGGCGGAGGGGTAGAATGTTGCGCTGCCCTGTCCCTCAGAACCGCCACTAGCTGCCCCAAGAGGTCCACAATCTGTCCCATGCGTTTGTCCATGGACCTCAGCAGCAGGAGGTGCTCCCGAGATTCTTCCTCTAACCGGCCCATTCGTCCCTGGGCCTGTTGGTAGGCCCCAAGGACTCTGTCGATGTGGCCCAGGGCTTCCGTCCCAGGATCAGTTCCCCTCTGCATTACCCTGTCCCGACCACCTGCACTGCTGCCACGGTCCTGTCCAGTCCTCACATTGGCCCGCTGCATCCTCTCCCTGGCCTCCGCAGTCGATGTAGTGGGCTGCTCAACACCTGGGGCAGGGAGGGTGTTGCGGACAGCTGTGGTGGTGGTGGTGGTGGTGGTAGTGGTTGACACACAGGCCGTGACAGCAGCTGTCAGAGGATGGGGAAGGGCTGCAGCTGATGTGGTTGGGGGTACAATGGGTGCCTGGGACTGGTTGCGGCCTGCCACACCAGATGGGCCAGCAAGGAATCCAGGGAGTCCTCATCCAGTTGTCTCTGTTCCGGGGGGGGGGGGACTGGCTCTGCAGGTTGGTGTCATCCTCTGCAGTGAGTTCTTGGTCACCTGTGGGTCAGATGAGAAATGGTCATTGTGTTGCACCCAGCAAAGTTTGTGTTAGCAGTGTTACATCAACGGTTTGTACATCCAGCAGTTGTTCACTGTACAAATTTGCATTGACCGACATCCAGTGATGCATTACAAGCTGTTGTGGTACATGCATTACTTGTCCATATTGGGAGTTTCCAAGACATGACATGCACAAATTAATTTTTTGAACATTGACAGTCTCATGTTGGCATCCAGTTATTGATCAATCATATGTCATCCATTTACGCGTATGTGTCACTTGTTGAGCCCTTGCAGCGGTTTACTCTGCACATTGAGTGAACATTGTAGTGTCATGCATACGGTTTCAATGTGGTGTACATATCTGTATTTGCTATTCAAGACATGCTTAAGTTTGCTTTAATTTGATCCTAAGTGGTCTGGAACACTGCTACTGTCAGATGGCATGTAGTGGTGTGCATGGTTGTGCTCGGAGTTCCATCTGCATGTGTTTCAGTCTTCCACACTTTGGTTGCTGTCACAGTTTCATTTTCTTAGGTGTGTGCACACTATAGTTGCCAATGCTATCTGGGTGTGCAGTTGTGCATTGAGAGGCCTGGTGTCCTATGCCACCATGTTTTTTTAAATGCATATCTGGCTGCATGTTGTGGCTGTTGATATGTAGTGTTTGCTGTTTTTTGCTTGTATTTGAGAGACCTCTCTGTGTGTGTATGATGATGGCTTCCATCTTGGTCCAGTGTGGTCCAAGTCAGCATGATATGTCTACATGCCAGTTCTTTTGAAGTGTGCATTGCAATAACTGACACATGCATGTTGGTGCCAGGAAGTTATGGGTCTAGTTTGCTGGCGGTCAGGTGGTCCCGTGTGAGTTGTTGTGCAAGCTTCCCAGCCCCACACACCCCGACCTGTGAGATGCGGTTACCTACCTGTGAGTTGGGTGGGTAGCATACATTGCCTGCCACATGATTCTTATTGGGAGTGTAGTGTCCCATCCTCCATAGGGGTGGAACAGCATGCATGTTGCGTTTTGTGGGACGAATAGCCAAACACACTACACCGTCTCACTGTGAAGATGGCTGACTATCGTTTGAGGTGAAGGTGAGCAATGACATGGCTATGTGACTTGGTTTAAATTTTTGGATGGAATGTGCGTGTGGTGAGCAGAATGTGTGTGTGGCTTTTTGTACCCATTGATTTCAGATTACATTTGGTCATGGGGTATAGCCACTCATCACTATTGTCCCACCTATCTGGCTGTGGGGTTCACTCCCCCAACATTTGAAGGCACAATAGGGCAAGGGGTAGAGTCTCCTAGCACAGTGGTGACATACAGCAGGGTGAACATCTCACCCAGCATACATTTCCACACTGTCATGGTTTCATGGTATTTGTGGACCTGAGAACATGAGCACAGTACTGGTGTAGCAGTTGTTCCAGGGCATCCATACACTGACATGTTGTGGTCAACAGTGGTGTGTGTGTGAGATGTACTCAGCCCTGTGCAGACAATATGTGCTTTTGGGGCCAGACTATACCAGCACTGTTCAGACAGACAGTGTGAGATGTGTACATTGTCAATGCATACACACATTGGTGGTCCGAACAAGACACCTTTGACAATTTTAGTCAGACAAGGTGCTGTTCTGCAATTCAGTGCAGCACTGTGGTAGCTGGGTGTGTTGCAGGACATTTTGGATGTGCTTAGTTCAGCATTGTGAATCCCAGCTGCAGTGTAGTTTTTGGGTACACTGCACTTCCACTGTTTACATTGCAACACTGTGGTATGACATGGGTGAATGGCACTTTGCCAAACAACCGGCCAGACACAGATGCAGGGCATCATGATCGTTATTAGTGTTGCAGTGTGTGATGCCTGGCACAGTGTTCACAATGTGGGTCATTTTTTAACAGAGACTTGTGCATGCTGACTACAACACAACTGTTTTGCATGATTTGTGTAGGTGACAGTGGACTAAGTGGCATGGTGTCATGTGCGGCTTTACAGACGTCACATGCCTATGAGTGGGACAAGTGCTCCATCATGCTGAGCTGTGGGAGTAGGGGGCCTATTGTGAGTTGTGCTGCTGTGTCACCAATTAAGAACAACACTCCCGATTGAAATGGTTACCTACCCATAAGTTTGATGAGTGACATTCAATATCTGCCACATGCTTGTGGGTGGGGGGAGTGCTCCATCTTGCGCAGCTGTAGTACAAGGGGGCCTGGTGGGAGTTGTAGTGCAGGCCTCCCTATTCCAAACACACCTCCCTGTAGGGAAGGCTACCTACCTGTTAGGTTAAGGTGAGCAATGCTATGGTTGGCACATGGGTTGGAGTGGAGGGCTCCATCTTGCACAGCTGTAGTACAAGGGGGCCTGGTGGGAGTTGTAGTGCAGGCTTCCCAAACACCCACCCACCTCCCTGTAGGGAAGGCTACCTACCTGTTAGGTTAAGGTGCGCAATGCTATGGTTGGCACATGGGTTGGGGTGGAGGGCTCCATCTTGCGCAGCTGTAGTACAAGGGGGCCTGGTGGGAGTTGTAGTGCAGGCTTCCCAAACACCCACCCACCTCCCTGTAGGGAAGGCTACCTACCTGTTAGGTGAGGGTGAAGCACACAATGGATGAGGCATGCTTCTGGGTGGGGGAGTGCTCCATCCTGCTCAGCTGTGGGACATGGGGGCCTGGTGGGAGTTGTAGTGCTGGCAGCATGTACACATGTACCCATGGTGATGTTGCTAACTACCTTTGGGGGCTTCAGGGGGAGTGTCTGTTGAATCTGTGAAAGATGTGTTGGGGGAGTGTTGTGCACATGAATAAATTTGAACCTAGGAGGTATTATTTTTTAGTAGTGCAAGACAGTACATTTGTGTGATGTTAGGCATTTGTTTGTACTTACCAGCCTCCACTCCCCCGGGTATTCCTGAGAGACTCTCTGGATGTAGAATGCCAAGCACCTTCTCCTCCCATTCTGTGAATGTTTTGAGTGGAACGGGAGGGCCACTGCCTGTCCTGTGAGCCAGCTCATGGTTCTTGGCTCTCTTCTTCTTGACCACTGCCTTCAGATCGTGCCACCTCTTCACGATTTCATCTCTAGTGCGTGGCACGGTCCCTACTGCATTTACCTTGTCTACTATCCTTCTCCACATTTGCGTTCTTGTTGCTAGTGGTGTCTGTTGGACCTGGTTACCAAACAATTGTGCTCTACCCTGATTATCTCATCAACCATGACCCTCAACTCACTCTCAGTGAATTTGGGCATTCTCTGTGGTGACATGGTGTGTGATGTGTCAAGGTGTTTAAGGTGCAGGTTTGGAAGTGGTAGTGGTGGTTGTGATGTGTATGGTGTGTGCTGTGCAAAGGTGTTAGAGGTGCAGGTGTGGAAGTGGTGGTGGTGGTGGTGATGTGTGTGTGTTGTGCAGATTTGCCTCTCCTGTCATCTGTGGTGAATGTTCCTTCAGTTGTGGAGTTTTGCAAAGGATTGTGGTCTGTTGTGGGCTGGATTTATACTGGTCTCTGTGGGTGTGTCAGGATGGGGTATTGGTTGCAGGTGTGGTGTGTGTGTGGACCTGGGATTTATAGTTTTGGCGTTTCCCATGGGGGTGTGTCTTTGGGATGTGTTAGGTATTTTTGGGTGCATGCCTTGTTTGGTTGGTGCACTTTGTGGGCATGTTGTGTGTTTTTCTAGCGACCGCCATTTTTTTCACGGAGCGTCCGCAGCGGTGGCTTGGCTATGGCGCTTCCGCCGTCTCACTCATTCATCAATGTTGTCGACCGCGGCGGTCGGAAATCGCGCACTGCGGCGATGTCGGGAATATCATAATTTCGATGGCGGTGTCTCCGCTGTGGTTGCGGTAGTTTGGGCTATTTCCGCTGCGAAACCGACCGCCGCGGACGGGTTTGGGCCTTCTCCGCAGGCGAACGGCGGTTTCTCGGGTCTCCTTTCCGCCGCGGTTGGATTTTTACCGCCGAGGATCCTAATCTAGCCGTCGGTTTTCCCGCGGTAGTGGCGGGCGGTGTTTCCCGCTACCATGGCGGTCGGCTTGCTTTTCTGACCGCCATCGTAATGACCCCCTATGTTTGTATTTGTTGTCGACGTACTCATTATAAAAGTCAAACTAGGAATATTAATTTGTATTTAAAAAGTGAAAAGGAGAACAATGATAGGTGGCAGCAATCTGGAGGTTACTTGTTGGTGGAAGGTCGATTTGAGTTGGGTACTGATTAACGTATTTGTAAATATTGCTACAACAAATTAGAAGAGAACAAAATGCCAGCTAGAGGAATACATAACAACTTAGAAATGGTACCTATTCCAGAGGAACTGGCAGATTTGAAAACATATGAGTCAGTTCTTATTCAATGTGTTCACCCATTTCAAGCTATAATTCACATGGAGCCTAAAACAGGTAAACTGCCACCAACAGACTTACAAAGAGGTCTGAAAGGAAGAGTTGTGTACTTACCTTTAGATTTTAAGAAAAATATTGAAACTGTTGGTGGAGACAGAGAGGAAAATGAGGCAGTAGTTATTCTAGTAAATGGTGTACCAACAAAGAGTCAGAAAATATGGCAAGAGTTTGTAGATGTTAATAAACTTCAAAAGGCTACGTTATATCTTGTACAGAACAATACTTTTTATAAAAATTTAAATGTTGATGAAGAGGTAATAAGTTTAGAAGATGAATCAGAAATTTCAAGTGGTCAAATAGAGAAAGTGGACAAGTCGAGGAGTGAAGAGATTTATGAACATTATACAATATGTCCTCTACATTCAAAAGAAGTAATTGGAAACAGCATTGAGTTATTTCAAATGATAAAAGCAAAGGGAACTCCAATGAGTGTATGGGAGAAAAGCTCAGAAGCTCGTTGTTTTCCACAGCTGTTCCCTACTGGACAAGGTGGACGATTTGATGAGCGACATGTACGGATTCCAGCTTCAGAATATCGCTCAACAAGATTATACTCTGAAGATCCTAGATTTCGACAGTGCATTCCATATATATTTCACCTTTTGTTTGAAAGTGATTTGTCTTCTCTTTCGTATGCAGTGAACCACATACTTAAAACGGGAGTTCATCAATCACTTGTTTCAACCAAAGAATTCATGGACAAAGTTGAACGTACAGATGAAAATTTAGAAGCACAGGTAATTAATTTGATGGCATGTCAACGTGGAACCAATGAGTATTGGTTTTGTCATCATGGTGAACTTAAGTGTATGTTAAGAAACTTAGGTACACCAACATGGTTTGTAACACTTAGCTGTGCGGAGTATGCATGGGAAGATTTACTTGAATTTCTACGAGAAGCAAATTCCAATATCAAAAATATTGAAATGAAGACACCTGGAGAACTGTGTTCATTGGATCCTGTAAATGTCTGCAGGTATTTTAATCATAGGTTTCAAGCTATGATATCTTTTATGTGCAATAAAAATAATTGTCCTCTTGGAGAAGTTATTGATTTTTTTTGGCGAAAAGAGTATCAAGCGAGAGGTGCTCCACATATACACATGCTATTATGGATAAAGAATGCTCCGAAATTTGGAACGGATACTGATGAAACAGTATTGTCTTTCATCGAACAGTATGTTACGTGTGAGATTCCAAGAGAAGGAGGAGAAAAAGCTTGAGACAACAAGTTTTACGTTTCCAGAGTCACCGTTGTGGAAAGTATTGTCGACGAAAATACAAGTCTAAAGGAAAATTTTATACCAAGTGTCGGTTTGGATTCCCACGTCCAGTAATTTCTAAAGGAAGAGTAAATTCTTTTATGTCTGCTGTGAGGCACACAATAACTCAGAAATCGCCGAACAATACATACAACTTAAAATGAACAGAACAGTCAAAGTATATTAATGACTACAATCCAGTTATTTTGAAAATGTGAATGGACATTCAATGGTTCCATGTTAAAATATCGATGTTAAAAATATCGATGAAAAAAATATCGATGTGAAAATATCGATAACAAAAATATCGACTTCCTATACATAAACAGGTAAGTACGATAATATCGACACAAAAATATCGATGTAAAAAAATATAGAAGTAAAAAATATCGACTTAAAAAATTACATAACAAATAAAATTAATTAAATAATATTAATATTATTAACAAAATAAATTACATTTAATATATATTTTAACAAATTATAACTAATAAACTTAATTTAATAAATATAAACACAAAAAAATGTGTACATATACATATATTTACTTAAATACATTTTATTAACTATTATCTTTATTTAATTTATAAACTTTTTAAATTATATAAAAATAAAATATACACATATATAAATAATTTAAAATTAAATAAAATATTCTATATTTAATTAACACATTAAACTATTAAAAAAATAAAACATACATTTAATAACAAAATAAACACAATAGTAGTGGAAACGTTGGATAGTGAGGGGGTAAAAATTACTATTCCCACTCCAGTGAGTGCAACAGTAGGGAAAGCGTTGGATAGCGTAGGGGTAAAAATTACTATTCCCACTCCAGTGAGTGCAACAGTAGGGAAAGGACTGGATAGCGGAGGGGTAAAAATTACTATTCCCACTCCAGTGAGTGCAACAGTAGGGAAAGCGCTGGATAGCGTAGGGGTAAAAATTACTATTCCCACTCCAGTGAGTGCAACAGTAGGGAAAAAGCTGGATAGCGTAGGGGTAAAAATTACTATTCCCACTCCAGTGAGTGCAACAGTAGGGAAAGCGCTGGATAGCGTAGGGGTAAAAATTACTATTCCCACTCCAGTGAGTGCAACAGTAGGGAAAGTGTTGGATCCCACAACAATAAAAATCAAAAACATCAACATTTTTATTAAATTTAATTTCCAATATTAACATAATTAATATATGAAATTACATATATTATTATTAACAAAGATAATAAAAAATCATTAATTACACATTAATTAACACTATAATATCCACAACACACACCTAAAATTAATTACGCAATTACAATTAATAATTACTAATTAATTAATGGAAATTAATTTATAAATATTTAATAATTAATCAATAAAACAATTAATTACTTACCACCCTTCACACCATTTACACATATACACACCACAACACACACCTAAAATTAATTACACAATTACAATTAATAATTACTAATTAATTAATGGAAATGAATTTATAAATATTTAATAATTAATCAAGAAAAAATTAATTACTTACCACCCTTCACACCATCTACACATATAAACACCACAACACACACCTAAAATCAATTAAACAATTAACATAATTAATTATTAATTGATTAATTGAAATTAATTAACAACTAATTATTAAACTATTATTAATTAATCAATTAACACATTAATTATTCAATAAATGTAATATAATTAAATTACTTCCCACCCTATTCCCCTATAAACCCTCAACCCGCTACTGAACTAAAAACGCAAAATTCAAATTAAAAAAATAAATATTAACTACTATAAATTATAATTTAAATCCATATAATTAAATTACTTCCCACCCTATTCCCCTATAAACCCACAACCCGCTACTGAACTAAAAACACAAAATTAAACTTAAAATAAATTAATAACTACTAAAATTTTCAAACATATAATAAAATGACAAACAATTCTCAATAAAAACACTAAAATATATAACATTATTAATAATTCGATATTTTTGTCAACTATATTTTTGTAAACGATATTTAATACGTCGATATTTTTGTAATTGATATTACTTACCTGTCAGTCGATATTCTTGTCCACGATATTTCTGTTGTCGATATTTCTTCCCCACGATATTTCTGCAGCGATATTTATGTTCCTCGATATTTATACGTCGATATTCCTGCTCTGCACCCCTTCAATATGTTGCAGATAACTCAATCGCCGTTGCACGCTATGTTACATCATATATAACAAAATCAGAAAAGACAGAGATGAAAGAAATGTGGGAAGAAATTTCACAAGAGAAGAGCCTTAGCAAAAAATTGTACAGCTTTAGTTCGAAAATGCTTTCCCACAGAGAAATTGGATCCTACGACTTTTCGGATCGCTTGTGCTCTTCTAGTTTATATTCAAAGTCACGTGGAATCATTTGAGTAAGTTTAGGTCTTGCCTGCACACGAAATAGAGTGTTGAAAACATTAGAAGAAATTCAATACTTAGCAGAGAATGATCCGGAAAGTACAGAAATTCTTAAAACTAATATGTTGGATACATACTATCCTAAAAGGAGTCCACATCTGGAAGAGCTTTGTCTGTATGAAATACTTCAACATTACAGCTTTAAAAGAAATGTTACACAGAATTTAAAGCAAGGAAAATATGCAGTAATTGGATGTGATGGTTGTTTAGTGAAACATGCCAAAGGAAATCTTATTAATCATAGAAAAACTCAGTTGCAAAACTCCAGATAAGAGAGAATGTTTTTATTTAGCACTTTTGCAACTGTTCAAGCCATGGCGTAGCGAAACTGAATTACTTGGACATTTTGACTGCTATGAAGATTCTTTTAATGCATGCAAAGATAACATTGCATGTACAATTTTTCCTACATATCTACAAATGTTAAATGATGAAATTGAAGAAGAAAAGACTATTACAGCTGAAATAGCTAACGACAGTTCTCAAGATAGTCAAAGTTCTGGTCCAGCTAGTCAAGATCCACTGGGACAACCAATTATCGAAAATGAAGCAGCAATAGCCATGTATGAAGTAGAAATTGCAATGGAACAAGCACAACAAGAGAATACTACGTTGGAAAATTTAGAAGAACAGCTAAATGTTGAACAGAAAGAAATATATGTACAAGTGACAGAACAGATACAACATGGTTTGATGCATGAAAAAAAAGAATGTATATGTTCATCATTTAAACCTATTCTTATGTACATCAGTGGTCAAGCTGGAACAGGTAAAAGTTTTTTAATTAAAGTTTTGACTAGTTATCTCCAAAAAACTACAGATTCACATTTATCTTGCGTTGTAACAGCTCTGATTGGACTAGCAGCGCACAATATTAAAGGAATTACTTTACATAGACTACTTATGTTACCAGTTGAACATGATAATAAATTAGAACATCAGAAGTTGTCTGGAGATGCTTGTTATGAAGTGTCAAGAGTGCTGAAGAAAATGAAACTTCTCATCATAGATGAGGTGAGCATGGTCTCAAACTTAATGCTTGCCTTTGTACACTTGAGAATGCAACAGGTTTTAAAAACAGATTACGATGTTCTGTTTGGAGGCAAACATGTAATTGTATTTGGAGATCTACTACAACTAACTCCTGTAAAAGGACAATCAGTTTTTAAAACAGTTGTGCATGAAGACACTAGGAAATGTTTGGGAAGTATTTGAAATGTGAATATATGGTTACATTTTGAATATAAAGAACTTATAAAGAATATGCGACAAGCAACTGATGAAGATTATGGAAATATTCTGAAAGATATAAGAATTGGTGTCCTAACCAAACATGGTAAACAAGCTTTAGAAAGTCGGTTACTAAGGAACTTGTTTACAACTGAAAACACAGCAGCTGAAGTAATGTATAAGAAAATTGGAGAAAACAAGTCTATAGTTTGCCTAATGCCTACACTGCAAGAGTGTTGTACATTTAACCAAGAGCTTCTAAAATTGGAAAAACAAGAAATAGTTCAGTTTCAAACTATTGATAAAATAGAGCATCAGGGAGTGACCAATCTTTTCTCAGAGAAACTACAGACTTAGGGGCCGATTCCGATGTCGGACGGACTCAGGTCCGTCCAACATCGTCCAGGAGCCGTAACCGACCGACCTGCTGTCGTCGGTTACGGCCCTGCAAGTACGATGCAACCGAACCCTGTTCGGTCGCACTCGTATACTTCACAAAGGGAGCATGCATTCTGAGCGGAATGCATGCTTGCATTGTGAAAAGCAGGGGTGCAGTTCATCCCTGCACCCTGTGGCCGGCACCCCAAGGTGCCTGCCACCGGGTGCAGCGATCAACAGAGGGGCACCATAGGTGCCGCCAGGCCGCCATGCGGCGGCCTCGCACCCATGGGGGCCCTACTGGGGGCCCCCAAAGACAGTTACCGACTGCCTTTTCGTGAAATACTGCCATCGTACTCCCTCGGTCGTGAAGAGGCGGCCGGGGGAGTACTGAAGGATTTCCAGACGGCGGTCGGGCTTTCCGAGCCCGTCGTAAGCCATCCAGAAATCCATCGGAATGGCTCGGTCGGAAAGGAATCCGGCCGGCATGTTCCGATTCGGTCGGAAGGGCTCCGACCATCGTTCGGTGCCCTTCCGGCCGAAATCGGAATCGGCCCCTAAATTGGACTCTTTGGAAAAATCTGCATCTAAAACTGCTGGCTTAGAAAAAAGTTTAGATGTATGTATAAACTGTCGGGTAATTTTGTGGCGTAATTTAAATGTAGAAGGAGGTTTAGTAAATGGAGCAATGGGGAAAGTTGTTGATTTTGTAAAATATCAGAACAGAGATGGAATAGAATTCCTGAAAATAAAATGTGATCAGATTACAGAGGTAAAACAGATTGGGCGTTGTGCTGTACCTTTTTTGCTTGTAGAAGACTTGCATGTTCGCAGAAAACAGTTTCCTTTGTCTTTAGCATATGCAGTAACTATTCATAAATCTCAAGGTTTAAGTGTAGACAGTGCTTTGGTAAATATTGGAAGTACTGTGTTCAAAGAGGGAATGGCATATGTTGCATTATCTCGAGTTAGAACATTGTCTGGTTTGTATTTGATTGATTTAGATGACAACAAGATTAGTGCTGATGTAAATTGTGTAAGAGAATATAATCGTTTAGGAAGACTTTATGCACCAAATTTAGGTGAATATCCCATTTATGAGAAACGTGTTATGTGTTCTAAACGAAAATATGTTAATGAATCAAGTGCGGTTGAAAAGCATAAAAAAATCAAACAGAAAGGAAAAGGTGTAAAGTAACAGAAAATGGAAAGTGTTGATGACGTTGTGGGATACCAATTGGAAAATAGTTCAGGTATCAACTGCTATGGTAATGTTATTCTGAATGTTGTATTTTACCTAGAAGATCTTCATAATGAAATTATGGGAAATCAGGAAAAAAGATTATGTTCTGCACTTTATGATGTATTTCAACAATTGACAACTGACAGAAGTAAAATGCATACTGTTTGTGGTATTTGCCAACTCTTGGATATATGTACTGGTTCTTCGACGTTCAGTCTTAATATACAACAAGATGCACAAGAATTTCTGATGGTTATGCTTGGAGTATTAGAAGATGAAGGAATAGATATTGAAAACTTATTTGGACTAAGTTACAAATGGGATCATAAATGTGAACAGTGTTCATTTAGTTCAAGCAGTGTAGTGGACACAGAATGATTCATATACTTAATAATACCTGACTGCAAATCTGTAGCTTTTAACAAATTAGTAAAAGCAGCAAACCATGATATGAAATGTTCTCATTGTAAATCAGAGATGTTATCTACATTACGCGTAGAAAGATATGGAAAATATCTGATTTTAATGCTACAACATTGTAGAGCAAATGGAAGAAAACTGGAAACCAGAATTAAAAATGTTGTTGCCAGTCAAATCTCTATTTCTGGAAGAACTTTTACAACACCGGCTATTGTTTTCCATGCTGGAGCTACTACAACATGTGGACACTATACTGTGTATTTAAAGTGTAATAAAGGATGGACACATTGCAATGATGCACACTTGGAAATAAAACCCAGATTGCCTTACGAATTACCAAATTCATATTTGATATTTTTGAAGCCTAAGTTTTGAATACACCATTCGGCCTATTGGGAAGATGTAAATATGCTTTAACGAACTCATATTGGATATTTTACAAACCAAACTTTTGAATACATTATTCGCCTAGTGGGAAAATGTAAACAGAAAGTACAGAGCACTGGAAACAATTACTACTTATAACTACTGTTGGGACTATTATTTGTGGTGATTGGTATTGCATTTGGAAAAATTGCGTTGCAATGAATTAGTTTACATATTTGTTCTGTATATTGTAGGAGATGTAATTTCGTGTACATTTTGAAAATGTTGTTGAGTTAAATAAAAGATATCTTTTAGAAGAAGCATGAAATGAAAAAAATTGAAAGGAGGAGCACATATAGGTACAGGTATTGAAAATAATGTACACTGATTTTTTTTTTTTTAACAGTCTAGTTGATTGTTTTTTTCCCCCGCTGTTTCATGATGAATCTCATTGACATCACTGCGTACAGTGAAGTTAAGTGGAATCTGAAAACAGCAAAAAAGGGAAAACAAAATGTTATGTAAATGTTAAATTATGTTGTAGTCTTTAAAAAGTAACAGTGTAATTTGTGAAATACATTACATAACAGTTTTTTCGGTTTATTGTATTGTACGTAGTGGTAGACTTTGAAAAGAGTTTTAATGATGAATAGCACAATAGTACTTTGAAATTTACAGAAAAAATCATAGGTTTCATGGACATTATAGTTAGAAATTAGCATTTAAAAAACCTTTGAAATTCACTGAAAAACCATGGGTTTCAGAGACGTTATAGTTAGAAATTAGCATTTAAAAAACCATAGAAATTCACTAAAAAAAACATAGGTTTCAGGGACGTTATAGTTAGAAATTAGCATTTAAAAAACCTTTGAAATTCACTGAAAAAACCATAGGTTTCAGGGACGTTATATTTAGTTGGACTTTTCACTCGTACAAAACCAGAGAAATTCGGACGTTATAGTTAGTTGAGCTAACTATAACTCGCGCCCCAGCAATGCACTGCTGATGACGTCACATATTACATCATTCATGACATGGTCAGTGACATCACTGATGACATCACTGATGACATCACTGATGACATCATCCACGTGATAATCTGATGCACCTCCTCACACCCTAATATAACCTTTGATACACCCACTCTAAAATACAGACTACTATTTTTGAAACCATAGAGACACCAATACCAGTTAGTACATACCCACTGACTGATTCCTAGGTCTACACACACATCCATTCACTCACCCATACAGTCACTCATACATGCAGTCACTCATCAATGCAGCCACTATCATATGCACTCATACACCTATACAGACACTCACAGACCGCCACTCATCCATGGAGTTACTCACACACCTAGTCAGTCATGCAAAGAATCTATCACACTCCCATTTACTCACCTATACAGTTATACACACACCACCTCAGTTATTTATACAGATACTAACACATACTTACTCTCTTATACAATCACTGATACAAGCACATACTCATCCATACAGCCTCTCTCACAATCACTCACTCTCACATATAGTCATTTATATACTCCAACACTCACAAAAACTGCCTTTCACATAAGGAGTTACTCACACATGTACCACTGAGACATTCATTCACTCACCAACACAGACATACACACACCCACCCACCCATACAGTCCCTCACAGATGCACTCTTGAACCTATACACCCAGTGAATCACCCACTCACACATCTATGCACAGAGTCACACCCCCCCACCCACCAACACATACCCAGGCACCCATACAGATACTTAGACAAGCAATCAATAACCGATATAGACACTCATGTAGCTACTCACCAAGCCATGCAGTTGCTTACACACCAACTGACAGACTAATACTGACATTCACACAGTTTAGTCACTAACCCATGCATTCAGTAAGACACGATTAATCACTCACTTATACAGTCAGTCATGCACCTACTAAATAATGCATTCATACAGTTATACACCCACTCATTCTTCAATAGAGCTTGGCGTATATAGAAAACATATTTAAACTTTACAGAAACACACAGTCACTGGATGATGTCATCAGTGATGTCATCAGTGATGTCATCAGTGATGTCATTTGAGATGTCATCAGTGATGTCACTGACCATGTCATGAATGATGTAATATGTGATGTCATCAGCAGTGCATTGCGGGGGCGCGAGTTATAGTTAGCTCAACTAACTATAACGTCTGAATTTCTCTGGTTTTGTACGAGTGAAAAGTCCAACTAACTATAACGTCCCTGAAACCTATGGTTTTTTTCAGTGAATTTCAAAGGTTTTTTAAATGCTAATTTCTAACTATAACGTCCCTGAAACCTATGGTTTTTTCAGTGATATACAGTTATAGCTAGGACCTAGTTTCCAAAGGAAGAGCATTTTTTGTTTTGCTAATAGCTTTGGCGCCGCTCGACAAATATACTTTAGTCGGCTCAGCTGGTGTGCTAAAAGTTTTGGGGTGATCCGTCAAGCGGGGGCTGAGAAAAAGAGCGGGGTCCCAAAACGCAATTTCCCCATGTTAATTCCTATAGTGATTTTGAACACGGGTACAGCCCAAACTGCGGAATGACACCAAATATGACAGAATGCTAGCTCTTGGTCCAGAAAGCACACTTTTTGTGATGTGGTGTGAATCCATTTAGTAGTTTTAGAGATATTAAAGGGCAAAAATATAGATATCTAGGGACACTGATCCTCCTTTCAGGAATCCGCTTATCCGCACGCCAAAGTAAGGCCTCATTGGCTGGTCGCACCTTGACAGAAAGTTGCGGCCGTCATTTTCTACTATTGGGAAACAGTCCCCGGAGCTCAAATTTGGGGTGTAATGTTTCTGAATGGGTCAGGGTAGAGACTCCCTGACCCCATGGGGGGATATAAGTGGGGTGAAAGCATAAATTGTTATGTTAAAATGCATTGAAATATTTTTTTGGGACGTTTTCCAAATGCTCAGATCCACCTGTGGGGCTCAGCGAATCCCCCCGTCCCCAGTGGAACCACGAGTTCTGATGCAGCTCATCTCAGCCCCCGCCCCCTTTGTCCACCACTCTGCAAACGTGCCCCCTGGCGCACTACTGGCTGGGGGATGAATTCCCCTTGGATGCCGAGGTTCCTTGGGGGCCAAGAACCCCTCCTGTTACCTTCAGTAAGTCCCACACAGTGGGATTGCTGAGAGCTGGTCGGAGGCCCCACCCCCTTTTCACACCACTCTGCAAACATGCCTCCTAGTGCACTACTGGTAGGGGGATGAAGGCCTCTTGGATGCTGAGGGTCCTTGGAGGCCAAGAACCCATCCGATTATCACTAATCAGTCCCACACATCAGATTGCTGAGAGGTCATCGGAGGCCACACCCCCTTTGTCCAGCACTCTGCAAACACACCTCCTGGCTCACTACAACTTGGGGGATTAAGTCCCCTTGGATGCTGAGGGTCCTTGGGGGCCAAGAAACCCTCCTGTTACCAACAGTCAGTCCCTCACAGCGGGATTGCTGAGAGGTCATCGGAGGCCTGCCCCCTTTGCCCAGCACTCTGCAAACATGCCTCCTGGCTCACTACTACTTGGGGGATGCTGAGAATCGTTGGTGCCAAGAACCTCTCCTGTTCCCATAAGTAAGTCCCACACAATGGGATTGCTGAGAGCTCATCGGAGGCCCTGCCCCCTTTATCCACCCATTGTACAGACCCATACAGCCACTCACACACTCACAGACACATAAAGCCCCTCACAAACCCACTCACACACCTACGCACCCACACACCTGCTCACACACCCACTCAGACACCCACATAACAATCACACACTCAGTCAGAGATGCATACAGCCACTCACACACTCACTCACTGACCTATACAGCCACTCACACACCCACTCTGAAAGGTTAGAGGTTACAGTTAAGAATTTTTTTTTTAAACTTTCATAATTCTTTGAAAAACCAGAGGATGCAAGGATGTTATAGTTAGGAAATAGAATTTAAAAAACCTTAGAAATTTACTGAAAAAAAACAAAGGTTACAGGTACGTTATAGTTTGGTTCAGATTTCAATCATACAAAACCATTGAAATTCAGCAGTTAAAGTTACCTGAGCTAACTATAACTTATGCCCCTGTAACACACTGCTTATGACCTAACATATTGTCACTCATGACATGGTCAGTGAAATCACTGATGACATCTCAAATCGCATCACTGATGATCTCACTGATGACATCATCCACAGAACCACTCTCACATCCACTCACACACCAACACAACTCATCCGCCCACTCACACACCCATACAACCACTCACACATCTACTCACTGATCCATCGAGCCACTCACACACCCACTCACTCACCCACACAGCCACTCACACAGCCACTCACTTCCCATAGAATCACTAACACAGCCACTCACTCACCCATACAGTTACTCACCCACCCACCGATTCACCCATACAACCACTCACACACCCAGTCACTCACCCATACAGGCTCTCAACAGAGCCACTAACTCACCCATACAGCTACTCACACACCCACCTATGCTCTTGCTATGCAAACTCCGACTCACGTATAACTCACTTATAACTACACATTCACTGAAAAAACAAAGGTTAAAAAGAAGTTATAATTAGGAGAAAATGTCAGTTAAAAAATACCATTCAAGCTAACAAAACCACAGAAATTCATCAGTTATAGTTATCTCAAGTAACTGTAACTCATACCCTAAAGTAACTATAACTCATGCCCTGCCATGCACAGTGTTGTCATCAATGATGTCATTTCAGATGTTGCAGTGATGTTATCAATGATGCCATAGAACATATCATGAGTAATGTACTTGAAATAACTATCACTGGTGAATTTCAGTGATTTTGTTAGTTTAAAACGGTATGTTTTAACAAACTTTTCACCTAGTTATAACGTCCCTTTAACCTTTTTTTTTTCCAATGAATTTCTAAGATTTTTTTAATGGAAAGTAAGACAATATTAACAACCTAACTATAACGTCACTTTAACCTTTGTTTTTTTCAGTGAATTTCTAGAGCTTTTTTTAACATAAAGTAATATTTTATTATCATTCGTAATGCCAACCCAATGCATGCCCTTTGTCCGTGCGTGGTGTAAGGTTGACCACACTGCGCCAGGCCCTGCATCCAATCGCATGCAAGAATCCAACCCCATGCCGTACACAGCACTTGGCCCTGCACCCAACACCACGCTGGTGACCAACCCCCCTAATGCGCATGAACTGTGCGTAGCGTAGGTTGAGCACGGAGTCTGGCACTCTAACCTCCACGGGCACGCACAGAATATAAAGGGTGTCATTTTTAGTGAGGCAGACCTACTGACTTTTTTAAAGGGTCAGAACACCAAAATATAAAAAGTGGTTCTATTGACACATGTATTGTTTTTGACCTAAAATCACCAATAAATATATTAAATTGTATATTTCATTAATTCGCACAGTACAATGTTTAGTAAAAGTGATTGTTGTAAACAAATAATAGAGATTTATTTAAAAAAAAAAACCACTACATGTCTTTTTCTAACATTTTTCAGGCTACAAAGTGCAGCCATAGCATCACCAACCACAAGGGGGATCTGCCCAGCAGCTGAAGAGCATTACGCTGCAGCTAAGAGTGGTTTGAAACAATATAGTAAGCTCTTCTGAGGTCATGGATTTAATGACCCAGGAGACTTACTGTGTTTTTTTTTATGTTGCTGGGTGGCTGCTGCACTTCCTCCAGCCCCCGACAGCATGAAGGAAAATGTTTGGTGGTGCCCCTGTGCCTTCTAGGGGCACCACCAGAATCCAAAATATTAAACAAATAGCCCTTGCAGGGATTATGAAGCACTCCTTGTGTGGAGCAGTGAATACTAAATGTGCTGTTCCTGCTGTTTATGTTTATTTTTCTTAAAAACTTTTTTGGGGGGTGCCCAAGGCCTACCTGCTGCACCCTCGCTTTTAATTTATGTTAAGACCCCCGGGGGGAAGCACTGTTGCAGGAGCCGGCCACTTGCTCATTGTTTGGTTGGTGCCTCAAAGCCCCTCTGGGGCACCTAAAAGCCAGCTTTCTTGGGGGCCGTGGGTGGGAGCTACGGGGTCTTGCAAAGTTCTACCATGTCCGCTGGCAGCAGCCAACCATTTTTTTATATTTTTGGTGGTTGCCCCAGTGCCCACCCATGGAACCCACAACCCTGTCTTTCTTGGGGGCTGCCAGAGGAGCCCCAAGCCCCCCCTGGCCCCAGCTGGCTCCCCTGCCAGCACTATAATGAGTGCTGGTGGGAGCCAGCACCATTCCTTTGCTCTCGCCCAGGTGGGAGCAGCATTTCATACTGCTCCCGCGGGGCAGGAGCAAAATCCTGTTTTCTACCTCAGATAGTGTGGGCAGGGTATGGCCGGACTATCCCAGGTAAAAAATAGCAGTGACTATGGGGATGGGATCCTCAAGACACTGTAGCTGAATTAGGCCCAAAGGGGGCGTGTCCCTGGGGCTGATCATCAGCTTGGGGAGGGGGCCCCACTCATGCCCCCTCACCTTTCATAAGTTATTGGCCCCGGGGGATGGTTGGACCCCAGGCCCTGTTCAAGGATTGCGGAGGGAGGCCACGCCCTCCCTCCCCCTAATTATAATCGATCGGCCCACTGGATGGGGTCCCCAGGGCCTCTAAGAGGCACATGGAGGGGGACAGCATGCTTCCCTCCCCATTATATTATAAGTCGCCCTGGGGGATGGGATCCCTGGGACCTCCCGGAGGCGGGTTTCATGCCCCCTCCTCTTAGAATAATAATGCGCTGCCTCTCTGGGCTCACCCAAGTGGAGTGTCTTTTTAAATCGGATCCACAAATCATCTGTGAATCCACAGTGCCGATAAAAAACAATTGCCGTTTTTGGCTCGGGGGGGGCCTCAGAAACCCCCCTTCCACCAGGCTTGGGGGCTATGGTATCACTACCCTGCCCCCTTATATCTTTTTTTCTTCCTTTTTTTCCCGGACAAGAGAATCAGTACTGAGTCCTAAGATGGTTGGCGCACATTATTGTTGATGTGGATGCAGCAATGTGAGATATACAATTATTTTAGTCTTATTTTCTCCAAAACTACTGAACAGATTTACACTAAATCCCAAAAAGCATGCTTTCTGGACCAAGATCTAGCTTTCTGCCAACTTTGATGTACTTCTGTTCAGCTGTGTCTAATTTTCCTATGGAAAAATGAATGGGGTAACCTTTTTTGGGACCCTCTCTCCTTTTTCCTGGTCCCCCCATTTGACGGATCACCCCCGAAACTTTCCTGGTTAGGAGTCGAGGTGGAAGAACATATTTTGTTTGGAAAGCTCCGTGAAGATTCATCCAACGGTACCAAAGTTATTAGCAATCCAACAAATTATTTTTCTATGGAAACGAGGTCCTAACTATAACTACCCAGTGGCGACCGCCCTTGGGTACTATATTTATCATCAAGGTGTATGGAATTAAGTAAAGTACACACACTAATCTCAGCAGCAAGCACTTTACTCGATGCTTCCAGTTCACCTGCACATGCTTCGTCCAAATCCGCAGAAGGTCGTTGCTAAGATTACATGGACTGGTAAAAGCTGGACATAGATGCTTCTTGGCATTGATGCCTGCAGGAAGTTAGCAGGGTCGTCCTTGTCAATTAATGGACAGGATGTCAGGTCATTACGTGCTCCAGCGTGGTGAACACATGACAAATCACCACTGATTGGTGTGGCGCGGGTAGGATCGCTCGGCCTGGTCCACCTTCCAATTTAGACCAGGCTACAGATCTTGAGAAAGTAAATAGCCCACGGGCATGAATTTCAAAAGGCAGAGAGCCCAAAAAAGGACCCCCCCAACTCTGACATGTTTCCGTGTTAGCTATCATACGATATGAAGAATAGTTTATATGGAAAAGATGCTTAGTAAAACAAGCACTGGCAATGCCAATGTTTATGTCCTGTATTCTGCACCATACATGCCCATCAGGAACCTTCAATAAGCTGCCATAAACAGGTCAAAGCACCCCAGGCCTTCTTCTGAGTACACAACCCCAAACTTTGGAAGGCCCTGGGTCTGCATCTCAGACTCCTCTGATTCCGGAAAGTCCCAAAAGATGAACCGTTTCTTTTTATGTATCTGCGCGACTTGTTGTTATCACGAGTGGACATCCCGACTTTAAAAAGACACCCAAAAATAAAAATAAAAAAAATATTGGAAAATGTCCACAAGCCTGAGTGACTCAAGGGACCTTGCAGGGTTTCTGCACATGCAGCTGTGGTGTTTGTGGGGAAGATCTGTCCTGCAGCAACTGCTAGCACACACGGAAACTGTGCTGTATGTAATTGGAGTTTGTGGAACATCTTTTCACTACAGGACAGTCAGAGCGATGAAATAGTCAAGGAAGGGAAGTGCTTACGGAAAGTAGGTGTTGTTGAGTGCAGGGCCCAAAGAGGTGAGAAGTGCAGGGTGAAAGGGGGCTGGGAGTGTAGGTCGTCAAGGGGAGAAAAGGGTCGAGGGGGCAAGGTGCAAGCAAGGAGGGCAGGCAGGGTGCAAGAGTGAAGCCCTGCGTGTGAGAGAGAAGGCGGGAAGCAGAGCTCCACGGCATTAGGAGGGCAGGGTGCACTGATGTGGGGAGTGCATGGTACCAGAAGGTGAGGAGTTCAGGGTGCAAGCGGTGGGGAGCACAGGGGGAGCCTCCGCCTGAGCACACTCCCTGACGAGCCCACAGAACTGATGGAACACCTTCACTTCAAGATACTGGCCAGCCCCACCGCCACCCTCCGAGGAACCCTCATCTACCGACCCCCTGGACCCCGCGGACCCTTCGCCAACTCCATCACGGACATTATCTCCCCGCAGGCCATCGCATCCACCAACTACACCCTGCTGGGAGACCTCAACTTCCACCTCGACAACCAACTGGACCCCAACACCACATCCCTCCTGAACAACCTCCACAACATTGGGCTGCGCCAGATCGTGACCGAGCCCACGCACTCAGCAGGACACACCCTCGACCCCCTCTTCACTACAGGAAACTCCATCACCTTCAGCCACACCACCGAACTCCCATGGACCGACCATCGTTGCGTCCACTTCACCTTCAGAACACCCACCATCCACAGACACCAGCACCTGCTTCCACAAAGAAACTGGACCAAAATCACCGACGACCAGCTCACCTCCTCACTCAACAACTCCACCCCAACCATCGCGGAAAACGACGACCCCAACACCGCAGCCCGAACCCTGCATAGATGGATCTCGGACAGCACCAACACCATAGCCCCCCTCAAGAAAAACAACAATACCCGCGCCAAGAAAGCCAGATGGTTTACCACCGAACTTCGAGAGTCCAGAAGCACATGCCGCCGCCTCGAAAAGGCCTGGAGGAAAACCAAATCCACAGAAGCCCACGACAACTTCAGAGCCGCCACCAATGCCCACCATCAACTCATCAGAGAAACGAGGAAAAAAGCGATTGAAGACAGAATCTCCACCCACGCGCACAACAGCAAGGAACTCTTCAGCATCATCAAGGAGTTCGCCCAACCCACTAGCGAGTCTACCGACATCCCTCCCTCACAAGACCTCTGCGACAAACTCAGCACCTTTTTCCACCACAAAATCAAGAGCATCTACACAACTTCGACGAAGATAACCAACACACTGAACCCTCACCAACCACCCCCGACACCCGGAAACCAGCGATTGACGACTGGACAGCCCTCACCACCGAAGACACACTGAAGACAATGAAGTCAATGCACTCAGGGGCCCCCACGGAACCCTGCCCCCACCACATCTTCAACAGAGCCACCGACACCATCGCACCCATGCTCCGCCACACCATCAACCGCTCCCTGGCGACCGCCTCGTTCCCCGACGACTGGAAACACGCCGAGGTCAACCCCCTCCTAAAGAAACCCTCAGCGGACCCCACCGACCTCAAAAACTACAGACCCATCTCCCTGCTCCCGTTCCCAGCGAAAGTCATCGAGAAAGCCATCAACAGCCAACTCGCCACATTCATTGAAGAACACAACATCCTCGACTCCTCCCAATCCGGCTTCAGAAAAAACCACAGTACGGAAACCGCCCTCCTCGCCGCAACAGATGACATCCGCACCCTACTGGACAAAGGAGAAACAGTAGCCCTCATCCTCCTCGACCTATCAGCGGCGTTCGACACAGTCTCCCACCGCACCCTAATACGCAGACTCTACGACGCAGGAATCCAGGACAAGGCCCTCGACTGGATCCGCTCCTTCCTCTCCGGCAGGACGCAGCGGGTCAGACTCCCCCCTTTCCTCTCGGAACCCACACCTACCACCTGCGGAGTCCCCCAGGGCTCCTCCCTCAGCCCGACGCTCTTCAACGTCTACATGGCTCCACTCGCCCCCATCGTCAGAACCTACGGACTCAACATCGTGTCATACGCAGACGACACCCAGCTCATCCTCTCCCTATCCAACGAGCCCAACGCCGCCAGACGCAACTTTCGAGAAGGCATGGAAGCCGTCGCCAAATGGATGAAAAACAGCTGCCTACAACTAAACACCAACAAAACAGAAGTACTCATCATGGGCCCAAACCCCGATGCCTGGAGCGACACCTGGTGGCCCCCCGCCCTCGGAAACCCGCCAACCCCCACGGACCACGCACGCAACCTGGGAATCATCCTGGACTCCGAGCTCAAAATGGACTGCCAGATCAACTCTGTCTCGTCTTTCTGCTTCCACACCCTCCGCCTCCTTCGTAAGACCTTCAAATGGATCCCCTTCGAACACCTAAAGACCGTCACTCACGCCCTGGTCACCAGCAGACTCGACTACGGCAACGCACTCTACGCCGGAATAAACAAAAACCTCACCCGCAAGCTACAGAACATCCAGAACACCGCCGCAAGACTGGTCCTCAACCTGCCAAAACACTGCCACATCTCCCAGCACCTGCGCACACTCCACTGGCTCCCTGTCGAGGTGAGAATCACCTTCAAGATGCTCACCCACGCACACAAGGCCCTCCACGGCACCGGACCAGCATACCTGAACAGCCGACTCAAATTCCACGCACCCCAAAGGACCCTACGATCAGCCCAGCTCTCCTACGCCGTGGTCCCCCGCACCAGAAAGACCAGATCGGGAGGCCGCTCCTTCTCCTTCCTCGCGGCCAAAGCATGGAACGCCCTTCCGCTCCACCTCAGACAGACAACATTGCTCCCCATCTTCGCAAGAAACCTCAAAACCTGGCTCTTCGACAGACCCCCTCCTTGATGGATGGAACCTGCACCCCACCCCACCCCTAGCGCCTTGAGACCCTTACGGGTGAGTAGTCGCGCTTTAACAAACCCCTGATTGATTGGGGTAAAGTGGTGGGACCGTCAGAGTATAAGGTGTTGGCGAGTGCAGGGTGTATTCAGTGGGTGCATCCAGATGAAAAATACAATAATTTCCAATTAGCACCTATGTTTAGAGTAATATTAAGATGCAGAGGAGGAGCTATACCAATTCAGAAGCAGCACCCAGATGCAGAGCGGCTCCCAGATTTAGGTGAAAGCAATTCAGAAGCAGCACATACATGCAAATAGCAAGTTATGATTCCTTTAATCAAGATTACAAACTATTTTGACCACAAACTTGACTCTTGATGCAAAAATCCACACCCCAAGGTTTGATTAGGGAACCAAAAGCAACCCTGGGAAAAATATTCAGACCAGCCCTGCTCCATTGCTCTCCGCACTCTGGGCCCAATTCGCGAAGGTACTTACGTGTAGTAAAGTTACGAGTGCAAAGTGAGTGTCACTCATGGCGGAGTCTGCACGCTCATGGTGGAGTCTGCACGCTCGGGGTGGAATCTTCGCCCTCGGGTGGAATCTCCGCACTGCAGTTCTCAGTGCGGACATTACACCCGAGTGCGGAGATTCCCTGCCACCAGTGTGGAGACTCCGCACTGATAACTTTACTACCCGTAAGTACCTTCGTGAATGGGGCCCTCAGTATCTTTCTTACCTCCCATCCATCTCTCTCCTTCTCTCTTCTCCCTTCGCGCCAAATAACCAGTCCACGCTGTCGGTGAAGCGTAAAAGGCCATTTATTAGGACAGGCTGTAAACATAACTTTAATCACAGTAAAATACTTAACAGTAACATAACAACAACTCCCCCCCACTCCATTTTCACTCACTCCGTTCTTTTCTCTTGCACCCTATCTCTCTTCACCTTCCACACCAACCCCTTTCCGTTCTCCATCCATTTCTTCATTTGTCTCCTGACATCCTCTTTTTCATCACCTGCCATCCCATTCCTGCATCCCGCACCCTCGTCCATCACTCTTCCCCCCCCCGAGAGATGGGTGGGCCCATCCAGGACTCCCCCCACCCCTCCAAAGTACTGCCTCTCGCCCTAAACTGGCATGCTCCAACCAACCCAAAGTTCCCATCCCCTTTTACTGTAGGGTGGGCGGGTGGTCCAATCGATTCTCCTACCCTCCCACTGGCGCTGGGAATACAGGAAGAGGAAGTCCCCTTCCCTTCCTGCTCCCTTATACCCCCCTCTTACACCCTCCCCTTCCCCTACAGCCTTCCCTTCCGGCGCGAAACCACCCGGGGAAAGACTAGACTGCGTCTTGCTTTCCCCGGGGGCCATCATCGCGCCAAATAACCAGTCCACGCTGTCGGTGAAGCGTAAAAGGCCATTTATTAGGACAGGCTGTAAACATAACTTTAATCACAGTAAAATACTTAACAGTAACATAACAACAACTCCCCCCCACTCCATTTTCACTCACTCCGTTCTTTTCTCTTGCACCCTATCTCTCTTCACCTTCCACACCAACCCCTTTCCGTTCTCCATCCATTTCTTCATTTGTCTCCTGACATCCTCTTTTTCATCACCTGCCATCCCATTCCTGCATCCCGCACCCTCGTCCATCACTCTTCCCCCCCGAGAGATGGGTGGGCCCGTCCAGGACTCCCCCCACCCCTCCAAAGTACTGCCAACCAGGGAACCCCCTTGAGGGCGGTTACCTGCCCCAACTGTTCATGCTATGCACCTTTCGCCCTCACACTCTTCGACACCAGATTGATTCATTCCAAAGCTTGCTGATCGTGTCCCTCATTTCCATCATGTAGTATGCGTTCCCCATCCGCGAAAGGTGCACCCCATCATCCCTGAATAACAACGGCTCCTCCAACCGGAGCCCAATGTGTGCAAGCACTTTAATGTCCTTTCCCGCACAGAAAACCCTCATCGCCCTGTTCAGTTTTCTCCGGGCTTTCTCAACTGCTGCAGGTTTCACTGCCCCCCTCCAAACTTTTCGTGGTACAAATTCCATCCAGACTAGGCAGGTCCCTGCCAGTCGCTGCCTCATGACCCCCAAGTCCCGTTGCATCTGTTGCATGATTGCCAGGCCTGACAACCGCACCAAATCGTTTTCCCCCAGGTGTATGACCAGCAAATCGGGGTATCCTTTCTGTGAGACCATCTTCGTGAGCCAAGGCAAGAAGGCCCCCCAACGCATTCCTCGCTTTACCCACCAGTGTACCTCGTGATGACTGCTCCGCAGCCCCAGGTTACGGCTGTATACCTGTTGATCAGCGTATTGCGCCGCCCAGTGCACGAAGGAGTGCCCAGCAATCCAGGTGACCGTCTTGGTCCCCAGGCCCCCCAAGCAACCTACGACAAGAAAGAAATGTTAGCAACCGTCCTTCCCACAGCGACACTTCAACATACCCCGTGCTTGCCAACCCCCGGCAGAAAAAACCCCCTCCCTTCATTTCCGGACATATCGCTCGCAGCATCTCGATTTCCATCTGCCTATCTGTCTAATCCTGTCCCAGGACCACCCCAGCCGTGCCGCTGCCGTTGCTGCCCCAATGCGAAAAGAGTGCGTCCCAAACCTCTTAGGATCCCTTCCCATCCGCCTCAAAGCCATGCGCAACACCGCCAGCAACTGTGCCGCCGTCAACCTGTCACCAGAGGCGTGACAGAATATTCCCCCTTGTCTCCTGTCCGCGCCCTGCACAAATGCTTCCCACTCCTTTACCGTGCATGCTCCCAGACATCCACTCTCATGCAACCATATCCACTTGCCCCTACCGGCCTGATCCGTCTTAGAGTGGCCCAACCATATACCCAGACGCCCGCCGTCCAACCTCACATCCTCACATTTTCGCCCGTCTCGCCCTTTCGTTCCCAAGAGCTTCGACACGCGGAAAGCCCCAAAAAAACATGCACACCATACACAAACGGAACAACGCTACCTCATTAGAGTCATAGCAGCAAACTGGCAACATGTCCAACAGACCTTGCAGAACCTCAAACGTGATTGCTTCACGGGGCCCCCCCGCGGCCCCTTTACTTCGCTCCCTCCCCCACCCCTTCAGCATCCTACTGATGATCTCGTCTTTTGCAGGGTCAAAACCCCAAAACAACTTGCAATAAAAAGAGATCCCTGCCACTTTCCCTGCAATCGTCGTGTTTGACAACCCTTTCTCTGTACAATGCAAAACAAAACGAATCACTCCCTGCTCTGTGTCCCGACGGGACAACTGCTCTTTCTCGCTGGTCCAGCCCATAAAGACTCCGAACTCTGCCCAGGCCACTCTGTAACTACGCCGCGTTGTCTCAGCTATCGATTTCTCCACTAGGCTGCAGACTCTCACTCCCCCCAGGCCCAGATGTCGTCCGGCAACTGCGTCTTCTGTACCTCGGCTCCAGGCACCATGCGGCGAAAACGGCTCCACTGCGAACGAGACAATGCATCCGCAATGTCATTACTCGCTCCAGGCACATGCTTCGCCCGAAAAACCACATTCAGCTGTAGGCACTGCAACATAAAATATCTCAACAATCTCAGCACTCTCAAGTCTCTCGCTCTCTGCCTGTTGACCAGCTCAACCACAGTCATGTTATCCACCTGAAACAACACGGAACGATTCTTGAATTCAGAGCCCCACACTGCCAATGCCACTAACAGCGGGAAAAACTCTAGGAACGCAATACTCCTCCCCTGCGTCAGCCAGTGAGCCAGCCATTTCTCTGCGCACCATCGTCCGTCCCAGAACACCCCAAAACCTGACGCTCCTGCCGCATCCGAGAAAACTTGCACTTGCCAAATCAGTCTGTCATCCACGAAATCCAGTGAAACCCCATTGAAATCAGTCAAGAATGTCTGCCAAATTCTCAGGTCAGCTCGTACTCCCATTGAAATTCTCACTCTGTGATGTGGGAGCACTGCCCCAGACATGGCCATGCCTAGGTGCCTGCAAAAGGTCCTGCCCGCTCTCACCACCCTGCACGCAAAGTTCAGCAACCCCAACAGTTGTTGCACTGTCCTCAGGTCAATCTTCTTCTCTCCCATCACTCCCAGTAGGCAAGCCTGTATGTCCCCCACCTTCTCAGCCGGCAACCGGGCCGTCCACTGGACCAAATCCAATTCAATGCCCAAGAATGTCAATTGACAGCTGGGCCCAGCTGTTTTTTCCGGCGCCAATGGGACCCCAAAGTGCTGAGCCATGTCCTGAAACTGTGCCAGCGCCCACCCGCACTCACCGGACCCTCCCTGTCCCAGGAAAAGGAAGTCGTCAAGATAATGCGACACTCCATGATGTCCACTGATCTTCCAGAATGCCCATTGCAAGAATGTGCTAAACGTTTCAAACAGGGCGCATGAATTCGCACAGCCCATGGGTAAGACTTTGTCCACGAAAATGGCCCCCCCGAACTGCATCCCCAGTAACGAGATATCCGCTGGGTGTATGGGCAGCAAACGGAAAGCCGACTTTACGTCGCATTTTGCCAGTTCCGCTCCTTGCCCACACCTCTGGACAAGTCGAATCGCATCGTCCACTGAAGCGTAGAGCACCCTGGAGTCCTCTTCCGCAATGAAGTCATTGACTGACCTCCCTTCCGGCCAGGACAGGTGATGAATCATCCTCTATTCGCCGGGCTCCTTCTTGGGGACCACTCCCAGCGGTGAAATAATCAGATCCTCTATAGGCCAGTCGACAAACGGGCCCGCTATCCTACCCTCTTCAACCTCTTTTTCCAATTTGGCTGCTACGACCTCAGGTAACTCAATGGCTGATTTCAAATTGTCTGCCCACCGGCGTTCCCTAGGTCCCTGGTACCCAACCCGAAAGCCCTCCGTAAACCCCTAGTGCAACCGCAGTGCGGCCTTCTGGTCTGGGTAGATCGAGAGCCACGGGCCCATGGCCTCAATTCAAACCGGAGTAGGCGCCCTTTGGTCCAGCCGACCCCCGTCCCCTCGTGGCTCGCCATTGCTCTGAAGGTGTAGCCAAGGTGAAGCATTGTGTGAGGGCATGCTTGCCTCCACACTTGGAGCACTCGTGTTTAAACCTACACGGATACCTCGAGTAGTATCCTTTGTTGTAGTTCCAACACGCTCCCGTGTTGTTTCCGCCGGCTTTTGGGTGTGTCCCCCCCGCAGTCGCTGTGCTGGCCTGTCCACCACCCGCCCCAGTCTGAGCGGGACGCGCCGGAAATGTCCAGTACGTCACTGGTAAACCGCTCGCTGTGTGGGTCGATGCCGATGACTGTGTCGAGGACATCCACTGCATCCACAATTCTTGGTCTACTTCCCCCCAGGGTTTATCCGGATTCGCGCCAATTCTGGCCTGAAACTCCTCATCGTAGCTCAGCCACGCGAAACCCCCAAAGTGCATCTGCGCTTTCCTAATGATGTCCATATACTTCACTAGCGCTATGGCCCTGTCTTGATGTTTTTCGCAATAAATGCTAGCATATATCAAAAAGGCCGATGTCCAGTTTTCCATGTTCACCGGCACTCAAGGCCTCCGCGTAAGCTCCCACTCTTCCTCCTTCGAACCCTCTTTAGCCTGTATTTCCCTATGGAGGAGCTTAAAGACGTCCACATACTCGTGTCTCCATATTCTGCCCTTCGTTTTCTCAGACAAGTGGGACCCCAGCGGCATTGCCAACCCCATATACGGCAGCTTCTTCTGATGTTTGTCCTCCCCTTTATCGTCTTTGCCCTCCAACCCATCAGTTCCAACCGTCTGGACACTGGCCGCTTTCTTCGCCCCAGCATCCCCTTTCCCCCCGCAAGGTCCCCTACCCCGTGGGCCAGTCCCTTTGGCTCCCGCACAGAACCCTCGCCCACACCCACCGACCGGCAGGTTTTCTTCCTACCCCCTTTTGGCCCTCCGTCCCAAGCCGCCCACCAAGTATTCTCACCTGACAAGGTGGTCTGTGTCTCCCTTTCTTTGTCTCTTGCCGCATTCCTTTTCGGGTTGTCCAACCGCGACTTGGTTCGGGCTCCTGCCGGTGCCTGCAAAATACTAGCAGATGTCATTGCGTTGGCCCCCCCCAGGCACCCCAGCCGACCTGTCATCCTCATCTCTCAACTCTCCTTCCTCAAGCTCATCACTTTCAACCCCATAGTCCAGTATCAGCTCCCCATCCTCCTCCTCAGGCATCCACAACACCTCTCTCCCCGCTCTTTTCACACCTTTTCCACACATGGGCCGCATCACCACACTCTCCCCTGCTCCAGACGCCGTGGCCCACTCCCTCGGTGGAGGGAAGGCCGCCGCGGACCCGCCTGCTGCTTCCGGCCGGCGTCTCAGGGCCGTCTTACGCCCCGCCGGACCCCCGCCCTTCTTGCCAACTGCTGCCGGCTGTACCCCCCACCCCCCAGGCTGCTCCAACCTGAGGGGGCCCCAGCGCCACCGGTCCTCGCAGCCATCCTGGCTGTCCCTACCCCCGTCTGGGGGGCCCTAACCTCCTCCTCCCACACCCACTTGCTCCCTTTTGGGGCCTCCTGCTCCATCCTGTCCGCCCAGGCTTCCTCCTCTGACGTGGGAGTGGGGGGCCCCTCCGCCCTGTCCACTCCCCCCCTCATTTCCCGAAGGGCGCACATTTCAGCCCACTGCGCCTCTGTCACCTGGATGATGCGCCGCTGATCCCTGATCTTGTCCTCCAGGGACATATGTTCCCATCTGCGCTCCCACTCAATCCGGGGCTGCCATCCCTTCCCCCTACTCACTCCCTCACCCTTATGCTGGACAGCCCGCCCGGACCCTACTCCCACCCCGGCCTCCCCCTCCACGTGCACCGCTGACCCCCTCCCCGACTGGGGACCCCCCCTCCCAGCCCCTTGCGATAGATCAAGGGGCATGTCCCCCCGAGGCTCCTCTTCAGACTCCGGGGCACCCCCGAAAGAAGGGGAGAAAAGGTCCTGTGACCCCACCCCCCGGCTCCCCCATGCCCTCGATACCCCTCCCTCCCCCAATAGAGGCCCCCCTCCCTGCTGGCTGGCTCAAACTGCCCCCATTCCCTGTTGTCTGCATTGGTGCCCCCTGCTCCATAGGGGAGAGACTGCTGTAAGCCCCTCGGCCTGCCCCCAATCTCATCCCCCCTCCCCCTCCCAGTCCCAGTATGCTCGAGGCGTGCAGACAGGCTCTTTCTCCTGCCTCCACGCTTCCCACTCTCGCCTTTCCCGGGGCCCCGCCCCTTCCCAGCAGCCTGATTCCCCCGCGGTGGTGGCTCATCCTGACACGCCACCACCGCTGCTGCTACCCCAGCTGACGCGGACCGGGGGGTCCGCGTCAGCCCAACCCAAGCCTCCCCAAGGACCCCCGGTCGCAGGAGGTCCTCCCGACCGGCCCTGCCAATCACACGCAGGGCCTCCCGGACCGCCTCCGCGTCCGCACCGGCCATGCCGACTCGCTCTCCGCGCCCGCAGCCGGCCCCCTGCCGCTGACCAGCAAACAGAGAGTGAAAGTCCGCTCCGCTTCTAACCGCCCGCCCGCATCTCGCACGGCCCCGTACACCTTTTCCTGCCTGATAACAAACCCGCCGACCGCCACCAGCCTACCTCCTATGCCTACACTCCCGCTCCAATCGATTCTCCTACCCTCCCACTGGCGCTGGGAATACAGGAAGAGGAAGTCCCCTTCCCTTCCTGCTCCCTTATACCCCCCTCTTACACCCTCCCCTTCCCCTACAGCCTTCCCTTCCGGCGCGAAACCCCCCGGGGAAAGACTAGACTGCGTCTTGCTTTCCCCGGGGGCCATCATTCTGATCTCTGCCCCTCTGTCCCTCCTCTTTCTCCTTCTTGAAACCCTCTGTGCCTTCTGCAGTTAACCTTAGGGAGCCGGGGAAGGTGACAGAGGCCGCAGGAGCGGCCCTTGGCTTTCAACAACAGCCTCCGGTGGCTTCAGCCCACCAGGGAAATGACCGATGGAATAGAAAGTCAGTCCAGTCCTGCCAAGCCCACTGCAGATTTTCTCGTAAACGTAACTTTATAGCTAAGGTCGAGAAAGGAGGGTATTAGGCATGTTCTGGGTGGAAGGTGGTGGAGGGGCTCTAGGCATGCAAAATATTTGGAAGCGCCACAAAGATGGGTTTATGGATTTTACAAATCATTGTGCATGGCCATTCACACCATGGAGGCAATACAATATTGATGGAGGAGAATGTTTTTATCAATCTGAAATACTGGTCATTACATTGGGCACGTAACTTCCATAACTGCCCCTGTCAATGCAAATGTACTCACAACCTGTAAAGTACACTTAAGGGAACTCCTACATAAGGTATATATGGGCTAAGGATTGCAATGGCATGGAATCAGAACATCGTGGCCTAAATATTGACTACTAAAAAATATTGTTTCTTAAATATTGTTTACAAAAAATATTATTGCATTGAAATTCATAACTGGAAATTTACATCCAATGGAGCAATATTTTGACAAATAAATAGACCAATTTTCATGTTAGACGATACTTTGCACATAATCTAGTATCCTGATGTAAATCTTTGCAACACTCCTATAGTTCACGGAAAGGAGAAGGGGCTTCTCTATAAGTACAGCCATTTTCAAAATCTTGCAAATAAACTCAAAGTGTAAAACCACCTTTCAGCCACATTTACTCCTGTAAGTTGCCCGTCCTAAGTATGTTAATCTACGTTTGAATATATTTTCTTGTTTACTCACAGAAGGGCTAGCAACTGTCCTGAAATCTACATAAAACAAAGCAGTAAGTCTATGATGTGTAGATTTCCAACTTGCAAACACTTGTTTATGAATGGGCAATCAGGATACCTAACTCAATTCAGTAGATTTTGCACCAAATTTGGTGGTTACTCATTGCTATCCACCTCCACTGACTGAACCATAGCTAAAGACAGGTCATCGTGGTAGGCTGGTGGCAGCGATAACGTTAGAGGCGATGCCCATAGTCGGCTGTCTCCCTTTATGTGATCTTCAGCCGTTCATTTTCCCAACCAAGCCACTTGATCCCTCAGCAGAGATAATGTTTATGTGCACAACTTACAACAAAAGTGTTACTATAACTATGTTGTGCATGACACCTACAATGCTGTATCACCTCTCACCTGCAGTCAAATGTATAGGTTGTGACATTCTGGTTGGAGATCACTGCTCTGAAAGATTTGTGATCTACTGTGAGGAAATGATGACTGCCAGTCTGGTTTCTTTGTGACTGACATCTGGTCCAGGGGAGGAGGGGAGGGAGATGCCATGTGGTGTGTGTTTTGGGGAACATGCTTAGGATTTAGACACTAGTCCATATCTAGCAATGGCCTGGGCTGTTGGTTACATCTCATTCCCCTCACTGAAGGAAGGCTGTACTTGCGCTAATTTATTGGGCTGATGCAGTGCTCAATTTGTAAACGATACTGGTGATGTAGAGGTCTGTAATGCAAACCACCTGCACATTGATGCAGTGGAAACTCTTCCAGGTGCGGAATGCTTGCTGTAGTTCATGGGATGATGCAAGTCCAACCTGGGTACCTTCTATGGCATCTACCACAAGCGATATGCCTCCCAGTTCATAAAACTCAGCCTTGCTATTTTTCAGTATTGCAAGATTAGTCAGAGATTAGTTGTACTTATGCATGCGTTTGAGGGTAACATCCAGGACCTGTTTGAGGACAGCTGAAATGGTTGGCTGAGACATTCCATTTGGGTATTCTGAAATGAACCGGTTGCACAGAATTGCAACACTGCCATGATCTTCTTAATAGGTGGGATGGCAGTATGAGTTCTGATGACTGGCTGAAATTTGGTTTGAAACTGCTGAACTAATGTCTCTCTGGTGTTGCAGTCAAGCCTGTACTTTAGGTTGAGCCTGGGCAGCGAATGCGCTGCTCTGTGAGGCATGCTGTATTCGAGTATGGACTTGAAGCTCCACCCACTCTCTGCCCATATTTTTGATTGGCTTGTGTCATTGTCCTTTGTAAATGCTGGCTTTTGATTCGTTAATAGGCTTGTTAGTCCCTCCTTAGTACCCCCTTGTCTTCATTTGTAACCTCCCATGAGGACTGGCCCTTTACTTCTGTTGTTACACAATGGGGTCGATTCCGATTCGGGCCGGATAAAGCACCGACCGACTCAAATCCGGAAAAAATACCGACCGACACGTACCCGTGGCGCACGACACGCCAAGTACGATGCAAGGCGCGAAAAATCCGACCGACACGTACCTAAACAAAGTCGACCGACCGAGCCGCACGGAAAACAGCAATCCGGCCAGAAAAACACGCGAATCCAACCGACCGACACGCACCCGGAACAAATCCGACCGAAACGTACACGCGAACTCCAAACCGCAAAGTACGATGCAAGGCGCGAAAACCACGAGCGAGTCGGACGGAGGACAAGCCGTACGACCGACACGCATACAAAACCGAGCCGAAGCAACACAATACACCGCGACCGACGCGTACGCAGCATAGAAAACTGCACAAACACAGCGTGAACGAAACGGAGAACACCGTACGAGACCAATGCAGGGTCCAACTCAGTCACAAGAACGTTTCCAACATACACAAACAGCACAAAGGAAAAATCACCCAAGAAAAGGCCAAACAAGCAATTACCAAGCCAATAAATACTGGGGGTGGGGTGGGGACAGAGAACAAAGACACACCCACAACTCCACCTATATAAAGGACACAAATCACTACCATGAGCCTTTGCAAATGCCATTCCACTGCCAGCACCCAAGAGAAAGCAACCACACACCCACAGCTCATCCCTCACACAAGCCACACACCATCAGCACACCAACAAATACCTACCTCACATACACCCAGCCAAACACACACTCACACACCCTCACCTGCACACCAACACACACATCACCCACCATCACCACCCATCACCATGCCCCCAAGAAGAATCCCAAGTTCCTAGATAGTGAATTGGAAGTCATGGTAGACGAGATCCTCAGGGTGGAGCCACAGCTGTTTGGCACACTGGTCCAACAGTCCCCCATGTCGCAGAAAACCAAGATGTGGAGAGGATCATCAACAGGGTGAACGCCCAATCACCATGTCGGCGCACAAAGACCGACATCCAGAACAGGTGGTATGACGTGCGCAGGAGGGTACTGGAAAATGCTGATGAAAGACTACATCAACAGCCAACACACCGGCAGTAGCCCTCCTGCCAAGCCAATATACCTCAGGCCCTGGGAGGAGAAGGTGCGGGCCATCCTTCCGCCAGTGAGCGTATATGGACTAGAGGACATCCCAGAGCCTGGTGAGTACACAACAAATGTACACAATATACTGCCACAAAACACACACATCACTGTCAAGGGAGAGTCAAACCATGCACTCATAGCAATTACACAGCAACCAGAACAGAATCATCCCAAAATGTGTATGTCAGTCAGATAAACACAACACATGCCATCAAAAAGTCACATCCAACTGTGCCAACACATGTACAAACACAACTACAACTACAGCTAGGCAGTGGCACAAATAGAACTAACAAACACATCCACACATGTAGCCACCACAACAACACCAACACACAGTGAAGACCACTCAAAGGAAGGAATTCTGTGTATGCTGGCCAAGTCAGTGTAGCCAATAGCATCATGGGAGTCGCAGTCACACATATTGCCCCCCACAACTGTCCCATCAACACCACCATGAACCATGCGCACATCACAGGGAGTGGAGAAGGACTCACAAGATGGCTGACACTGGCTACTGCTGTGGGGAGCACAAGGCCCTGCTGGCAACTGTGCACCAACAAACAGCAGGACACCACTGACTGACATCCTGAGAGACAACTTACACTCCCTGCAATGCAAGCACGTTCCATGGTGGGATATCTGGCTAGCTGGGTGGGAAGGGGGACTTGCAGCACTGACCATAGTCACAAGCACCTCCCCTCACACCCCCCAACACAAACTCCACAGAACCCACCTGGTAGAATGCAATGCCCCCATCCTAACACAAGATCCCACAAAGAACCACCACCCTGGGTTATGTTGTGTGAAGCACAGGGACACTCTTGGGACTCTTAGCCAAACAACTGCCAGGACAACACTCCCAGCCATCCTGTCAGCACAGCCAGCCCATCCCACAGGGAAGCAGAATCAAAAGGAAGGAAGCATGGGCATGCTGGGAAGGGGGTGGAGGCAATAGCATGATGGGAGTCGTAGTCACTGATATTGGTCACCCCCACAACTGGCCCATCAACACCACCCTGAACCATGCTCACATCACAGGAAGTGGAGAAGGACTCACAAGATGGCTGACACTGGCTACTGCTGTGGGGAGCACAAGGCCCTGCTGGCAACTGTGCACCAACAAACAGCAGGACACCACTGACTGACATCCTGAGAGACAACTTACACTCCCTGCAATGCAAGCACGTTCCATGGTGGGATATCTGGCTAGCTGGGTGGGAAGGGGGACTTGCAGCACTGACCATAGTCACAAGCACCTCCCCTCACACCCCCAACACAAACTCCACAGAACCCACCTGGTAGAATGCAATGCCCCCCATCCTAACACAAGATCCCACAAAGAACCACCACCCTGGGTTATGTTGTGTGAAGCACAGGGACACTCTTGGGACTCTTAGCCAAACAACTGCCAGGACAACACTCCCAGCCATCCTGTCAGCACAGCCAACCCACCCCACAGGGAAGCAGAATCAAAAGGAAGGAAGCATGGGCATGCTGGGAAGGGGGTGGAGGCAATAGCATGATGGGAGTCGTAGTCACTGATATTGGTCACCCCCACAACTGGCCCATCAACACCACCCTGAACCATGCTCACATCACAGGAAGTGGAGAAGTCCTCACAAGATGGCTGACACTGGCTACTGCTGTGGGGAGCACAAGGCCCTGCTGGCAACTGTGCACCAACAAACAGCAGGACACCACTGACTGACATCCTGAGAGACAACTTACACTCCCTGCAATGCAAGCACGTTCCATGGTGGGATATCTGGCTAGCTGGGTGGGAAGGGGACTTGCAGCACTGACCATAGTCACAAGCACCTCCCCTCACACCCCCCCAACACAAACTCCACAGAACCCACCTGGTAGAATGCAATGCCCCCATCCTAACACAAGATCCCACAAAGAACCACCACCCTGGGTTATGTTGTGTGAAGCACAGGGACACTCTTGGGACTCTTAGCCAAACAACTGCCAGGACAACACTCCCAGCCATCCTGTCAGCACAGCCACCCCACCCCACAGGGAAGCAGAATCAAAAGGAAGGAAGCATGGGCATGCTGGGAAGGGGGGTGGAGGCAATAGCATGATGGGAGTCGTAGTCACTGATACTGGTCACCCCCACAACTGGCCCATCAACACCACCCTGAACCATGCTCACATCACAGGAAGTGGAGAAGGACTCACAAGATGGCTGACACTGGCTACTGCTGTGGGGAGCACAAGGCCCTGCTGGCAACTGTGCACCAACAAACAGCAGGACACCACTGACTGACATCCTGAGAGACAACTTACACTCCCTGCAATGCAAGCAAGTTCCATGGTGGGATATCTGGCTAGCTGGGTGGGAAGGGGGACTTGCAGCACTGACCATAGTCACAAGCACCTCCCCTCACACCCCCCAACACAAACTCCACAGAACCCACCTGGTAGAATGCAATGCCCCCATCCTAACACAAGATCCCACAAAGAACCACCACCCTGGGTTATGTTGTATGAAGCACAGGGACACTCTTGGGACCTCTAGCCAAACAACTGCCAGGACAACACTCCCAGCCATCCTGTCAGCACAGCCAGCCCACCCCACAGGGAAGCAGAGTCAAAAGGAAGGAAGCATGGGCATGCTGGGAAGGGGGAGGAGGCAATAGCATGATGGGAGTCGTAGTCACAGCTCTACATCCCCCACCACATGGCCCAGCAAGCTCACACTCACGCATGCACATCCCACAGAGAGTGGAAAGGCCCATCAAAGATGTCTGACACTGTTGCTGTGTCGTGGGGAGCACAAGGGCATGCTGGGTACTGCACACCAACCAACAGCAGGACACCACTGTCAGCCATCTTGCCATTGCTCTCACACCCACACACACTGAACTCCACACAAATGCAAGTAAGTATGGGAATGCTGGGAAGTGGGGTGGAGGCAATGGCATGATGGGAGTCGTAGTCACAGACATAGCTCACCCCCACAACTGTCCCATCAACACCACCCTGAACCATGCTCACATCACAGGGAGTCGAGAAGGACTCACAAGATGGCTGACACTGGCTACTGCTGTGGGGAGCACAAGGCCCTGCTGGCAAATGTGCACCAACAAACAGCAGGACACCACTGACTGACATCCTGAGAGACAACTTACACTCCCTGCAACGCAAGCACGTTCCATGGTGGGATAACTGACTGGCTGGGTGGGTGGGCAGGAGGGCCGGCTGTCAACCAAACACAACCAATGCAGACCATGTTCACACCCCAGAAAATACATAGAAATGCCCAAATAATGCAGGACAATGTGCCACACCAATATCAACCCCTGACTGTGACGACTTAGGACAATGCAATGTACAGGCCCGCACCCAGAGGCACAGTCACAACTGTCATGTGTGTCAACCATTGATGCCTGCAGAAACATAACATACATTGTTTGTGTCTCCCAAAAACAGGTGATGATGGGGACACAGCAGCAGACGCTGAGGAGTCCCAGTCCCAGGCTCAAGAGGACGCCGAGCTCACTGGCGTCGAACAGCCTCTGTCCTCCTCGGATGATGAAGAACAACCTGGCACATCCGGTGCAAGTCAACATGCAGCACCAGCAGAACCACCAGCTGCAGCACCAGCAGGACCACCAGCTGCACCCCCTGCACCCACCCCTCCAACGACTGTCACCACGAATACCATCCCTGCCGACATGGACAGAACAAGGAGCAACACCAGCACAGTGACCCTGGACCAACCTGGGGCCATGGACACCACCACCACCACCAACCCCCAAGGTGGACCAGGGTTATCTGTGCATGCCACTGCACACACTGCACATGTCAGCAGGGGTGGTGGGAGGGGTGGGAGACAGAGGTCGCTGCTTGCAGACGTTGCTGGTGTGCATGATGACCCACAACTGGTACGCATAGCTGATGCGTACCAGTCCAGCACCGGAGAGCTCAGCCAGGTAGTGGGGCTCCTCAGAGACATTAAACAGCAGCAGGCTGCCCATCATGCCCGCTTGGACTCCCACATGTCCCACGTGGAGTCACACATGTCCCGTGTGGACTCACACATGTCCCGCGTGGAGTCCAAGTGGGATGCACTGCATGAGATGACGGCGGTGCACAGGGACATTTTACAATGCCTCCGCCAGATGAACAGCAACCAGTCCACACCTCCCTGTGTGCCAACAACATCTGGTGCCGAACAAACTGCAACTGCCACAGGGAGGGAGGAGGACTCTGGCGGAGAGTCCCCTGCACCGCAGCAGCCTGTACTTGAGGGCCCCCCCCAAGAAGAGGGGTCGTCCGAGGAGGGAAAAGTGAGAGGCCGATGGCCAAGCGCAACTCCCAGGAAGCCTGAACCTGTTCTGGATGTTCGCCTTTGTGCACAGACTGTTCACCCTGTTGACGGCAACACTACTCCCACACATTGCATGGGGAGTACAAGTTGGACCAATGTGTCAGACAACTGTGGCCCCGATACTGGGGATCCTGTCTACCAGGACTTTCAATTCACCTAGGAACTTGGGATTGCAAGATTTATGTACAGCACAACGCATCCTATGCACTATTAACACAAATGTATCACAATAAACACACTAATACACCATACTTGCCTCTGTCGTGATTCCAACGTGGGTGCTGTTATGGGGATGATGAACTGCAAAATTACACTGTGTATGCGAACTGCAACAGCAAGGACAACACAGGCATGTGAGTACAGGCAACGTGACACACATGAGGGAGACACACCACCAGGGCTACACAACACATACACACCTAGGCCATCTGACTCATTGCCTACACTTATGTTGCCAGGGAAGACGGTGCAATGCACAGACACCACACCCATTCCCAGTTGTAGTCAAGTAGCCCACAGGTGCAGTAAGCAAATGGCAGTCAAATGTGTGACCACAGACAACGCACATCACAAAGTGAAGCACAGGTTTATTACACAGTTGCAACATGCCGTAACCACTACAGATGCAAGGTAACCCCACCTGGCAGCGGGCACACAGTCAACAACTGTAGACGGAAGGAAGTCCATGGGTGTGGCGCACATTACCTGTAGGGACACAACAGCTACCAGCCTGGATGTGCAATCACGTCGTTGGTGGACACAGTTGACCAAACGAATCTGAAAGTACCCTGTGAAGGACAGAAATGACACACAGTCAAAAGCAATGGAGTACAGGACAGAACAGCAAAACTCATGCACAATACATGTTACAAGATACCCACCCAGAACCAAGTTAGCATGTCAACACTGTTGGGGAGTACAGCCCACCTGTCACCACACATCGCAACACACATCCAGTCAAGTAGCCCATGGACACACTCCAACAGCACCAGAGCACCACCCACACATCATGCCAACTCACATCATTGACATGACACCTCAGGATACTCACATTCAGCTAAAGAAGTTGGTGATGAGCTGTGTGCGGACATCACCATCACCATCATCATCATCATCGTCACTGGCATCGTGGTCCAGGCCAGGATCCTCCACAGGTGGCGGATGTTGGTCATTGTCATCCTGGATGAGAGGCAACTCCTTCCGCACTGCCAGGTTGTGGAGCATGCAGCAGACGATGATAATCTTGCACACTTTTGCAGGGGCATATGGGAGGGACCCTCCGGTCTTGTCCAGGCAGCGGAAGCGGCTCTTCAGGAGACCAAAGGTCCGCTCAATCACTCTCCTGGTCCGACCATGTGCCTCATTGTAGCGCATCTGGGCTGGTGTCACAGGGTTCCTGAGGGGTGTCAGCAACCACGGCATGTTGGGGTATCCCGAGTCACCTACGGACAGACAAGTGCACATTAGCTGACTTGGAAAAGTGGGCGGAATACTACAGATCAGATCACACACAATGGCACAAAGTCAGTACACACCGACAAGCCAGGCACGCTGGTTCTGCATCTGTGCCATCATCCTGGGGATGCGACTACTCCTCGTCACAAAGGCATCGTGTGCTGAACCAGGGAAATGGGCACACACGTGTGTGATGGTCATGTCTGCCAGACACACCACCAGTGCATTGACCGAGTGGTAGTGCTTGCGGTTCCTGTAGGCCTGCTCCTGGGCCTGTGGTGGTACCAAAGCCACATGTGTCCCATCAATGGAGCCAATTACATGCGGCATCCTCCCCAGGGCATAAAAGTCACTCTTCACGTCAGTGAGTTGTCGCAGTCTAGGGAAATAGATGTACCGGTTCAGGAAGAGCAACATTGCCGCCAAAACATCGCGGAGCACACGGCTGATCATGGTCTGTGACATCCCACCAGCAGTCGCCACAGTATGTTGGAAGGTACCAGTGGCAAAGAAGTGTAGGGCTGCCATCACCTTCACCTTGGGGGTCAGCGCTGTAGGATACGGACGGCCAGGCTGCAAATGTGGGAACAACTGCACTGCCAAATCCTCAATCAGCTGCCTGGTGAAGCGGTACCGTCGGATGCTGTCCCGTTCCACCATCGTTGCCAGGTCTGGGAATGGCCGATGGACAGCAGGAGCCCTGCAGTGCAGAGGAGAAGTAAGCAAGATTGTCAGTCACCCCACATATGCGGCATTGAACACACTCAAGATCCCAACATACATCATTATGAGGCACAACTACATGAAGTGTGCAGTACCGGAAGGACATGTATGGTACATACATGGCCAACATCTGTCAACACGGTCCAACAGGTGGCATCAATTAGTCCCAGGTTGGCCCATTGGATATCATGAGGCCGTGTCACAGTTCCCATCTCCTGCTGCCATGTCACAATAACCCCCCACAGTGACATGTGAGGACAGATGTGCCCCAGGCACCACAGCTCAACGACAGGTACATTCCCAGGGACCCTGTAATGCCACATGGACACTGGCATTACATGGAGTATCATGTATACACCACAGCAAAACAACCATGACCCCCACAGGTAGTGGCCCCACTTGCCACGGCAGGACAGACATGGACGTCTGTGACACACACGCACAACATCAGAGTCCATGCACACACAACGTGGATGTGGAGACTGTCTCCCATTGTGCACATGAAATCAGAGACATTGTAAACACTACATGCACAAAGACTGTGGAGGACCATCACTATTGTGCCACTGGGACACCCTGGCTCAAACATACCGTCCCACATGGGACTCACGGGGTATGTGACATGACATACACATACACCACTGTGAAATGTGACCATGGCACATGCACAGATATGAACAGTTGCACATCACAGTGGTCACGTACACGTAACACCCAGGATCCTGTCCCCATGAACACGTGCACAGCCTGGGGGTGGCTGCCCACAGGTGACACCCACAGGACAACATGTACACCAACATACACACAATAGGAAATGCATCCTTACATGCCTTATGATAAGGTTTGGACAGGCTGTCGTGATGTAGGTGTGCCCCTCACTCCCTGGGAGCTATCTGTGGCTGGCATATGTCCATCTGAGACAGGCATGCTGACATATGCCAGTCACATGTACAGTGATGCGTTGTACCGCAATGGACCGATCGGTGCCTCCGGCCGGCCCATTGCATTCAATGTGTGCGGGTACGCGTTGTACCCCTGTGCGCGTTGAACCGCAATGGACCGATCGGTGCCTCCGGCCGGCCCATTGCATTCAATGTGTGCGGGTACACGTTGTACCCCTGTGCGCGTTGAACCGCAATGGACCGATCGGTGCCTCCGGCCGGCCCATTGCAGTCAATGTGTGCGGGTATGCGTTGTACCCCTGTGCGCGTTGTACCGCAATGGACCGATCGGTGCCTCCGGCCGGCCCATTGCATTCAATGTGTACGGGTACGCGTTGTACCCCTGTGCGCGTTGAACCGCAACGGACCGATCGGTGCCTCCGGCCGGCCCATTGCATTCAATGTGTGCGGGTACGCGTTGTACCCCTGTGCGCGTTGTACCGCAATGGACCGATCGGTGCCTCCGGCCGGCCCATTGCATTCAATGTGTGCGGGTACGCGTTGTACCCCTGTGCGCATTGAACCGCAATGGACCGATCGGTGCCTCCGGCCGGCCCATTGCATTCAATGTGTGCGGGTACGCGTTGTACCCCTGTGCGCGTTGTACCGCAATGGACCGATCGGTGCGCACCCATTGACAATGGGCTTGCCTGGCAACGGACGCGTTTTCGAATTTCGAACGAGTCGGTTGCTGGAAATTCAGTTGGTCACCCACAACAATGTTGCAAAATCATGTATGCCATGAAGTTGAGGATTTGAAGGATGCTGTGGGCGTGTTTTGGTGCTGCTATTCCATGGATTGGCCAGATTCAGAAGATGCAAACGACTTGGACCTATCACTTTGGACACAAGGGACAGTATCTGCCTCTCCAGCACATATATATTGCTGGCTGTTCCCCTGAGAGCTCACTTGCCTGCACTACATGCTCCAGGACGACATCTGCCACTGCACTGCTGCTGTCTCTGCCCCTCTGGACCCTGCAATGGCACGTACTGTGGAGAGAGCCCCAGCCTTCAGCCTTGAAGAGAACCAGGCCCTGCTGGACAGCCTACTTCCACAGTACAGCAAGCTGTATGGGACACCAGGGGAGCAGGTGAGTGTTCTGTGCACTGCCTTTCTGAATGTGCATTTTGTGTGACTAGCAAGGCTGAGAGTCTGCACGCCACTGGATAGCAGGCTCACTGAGTAGTTGTCACCCCCCATAGTGTGTAGTGACTTGCACTGGACAGGTATGGTGCAGTGACAGTGCATTTGAACATGGTTTTACTTCCCATGCAATGATACCATGTAGTGACGTCTGGCAAACTGTCCATGGTCAGCTTTGCACTGCCTGTGTACATCATGTGCCCCTGTGATTGAGACATGTATATGCAACTGTGTCATGCACGGATATGTTGCATGTGTGGTAATGGCCTTTTCACTTTGTCTTCCTGACAGGTTAATGCCCATCGGAAGCAGGAAATCTGGAAGGACATCGTCCGGGCTGTCCGGTCCGTGGGGATCTACAAGCGCCGGATCCGCAACTGCCAGAAGAGGTGGCAGGACCTTCGGGGCTGGACCCGGAGGATTGCACGGGTCCAGCTGAAGCTGTCGCCTCCTCGCAGGAGGGGCGGAACACGGACCCTGACCCCCACATGCTCCAGATCCTGGCGGTGGTGTTTCCAGACCTGGATGGGCAGCTGAAGGCCAGACAGCAGCAAGGAGGGGTGAGTCAAAGACTGCACTGTGAACTCTGTATTACATGCTTTGTGCCCTCCTCTGGCCTGGTTCAACTGCCACAGTGCAGCAGTCATGTTGTCCAGGAGCCATGTCCCTCTATTGTGCACTGCCCACTGCTCATCTGATACCCAGGTGTGGCCCTTACATTCAGGGAATTGTGTCACTTGGGACTGTGTCCTTGCAGTTTGCTTCACTAAAGGTGGGGGACAGCATCTGTTTCCCTAACTCTGTTGTGGGCATCATGGGTGGGTCCATTGTTCACACAACGCCTGGGTTTGGACATGTGATCTGCGTGTTGCTTTGATATGCGGTCCACTTGCTGAGCTGAGCCACCACATGTGCCTGGGGTATGTGGCACACGCCCATGCAGCGGGTGGGAACAATGTTTGGGCCCCAGGAGTGTGCAGATTACGTGTGTCACACATACATAGCCAGCTATCCACTGTCCAGGGCACATCCCTCATTCATGTGGAGCAGGACAGTCATGCCTACTCCAGGCCATGCAATGCACTCTGTACTCCCACTCCCGTGTATCAGCTGACACATTGTGCACAGTGATTTGACCCCTCAGGTGTCTGCCTCTGTGTCAGTGTGCTGTGGATTAGTTGCCAGGACTGCTGGGGTGTTTCTTGGTAGGGGCTCAGCATGCCCCTGGAGATGTGACCATAGGAGACGATACTTGTGTGTCACATAGGTGTTTGATCAGCTGCCCGTGCAGACTGGGGTATGCGAATGTGATGTTCAGGCAGCTGTTCCCCATTCACAGCAAATTGTGAGGGGCTCAGGTTCGGAGGGAATTGTCACAGGTCTCCCATATGTCCAATAGGTGTGACCTGGACAGATGAGGGTTGAGATGATGTGTTGTGTGGGGGATGTACATGTGCACTTGTGCAGCTCCAGGACTTGCATTCCCCATGACCTACTATTGTGACACAGTGCATAGTGTTGTTGTCTGGCTGCCAAGTCATACATCACTGAGACAGTGATGTATGACTTAGCAGTCATGCCTCTGCCATGGCATGTGTCAACTTATTTGTGGTCCTGCAGGGGAGTGACATGTGCTACATGCACACCATAGTGGCGCTGGCTATCAGGACATGGGTGCATCATGGTGTCTGTCGCTGGTATGCATCACATGCATTTCCTATTTGACTCTGGGCATCCCTTTCATCCGGAAACCTGTACTGACTCAGTGGCAAGAGCTGTGATGTGTCCACACCGTGTCCTCTGCACTGTCCAACTACTGTGTACTTGGTGCATGTGTCCACACTGGGGTGTTGCAATCCAACAGACACCAGACAGATGGGTGCAAGGCCATGTGGGATGTGAGTGCCATGCTTGGCATCAGACTGACAATTGGCTTCTCCTGTTCAGTTAGGGCACTTTTAGCAATGTACAACTAATGATGCCAGGGCTTGCTCTGTGATGTGCTGTGCTCACAGTGGTGTGTGCGTTTGGTGCAGGTGACTGATGTCTGTCTGTTTCCCCATTGTTTGCAGATACATCCACGGCCACGGAAGGGGACAGCTCCACGGACCAGGAGGAGCCAGAGAGCCAGACTGGGTCAGCAGCCGAGGAGTGGTCGGAGGGACCCAGTGGCACAGAGGGCGAGGGGAGCCACACCGAGGAGTCCTCAGCACCATCCACCTCAGCTGAGGACCAGAGCAACTCAGAGGATGACTCCCTTGTGGAGGCGGGTGTCAGCAGCCACCACACCCCAGCTAGTGTTGCTGTCCCCGCCACCACCAGCACCACCACCACCCTCCCATCGGCTCCCATTCCCAAGGTCCGTGGAGGCTCCCATGTTCGGGAGCGTGTCTCCTTTGGCCCAGGCACCGCACCCCCTGCCCCTGTGTCCCCTGCTGCCCTGAGTGAGGAGTCTGTGTACCTCCTTCGCCAGCTCCATGTAGGGCAGACAGCCATGCTGTGTGTCCTCCATGCGCACACCGCACTGTTGACTCAGCTGGTGTCCTTCATGGAGGGCATCTCATCGGGCATGTCTGACCTACAGAGGGGCAACAGGTCCATGGACTCCTCCCTGACGGCAGCAGTGTCCCTCCTCAGACAGTCCCTCACCCCTCCTGCCTCTGCTCCATCCACACTCCCCAGCACCTTGCCCGTCCCAAGCACACACACACCGGCACAGGCACACACCAGCACACACACATCCAGCACACAGACACACACGCCACAAACTAAACGCACACGCACGCACAGTCAGGGGACTGAAACCAGACTCACAGGGGATGGGGCCCTGGTACACACACACGCATCCACGGGCACTGCACAGTCCTCAGTTGCCTCTCCCTCCAAAGCACCCTCCCTTGCCTCACCTGCAACCCCAAAGGCCCAGCGCCTCTTCCTCAGTGACCTCGGCCTCTTCCCCTCCGATCCAGCTGCCCCAGCATCCAGGGGGAAGAGGAAGCCCCCACACGGAGCAGAGTGCCCCTCGCCCCCGGACACCCTCCCCCAGGTGCAGACAGACTGAGGCCCCCACCCGCAAGTCCCCCCGGAGTGCTAAGAGCAAGACCCCGCCGCCGCCCTGCAGCTCAAGCACCAGGTCTCCTTCCTCTATCCCTCAGGCCCCCACTCCACAGGTGCCCCCACCACACCCTGCCCCAGGTTCCCCCACCCACAGATATACCATCCCCAAGAGGCTCCGGCCTTCTCCCCCTGCCACTTGCTCTCCCGGCACCACACCCCCGCTGCGCTTGTCTGTGCCACTGATGTGGTGAGGGTGTCCTCCCCCTCTGTCCAGCCCACCTTGCCTGTTCCCCATTCTCCTCCCCTGGTGGTAGGCACTGCAGTGGAGTCCACTACCACCCTGTCTGACTTGGGCACTGCAGTGGCGGACCTGTCCACTCCATCTGCAGGGTCCACTGCAGTCGTGCCGGCACCCACAACATCTGAGCCATGCCCCCAGTTGTGCCGGCACACACCATGTCAGACACCTCCACTGCAGTTGTCAGTGGCTCTTCAGCACCCACCACCCCTTCCCTGCTTCCTCCTGGTGAGCCCTGATCCTGTCCCTGCGGTGCCTGGCCTACCCCCCGGTTGCCCCTCCTAGTGGATTGTCCCTGGTTTTGTGCAGGCATGTGTAGGGTGGCATCTGCCACTGTCACCCACTTGTGACTTTGTTGATGGACTGGCCATTGGCCTTTGTTTATGTTCTACCGGACTTCTACTTTTAATGCCACATATGCTGAATAAAGCAACTTTCTGTTCTCTAGTGCTTTTGCTTCTGATGTACATGATGTTGATGATGCTAACAATGCCCTTGCTGCAGTGATGGTGATATTTGGTCTCATGATAATGAAGTGTTACTGTGCAGGAACCCATGTGGTCCAGGGGGAATGTGTCCTATCCTGTGGTGTATCCATGTCATCCATAGCAGCATCTGAGGGTGTCATGTGTTCAGTATTTGGCAATGAGATTTCCTACTTAGATTGGCAACTTCACATCTGTGGCTTCCACCCCTGCACATCTGTTGTGCCTGCCATTGTTCTATTCGTCTACTTCCCTGACCGTGTGGCCATCTCCAGTGAACATGCAGGTTTGGGCATCAATGGGGAAGGACTCATCTGTGTTGTCAGTGCAACATTGCTATACAAGTGTGTTGGATCTGTGCTGATGATTCCGTTGGCACTTCCATGACCAGGCTGATGGGACGGGAGCCCTCATTTGGTGCTAATTGTTCATTGTGTGTCCCATTGCTGCCATGGTATGGTATCTGTTCGCCTCACATCTGCAGTCTCCACAGGGTATCTGCATGTGTGTGCCCATTGGTGCAAATATGTGGGTCTGCATTCGGATGGTCACTTCTGTCATTGTGTCATTGATGATTGTTGACGGTGTCAGCCCCCATGGGTGTTGTTTGTCTGCACATGGCCAAAGTTATGTCTTATTTGCACTGCAGGATTTGGCTCCCCCAATTTATGTTGCAATGGGACACATACACTACTTTGCCACTGATGTGTTTGTTGTTCTGTGACCAGGAATCATCCATGCAGTTTGGCAGTTGCACCTCTTACTTTGTCAACACTTACCTTTTGGTCACTGTGATGATGGGGGTTTGGACCCCATTGCCACAATGTTCAAAATGTGCTGCAGCTATGGACCCCACACTTGCCTTTTGGTCACTGTGATGATGGGGGTTTGGACCCCATTGCCACAATGTTCAAGATGTGCTGCAGCTATGGACCCCACACTTGCCTTTTGGTCACTGTGATGATGGGGGTTTGGACCCCATTGCCACAATGTTCAAAATGTGCTGCAGCTATGGACCCCACACTTGCCTTTTGGTCACTGTGATGATGGGTGTTTGGACCCCATTGCCACAATGTTCAAGATGTGCTGCAGCTATGGACCCCACACTTGCCTTTTGGTCACTGTGATGATGGGGGTTTGGACCCCATTGCCACAATGTTCAAAATGTGCTGCAGCTATGGACCCCATACTTACCTTTTGGTCACTGTGATGATGGGTGTTTGGACCCCATTGCCACAATGTTCAAAATGTGCTGCAGCTATGGACCCCACACTTGCCTTTTGGTCACTGTGATGATGGGGGTTTGGACCCCATTGCCACAATGGTCATGGCCTGCTTGCGTTGTGTGTGCCACGCACATATTTGTGTGGCACATGTGCTAGGGGGTCACATTGTATGTTAGAAGTCATGTTCGGTGTTGTAGGCATTTGACACAGTCTACACATGCTTGTCATGGTGTTGGGGGGATGTCTTCTTCTTGCATTCCCTAGGTTGTGGTGTGCTGGTTGTGTCATGCATTGTCCATCCTATGGGTGGGGGTGGTAGTGGTGGTAGGCATCCTGCCCCCCTGGGTGAGGGTGGTAGTAGTGGTGGGCATCCTGCCCACCCTGGGTGAGGGTGGTAGTAGTGGTAGGCATCCTGCCCCCCTGGCTGAGGGTGGTAGTAGTGGTAGGCATCCTGCCCCCAGGGTGAGGGTGGTAGTAGTGGTAGGCATCCTGCCCCCCTGGCTAAGGGTGGTAGTAGTGGTAGGCATCCTGCCCCCCTGGGTGAGGGTGGTAGTAGTGGTAGGCATCCTGCCCCCCTGGCTAAGGGTGGTAGTAGTGGTAGGCATCCTGCCCCCCTGGGTGAGGGTGGTAGTAGTGGTAGGCATCCTGCCCCCCTGGCTAAGGGTGGTAGTAGTGGTAGGCATCCTGCCCCCCTGGCTAAGGGTGGTAGTAGTGGTAGGCATCCAGCCCACCCTGGCTAAGGGTGGTAGTAGTGGTAGGCATCCTGCCCCCTGGCTGAGGGTGGTAGTAGTGGTAGGCATCCTGCCCCCCTGGCTAAGGGTGGTAGTAGTGGTAGGCATCCTGCCCCCCTGGCTAAGGGTGGTAGTAGTGGTAGGCATCCTGCCCCCCTGGGTGAGGGTGGTAGTAGTGGTAGGCATCCTGCCCCCCTGGCTAAGGGTGGTAGTAGTGGTAGGCATCCTGCCCCCCTGGCTAAGGGTGGTAGTAGTGGTAGGCATCCTGCCCCCCTGGGTGAGGGTGGTAGTAGTGGTAGGCATCCTGCCCCCTGGCTAAGGGTGGTAGTAGTGGTAGGCATCCTGCCCCCCTGGCTAAGGGTGGTAGTAGTGGTAGGCATCCAGCCCACCCTGGCTAAGGGTGGTAGTAGTGGTAGGCATCCTGCCCCCTGGCTAAGGGTGGTAGTAGTGGTAGGCATCCAGCCCACCCTGGCTGAGGGTGGTAGTAGTGGTAGGCATCCTGCCCCCCTGGGTGAGGGTGGTAGTAGTGGTAGGCATCCTGCCCCCCTGGCTAAGGGTGGTAGTAGTGGTAGGCATCCTGCCCCCCCTGGCTGAGGGTGGTAGTAGTGGTAGGCATCCAGCCCACCCTGGGTGAGGGTGGTAGTAGTGGTAGGCATCCTGCCCCCCCTGGGTGAGGGTGGTAGTAGTGGTAGGCATCCTGCCCCCCCTGGATAAGGGTGGTAGTAGTGGTAGGCATCCTGCCCCCCTGGCTGAGGGTGGTAGTAGTGGTAGGCATCCTGTCCCCCTGGGTGAGGGTGGTAGTAGTGGTAGGCATCCTGCCCCCTGGCTAAGGGTGGTAGTAGTGGTAGGCATCCAGCCCACCCTGGCTGAGGGTGGTAGTAGTGGTAGGCATCCTGCCCCCCTGGGTGAGGGTGGTAGTAGTGGTAGGCATCCTGCCCCCCTGGCTAAGGGTGGTAGTAGTGGTAGGCATCCTGCCCCCCTGGGTGAGGGTGGTAGTAGTGGTAGGCATCCTGCCCCCCTGGGTGAGGGTGGTAGTAGTGGTAGGCATCCTCCCCCCCTGGCTGAGGGTGGTAGTAGTGGTAGGCATCCTGCCCCCCCTGGCTGAGGGTGGTAGTAGTGGTAGGCATCCTGCCCCCCCGGCTAAGGGTGGTAGTAGTGGTAGGCATCCAGCCCACCCTGGCTGAGGGTGGTAGTAGTGGTAGGCATCCTGCCCCCCTGGGTGAGGGTGGTAGTAGTGGTAGGCATCCTGCCCCCTGGCTAAGGGTGGTAGTAGTGGTAGGCATCCTGCCCCCCTGGCTGAGGGTGGTAGTAGTGGTAGGCATCCAGCCCACCCTGGCTGAGGGTGGTAGTAGTGGTAGGCATCCTGCCCCCCCCTGGCTAAGGGTGGTAGTAGTGGTAGGCATCCTGCCCCCTGGCTAAGGGTGGTAGTAGTGGTAGGCATCCTGCCCCCCTGGGTGAGGGTGGTAGTAGTGGTAGGCATCCTGCCCCCTGGCTAAGGGTGGTAGTAGTGGTAGGCATCCTGCCCCCCTGGCTAAGGGTGGTAGTAGTGGTAGGCATCCTGCCCCCCTGGGTGAGGGTGGTAGTAGTGGTAGGCATCCTGCCCCCCTGGCTAAGGGTGGTAGTAGTGGTAGGCATCCTGCCCCCTGGCTAAGGGTGGTAGTAGTGGTAGGCATCCTGCCCCCCTGGGTGAGGGTGGTAGTAGTGGTAGGCATCCTGCCCCCTGGCTAAGGGTGGTAGTAGTGGTAGGCATCCAGCCCACCCTGGCTGAGGGTGGTAGTAGTGGTAGGCATCCTGCCCCCTTGGGTGAGGGTGGTAGTAGTGGTAGGCATCCTGCCCCCTGGCTAAGGGTGGTAGTAGTGGTCGGCATCCTGCCCCCCTGGCTGAGGGTGGTAGTAGTGGTAGGCATCCTGCCCCCCCTGGCTAAGGGTGGTAGTAGTGGTAGGCATCCAGCCCACCCTGGGTGAGGGTGGTAGTAGTGGTAGGCATCCTGCCCCCCCTGGGTGAGGGTGGTAGTAGTGGTAGGCATCCTGCCCCCCCTGGATAAGGGTGGTAGTAGTGGTAGGCATCCTGCCCCCCCTGGCTGAGGGTGGTAGTAGTGGTAGGCATCCTGTCCCCCTGGGTGAGGGTGGTAGTAGTGGTAGGCATCCTGCCCCCCTGGCTAAGGGTGGTAGTAGTGGTAGGCATCCAGCCCACCCTGGCTGAGGGTGGTAGTAGTGGTAGGCATCCTGCCCCCCTGGGTGAGGGTGGTAGTAGTTGTAGGCATCCTGCCCCCCTGGCTGAGGGTGGTAGTAGTGGTAGGCATCCTGCCCCCTGGCTGAGGGTGGTAGTAGTGGTAGGCATCCTGCCCCCCTGGGTGAGGGTGGTAGTAGTGGTAGGCATCCTGCCCCCCTGGGTGAGGGTGGTAGTAGTGGTAGGCATCCTGCCCCCCTGGCTGAGGGTGGTAGTAGTGGTAGGCATCCTGCCCCCCTGGCTGAGGGTGGTAGTAGTGGTAGGCATCCTGCCCCCCTGGCTAAGGGTGGTAGTAGTGGTAGGCATCCTGCCCCCCTGGGTGAGGGTGGTAGTAGTGGTAGGCATCCTGCCCCCTGGCTAAGGGTGGTAGTAGTGGTAGGCATCCTGCCCCCCTGGCTGAGGGTGGTAGTAGTGGTAGGCATCCTGCGCCCCCTGGGTGAGGGTGGTAGTAGTGGTAGGCATCCTGCCCCCTGGCTAAGGGTGGTAGTAGTGGTAGGCATCCAGCCCACCCTGGCTGAGGGTGGTAGTAGTGGTAGGCATCCTGCCCCCCTGGGTGAGGGTGGTAGTAGTGGTAGGCATCCTGCCCCCCTGGCTAAGGGTGGTAGTAGTGGTAGGCATCCTGCCCCCTGGCTAAGGGTGGTAGTAGTGGTAGGCATCCAGCCCACCCTGGCTGAGGGTGGTAGTAGTGGTAGGCATCCTGCCCCCCTGGGTGAGGGTGGTAGTAGTGGTAGGCATCCTGCCCCCCTGGCTAAGGGTGGTAGTAGTGGTAGGCATCCTGCCCCCCTGGCTGAGGGTGGTAGTAGTGGTAGGCATCCTGCCCCCCTGGGTGAGGGTGGTAGTAGTGGTAGGCATCCTGCCCCCCTGGCTGAGGGTGGTAGTAGGCATCCAGCCCCCCCTGGGTAAGGGTGGTAGTAGTGGTAGGCATCCTGCCCCCCTGGGTAGGAGTGGTGGTGCGCATTCAGGCCCCTGTGTGCATATGTGGCATTGGTGATGGGCATCCCGCCCCTATGGTGCTGCTGTTGCTGGTGTAAGTATATTCTGCATCCCTGTGTGTGTGTGTGATGTGTCGTGTACGTGTTGTATGTGTTTTGTGGTTGGTGTCTGGCTTACCTTCTGCGCCGTACGCGTCCGTGCCTGTTCCGGTAGTATATGTAGAATATTGGTATGATCGGGACTAAGGGATTCATGGTTGGTTCGTGTCGTTCGTCCTTCTCGTTGCTTCGCGTCGTCCTCGCCGCTTCGCGTCGTCCTCGTCGCTGGCGTGTTCGCCTCGTAGCCGTGGATCGTGTTGTGGCGCGAATCGGAGCTTATGTGCGCCTCTCCCGGATGCTTTGACGTGCCGTGCGTAGCGACAAGTTCGGTGCGTACGGAAAGCGCATCGTACTTGTCAGGCCGGACGGAGCTGCATTTTTCCTTCCGTGCGACTCGATTCGGCGTTTCCGGATTCGCCTCGGTCGGAGAACAGGACCTGGTTTGGGTGAGTACGGCGCGGCCGGATTCTTTGCTGTTGTGCGCATCGTACTTGCTCGTTCGGTGTGCTGTACGGATCGGTCGGGAAACAGGCTTTCGCATGGCTTTTTTCCCGACCAAATGGTATTGGGTGCGCCTCCGACCGAGATCGGAATCGGCCCCAATATGTCTTATTTAGTCTGTATATCAGGTAAAGGTGCCTACAAGGGATTCATTTACAAAATGTCTTTGATAGATTCAGAAATTAATTTTGATAAGACCTAATTAGTGGCTTATTTTGAATTAAAAATCTTTCAAAAAAACAATTCCTTATTATAATAGCACTAATCAATCATGAAAACCTTACTGAAAATGGAAAAACAAGACAAGACAGGTGTACTCTTATTCAAACACAAATTTATGCGAAAAAAAAACTGTGTATCAAGTCGAAGGGTACATTTATCCAATTCACATAATACAGAATGCGGGTGAGATTTAACAATGTCTTGTTATGTTCCAAAGGGAGAGACGATGATGGTTATTATTCCTGCAACATGCAGCGCCCCATGCCCGCATTCACTTTCCAAGCAGCCTGGTACAATGGCGGCCGCTTCTTTGAATAGGTCTCACATTTACAAGAGTTTGAGCTATTGCCATTGTAAATGACAATGCCTTTTATTTATGTGTCAATTATCAAAACAGATGAATAAAAGGCATTGTCATTTACAATGCCAACAGCTTACACTCTCGCAAAAGCGAGACCTATTGCATTGCAAATGCTTGTTTTAATGATGTATCTTTCCAGCATGGTCTGTAGATACAATCTCATTACGTTTACGTATCTTTGTCTGTCTTGCCTGGGGTGGCTAATGACATATCTGGATAACAGAACTGCAGTGTATAAATGATCCTGTTACACAAGTCCGAACATCATATTTTTGTAAAATGTCACTATTTAATAAACAGCCACATTTCAAGTGTCTACAATGTGTGTACTTTTTGTGGCGTGATTCACACACACACCCACGCGTGCGCGCACACACACACACACACTCTATAATTTGCTTCAGATAAGAACAATTTTTGGGTTGAGGTTGAGTCTCTCATAAGTAATCTATATTTGTAAATACAATCAAACACTTTTTAAATACAATGTAAAATAAATATATTAATTTAGTTAAGTAAACTACATTCTCTAAATAATTGTTATAATTTATTCTTAAATAAATTTAGTATGCATATTTATTTCCACATAATACATTTTTTAACTTTATTTTTTTTTTACATTTCTGTTAAATTTGACAGAAATTCCACGGTAGACAGTCTAACTTTATGGATTATAATGAGGAAAGTTTCATTGTTATTGACAGAAGCAGAGTGACAGATGACGGATGCATCTGTTAGTTACATAAAACCCATCCGCAATGTTGTCTGGCTTACCCTATGCTAATAACACTGTTTTTTAGGCAGCCAAACATGGATGGTGGACTAGTAAACCAATGGTGTTCCCATTGTTTCTGGAGATTTCAAACCCTGACTGGCACCTGATCGATGGAACCTGCTGTCTACTGTGTAAGCATCCATCGACGGAATGTCCGTCACACTGACGGATACATTTTCAAAGTCACCATGAGGTCACTTGCCCCCTAGCCACCATCTTTACAGGACCTCTTCGACTGTTGATGCTCAAAATGTTCTGCCTGGGCCCACTATGGTTGAAGGAAAAGGTGACGGAGCCCCAAACTTCACATCACAGGAGTTGGATATCCTTGCGGAGGGGTGCCTGACCTTCTACAGCCAGGTATATGGCCCAGCAGAGACCAGACAGGTGACAATAATGACAGACCATACATTTTAATAACTATAATAATAATTTAGATATTGTTAGACAAGATACTCTGACCCTTATCTGGCGAATATCACAGATGTTGTAGTAAAGATGCTATGTACCCTCTGGTCCTGACTTTGAATTTGGTACACAGGATACTCCACCACAAATGTGGTGGAGTACCCTATATACCAAATAAATAGTCATGCCACTTTCTTTTGAGTTGAGTTTTAAACTTTCCAAGTCCTATGCCCTCGGTGAACGCCAAGCTTGTCCATGCAAAAGGCCGGCCCTGACCACAACCCAACAGAGTAGAGACCCTCGTAAAGATGAACCCAAAAATACTATGCTTTAGGGCTGTTGTTAGGGCCTGCCTTTTGCCTGGGCAAGTCGGCCATTCGCCCTCTGCACCAACATTCTGAGGGGCTCATTGAGGTACATCCATGGTGTCACAAAGTATGTCATTTTTTTATTAAATGGGGGAGAGGTGGCATCATTGATTTAGCCTATGGCAGTATCAGAGCAAATGCCAGCCTTGGTCTTGGGAGTACGCTTTCGAACAGCAAAGCCAGCGGGGGCTCTTTGTGGGAAAGATCAGAGTCCACCGACTCTAAAGAGAGCATGCATACCAACATTGGGTGGACAGGGCACTCCATCACATTTTTAATGGAGTACCCTGTCCAACAAAATGAAAATCAGCCCAGATCCACCCGACCATACGAATGGACTCTTCTACAGGCAAAGATGCAATTTAAAGCATAAATTCCTGTATTTAGTGTTTGGTTGGCATGATACTCCATCACCAAGGCAGATGATATCCCGTCCGCTGTATTACAAGTTCATAATATCCTGTGGCATTTTAGTATAGCAGGCAGGATACATGCTACGTTTATGACAGAGTATCACATGTGCAAAACTCTCAGCAAAAGTCCAGAGTCAAATAGATACTCATCATGCACCAGAGGAATGGTATTATTGTTTTTCTGACTCCTAAAGGGGATTCTGAATGCATACTGAGTCGGTATCTGGAAAGGGCATGTTGTACCTAAATACTGAATCAGAATCTTATGCCTAAATGTTTTCAGACCGAAATACAGTTGCAAAACTTTGATATTTTACCAAAGCCCCAAAGGAGGTGGTCTTGCATTTGCAAAAGGGAATGGGTCCCCTCCTGTCCCTTTCTCCTTAGTGGATGGAAAAAAATGTTTGTTGAAGAGTAGACTGAGGTCCAGGGAACCAATGGCAACTCATACACTGCAAAAAACAGAAGTAAAGTTTTCTTTTTAAACGCAGTCCTGTTTTCATTAAGGAAACTGGCCTGCATTAAAAAAATGTTTTATTAAAAAGCAACCAGAGAGATAAAGGTCTGCTGAGCCCAGCAGGCCACCGTCCCTTTGACTGCCTTCAATCGTTGTGAGCCACAATTTGTGACTTACCTCTTAATATTCATGAGATAGGTCAGATTCCAAACCAGTTCTTTACTGTTTGTAAAAATATTGGCTGCAAATCATGACCAGTATTTTGTGACCAGGCTTTAGATTGCTTTGTAGTTAACGTCATCACAAAACACTGAGTGATGTCCTTCTAAAAAAACTATGAATCAATGGCCAATAATCCTAAATTAGACCAAAGTTTGTTAAGTAATAGTCACATAATATCTCAATATTGTTTATTTTAAATTTCTGATGCATCCCGCTATATGTTTGTTAATACAATTTCTTTCTTTGTTCTTATCTTCCTCTGTGTAAATCTGACCCCATAACAAAAAGAAGTTCCGCGGAGCATTGCAAGGAGTTTGCACCGGCAGGTGGTCTATAGGCAATGTAGCATCCACTGCTGAAAATGGTGGGAGGACCCGCGGCAGTAGACTCGTCTTGTCATTCCAAGCCTAATGGGAAAGTCCTCACAGCAGAGAAAATGGGTGTGGTGGACTCTGACCTCTGTGATGCGCCGGCAGTGGTCTACTGCAACGTGGAGGTGAAGCTCAAGGCCACGGAGCAGCAACAAGAGGGTACGTTTGATTAACTTTGTAAGAATTGATGTTGCTTAAGACCCCTTCTTTACAGTTAATGGATGAGATATTTTGTCGCAAACGTGATAGATATACCGTCCGCCATATTAGAGGTGTCGTAGGATACAATGCACTTGTATGCTAGTGGACGGGATAGGTGCCACATTTGTAACGCTGTAGTACATAAACCTAACTGAAAATCAAGCCCTATGTGTCTAGGCAATAATAAAAAGTCTTTACTTCTCCTACCCTCTCCCCCGATACCAGGCTAGCACCCAGTTTAGCAAGCATTGGCATAGCCAATAGGTCTCGCCTTTAGGACCTTATAAGTGTTTAGCCAGGCAGCACATTATCCGGTGTGCTGTGCCATTTGGGATTGAAGAGCTATACAATTGTTGAACACTGTGTACCGTTTATAAACAGTAACCATTTATAAATGGTCCGATTTACTCTTCCCAGAAGCAGTAAAAGAACCCCAAGTCCAACACTGATGATACAGATTTAAAAGGCAATTAAAATGGCGGTCTGCAGTGAAATCATCAAATAAACGGTTGCAAGTTACCCAGACTGTTTTCAACGCAAGGGCCATATTAATGGTAGACTGTACACTATACAAACTACTAAGTCATAAAATACCTAGAGGTGTTGCTGAGTAAGTGTGTGTGGGTCCTACATTTTCAAAAACCTCATTTGATTGACCCTGAAGCCTATTTCTTTTAAAAACTTTATTGAATAAAGCAAGGATACAATCTGTTGTCTCGAACTGCCGACCTTGAACCTCAGGAGCCCGTTTCAAGTTGTGGCGTGCTTTCACCTGCCACGCCAGGCCAGGTGGGTCTTGTTGCAGTTTTGGAAAGACAACTTTGTTATTACATGATCCAGGTTAGAGTGTAGGCCTCAGTTAAAATCCTGTGATTCTGTGCACATCATTTCATCTCCTGTGGCTAACAATGAATAAATGTGTTCTGTAATGGAACTGGTTCTCGTGAAAAGTGGAGCTCTTGGAATACCTTCTGGTCCAGTACGCGCTATGTAAAACTGCAACAAAAAAAAGCAGCCCGATGTCATGTGTAAAGGCGCGGGGTGGCTGCTGGTGCTGATGGCACCTAAGCTCTCCACAGCTACAGGTTGGCATAGAATGTGCTGCACCTTATTAATGAGGAGAACCGACGCTGTGATCCTATTTGAACTGTGGCTGGCACCCAGGGGCGTAACACAGGCCCCCGCATCCCCCATGGTGCGGGGGGGGGAGGTCCAGCTGCAGGAGGCCCCCTCAGCACAGTACTCTGGTCTGAGCGCTCCGGATAAAATCCGGAGCGGGGGCCCCTCCGGGTACATTGCAGGGGGGCCCCTTAAACTTTAGTTAAGCCACTGCTGGCGCCGCCTGCACTCTCTGGGAGTTGTAGTATTTGGTTCTTCTTAAGGGGGAGGCAGAATTATTTTGGGGAGGGGTTTCTCTCAGTCCTAACAATTGAGTCCTTGGAAGTTTGCCAATTATACCTTATTTTCACTTTCACTATTACTGCAGGAAGGTCGCTCCCTGCATGTCCGCTCTCAAGGGCTGCCAGTGAAGAGTGAAGGTAAGAACACAAGGATTTTACAGGGCAGCCTTAATTTGTCACCTTCCGGCACTAGTGAGTAGGTCACAGAGTGAGCGAACTGTTTACCTCCCGGTGGGGTCACGGTGGTTAGCAACGGTGAGCGGCAGAAGTGACGAGACTGTTTACTCGCTGATTGCTCAGGCAGCCACGGAATCGCTTGAAAGGTCATAGCACGGACTATCCAAAGGCGCTGCGATGCCGTAGGAGTGACTGATTGTGCGCTAAGTATTCAGATAAATATCTGAGATCTTAAAATTGTGCCCTTCGTCTTTGTATGTAATGTGAAGATCTCAGACATTTCTCTGAATACTTAGTTATTCATTGGCACTGGTCTAGCGCATAATCAGTCATGGCATTGTAGGGCGTTTGGGTAGTCCATGCTATGACTTTTCAAGTGATTTATAGACACCACAGTGCTGGCCAGCGTGATCACCAGAAACACAGGCAGGGAACGATCTTCTTGCAGTAATAATGAAAGAGAAAATAATGTATGCAGAAAAATGTCCGAGCTCTTAAAATTGTGCCCTTCGTCTTTGCATGCAAGGGTGAATGTTTATGTATTTTGTGATCAGCCGGATAGAAGGTGCGAGATGTAAAGCAAAAATAAATTTTAAAGGAAATCGTGGAGGATACAACAGCATTTTCTGTGTTTTTTAGCTCAGGTGGAAGTAGGGAATGGGCAGTTGCTCATACGCATTTATTATCTTAGCTTCCCTGTGAACTTACTAATATTTATTTCTTCAACTCTTTGCTGCTCAGGATGTACTTGGAAATGAGATATAATCAGCCCTGAACTGAAGTGAAGTGTGCACGCAGCTTTTCATCAACGGGAGGTTGCATCTGGATAGGAGTCGTTTTCAGCCTTTTCTCAATATTTCGCAACATTGTTTCATTTGACATGCAAGACAACTCGAGGCGCTTATGCCGAGTCTGTTTTGTATTTCACAGGCTGACACTCACTTCGAGTTTGTTCTAGAAAGTCGTGTTTGGGCTGGGAGAGGAGGAGGGGGACACAGGGCGAGGGGAGGAGATGTGGGGGGAAAGTCTGAGCTTTCCAGTGGTCGGTTGTTTAACAAGCATTTGCAATACAATAGGTCTGGCATTTACTAAATTCTCGAAAATGCAAGACCTATTGCATTGCAAATGGTTGTTGCAGCGTGCAGCGCTTTCACTTTAATGGATCTATCGCTGAACACCGGCACAGGGGGTCTGCCTGTTACCATGGGGGTGGGGGAAGGGGAGGCTGCTAGTGGGGGGGAGGGCGACAAGGAGGCACTGCAGCTGCCGCGCTGCGCGCCGCTGCTCGCTCCTGCGGCAAAACGCTGTGGGAGTGAACCTTTCAGAAGAGGTGGGACATGCACCCACCTTTAGCCATTGGCAGGCTTTGATTGTAAAAAGACACACGCAAAAGCCAATCCAATGCGTGGGAGGAGTCAGACCCACACAGAGTAGATACAAAAAGCCTCGCAGAGCAGCGCATGCGCGCTGCGCTAGGCTCGACCTAAAAATGGAGTAGGGTCTCCTTCATTCTGACACCTCTCTCCCTGCCCCAGTCCCACCAGCACTGGAGGTGGAGGAGGTACTGGAGGCTTTTTATTGGGCAGACAACATCGTTAATGACATCCTGGGTGTAAGTAAGCAATTTGACAGAATGACTAACATTTCGGAGGGCATCCACTCTGCATTGTCTGCTGCAAAGACAGGTCCTGATGGTGGTAGCGGCTCCTCAGGCACCAGTGGTACTCAAGCCTGCTGTAATACCTCCACCTGCTGCAAAGCCTCCACCTGCTGCAATACCTCCACCTGCTGCAATTCTTTCACCTGCTGCAATTCCTCCACCTGCTGCAATATCTCTACCTGCTGCAATTACTCCACCTGGTGCAATACCTCCACCTGCTGCAGTACCTCCACCTCCTCCAATTCCTCAACCCTGCTGCAATGCCTCCACCTGCTGCGATACCTCCACCTGCTGCAATTCCTCAACCTTGATGCAATTCCTCAACCCTACTGCACTACCTCCACCTGCTCCAATTCCTCCACCTGCTGCAATACCTTCACCTGCTGCAATTCCTCAAACTTGTTTCAATTCCTCAACCCTGCTGCAATGCCTCCACCTGCTCCAGTTCCTCCACCTGCTGCAATTCCCCACCTGCTGCAATACCTCCACCTGCTGTAATTCCTCAACCCTGCTGCAATTCCTCAACCCTGCTGCAATACCTCCACCTGCTGCAATTCCTTCACCTGCTGCAATACCTCCACCTGCTGCAATACCTCTACTTGCTGCAATTCCTCAACCTTGTGGCAATACCTCCACCTGCTGCAATACGTCCACCTGCTGCAATTCCTCAACCCTGCTGCAATGCCTCTACCTGCTGCAATACCTCCACCTGTTCCAATTCCTCCACCTGCTGCAATACCATCACCTGCTGCAATCCCTCAACCCTGCTGCAATTCCTCAACCCTGCTGCAATGCCTCCACCTGTTCCAATTCCTCCACCTGTTGCAATTCATCCACCTGCTGCAATAACTCTAACTGCTGCAATTCCTCATCCTTGTGGCAATACCGCCACCTGCTGCAGTACCTCCACTTACTGCAATACCTCCACCTGCTCCAATTCCTCAACCCTTCTGCAATGCCTCCACCTGCTCCAATCCCTCAACCCTGCTGTAATTCCTCAACCCTGCTGCAATGCCTCCACCTTTTCCAATTCCTCCACCTGCTGCAATACCTCCATCTGCTGTACTCCCTCCCCCTGCTGCAATTCCTCCACCTGCTGCAATACCTCCACCCGCTGTAGTTCCTCAACCCTGCTGCAATACCTCCACCTGCTGCAATACCTCCACCTGCTGCAATTCCTCCACCTGCTGCAATACCTCCACCTGCTACAATTCCTCAACCCTGCTGCAATACCCCCACCTGCTGCAATTCCTCAAACCTGCTGCAATACCTCCACCTGCTGCAATGCCTCCACCTGCTGCAATACCTCCACCTGCTGCAATTCCTCAACCCTGCTGCAATGCCTCCACCTGCTGCAATACCGCCACCTGCTGCAATTCCTCCACCTGCTGCAATACCTCCACCTGCTGCAATACCTCAACCCTGCTGCAATTCCTCAACTCTGCTGCAATGCCTCCACCTGTTCCAATTCCTCCAGCTGCTGCAATACCTCCATCTGCTGCACTCCTTTCACCTGCTGCAATTCTTCCATTTGCTGCAATACCTCCACCTGCTGCAATTCCTCAACCCTGCTGCAATTCCTCAACCCTGCTGCAATACCTCCACCTGCTGCAGTTCCTCCACATGCTGCAATACTTCCACCTGCTGCAATACCTCCACCTGCTGCAATTCCACCACCTGCTGCACTACCTCCACCTGCTGCAATACCTCCACCTGGTATAATTCCTCAACTCTGCTGCAATACCTCAACCCTGCTGCAATACCCCCACCTGCTGCAATTCCTCAAACCTGCTGCAATACCTCCACCTGCTGCAATACCTCCACCTGCTGCAATTCCTCAACCCTGCTGCAATGCCTCCACCTGCTGCAATACCGGCACCTGCTGCAATTCCTCCACCTGCTGCAATACCTCCACCTACTGCAATACCTCAACCCGGCTGCAATGCCTCCACCTGTTCCAATTCCTCCAGCTGCTGCAATACCTCCATCTGCTGCACTCCTTTCACCTGCTGCAATTCCTCCATTTGCTGCAAAACCTCCACCTGCTGCAATTCCTCAACCCTGGTGCAATTCCTCAACCCTGGTGCAATTCCTCAACCCTGCTGCAATACCTCCACCTGCTGCAGTTCCTCCACATGCTGCAATACTTCCACCTGCTGCAATACCTCCATCTGCTGCAATTCCACCACCTGCTGCACTACCTCCACCTGCTGCAATACCTCCACCTGCTATAATTCCTCAACTCTGCTGCAATACCTCAACACTGTTGCAATACCTCCACCTGCTGCAATACATCCACCTGCTGCAATTCCTCAAACCTGCTGCAATTCCTCCAGCTGCTGCAATACCTCCACCTGCTGCAATTCCTCAACACTGCTGCAATACCTCCACCTGCTGCAATTTCTTCACCTGCTGCAATACCTCCACCTGCCTGCAATACCTCCACCTGCTGCAATACCTTTCACTTGCTGCAATTCCTCAAACCTGCTGCAAATCCTCCGCCTGCTGCAATACCTCCATCTGCTGTAATATCTCCAGCTCGGCCCAGATGTAGAGTTCCACTTACTCTGTATAGGGTGATGGGATTGCTGTAGTGTGACGGGGTTGCAAGTGGTTAGTAGCGTTGTCTTTTGAAAGATATTAGTAAATTATATACACTGGTGAGGTTTTTATGTGTAATAATGTTGTATCGATCGTCTAGTTGATTTGTCAGTCATGTGATGCGACTGAGCAATAACTTTCTTTCCATAGTATTTATATTAATTATTTGCATAAAATGAAAACACGTATTTTAAAGCATCCCTGACATATGCCACCGTTAAAACATATGGGTTGGCGCCTTTAACGCTTGACATCACTGAGCGAATTGTGTGATTTCCATGTGTGGCATGTGTGTAGATTTTCTGAATGTGTGGTGGTGCATTCAAGCTCCCATATGGATTTGGGACTACACATACATTAGTGCGCTAATATTCCAACATATTTTTGTTTAGCCCTCTAAAGGTGAGCACACACATCTCGTTAGCAGGCACAATTACTACAGAGGAGCTTCTAATGTTCACCACTTTACTGATTGCATCGCATAGAACATTCCACTAGGTGGCGGTAGAGGAAAGCCTTAAAAATCAAGACTTGTAGGAGAGCTCCGCACCCGGCATAAATAAGATAATTGCTTTTGAAAGAAAATGCTTATATCAGCGACACCTACCGAAGGACTCAATTTACAAAGATGGCGGAATATTTCTAAAAGAAAACATCCATTGACCCTAAAGTGCATCTTTTGAACAAAGGGAGCCTGAGGAAAGCATTACACAGATGCTGAGCTGCTTGCAGAAGTGCAGTAGCGGTGCTTTACAGCAGACAGGGATCTAAAACATCCCTTAGAAAGTGGTCGCACATTAAAATATCGAATACAAAAATATCGACCGCCAACATTATATCGTACTGCGGGTAAACATGCATAGGGGAGTGATATCTATTTACTTTGACAATATTGTGCATGCTGCTAGCCTGCGGTCGCTTTTCTTGCGAGTCGACATTTAAAAGGCGTTATTTGTGGTCCCCCATCTAGAAGGTTTCCCGAACCGCGCGCTGCAGGCTGGTAGGGCGGTGAGGTTGCTTCCACTAACAGCATGGCGTCCAAGCGCTGCGTTTGTACCCCAGAGCCTGCCACAGAAGCCAGGAGCATTTTACCTCTGCAGCAGCAAAACAGGTTCACACTGCTGACGCCAGAGGGGAGCTCACTGCCTTCCCGGTGCCTCGCGATGTTTTGGCGCCTTGAGGCAGAAAAAACGCAAAGGCCTTAAGCATGAAACAGCAGGTCCCATAAAGAATACAATTTGGCCCTAGGAAATGTTATAATGTAATAATACATGTACTAATAGTCAATAATCAACTCTCTACTGTGGTGTTGTGGTGGCGCGTGTCAGGGTGCCACGCTGGAAGGCCTACGGCAGGTAAGGGCGATGAACAGAGAACACACCACACACCACACTCGGTATTATCGTATGGGCCAAGACCTCGAGCGGTCATGAGTCCGTTTATTTAACCCTTCGGGCGCGCCCGCCCTCCGGGGTGATGCAGGCTGCTACATTGTAGTGTGCGGGCCAGGTGGCTCCGACACTAAATCCCTCCTTTTCTTTAGCTATGAACAGCTCCTGTGCTCGGTGATTCTTCTCACTGCATACAGCACACAAAGTCTCGGAGCCTTTGGCTTGGTGCAGGGTTCGGCCAGAGACTAAACGTCTGGCTCCGGGCGTTGGAACTTGGCCCTGCCCTGGCGGGGCTATCAGAAAAAGACAAATGTCTCTGGTTTATGCAAATTGGATCTTCCTGCGGGATCGCCCCCCCAGCCCTATCTGCCTGGAGTGAATCATCGCCGATCCTCAAGGTGTGTGGTGGTGACATGGCTTCTTCTTCCAATATGTTCTGGTTGTACTCTCCTTCTCCCGTTCGTGGGGATCCGTTGACCTTCTTGAACCACGAGACGTTCCTTGAAAGCGTGCGCGAGCCTCTTCTTGCGGATACCATAGTTCCTCGCACCTCTGTGACTTCCCACACATCAGGTTTGTAGGGTGTACGGAATTTCCAGCCGGGGTGCCGATCCTTGACGATTACATGATCGCCCACACAGATGCTGGTTACTTGTGCTTTTCGCACTCTGCTTGCTTTCACATTCGTTGTTACTCTCCTGGCCTGCGTGGCTTCGCAGTCGAGCTCACCCGGACGCCAAGTGGGGTCTGGGGGTATGCTGTCTCAAGGAGCACGCCGGAACAGTAAGTGGGATGGTGTGCACCGGGTCGTGCAGTGCGGGGTCTGGCGATATGCATTCAGGAACCGCTGTAGGCACTATTCCGCATCTTCACCTCGTTCCACTCCTATTCTCAGCGCTCTGTTTAGGGTCCTCATAAAACGCTTCACCTCCCGGTTGGCCTGTGGCCACTGTGGCGTTATCTTGCGATGCCTGACAGCATGGGACGCCAGATAGTCTTGAAAATCCTTTCCTCGGAAGGGCGGCCCATTGTCTGACCTTAGCTCCTCCGGGAGACCCATCATCGCAAAAGTCCGGTCGAGGGTGGCCTTGCCTTGTGGGAACACCGTGGACGATACAACTTCCACAATGGGGAATTTAGAGTGAGAGTCTATTAGGACAATGGTGCTGCCCCATCGGGGAAGGACCCAAAGTCAATGCTGACCTGTGACCATGGGTCCAGGCAAGGCTCTTCTGTGAGTATGGGGTGAGGCGCTGAATCACTGCTAGTAATGGTACATGAGTTGCATGCGCGGATGGTGTCGTCTAACATGGTGTCCATTCCAGGAAACCATACCTAGCTGCGAAGGCTGGCCTTCGTCTTGGCTATTCCTTGGTGGCCCACATGTGCGAGGTCGACTATTCTCCGCTGTAAGTTCTTTGGGACTATGATGGTGGTGCCTCTTAGTACTATCCCATGGGGCTTTTCACTTAGCTCACTGCGAGCCCTCCATATTTGCTGTCGTGACATTCGTTCCTCCCCACTCAATGCTCGTGCATCGTCCAAGAAATGCTGCCACTTCCGATCGGCCAGCGTCTCCTTCAACTTGCTCAGACTCTCGTCCCGGGTGGATGCGGTTCCTATCTCCTCCAGTGTTAAGGCTTTGGGGCATGCTTCTTGCGATATCAGTCGCACGAGTTCTTCAGTGTTCTCCTCATCTGTGGACGGTACTAACGGTCCTGTCGGGACTGGGTGACGTGACAAGAAATCCGCGGGGTTGTTAATTCCTGGATGGAACACCACTTCAAAATGATATGCCTGTAGTTGCACTGCCCACTTTTCAATCCTCGGCGGGGCCAGTCGTGTCGTTCCTGCGAATAGAGGGATCAACAGTTTGTGATCCGTCACAACTCTAAAGTCATGCCCATAGAGGTATAGGTGGAAGTGGTGACATGCCCCCTTAATGGCTAGGGCTGCTCTCTCTATCTGGGCATACCGTGCCTCAGTCTCCGTCAGTGCTCTGCTGGCGTAAGCCACGGGAACCCACTCTCTGTCAGCTGTCTCTTGGAGAAGGACGGCCCCCAGCCCGACGGGGCTGGCATCCACAACTACTTCCGTGCGGCGGTTGGGATGAAAGTACGCCATTACAGTCTTGTCCATGAGGGCTCCCTTGATGGCTTGAAACAACGCCTCAGCTTTGGTCGTCCAGTCCCACGGCACTCCTCTCTTTGTGAGAGCTTGTAGGGGTTCCGATAGGGATGCCAAGTTCGGGATGAAACGGCCGCAGTACGTGGCCATCCCCAGGAAGCTGCGGACCTCAGTTGGCGATGTGGGCACTGGTGCTGAGTGGATGGTGACTGCCTTTTTTGGGTCGACCTGTAGCCCGTCGCGGGAGAAGATGTACCAGAAGAACTCCACCGATTCTTGGTAGAATGAACATTTTTCCCGGTGAAGGGTCAAACCACTGTCCGCAAGGCGTTGGAGCGTGTTCCTCAGGTGCATGTGGTGGTCCTCGAGGGTCTTGGAGAATACAAGGATGTCGTTGCTAAGGTTGATGACTCCTTGTAGTTCTGAGAGTGTTTCGCGTATGGCGTTTTGGAACACGTCTGCGGCTGACGACACCCCGAAGCTCAGCATCTTGTATCTCCGTAGCTCCACGTGCGTGGAGAATGTTGTTATGTATCTGCTCTCTGGGGCAATTTCCAGCTGGTGGTATCCAGCATTCAAGTTTAGTTTGGAAAACCATTTGGCTCCATTTAGGTCCGCCACAATATCGTCCATCGTGGGCGTTTGGTTTCGCTCTCTTTTCATGGCCTGGCTGGGGAGGTGCATGTCAACGCACAGCCAGATTGCTCCTGGTTGCTTTGGCTTGGGGGCGACGACCAACGGAGACACCCATGGTGTAGGGCCAGAGACCTTTTCGATGACCCCTAATTGTTCCAGCTTCTGTAGTTCTTCTTCGACCTGTGGACGCAAATGGAAAGGCACTCTCCGATGTCTCAATGCAGTCGGCTTGACAGATGAGGCGATGTGTAGCTTGAACTGTTTTCCTTTGAGTCGTCCGAGCCCTTCAAACAGCATGGGGAACTCCCGCAGGATGGCGTCGGCGTGTAGGTCGTGGACTTGGTTTGCAAAGAAGACCAGTTCTAGGTCCTCAGCTGTGTGGCAGCTGAGGAGGGTGCCTCTCTTCCCTTCTGTGACATGAAACCTTGTGGGGATACAGTGCCCTTCGTTGGCTACATCTACCTCAATTACCCCTCTTAGGGGAAGCGGTTTGATCCCTCCGTATGTGTAGATCTTCGCTTTGGAGGGCGACAGCGGCAGCCGTGGTGAGAGATGTTCATACTATGCACTGTCCATGACATTAACGGAGGCTCCTGTATCTATGAGACCTTGGACAGTGGACCCAGCCATGAGTATGGAGCACATGGGGGGCGGTCTGCAGCGCGGGCCCTCACAGCTCCCAAATGACACTACAAACACATCGTTGTCATCGATTCCTAACCCGTAGCCCGGGCCCGGTGGGGTGGTGTCTGCCTGTTCCAGGGGGTCGTCTAAGGACAGCTGTCTGACGGCCGCTGACACTCCTCGTTGCCCCGTGGTGTTTGTTCGTGATCTTCCACTCCTGCACACCTTGGCGAAGTGGTTTAGCTTACCACACCGGGAGCAGGTCTTGCCTTTTGCGAAGCATTGGCCGGTGGATGGGTGTTCCTTGCCACAGTTTCTGCAGGTTTCCCTCGTGGATGTCTTCGCATTTGCCCGTGGTGTCATCGGGCATCTTTGGATGACGTCTACCCTCTCTTCTTTAATCGCCGGTGGTCTGGTTGACCCTGGGGAGGTCGGGTGTCGATTGAGAGCTGCCTCCATTTCGTCTGCCCGTGCGTTCGACAGCTCGTGAGACCTTGCCTGTACTAATATTTTGTCGAGCGACATCCCCGGTTGACACCAATCCTATGCACACGAAAAACAATATACAGGGTAGTGATAAAACACTGTCCCAAGGGTACAAAAAACAATGAAGTCCTCAGCCGGTATAATTCATTTTAATGTTCAGAGTAATATTTTCCCCAAGCCAGCCAACACGTGTTTCGTCAGTGGGTAATAACCCTTGACTTCTTCAGGGCTTAATTCTGGTCTGGCAAACCAATCAGACCTCTTAGCCGGTGATAGTTCCAACCCGGCGGTGACGTCTTCAAAGTTGTATCCTTATAACAACAGATCATTCAAATTCTCGGATCCAATGTGTCGCATATGGTCCAAGTATCCCATTGACAACCCGTATATCCCTCAATTACGGCGCTCCTCGTCCGAGTGCCTTAAAACCGTCAATAGACGGAAAATAAGCCGTCTACACCAACTCAATACCGAGATTTGGCGAGTACACCAACACGTCCCGACAGTTCCCGGGATTTCAATCAACCGGATGCGGTCCCCGGTTGTCTAAGTATCAGGCGGCGTAGTAACACTAATCTGCACCCCTGTATGATCTGTGCTCTTATTTCCTCTCGTTGGTCAGGGAATGTGCATGAGCTAGCTAGTTTTCGTACTCGGGCATAAAAAATGTCGATGGACTCCGACTCTTCTTGCTTTGCCTGGCGGAGCTTGAATCGCTCAAAATCAGAATTGATTTGAGGATCGAAATGTCTGTTCAGTGCTGCTACTGCCGCGCTGTAATCATCATTGGCCCCGGTGTTCGGGAGTGTTTCGAACAGGTCATATAGTTCCCCTCCTCCATAGCACATGAGCAGTGACCGTTTCACTGTGCCATCTGTTTCCCTCATGCCGGTAAAATAGTGATCCAGCCGGCCAATCCACGATTTCCAGCATGAAGCGGCTGTGGTGGGGTCCACCAGCTCGCTGAATAGTGGGAGGGGTGACATCGCTGCGTGGCCACGTGGCTGTGGAGGGTGTTGTGGTGGTTGCGGGGCAGCCACTTGTGGGCCAGGGCCTCCTGCCTGGACTGGGGCACTCATGTTCTCTGGTCGGTGTGCGTGGCGTGCTTACCTCCTGTGACCAGCTAGCTAGTTTTCGTAGTCGGGCATAAAAAATGTCGATGGACTCCGACTCTTCTTGCTTTGCCTGGCAGAGCTTGAATTGCTCAAAATCAGAAATGATTTGAGGGTTGAAATGTCTGTTCAGTGCTGCTACTGCTGCGTTGTAATCATCATTGGCCCCGGTGTTTGGGAGTGTTTCGAACAGGTCATATATGTGAGAAGTTGGCCTGGTATATGATGTCCACTAATTATAGTGGGCACCTTGCACCAGTCCAAACAACCCCTTATTGGAGATAGGTTAAAGACAACCTTTATTGAAAGCTATCCTAGTGGTAGCTATGGAGAGCAGCCTTCAGGCTAAGTCTTGAAGGAATGTAAAGCAGCTTGTTTTACCAGTCTATAATCTCTTGAGTGACCAAATGAAAGAGGACCACACCAGGTATATATTTAAAATATATGTATTTAGTCTCAAACACACCCCTCTAGTCTCTTTATGAGGCTAGAGTTTGAAGTACATAAGTTACAAGTCAGTTATCAACAGTAATAGCACAAATATACGTTTGAGCCCTAGGGGCGTACTCAAACCATATACCAATAAAGTGGTATAAGAACCACGACTGAGCTAGACACAAGGCCTAGAGCCTGTAGAAGTGCTTGGCCCTCAAAGAACCACCCAAGGTAGTGACACAGGGGACCCACGGGGGACGCGTGCAGTGTGAGAACACAGCCGCGAGCCGCCGTTGACTTCTATGGGGAATGTCGCGGTTGGAGTTTTAAAGAAAAGGGACACTTAGAGGAGGACTTGGAGCAAACCCCTTTAGAACTAGGTTGTTCTAGAGTCTATACCCACGGGAGCACCGGAGTACTCGAGTTACCTCACCCAGGGAAGCCGGGTGCATAGGTGTCTTTCGGGGTCGGGTTTTGTCGTCGTTTTCAATGGCGATCTGCTGCAAAGTGCTGCTGGCGGCCAAGTCGAAAGTGTTCGGGTGGATCCAAAGGTGGATCGAAGATCTGAAGAACCTGAAAGCAGAGGGGACAGAGTCTGGGTCACTAGCCAGTGACCAGGAAGGCGATGAGCAGATGACCACCGATGTCGGGTGCTTCAGGTAGGTTGACGGTCGTCTTGACTCTTCAGCCACGAGGTCCAGGAGGCGTCGACGATGACCAGGAGCTGGATTCGAGCTGTCCCATGACGTCTGTCGATTGCAGGGGTGTCGGCGACCGGATTGGACCCAACAAGCCTTGGCAACGGCAAGTCTCGTGGAAATAGAAGAAGGACGGTGGTGCATACCAGCAAGGTCTGAGGGACTCACCCAGCAAGGATAAGTCAGGGCACGTCTGGAGCAACCAGGGAAGCCCAAGCAGAAGAAGAGTTGCCTTCGGGAGGGCCCACTAGCCAACGGACTAGCGACCGCGAAGGAGCCTCGAGTGGACGCACTTGGAGCTGGCTCACAGGACACTCGTGGAGTGGAGGCCAGTGATCTTCGGTGCAGTCAGTGCTGGAGGCGGGGGCTACTCGGAGCCCAAAGCACAACTTCGTGGGAGACCCAGAAGAGGATGCACTTGCAAAAGTACTCGGGGGCAGATTTACGAGCCCCGTGCGCCACCAGTACGTCACTTTTCGTGACGTACTGGTGGCGCAGGGGGCTGCTCCATATTTACAAGGAGAGGAAAAGCCACCCTGCGTGACTTTTCCTCTCCTTGTAAATACGGCCCCTTCACACGCAGCAATTTGCCGTGAAGGGGCGTTCCATGGGTGTTGCTGTGGGTGTTCCCACGCAACACTCATGGAACAAGACACATCTCCAGAATTACGAGAAATCGTAACTCTGGAGATGCGTCTGAAAGCTACGCCACCCTAGAGGTGGCGTAGCGAGGCGCATCGAGGAGAAATGTTTTCATTTCTCCTCATTTTTCCTTTCAATGCGTGCTGCATTCTGCAGCACGCATTGAAAGAGGAAAATGGTTGTAGTGATTGCTTTTGTGCAGGAAGGTTCCCCTTCCTGCTCAAAAACAATCTCCCACGATGCAGGCATCCTTGCACCATGGTGCAAGGGTGCCTGCGCCGGCGCATGGCTGCAGTTTGTGCGCCAGCGCAGGGGGAAGCACAAGGATGCGAAATATTCTTGTAAATATGTCGCATCCCTGTGCTTCAAAACTAACGCAGCGCGGCGCAGCAAAATGACTTGCTGTACCCCGCTGCGTTAGTTCAACGTAAATCTTCCCCTCGGTGTCCAGGGGTCATGGTTCCACATTACCCACGACAGCTACGGGCCTCAGCTTTGCTGGGGACTCAGGGCAGCCTCGGGGAAGTCTGGAAATCCACCTCTGGTGATGCAAAGACTTCGGCGTCCGGTGGGAGCTTCAGCGATGCAGACCGGACAATTGCTTCTTAGGTGCCTGCCAAGCAGGGGAGTCACTCCTTGACCCCAAGGGAGATTCTTCAGTCCTCTAATCTTGAAGTAGAACGTCGAAGGTCCAGGAATCTGTATCAGAGTTTCGTCCAGGTAAATCTAAAGTCCTAAGGACTGGGGTCCCATACTTATACCAAGTTAGGGGGTTGGACATACTCTGGGGACCCACCTATGGGAGGGTCAGGGCAGAGGGGTGGTTACACCCCTTTCCCTTTGTCCAGTTTCACGCCAGAGCAGGGGCTGGAAGCCCCTGAGCCAGTTTGAACTTGGGTATGTACAGGGACACCAAATGTGCCCCCAGTGCAGGACTTCAAAGCACCAGAGAGTGCTCCCGCCCAGCCCCAATACACATTGTCCTGTCTGGGGAGGTGGTTACACCTCCCTGGGACAGGAAACCTACTGTCCAGGCCTCCCCTGCCTTAGTTTCAGTCAGCAGCAGGAGGCCAGACCCGTGTCTGTGGCAGCGGCATCCATTTTGTGATGCCAGGGCTCTGGAAAGAAGTTACCGGGTATGCCGGCGGGTACATGTCTCTCCCTCTAGAAGGGTGGAATGCTACCCCCGCCGCCAGAACTGGCGGGGGGGGGGGTAGTATTCCAAGATGTTTGACACCAAACACGACATGTTTTGGTGCAGCCAGTCCAAAGTTAGCATTCTACCGCGAGGATATAATGCACTTAAGAGTATATGGTCCAGCTGTACCACAAACAGCATCAGAGGAGGGACTCCGAATGCTGCAGAGGGGCTCTGCTCATGCAGGGGCACCCTCTCACATAAGAACCAAGCACTCTGCCTTCAGGATTGATAAGGCCTACCATAGGAGTGACATAGGTTTATATGTGTGCATATATGTAGTGATATAGGTAACCTATATCACAGTAAGGGGTGCATGCACCACCTTACCCAGGCTGCAGTAGCAGACCTGTGGTGTCATTTTGGTTGGCCTTCCAGGGGTGGCATAATACATGCTTCAGCCCCTGGCAGGCCTCTGAGGTACCTATGCCCTGGGTACATAGTATACCATATACTAGGGACTTATAAGGGCACTCCAGATTCCAATCAGAGATGTGCCTAAGGCACATGGAAACCATTTTAGAGAGGAAGCAGCTAGGCTGGGGTTCTGATTAGCAGGGCCCCAGCCAGACTAAAGTCGAAAAACAGTGAAGCATCAGCAAAATGTGGGGGTACCCATGTGAAGCAGATCCTACTCTCCTACACAACCCCCACCCCCAAACGTAGGGACATTAAACTAACCTTGTCCAGTTGAGTCTTCATGTTCTAAGTGGAAGTACCTAGAGAGTCCATCTGCATTGGCATGGTTACTCCCAGGTCTATGTTCCACTGTAAAGTCCATTCCCTGTAGGGAAATGGACCACCTAAGCAGTTTGGGGTTCTCACCCTTCATTTGTTTTAGCCATAGGAGGGGCTTGTGGTCTGTTTGAACAAGGAAGTGAATACCAAACAAGTATGGCCTCAACTTCTTCAGAGCCCAAACCACAGCAAAGGCCTCCCTCTCTATGGCTGACCAACGTTTCTCTCTAGGGGTCAGCCTTCTGCTAATAAAAGCTACTGGCTGATCCTGACCTTCATCATTCAATTGTGACAGTACAGCCCCTACCCCCAATTCAGATGCATCTGTTTGGACAATGAACTTCTTGGAGAAATCAGGACTCTGTAGAATGGGAGCAGTGCACATGGCCTGCTTCAGGTCATCAAATGCCTTTTGACAGCTAACTGTCCACTGAACCTTTTTGGGCATTTTCTTGGAAGTTAAGTCATTCAGGGGTGTCACTATTGATCCATACCCCTTGACAAATCTCCTATAGTACCCAGTCAGGCCTAAAAAGGCTCTCACCTGAGTCTGGGTAGTTGGAGCAGTCCAGTCCATGATGGTCTGGATCTTGCTCTGCAATGGTTGAACCTGGCCTCCACCCACAAGGTGGCCCAGGTACACAACCTGACTCTTCCCTATCTAGCACTTTGTGGCCTTGATAGTTAGGCCTGCTTTCTGCAGGGCCTGCAAAACATTTCTGAGGTGGACCAGGTGATCCTCCCAGGTGGAGCTAAAGACAGCAATATCATCTAGATATGCTGCACTATAGGCTTCCAGACCTGTAAGGACTGTGTTCACCAACCTCTGAAAAGTGGCAGGTGCATTCTTCAAACCAAAGGGCATTACCACAAATTGATAATGCCCACTAGGGGTTGAGAATGCTGTCTTTGGCTTTGCATCATCAGCTAGCCTGATCTGCCAGTAGCCAGCTGTTAGGTCAAATGTGCTTAGATACTTGGCTGATGCCAAAGTGTCTATTAGCTCATCTGCCCTGGGTATTGGATGGGCATCAGTCCTAGTGACTGCATTGAGACCCCTGTAGTCCACACAAAACCTCATCTCTCTTTTCCCACCACTGGTGTGAGGTTTTGGCACAAGGACCACTGGACTAGCCCAAGGGCTATCTGAGGGTTCAATAACTCCCAAATCCAACATCTTCTGGACTTCTGTCCTGATACAGTCCCTGACATGGTCAGGTTGCCTATAAATCTTATTTTTAATAGGCAGACTGTCCCCAGTGTCCACTTCATGAGTGCACCAGGTGGTCTGACTGGGTGTCAGAGAGAATATGTGCCTGAACTGATTGAGCACCTGTCTGCAATCAGTTTGCTGCTGGGCAGTGAGGCTGCCTGCCAAGGCTACACCATCCACTGACCCATCATCAGGGTTCTGTGAGAGCAGGTCAGGGAGTGGGTCACTCTCTTCCTCCTGTCCCTCATCAGTAGCCATGAGCAAGCCCATGTCTGCCCTGTCCACATATGGTTTTAGTCTGTTGACATGGAGAACCCTTTGGGGACTCCTGGGGGTTCCTAGGTCTACTAAATAGGTAACCTCACCCTTCTGTTCAACAATGGTATGGGGTCCACTCCATTTGTCTTGGAGAGCTGCTGGGGCTCCTGGCTCCAACACCCACACCTTCTGTCCTGGCTGGTAAACAGTCAGCACAGCCTTTTGGTTATGCCAGGCTTTTAGCAGTTCCTGGCTAGCCTCAAGGTTTTTAGTTGCCTTTTTCATGTATTCAGCCATCCTGGAGCGGAGACCAAGTACATAGTCCACTATGTCTTGCTTTGGGGGCTTGAGAGGTAACTCCCATCCTTCCTTTACCAAGCACAATGGACCCCTGACAGGGTGACCAAACAAAAGTTCAAAGGGGCTGTAGCCAACAACCTTTTGAGGCACCTCCCTGTATGCAAATAAAAGGCAAGGCAAGAGTATGTCCCATCTTCGCCTAAGCTTTTCTGGGAGCCCTTTAATCATGCCCTTTAAGGTTTTGTTGAATCTCTCAACTAAACCATTGCATTGTGGGTGATAGGGTGTGGTGAACTTGTAAGTCACTCCACACTCCTTCCACATTGCTTTCAAGTATCCAGACATAAAGTTTGCACCCCTGTCTGATACAACCTCCTTAGGGAAGCCCACTCTTGAGAAAATTCCCAGGAGGGCCCTTGCCACTACAGGTGCTGTAGTGGTCCTAAGGGAATAGCCTCTGGGTACCTGGTGGCATGATCCACTACCACCAGGATAAACCTGTGCCCAGATGCTGTTTGGGGATCCATGGGACCAACAATGTCAATCCCCACCCTTTCAAAGGGAACCCCCACCACAGGTAGTGGTATCAGGGGGCCTTTGTAGTGCCACCTGCCTTGCCACTGGCCTGGCAGGTTACACAGGAGCGACAAAACTCCTTGGTGTCTTCAGACATGTGGGGCCAGTGAAAGTGAGGGACAATTCTGTCCCAAGTCTTGTTCTGGCCCAGGTGACCTGCTAAGGGAATGTCATGGGCTAGGGTCAATAGGAAGCCCCTGAACTTCAGAGGTATAACCAACCTCCTGGTGGCACCAGGCTTGTGGTCTCTACACTCTGAGTACAAGAGTCCATCATCCCAATACAATGTATGGGGACCACTAGCTTTCCCAGCAGCCTCAGCAGCAGCTTGCGGTCTGAGGGGTTCAAGAGAGGGGCAGCTCTGCTGCTCCTGGCTCAGATCTGCCCTGGAAGGGCCCCTGTCCCCAAGAACTCAACCTGGTCAGGTTCAAGCTCCTCTGGGACAGTTCCTTCCTCAGGACTGAGATCATCCCCCTCAAGAGACTGATCTTTGTGAGAAGTTGGCCTGGCATATGCTGTCCACTAATTGTAGTGGGCACCTTGCACCAGTCCAAACAACCCCTTATTGGAGATAGGTTAAAGACAACCTTATTGAAACTATCCTAGTGGTAGCTATGGAGAGCAGCCTTCAGGCTAAGTCTTGAAGGAATGTAAAGCAGCTTGTTTTACCAGTCTATAATCTCTTGAGTGATCAAATGAAAGAGCACCACACCAGGTATATATTCAAAATATATGTATTTATTACTAAACACACCCCTCTAGTCTCTTTATGAGGCTAGAGTTCGAAGTACATAAGTTATAAGTTATTTAAACACAGTAATAGCACAAATACACGTTTGGGCCCTAGGGGCGTACCAAACCATATACCAATAAAGTGGTATAAGAACCACGACTGAGCTAGACACTAGGCCTAGAGCCTCTAGAAGTGCTTGGACCACAAGGAACCACCCAAGGTAGTGACACAGGGGACCCACGGGAGACGCGTGCAGTGTAATTACACAGCCGCGAATCGCCGTTAACTTCTATGGAGAAAGTCGCGGTTTGGAAATTAAAGAAAAGGGACACTTAAAGAAGGACTTGGAGCAAACCCTTTGAGAACTAGGTCGTTCTAGAGTCTCTACCCACGGGAGCACCGGAGTACTCTTGTTACCTCACCCAGGGAAGCCGGGTGCATAGGTGCCTTTCGGGGTCGGGTTTCGTCGTCGATTTGAATGGCGATCTGCTGCAAAGTGCTGCTGGCGACAAAGTGGAAAGTGTCCGGGTGGATCCAAGAGTGGATCGGAGAGCTGAAGAACCTGAAAGCAGAGGGGACAGAGTCTGGGTCACTAGCCAGTGACCAGGAAGGCGATGAGCAGATGCCCACCGATGTCGAGTGCTTCAGGTAGGTTGACAGTTGTCTTGACTCTTCAGCCACGAGGTCCAGGAGGCGTTGTCGGCGACCAGGAGCAGGATTCGGGCTGGTACACGATGTCTGTCGAGTGCTGAGGTGTCGGCGACCGGATTGGACCCAACAAGCCTTGGCAACGGCAAGTCTCGATGTAGATGAAGATTGACGATGATACAGACCAGCAAGGTCTGAGGAACTCACCCAGCAAGGGTAAGTGAGGGCAAGCCTGGACCAACCAGGGAGCTCAAGTAGAAAAAGATTGGCCTTCGTGAAGGGCTTCTAGCCAACGGGCTAGCGACCGCGAAGGAGCCTCAAGACAGTGCACGTGGAGCTGGCTCACAGGACACTCGTGGAGTGGAGGCCAGTGATCTTTGGTGCAGTTGGTGCTGGAGGCTAGGGCTACTCGGAGCCCAAAGCACGACTTCGTGGGAGACCCAGAAGAGGATGCACTTGCAAATGCGTGCGGTGTCCAGGGGTCACGGTTCCACGTTACCCACGATAGCTACGGGCCTCAGCTTTGCTGAGGACTCAGGGCAGCCTTGCGGAAGTCTGGAAATCCACCTCTGGTGATGCAAAGACTTCGGAGTCCGACGGGAGCTTAGGCGATGCAGACTGGACAATTGCTTCTTTGGTGCCTGCCAAGCAGGGGAGTCACTCCTTGACCCCAAGGGAGATTCTTCTGTCCTCTAATCTTGTAGTAGAGCGTCGAAGGTCCAGGATTCTGTGTCAGAGTTTCGTCCAGGGATAATCTAAAGTCCTAAGGACTGGGTTCCTATACTTATACTAAGTTTAGGGGTTGGACTTACTCTGTGGCCCCACCTATGGGTGGGTCAGGGCAGAGGGGTGGCTACACCCCTTTCCCTTTGTCCAGTTCGCGCCAAAGCAGGGGCTGCAAGCCCCTGATCCGGTTTGAACTGGGGTATGCACAGGGACACCAAGTGTGCCCCCAGTGCAGGACTTCAAAGCACCCGAGAGTGCTCCCGCCCAGCCCCAATACACACTATCCTGTCTGGGGAGGTGGTCACACCTCCCTGGGACAGGAAACCTATTGCCCAGGCCTCCCCTGCCGGAGTTTCGGTCAGCAGCAGGAGGCCAGACTTGTGTCTGTGGCAGCAGCATCCATTTTGTGATTCCAGGGCTTTAGAAAGAAGTTACCGGCCAAGCCAGGGTTAACATGTCTCTCCCTCTAGAAGGGTGGAATGCTACTCCCGCCGCCAGAATTGGCGGGGGGGTAGTATTCCAAGATGTTTGACACCAAACACGACATGTTTCGGTGCAGCCATTCCAAAGTTAGCATTTAACGCGAGGTTATAATGCGCTTAAGAGTATATGGTCAGGCTGCACTACAAACAGCATCAGAGAAGGGTCTCCGAACGCTGCAGAGGGGCCCTGCTCATGCAGGGGCACCCTCTCACATAGGAACCACGCACTCTGCCTTCAGGATTGATAAGGCCTGCCATAGGAGTGACTTATAGGTTTATATGTGTGTATGTATATAGTGATATAGGTAGCCTATATCACAGTAAGGGGTGCATGCACCACCTTACCCAGGCTGCAGTAGCAGACCTGTGGTGTCAGTTTGGATGGCCTTCCAGGGGTGGCACAATACATGCTGCAGCCCCTGGTAGGCCTCTGAGGTACCTATGCCCTGGGTACATAGTATACCATATACTAGGGACTTATAAGGGCACTCCAGATTCCAATCAGAGATGTGCCTAAGGCACATGGAAACCATTTTAGAGAGGAAGCAGCTAGGCTGGGGTTCTGATCAGCAGGGCCCCAGCCAGACTAAGGTCGAAAAACAGTGAAGCATCAGCAAAAAGTGGGGGTACCCATGTGAAGCAGATCCTTCTCTCCTAAACAACCCCCCCCAAACGTAGGGACATTAAACTAACCTTGCCCAGTTAAGTCTTCATGTTCTAAGTGGAAGTACCTAGAGAGTCCATCTGCATTGGCATAGTTACTCCCAGGTCTATGTTCCACTGTGAAGTCCATCCCCTGTAGGGAAATGGACCACCTAAGCAGTTTGGGGTTTTCACCCTTCATTTGTTTTAGCCATAAGAGGGGCTTATGGTCTGTTTGAACAAGGAAGTGAGTACCAAACAAGTATGGCCTCAACTTCTTCAGAGCCCAGACCACAGCAAAGGCCTCCCTCTCAATGGCTGACCAACGTTTCTCTCTAGGGGTCAGCCTTCTGCTAATGAAAGCTACTGTCTGATCCTGACCTTCTTCATTCAATTGTGACAGTACAGCCCCTACCCCCAATTCAGATGCATCAGTTTGAACAATGAACTTCTTGGAGTAATCAGGACTCTGTAGAATGGGAGCAGTGCACATGGCCTGCTTCAGCTCATCAAATGCCTTTTGACAGCTAACTGTCCACTGAACCTTTTGGGCATTTTCTTGGAAGTTAAGTCATTCAGGGGTGTCACTATTGATCCATACCCCTTGACAAATCTCCTATAGTACCCAGTCAGGCCTAAGAAGGTTCTCACCTGAGTCTGGGTAGTTGGAGCAGTCCAGTCCATGATGGTCTGGATCTTGCTCTGCAAAGGTTGAACCTGGCCTCCACCCACAAGGTGGCCCAGGTACACAACCTGACTCTGCCCTATCTGGCACTTGGTGGCCTTGATAGTCAGGCCTGCCTTTTGCAGGGCCTGTAAAACATTTCTGAGGTGGACCAGGTGATCCTCCCAGGTGGAGCTAAAGACAGCAATATCATCATGATATGCTGCACTATAGGCTTCCAGACCTGTAAGGACTGTATTCACCAACCTCTGAAAAGTGGCAGGTGCATTCTTCAGACCAAAGGGCATCACCACAAATTGATAATGCCCACTAGGGGTTGAGAATGCTGTTTTTGGCTTTGCAGCATCAGCTAGTCTGATCTGCCAGTAGCAAGCTGTCAAGTCAAATGTGCTTAGATACTTGGCTGAGGCCAAAGTGTCTATTAGCTCATCTGCCCTTGGTATTGGATGGGCATCAGTCCTAGTGACTGCATTGAGACACCTGTAGTCCACACAAAACCTCATCTCTCTTTTTCCACCACTGGTGTGAGGTTTTGGCACAAGGACCACTGGACTAGCCCAAGGGCTATCTGAGGGTTCAATAACTCCCAAATCCAACATTTTCTGGACTTCAGTCCTGATACAGTCCCTGACATGGTCAGGTTGCCTATAAATCTTATTTTTAATAGGCAGACTGTCCCCAGTGTCCACTTCATGAGTGCACCAGGTGGTCTGACTGGGTGTCAGTGAAAACATGTGTCTAAACTGATTGAGCACCTGTCTACAATCAGTTTGCTGCTGGGTAGTGAGGCTGCCTGCCAAGGCTACACCATCTACTGACCCATCGTCAGGGTTCTGTGAGAGCAGGTCAGGGAGTGGGTCACTCTCTTCCTCCTGCCCTTCATCAGTAGCCATGAGCAAGCCCATGTCTGCCCTGTCCACATATGGTTTTAACCTGTTGACATGGAGAACCCTGTGGGGACTCCTGGGTGTTCCTAGGTCTACTAAGTAGGTAACCTCACCCTTCTGCTCAACAATAGTGTGGGGTCCACTCCATTTGTCTTGGAGAGCTGCTGGGGCCACTGGCTCCAACACCCACACCTTCTGTCCTGGCTGGTAAACAGTCAGTACAGCCTTTGATCATGCCAGGCCTTTTGAAGTTCCTGGCTAGCCTCAAGGTTTTTAGTTGCCTTTTTCATATACTCAGCCATCCGGGAGCGGAGACCAAGTACATAGTCCACTATGTCTTGCTTTGGGGGCTTGAGAGGTAACTCCCATCCTTCCTTCACCAAGCACAGTGGACCCCTGACAGGGTGGCCAAACAAAAGTTCAAAAGGGCTGTAACCAACCCCCTTCTGAGGCACCTCCCTATATGCAAATAAAAGGCAGGGCAAGAGTATGTCCCATCTTCGCCTAAGCTTTTCTGGGAGCCCTTTAATCATGCCCTTCAAGGTTTTGTTGAATCTCTCAACTAAACCATTGCATTGTGGGTGATAGGGTGTGGTGAACTTGTAAGTCACTCCACCCTCCTTCCACATTGCTTTTAAGTATCCAGACATAAAGTTAGCACCCCTGTCTGATACAACCTCCTTTGGAAAGCCCACTCTTGAGAAAATTCCCAGGAGGGCCCTTGCCACCACAGGTGCTGTAGTGGTCCTAAGGGGAATAGCCTCTGGGTACCTGGTGGCATGATCCACTACCACCAGGATAAACCTGTGCCCAGATGCTGTTTGGGGATCCATGGGACCAACAATGTCAATCCCCACCTTTTCAAAGGGAACCCCCACCACAGGTAGTGGTATCAGGGGGGCCTTTGTAGTGCCACCTGCCTTGAAACTGGCCTGGCAGGTTACACAGGAGCGACAAAACTCCTTGGTGTCTTCAGACATGTGGGGCCAGTGAAAGTGAGGGACAATCCTGTCCCAAGTCTTGTTCTGGCCCAGGTGACCTGCTAACGGAATATCATGGGCTAGGGTCAATAGGAAGCCCCTGAACTTCAGAGGTATAACCAACCTCCTGGTAGCACCAGGCTTGGGGTCTCTACACTCTGAGTACAAGAGTCCATCATCCCAATACACAGTATGGGGACCACTAGCTTTCCCAGCAGCCTCAGCAGCAGCTTGCTGTCTGAGGGGTTCAAGAGAGGGGCAGCTCTGCTGCTCCTGGCTCAGATCTGCCCTGGAAGGTCCCCCTGTCCCCAAGAACTCAACCTGGTCAGGTTCAAGCTCCTCTGGGACAGTTCCTTCCTCAGGACTGAGATAATCCCCCTCAAGGGACTGATCTTCCTTCTGAGCCAAGGGGGAAGGCACTGCCTTTACCCTACTACTCCTCCTCTTGGAAGGCACTTGGTCCATTATTCCAGATTCCAAGGCCTGTTCAGTGCTAGACATTTTGGCTTGTGACCTGGTCACAGCAAACACATCTGCAGGGATCCCCAGCATTTCTGCATGGGTCCTGAGCTCCACTTCTGCCCAAGCTGAAGTTTCTAAGTCATTGCCAAGCAAGCATTCAACTGGCAGGTATGCACTTACCACAACCTTCTTAAGGCCAGTTACCCCTCCCCAGGAGAAGTTAACAACTGCCAGAGTATGGTCTGTTCTGACATTGCTAGCATTGGTCACTTGGTACATCTCACCAAGTATAACTTGCCCAGGATTCACAAGGTCTTGTGTCACCATGGTGACACTTGCCCCTGTGTCCCTAAATGCCAAAGCCTCTCGTCCATTGATTAAAGGCTGTTGTCTGTACTTGCCCAGATTACTGGGACTCACAGAGGAGGTCACATCCATGCCTCCATCACAGACTAACACAGCCTGAGTGAGTTCTCTGACTAGGTCAGAGCCCATCTCAGTACCCAGGGTCAACCCTACTAAACCCTTGGCTGTAGTACTCCCACCACCAACTGTAACTGTACTAGGGGGAACAGGTGCCTTAGGGGCATTGGTGGGGGCTGGACTTGAGTCTTTGGACTTGGTGCAATCACTGGTCCAGTGGGTTTTTTGCTTACAGACCTTGCACCATGCTTTTCTTTGGCCTTTCCCTTTGGTAGACTGTGAATCCCCACCTGAAGAAGATTTTGGGGGCCTTGTGAAGACTTTTGATCTTTACCCTTCTCCCCACCCTTATCAGAGTTCTTAGAATCTTGCTTCTTAGGGTCACCACCTTGGTTCTGTACCTTCTGCCTCACCCTGGTTCTGACCCATTTGTCTGCCTTCTTTCCCAATTCTTGGGGAGAGGTCAGATCAGAGTCCACCAGGTACTGATGCAACAGCTGATTTTGACAGTTATTAAGAATCTGCTCCCTCATTATCAGATTGTACAATCCTGTGAAGTCACACACCTTACTGCCCATCAACCAGCCTTCCAGAGCCTTGGCAGAACAATCCACATAGTCTACCCAGTCTTGAGTCTGTGCTTTTGGGCATCTCTGAACTTCAACCTGTATTGTTCAGTTGTTAGGCCAAACCCATCAATAAGAGCACTCTTCAAGACCTTGTAATTATCAGCATCCTCTTCTCTTACAGTGAGGAGCTTGTCTCTACCTTTGTCTGCAAAGGAGAGCCACAAGATTGCTGCCCACTGCTCCTGAGGGACCTTCTGTACTTTACAGGCCCTCTCTAGAGCAGTTATCCATTTGTGGATGTCATCCCCACTCTGGTAGGGAGGGACAATCTTGCTCAGGTTTCTATGGTCATAAGACCTTTCCCTATCTTTAGGGATATTGCTGCCACCATGGGACTCTAGTCCCAACTTTCTTCTCTCTCTGTAGAGATCTAGGGACTCCCTGTCTATAGCCAATTGCTGTTTTCTGAGTTCAAGCTGAGCTTCCTCATACTGAATCAGCCTCTTTCTCCTCTCATGAGAGGATTCCCTCCTATGAGAGGAGACAGAGGTCTCTATTGAGGTGCCAGAGTGGTTAGACTCCTGAGAAGGAGATCTAGACCTTCTAGGCACACTCACAATCCTTCCTGGGGGGACAAAGTGGAGGTCATCCTGAGCCTCCTCCTCATCCACAGGAGGAATTGGGTTTTCCAGGTCAGGGTCATTGTCACCCTCCTGGTCAGTTCCAGAGGGGGGCTGGGGGTGTTGCTACCCCTGGCCCCATCCTCATCTTCTGCCCCACCCTCTGCACCTACCCCTTCAGTCCCTAAGGGCCTGTTGAGATCATCAGCCATTAACATCTCTCTCAGATGTTGGGTGGTGGGACTTTGGCCTGTCTTCAGTTTCCTCACATTGCATATTGCTCTCAATTCCAAGAATGGGAGTGTATCATACTTGGAGGAAGAAGCCCAGGGGCTTCTGGCAAGGACTCACTGGGTCCTGGCTTTGAAGACATCACTAGTGAGGTGTGGTGTATGCACTACCTACTCTAGTGTGGCCTACTAAACTCTCTTGAGTTGTAGAAAGGGTGTGCTATCCCTTAACACACAACTCTAAGTTCAGTAGAACTTACTGTATAGTAAGCTTAATTTATATGTACCTTAGGTACCTTTAGTGGTTTTCAGTTGATCAATTCAATTGAGATTATCTGGTAAAACAATAGCAAGCTGGAATCCCACACGCTGCACACCAATGTGAGAAGTTGGCCTGGCATATGCTGTCCACTAATTGTAGTGGGCACCTTGCACCAGTCCAAACAACCCCTTATTGGAGATAGGTTAAAGACAACCTTATTGAAAGCTATCCTAGTGGTAGCTATGGAGAGCAGCCTTCAGGCTAAGTCTTGAAGGAATGTAAAGCAGCTTGTTTTACCAGTCTATAATCTCTTGAGTGATCAAATGAAAGAGCACCATACCAGGTATATATTCAAAATATATGTATTTATTACTAAACACACCCCTCTAGTCTCTTTATGAGGCTAGAGTTCGAAGTACATAAGTTATAAGTTATTTAAACACAGTAATAGCACAAATACACGTTTGGGCCCTAGGGGCGTACCAAACCATATACCAATAAAGTGGTATAAGAACCACGACTGAGCTAGACACTAGGCCTAGAGCCTCTAGAAGTGCTTGGACCACAAGGAACCACCCAAGGTAGTGACACAGGGGCCCCACGGGAGACGCGTGCAGTGTAATTACACAGCCGCGAATCGCCGTTAACTTCTATGGAGAAAGTCGCGGTTTGGAAATTAAAGAAACGGGACACTTAAAGAAGGACTTGGAGCAAACCCTTTGAGAACTAGGTCGTTCTAGAGTCTCTACCCACGGGAGCACCAGAGTACTCTTGTTACCTCACCCAGGGAAGCCGGGTGCATAGGTGCCTTTCGGGGTCGGGTTTCGTCGTCGATTTGAATGGCGATCTGCTACAAAGTGCTGCTGGCGACCAAGTGGAAAGTGTCCGGGTGGATCCAAGAGTGGATCGGAGATCTGAAGAACCTCAAAGCAGAGGGGGCAGAGTCTGGGTCACTAGCCAGTGACCAGGAAGGCGATGAGCAGATGCCCACCGATGTCGAGTGCTTCAGGTAGGTTGACGGTCGTCTTGACTCTTCAGCCACGAGGTCCAGGAGGCGTTGTCGGCGACCAGGAGCAGGATTCGGGCTGGTACACGATGTTTGTCGAGTGCTGAGGTGTTGGCGACCGGATTGGACCCAACAAGCCTTGGCAACGGCAAGTCTCGATGTAGATGAAGATTGACGATGATGCAGACCAGCAAGGTCTGAGGAACTCACCCAGTGAGGGTAAGTGAGGGCAAGCCTGGAGCAACCAGAGAGCCCACGTAGTAAAAGATTGGCCTTCGTGAAGGGCTACTAGCCAATGGGCTAGCGACCGTGAAGGAGCCTCGAGACGGTGCACGTGGAGCTGGCTCACAGGACACTCGTGGAGTGGAGGCCAGTGATCTTCGGTGCAGTTGGTGCTGGAGGCTAGGGCTACTCGGAGCCTAAAGCACGACTTCGTGGGAGACCCAGAAGAGGATGCACTTGCAAATGTGTGCGGTGTCCAGGGGTCACGGTTCCACGTTACCCACGACAGCTACGGGCCTCAGCTTTGCTGGGGACTCAGGGCAGCCTCGGGGAAGTCTGGAAATCCACCTCTGGTGATGCAAAGACTTCGGCGTTTGACGGGAGCTTAGGCGATGCAGACCGGACAATTGCTTCTTTGGTGCCTGCCAAGCAGGGGAGTCACTCCTTGACCCCAAGGGAGATTCTTCAGTCCTCTAATCTTGTAGTAGAGCGTCAAAGGTCCAGGATTCTGTGTCAGAGTTTCGTCCAGGGATAATCTAAAGTCCTAAGGACTGGGTTCCTATACTTATACTAAGTTTAGGGGTTGGACTTACTCTGTGGCTCCACCTATGGGTGGGTCAGGGCAGAGGGGTGGCTACACCACTTTCCCTTTGTCCAGTTCGTGCCAAAGCAGGGGCTGCAAGCCCCTGATCCGGTTTGAACTGGGGTATGCACAGGGACACCAAGTGTGCCCCCAGTGCAGGACTTCAAAGAACCCGAGAGTGCTCCCGCCCAGCCCAAATACACACTATCCTGTCTGGGGAGGTGGTCACACCTCCCTGGGACAGGAAACCTATTGTCCAGGCCTCCCCTGCCGGAGTTTCGGTCAGCAGCAGGAGGCCAGACTTGTGTCTGTGGCAGCAGCATCCATTTTGTGATGCCAGGGCTTTAGAAAGAAGTTACCGGCCAAGCCAGGGTTAACATGTCTCTCCCTCTAGAAGGGTGGAATGCTACCCCCGCCGCCAGAATTGGCGGGGGGTAGTATTCCAAGATGTTTGACACCAAACACGACATGTTTCGGTGCAGCCATTCCAAAGTTAGCATTTAACGCGAGGTTATAATGCGCTTAAGAGTATATGGTCAGGCAGCACTACAAACAGCATCACAGAAGGGTCTCCGAACGCTGCAGAGGGGCCCTGCTCATGCAGGGGCACCCTCTCACATAGGAACCACGCACTCTGCCTTCAGGATTGATAAGGCCTGCCATAGGAGTGACTTATAGGTCTATATGTGTGTATGTATATAGTGATATAGGTAGCCTATATCACAGTAAGGGGTGCATGCACCACCTTACCCAGGCTGCAGTAGCAGACCTGTGGTGTCAGTTTGGATGGCCTTCCAGGGGTGGCACAATACATGCTGCAGCCCCTGGTAGGCCTCTGAGGTACCTATGCCCTGGGTACATAGTATACCATATACTAGGGACTTATAAGGGAACTCCAGATTCCAATCAGAGATGTGCCTAAGGCACATGGAAACCATTTTAGAGAGGAAGCAGCTAGGCTGGGGTTCTGATCAGCAGGGCCCCAGCCAGACTAAGGTCGAAAAACAGTGAAGCATCAGCAAAAAGTGGGGGTACCCATGTGAAGCAGATCCTACTCTCCTACAATCTTCCTTCTGAGCCAAGGGGGAAGGCACTGCCTTTACCCTATTACTCCTCCTGTTGGATGGCACTTGGTCCATTTTTCCAGGATCCAAGGCCTGTTCAGTGTTAGATATTTTGCTCTGTGACCTGGTCACAGCAAACACATCTGCAGGGATGCCCAGCATTTCTGCATGGGTCCTGAGCTCCACTTCTGCCCAAGCTGAAGTTTCTAGATCATTGCCAAGCAAGCATTCAACTGGTAGGTCTGCACTTATCACAACCTTCTTAAGGCCAGTTACCCCTCCCCAGGAGAAGTTAACAACTTCCAGAGTATGGTCTGTTCTGACATTGCTAGCATTGGTCACTTGGTACATTTCACCAAGTATAATCTGCCCAGGATCTACAAGGTCTTGTGTCACCATGGTGACACTTGCCCCTGTGTCCCAAAATGCCAAAGCCTCTTTTCCATTGATTAAGGGCTGTTGTCTGTACTTGCCCAGATTACTGGGACTCACAGAGGAGGTCACATCCATGCCTCCATCACAGACTAGGACAGCCTGAGTGAGTTCTCTGACTAGGTCAGAGCTCATCTCTTTACCCAGGGTCAACCCTACTAAACCCTTGGCCTGTGTACTCCCACCACCAACTGTAACTGCACTAGGGGGAACAGGTGCCTTAGGGGCATTGGTGGGGGCTGGAATAGAGTCTTTGGACTTGGTGCAATCACTGGTCCAGTGTGTCTTTTGCTTACAGACTTTGCACCATGGTTTCTTTTGGCCTTTCCCTTGTTAGACTGTGAATCCCCACCTGAAGAAGATTTTTGGGGACCTCGTGAAGACTTCTGGTCTTTACCCTTCTCCCCACCCTTATCAGAGTTCTTAGAATCTTGCTTCTTTGGGTCACCACCTTGGTTCTGTACCTTCTGCCTCACCCTGGTTCTGACACATTTGTCTGCCTTCTTTCCCAACTCTTGGGGAGAGGTCAGAGCAGAGTCCACCAGGTACTGATGCAACAGCTGATTTTGACAGTTATTAAGAATCTGCTCCCTCATGATAAGATTGTACAATCCGGTGAAGTCACATACCTTACTGCCCATCAACCAACCTTCCAGAGCCTTAGCAGACCAATCCACATAGTCCACCCAGTCTTGAGTCTGTGCTTTTGGGTATCTCTGAACTTTAACCTGTATTGTTCAGTTGTTAGGCCAAACCCATCAATCAGAGCACTCTTCAAGACTTTGTAATTGTCAGCATCCTCTTCTCTAACAGTGAGGAGCTTGTCTCTACCTTTGTCTGCAAAGGAGAGCCACAAGATTGCTGCCCACTGCTCCTGAGGGACCCTCTGTACTTTACAGGCCCTCTCCAGTGCAGTTATCCATTTGTGGATGTCATCCCCACTCTGGTAGGGAGGGACAATCTTGCTCAGGTTTCTATGGTCATAAGACCTTTCCTTATCTCTGGGGAAATTGCTGCCACCATGGGACTCTAGTCCCATCTTTTTTCTCTGCCTATAGAGATCTAGGGACTCCCTGTCTATAGCCAATTGCTGCTTTCTGAGCTCAAGCTGGGCTTGTTCATACTGAAGCAATCTCTTTCTCCTCTCATGAGAGGATTCCCTCCTATGAGAGGAGACAGAGGTCCCTATTGAGGTGTCAGAGTGGTTAGACTCCTGAGAAGGAGATCTAGACCTTCTGGGCACACTCACAACTCTTCCTGCTGGGACAAAGGGGAGGTCAGTCTGATCCTCCTCTTCCTCCACAGGAATAGCTGGGTTTTCCAGGTCAAGGTCATTTTCACCTTCCTGGCCAGTTTCAGAGGGTGGGTCCTGAGTGATTTCACCCCTGGCCCCTTCCTCATCTTCTGCCCCACCCTGTCTGCCTACCCCTTCAGACCCTAGGGGTCTGAGATCATCTGACAGTAGCACCTCTCTGAGGTGTTGGGTGCTGGCACTTTTGCCTGTCTTCAGCTTCCTAGTATTGCACAATGCTCTCAATTTGAAGAATGGGAGATTATCATACTTGGAGGGAAGAAGCCCACTGGCTTCTGGCAAGGACTCACTGGGTCCTGGCTTTGAAGACATTACTAGTGAGGTGTGGTGTATGCACTACCTACTCTAGTGTGGCCTACTAAACTCTCTTGAGTTGTAGAAAGGGTGTGCTATCCCTTAACACACAACTCTAAGTTCAGTAGAACTTACTGTATCCTATGCTTGATTTATATGTACCTAAGGTACCCTTAGTGGTTTTCAGTTGATCAATTCAATTGAGATTATCTGGTAAAACAATAGCAAGCTGGAATCCCACACGCTGCACACCAATGTGAGAAGTTGGCCTGGTATATGATGTCCACTAATTATAGTGGGCACCTTGCACCAGTCCAAACAACCCCTTATTGGAGATAGGTTAAAGACAACCTTTATTGAAAGCTATCCTAGTGGTAGCTATGGAGAGCAGCCTTCAGGCTAAGTCTTGAAGGAATGTAAAGCAGCTTGTTTTACCAGTCTATAATCTCTTGAGTGACCAAATGAAAGAGGACCACACCAGGTATATATTTAAAATATATGTATTTAGTCTTAAACACACCCCTCTAGTCTCTTTATGAGGCTAGAGTTCGAAGTACATAAGTTACAAGTCAGTTATCAACAGTAATAGCACAAATACACGTTTGAGCCCTAGGGGCGTACCAAACCATATACCAATAAAGTGGTATAAGAACCACGACTGAGCTAGACACAAGGCCTAGAGCCTGTAGAAGTGCTTGGCCCTCAAAGAACCACCCAAGGTAGTGACACAGGGGACCCACGGGGGATGCGTGCAGTGTGAGAACACAGCCGCGAGCCGCCGTTGACTTCTATGGGGAATGTCGCGGTTGGAGTTTTAAAGAAAAGGGACACTTAGAGGAGGACTTGGAGCAAACCCCTTTAGAACTAGGTTGTTCTAGAGTCTATACCACGGGAGCACCGGAGTACTCGAAGTTACCTCACCCAGGAAGCCGGGTGCATAGGTGTCTTTCGGGGTCGGGTTTCGTCGTCGTTTTCAATGGTGATCTGCTGCAAAGTGCTGCTGGCGGCCAAGTCGAAAGTGTTCGGGTGGATCCAAAGGTGGATCGAAGATCTGAAGAACCTGAAAGCAGAGGGGACAGAGTCTGGGTCACTAGCCAGTGACCAGGAAGGCGATGAGCAGATGCCCACCGATGTCGGGGGCTTCAGGTAGGTTGACGGTCGTCTTGACTCTTCAGCCACGAGGTCCAGGAGGCGTCGATGACAACCAGGAGCTGGACTCGAGCTGTCCCACGACGTCTGTCGATTGCAGGGGTGTCGGCGACCGGATTGGACCCAACAAGCTTTGGCAACGGCAAGTCTCACGGAAATAGACGAAGGACGGTGGTGCAGACCATCAAGGTCTGAGGGACTCACCCAGCGAGGGTAAGTCAGGGCACATCTGGAGCAACCAGGGAAGCCCAAGCAGAAGAAGAGTTGCCTTCGGGAGCGCCCACTAGCCAACGGACTAGCAACCGCGAAGGAGCCTCGAGTAGACGCACTTGAAGCTGGCTCACAGGACACTCGTGGAGTGGAGGCCAGTGATCTTCGGTGCAGTCGGTGCTGGAGGCGGGGGCTACTCGGAGCCCAAAGCACAACTTCGTAAGAGACCCAGAAGAGGATGCACTTGCAAAAGTACTCGGTGTCCAGGGGTCACGGTTCCACATTACCCACGACAGCTACGGGCCTCAGCTTTGCTGGGGACTCAGGGCAGCCTCGGGGAAGTCTGGAAATCCACCTCTGGTGATGCAAAGACTTCGGCGTCCGGCGGGAGCTTCAGCGATGCAGACCGGACAATTGCTTCTTAGGTGCCTGCCAAGCAGGGGAGTCACTCCTTGACCCCAAGGGAGATTCTTCAGTCCTCTAATCTTGAAGTAGAGCGTCGAAGGTCCAGGATTCTGTATCAGAGTTTTGTCCAGGTAAATCTAAAGTCCTAAGGACTGGGGTCCCATACTTATACCAAGTTAGGGGGTTGGACATACTCTGGGGACCCACCTATGGGAGGGTCAGGGCAGAGGGGTGGTTACACCCCTTTCCCTTTGTCCAGTTTCGTGCCAGAGCAGGGGATGTAACTGGGGTATGCACAGGGACACCAAATGTGCCCCCAGTGCAGGACTTCAAAGCACCAGAGAGTGCTCCCGCCCAGCCCCAATACACATTGTCCTGTCTGGGGAGGTGGTTACACCTCCCTGGGACAGGAAACCTATTGTCCAGGCCTCCCCTGCCGGAGTTTCAGTCAGCAGCAGGAGGCCAGACCCGTGTCTGTGGCAGCGGCATCCATTTTGTGATGCCAGGGCTCTGGAAAGAAGTTACCGGGTATGCCGGTGGGTACATGTCTCTCCCTCTAGAAGGGTGGAATGCTACCCCCGCCGCCAGAACTGGCGGGGGGTAGTATTCCAAGATGTTTGACACCAAACACGACATGTTTTGGTGCAGCCAGTCCAAAGTTAGCATTCTACCGCGAGGATATAATGCACTTAAGAGTATATGGTCCAGCTGTACCACACACAGCATCAGAGGAGGGACTCCGAATGCTGCAGAGGGGCTCTGCTCATGCAGGGGCACCCTCTCACATAAGAACCAAGCACTCTGCCTTCAGGATTGATAAGGCCTACCATAGGAGTGACTTATAGGTTTATATATGTGCATATATGTAGTGATATAGGTAACCTATATCACAGTAAGGGTGCATGCACCACCTTACCCAGGCTGCAGTAGCAGACCTGTGGTGTCATTTTGGCTGGCCTTCCAGGGTGGCATAATACATGCTTCAGCCCCTGGCAGGCCTCTGAGGTACCTATGCCCTGGGTACATAGTATACCATATACTAGGGACTTATAAGGGCACTCCAGATTCCAATCAGAGATGTGCCTAAGGCACATGGAAACCATTTTAGAGAGGAAGCAGCTAGGCTGGGGTTCTGATTAGCAGGGCCCCAGCCAGACTAAAGTCGAAAAACAGTGAAGCATCAGCAAAAAGTGGGGGTACCCATGTGAAGCAGATCCTACTCTCCTACAATATAGTTCCCCTCCTCCATAGCACATGAGCAGTGACCGTTTCACTGTGCCATCTGTTTCCCTCATGCCGGTAAAATAGTGATCCAGCCAGCCAATCCACGATTTCCAGCGTGAAGCGGCTGTGGTGGGGTCCACCAGCTCGCTGAATAGTGGGAGGGGTGACATCGCTGCGTGGCCACGTGGCTGTGGAGGGTGTTGTGGTGGTTGCGGGGCAGCCACTTGTGGGCCAGGGCCTCCTGCCTGGACTGGGGCACTCATGTTCTCTGGTCGGGGTGCGTGGCGTGCTTGCCTCCTGTGACCAGTGCTTCCTGTCGTCTGGGGCCTTCACCTGTTTTTGCTTTTTTTTTTGTGGGCCGAGATTGAGGGACTGAGCTCTGCACCCCAAACAGTGTATTGCTGTGTGCTTGATGACACAAGGAGGAAGGCTTGTGTATCCAGATGTGTCTTTTCTGGCTGTGTTAATTATCCTGTGGTTTTTCTCTTTTTTGTTGTTGCCAGTGCTTGTTTGCAGCACCGTTGTTTTTTTTTCTTTTCTATTCCATGTGGCAGTGTCCTAGTTTGCTCTTGCAGAGCACATCGACATGTTTTCTGTTTTCTTTTCCGTGTTCCCCTTTGTGCGTGAGAGGAGACGGGGAGGACGCGCGTTGGAGCGGGCCGAACGATGGCGAGTCAAGTGGCAGTGTCTCTGGCCTCTACGCTCGTTCCGACACTGCACTAACCTCCGGGGCACAGCGTTAGTTGCTCCTCTGTAGGGCCGGTGCTCCTCGGATCGAGAGCGGTCCGCGTAGTCTGCTAGCCAGCCCTCCTGCTGCTCACGCCTGTCTGTCACACGGGGGGGGGGGTTTGCCGAGACACCAGCGGGCCTGTGGCACCAGTCGAGCGCTGTCCTGCCTTGATGGCGTTTGCTCCGCTGCACTGTGGACGGGCCGGAGCACAGTGCGTGGCTGAGCCGCGATCACTTCTGGATGCGTTGGAGGCATGGGTGGGACCCGCCTCATCGCCAATGTGGTGTTGTGGTGGCGCGTGTGAGGGCGCCACGTTGGAAGGCCTACGGCAGGTAAGGGCGATGAACAGAGAACACACCACACTCAGTATTATCGTAGGGGCCAAGACCTCGAGCGGTCATGCACCCGTTTATTTAACCCTTCGGGCGAGCCCCCCCTCCGGGGTGATGCAGGCTGCTACATAGTAGTGTGCGGGTCGGGTGGCTCCGACACTACATCTACCAGTATCTTTAGGCACTTACTTAAAAGTCATTTTTTTCATCCAATGTTATTTATCTGATTTGGCCAATCACAGAGGATGACAGGATGCTTTGGGCCTGCCCGGAATTGAAAATGTGACCTGAAGATCTCTGGGTGGGAGCTCAGACGACTACACCGCGTCATCTCAACAGCATGGAGGGCATTTCACAAAAATGCCAGGGATAGCGGAAGTGACTTCACATGCCCCGTGACCTTCACTTTCACTCACACATGCATATGCTTATACATAAACACGCATTCACACATACACACACACTCTGCCTACACATGCACACACATTCACACACACTCAGACACACACGCTGCCTACACATGCACGCACACACATTCACACATACACTCACTCACACATATACCCACACTCTGCTTACACATTCACACACATTCACACACTCTCTCTTACAAAAACACACTCAAAACTATGCAAGCATGCACACAACATACATACATTTAAAAAAAATGTTTTACTTACCTCAGTTGCCAGAGAAAGTAATTTGAGCTATTTTGTACTCCATTTTTTTATTAAACTAATAGTGAGTAATGTAATATTATTCACTATTAGTATAATAAAAAAAATGACAAAAAACGAGGTGAGTGAAGCCCCCACCGACAACCATAAGGACGAGCTGCTTCTGTACCTTCCACTGATTTTGCACTGCTGACACTAGGGGTTGCAAAGGCAGTGCCAGGGGTCACAAGGGGCATGCCAGGGGTCGCATCAGCGACCCCTGGTGACCCCTAAATGACGTCCATGCTCAACAGGTGTTAGAAACGGAAAGTCTCTCACTGAATAGTAAGGAGGGGGTGAGTGTCCGCGCTGTGGCAAATAATTGTAAGCACTGCATGCAGAATGAGTCCATAGGCTGCGGTAGTATCCAGAGTGTGTACTCGGCAGTAAAGAGACTATCATGTATAGTACCCCTGTTGGTCCTGCAGGAACGGCGTGGACCCGCCCACTCACTCACTCGGGACTACAGACGCAAAGTATCGTGACACAAACCCGCGAGAAGGAAGAGACAGAGGGGTATATTTAGAAAGCCCCTATCGCCACCACAACATCACTATTAGTGACGTTGTGGTGGCGATAGGGGCTTCGCCTTATTTACAAGGCAGCGTTAAGCCACTTAACGTGGCTTAACGCTGCCTTGTAAATAAGGCCCCCTTTCGCGCTGTACTTAGCGTGAAAGGGGAGGGCAATGGGTGTTGCGGTGGACATTCCACCGCAACACCCATTGATTTTGATCCTGCCCCCTATTTACAAGGGAGGTGTAAATAGGAGGCAGCGCCAAAATTAAGACCAGGGAAAACCTGGTCTTAAACAGGCGAAACAAGGAGAAATGCTTTATTTCTCCTCGTTTTTGCTGTTTCTATGTGTGCTGCCTTGTGCCATTTAAAGATTCTATGTGCAGGAAGGGACACCTTCCTGCACATAAACAATCTTCCCCTCAACGCAGACACCCTTGCACTATGGTGCAAGGGTGCCTGCATTGGTGCTAGGCTGCTAAATTTAGTGCCAGCGCAGGGGGAAACGCAGGTCTGCACCATATTGTAAATATGGTGCAGCCCTACGTTTCTGAAGTGGCAGATTGCGGCGTTAAGCCAAGGAGGCTAACGCTGCGCTCCGCCCCTTCATTGTAAATATGCCCCAGAGAGAGTCCCGGTCCACACTTGTCGGGTTGGTATTCATCCACAGTCGTGTTGGTATACATCCACAGTGATAAATTAAGTGTTAGGTCACTAGAGAAGGCAGAAGTTTATGCAGGAGTCATTACTTCACTGAGGTGCAGTTCACATTTTGGCACTTGACATTGGAATTCCCTACATGGTTATGTACTAGCAGGCACTGAAGAAGGAAAAGTGGAACAGGTGCTGGAACTAGAACTTTGGAGCACATGAGTTCTAGTGCTTCGACACTGGAGAGAGTGATGAAGTGCTACAGGAAAATGGGTGACAAATGGGGATCGGCCCTTATGGGGAGGGAGGAGATAGGGTGGGAAGGAGGAGATAGGGTGGGAAGGGGGAGGTCTGCCCCTGGTCTAATCATGGTTGCCGGTGCCTCTGGTTCGTCTTCAAAGGAGAGAAGGTTAGGCAAGAAAATCTTGCACTGCCCATATTTAAAAGCAACATTGACTCCAATTGCACATCTCTGTGCATGTGACTACGTCATTGGGCTTTAAGCAAGTAAAATAAAAACCATAATAGAAATTATAAAAAATATGTAAAGTGCTTTGGAAGAACTGAAGATGGAAATAGCAGATAGAAGAAAAGCAAGCACTATAATGATATTTACAGTAAATCAGTGCACCTTAAATATAGGTGTGAATGTATGCATGTATGCATGGGGTATATAGATCAAATATGCCACTTTATTCTGCATGCTTTTTCCCCGATGCAATTACAACGCGGTCGTTATGTTATGTTATCGGATTTGTAGAGCACATGGCTGCCCCAGTGACGGGGCGTCCCAGCGCTAGATCCGCAGGTACTAACCAAGGAGTGGGGAGTGACAGATGATTAATCAGGAAAGAGCCAGGTCTTAACTGCCCTCCTGAAAACCTCATGGTCCTGTAGATTCCTGATAGTGCTAGGGAGGGCATTCCAGAGGGATGAAGCTAAGACTCGGAACAACGGGCTCTTTTGACACGGGGAGTGCATATCAGGTGTTGGTTCGAGGAGCGGAGGGCACGTTCCAGTACATAGAGGACGAGAAGATTGGCTAGAATGAATGGGGCTTGGGTGTAGAAAATTCTGTGAGCTATGCACAGAGATTTGAATTGAATTCTCTTTTCAATCGGGAGCCAGTGTAGCTTCTGTATGTATTTGGAAGTAGAACAAGATTTCGGGAGGGCAAAGAGGGAACGGGCAGCGGCGTTTTGCACCCTCTGTAAACTATTAATGCCTGCCTTATTGGCACCCAGGTACAGAGAGTTTCAGTAGTCCAATCTTGAAAGGATAGTAGATTGGATGATGGTCTGGCGGGTTTGAGTGTCAAAAAACCCGAGCAGCGGCTTCAGACCGCTTAAGAGTCCAGAACAGCTGCCAGCCACTGATTTTGTCTGTGCCTGAAAAGTAAGTGCACCGTCTAACCACACGCCCAGGTTTTTTACTGTATCCTTGGGGGTGGGAGAAACTCCCAGTGCGGCAGGCCACCATTGATTGCTCCAAAGATGCGTATCCCTTCCTACCAGGAGGATCTCTGATTTAACTGCATTCAATTGCAGGCAGTTGGCAGTCATCCATTCCGCGATAGCCAACATATCATTTTGGAACTTGGTAATGTGTTGTTCAGAGGTGTTGGATAGCGAGATCACAAGCTGAGTAGAATCAGCGTATGAGACCAGGGAGAGACCCCTGCTTTTTGCAACTTCCGCCAGGGGTTGCACATAGATATTAAATAATGTCGGGCTCAGGGCTGAGCTCTGAGGAACCCCATAGCGTACGAGCTGCTTCAGGGAGCTGTAGGGGGGAGAAATTACCTGAAAGGATCTGCCTGATAGAAAGGACACAACCGCGTTGTAACAATGCATACCATTACCCAGCAAATCGTAAAAACTACTTGCTCTAGGGGGGACACTGGATGTTGGAATAGTATAATTTACTATTCCAACTCCAGTATGTGCAACAGTAGGGAAGGTGTTGGATTTTAAATCCAACACCTTCTGCCCCCTCCGCAAGTTGTTGTTCCGACTTGCGGAGTAATGGTATGCGTTGTTACAACGCGGTCGTTGTAATGACCGTGTTGTAATTGCATGCGGGGAAAAGGATTTGTGGTAAACGATGTTTACCATATAGATCATAACTCGCCAAAATTGAAGCAAAGCCCAGAAGAGGGTCAAAGGCAAATATCAGTGGCGGCTGGTGACATTTGAAAGTGATGAGGCGTATAAGTTGCGGGCAGCACACTGTGGCGAGCGAGCGTAGCGAGCCAGCCTAAGCGTATGAAGGGGTGTTCGGCGGGCTTCTCCCCTCGAGAAAATTTTGAAAAAAGAGCGGGCAAATGGTACATTTTCAAGGACATTTCAGAAAGCAAGAATGTTAATAAAGCACTTGGGAAAGTGTAGCAATTACATCAATAAAGAGATTTTGTATGATAATATAATGTAGGTTGCTGCTTATCAATATAAACACAAATCTTCATAGCAGACTTTGAGATAACAATGCTGAGTACCTCACAGATTTCTTTATTTATTGATATCTTTAGAAATTAAGTATTTTGAGGAAATACAAGCTATTGTGATTCGTTGGACTGGACATAGTGAGACAGCAAGCAATAAACATTAACAGGTAGTAGGGCACCCTACAAGGCACTGTACGTCTCATTGAGAGCAACCAACCATAAAGTGAACATTAAACAGATTGAATTTAAGCATAATACATCATACACAATTAATTTCAGTGTCTCCAATAGCTATACAGCAGATACGAAACAACTGAGCAGGTCACAAACGAGCAGCATTCAAGAAATGGTCACAAACTATTCAAGAAATGTTAGGATTAACAAATTGATCACTTTTTGTAGAGAAAATCAGCACGTCTCTCTTTAATAGCTGCAAACTTCTCAATCACTTGAACATTAAACTCTGGGATTCTTTTAACAAGGTCTCTCGCTATAGAGAGCATCGCCAAAGCATTCAGTCTTTCCTCAATCATGGTGTTCCTCAGGAAAGTCTTAATTCTGTTCAAAGTGGAAAAACATTGTTCCGCCTCTGCTGTTGTCATCGGAGTGGTAATGACTATTTTTAGTAAAGCCACTGTCTCTGTAAGTGACTTTTCCATATTAAGGTTCTGAATTAAAGCAATCAAAGAAATGGCACCAGTGGCCTGCCGATATACATTCATTCCATACAGTACAGTTAATTCAGTGCTCAGATCCTCTTTGTTGAGCATAGGATAAGCTTCCACAGCCTTATTCATTGCTTGCTCAGGGAAGGAATTATCATATTTTGCAAAATGATCACTTTGCAGTAATGTGGCACTCACCAAATGCTTTGTAAAAGAAAAACGATCCTTTGCCTGCACAATTATAGTGTCACATATCTCTTTTGCAATTCGGACCAGACTGCTGTTAGAGAAACTAGAATCATTTTGCAGTCTGCTATCTAAATTGTCAACCCCTTCTCTGACTTTGTTCATGCTGGTGACAAAGTCGGTGGTAGCTCTTTCCACAAAGACAGTATCTATTTCACGTTTTTGTAACTGGTTATGTAGTGTGTCATCATGAGGCATTATTTCATGCATGAAACAAAAACAGAAAAAACTGGAACTCCCTGTCTTGTAAAGTTCTAGCAAAGCCACGGGCCTCATTCCGATTTTTGAATTCAAAGTCATCATTGGCTTCTATGGTGTCGAAACACTTCTCAATGTCAACCCTATATTGGTATATTAGGCTGATTGTACGTATGTGAAAATTCCAACGAGTTGGGCCTCCCTTTGGAATCCTTCTGTTGACAATCGTCTGAAGTACCTCCGTTCTTTTGGGGGAACGTGAGAAGAATGCTGCCATTCCTCCTACATCCATAAAGAATATTCATGCCTCAGAGATCTTTCCTACTGCTTGTTGCATAATAAGAATAGATTGGTGGGCATAACAGTGCACATAATGGGCATTAGGGTACACATCTCACATTTTTTTTTCTACTCCACTGGAGATTCCACTCATTACTGAAGCACCATCATAGCTTTGTGCAATCAGTTTTTGTTTTTGAGTCGGCTCTGGAAAGATCAAGTTTAGTTCATGTAGTATAGCTGAAGAAATGCTTTCTGCTCTAGAGTCTCTTAAATGTGTGAAACCATAGAACCTCTCCACAACTTTGCTGCCATTGTGAAGGTACCGAAACATCAATACAGACTGTGTTTTAGTGGCCACATCAGTGGTGTCATCAGCCTGAATAGCCACAAAGTCGTGTTTTTCAACTCTTGTGTACGATATAGCTTTTTACAATCTCTAGCATGCACTCAAGCAGTTCATTTTGTATTATTTTAGAGGTGCTCTTGAAGACTGTAGCACTTGCTAGATGTGCTTCCATTTCACGGTCTATGCTTGCTATTAAATCCACAAGGCCTCTGAATATACCAGGATTTGAGGAACTTTGAGATTCATCATGCCCTCGTAATGCCAGTTCAAAAGCACCACAGAAAGGAATGCAATCAATTATTTTTGATTGTATGTGTCTTTTATTATCAACTGCTTCATTGTGTTTCTTTATTGATTTGCGGTACGCGTCGCTTATGTGGGCTTCAATCGGTGTGTCTCCCAACATTCCCAGTCTCATCAGGTTTTCCATATGGATTTTTGTTTGTGCATGCTTCTTTATTTTATCTGACAAATGCTTCAAGTCTGTTACTCCTTTTTTGTCCAAGGAATTTCACCACCAAACAGCAAGCAGGGGAAGCAGAACAGAGAATTTGTTGTATACACCCTGTAAGCCAATCAACTTTTGTGTACCATGTGTTTGAGAATGAACGTGTGTAAATCTTCCCTCTGTCAAGGGAACTTTGTTGTAGGTTTAGGTCTGGCCGTTGAGGTCCTAATTGTTTTACAATTAGTTTCTCTTCAAGTTTCAGTCCAATGAACGACTTTGCAAGTAGTTGCTCTACTGCATTCATGGTGTCTTACCAATATTAAAGTTACCTGTCAATAATCAAAGTAAACTGTATGAGGTTTGGTGCAAATACATCATATTTCTGTATAAATGCATATCTTGTGCATTATCGCAATATAGCCCTAACAGTTCCCCTTCGCACAATATGTCTGATAAAAATATAGCCTTATAGCCTGCTCCCTCGGTGTGCCACACTGGTTGCGAAGGCACTCAAGCAGACATGTATCCTAAGCCACAGGTGAGGGCCTATTACAAGGCAAGAGAGAAGGCCTTTAACAACCGGTATCGCCAGAGGCAGGTGGGCGGTAAAAGCTATTATTACATTCCATCCAATGACGGTAGAATGTTTCAAATGAAAAAGAGGGAAACAGAAAGTCAAATATTGGGAGCAGAAGGCTTACACCAGCTGTTATTATCCCTGAGCCAATTCATTGTCTTCAATGGAGCGCTCAACATTCAAATCGATCTTTGATATTGATTACACAGTTATCAAATTGATACTGATGTGCATGTAGACGCCACCCTCCATGTAGACAACTTACATAGCCCTTAACTACAATGTAAAAAAATATAGCATCAGTTTCCTTACCTTAAACGCTGGGGTTGTTGACTGTGTTGTAGAGGCGCAAGAGCAGCAAAGGAGGTTGGTGCCTCTTCTTCTTTGCCCAAAAATTAGGTAAAGTTCACCAGCCTGAGGCTTTACCAGATGCTGAAAAGCAAAATATAACAAAATGTAGTCGTGTCAACCAAACACATAGGCGCCATTGCGTTTCCCCTTGGCTGCTATTCGAAAGATTTCAGAAAAGCTATTAATACATTCAGCACATTTAAATAAAGAATAAGATGCATTTTAATTGACATGGGATGTAATGCCAAGAACCCGTGTCAATGCATAAAAAAACTGCATAAAAGTCATGGAGCGTAATGAGATAAGCATCATGTTGTGACTTGTATGGCACCAGTCGTGTTATATCTAATGTGCATCATGAATTTGTGTTGCATGGTATTTTAGAGGCAGCTCCACAGTCCGTATTTTGATCCGAGAAACAAGACACACTTGCTATGCTGCATGACTCAGTGGTGTGTTTCCGTACTACTGTGGCTCATTAATGGGGCATATTATCTTCTAGCACTACACAGTATTTGTGTGATAATCCAACCAGTATACAAATGGCTAAATGCCAAAAAAGGACTTTGCAATAAACACAGACGCCACTAAATTGACATTTACATGAAGAAGGATTTCAATTTCATCAGAGTGCACAAAGCATGTAAAAAAATCCCTTTAATGCCCACACCAATTAAGTATATAGACTGATGGCAAAGATCAGCTTAATTATTTTCCGTTTTTAGTTTAGGAGTTGTAGATTTATTCAGGCACGCAGAAGGCAGAGGCCAGTGAGAAAGTGATGCCCCCTTGAGCAGTTTAAATGGAATAGTCTCCGTAATCAAAACCACATAGCACATCAAGCTTTGATTACATAATTGCTAAGTTGCTAAATTGGTCGGTAATGCTATCAAAAATCAATTCGAGTTAATTTCAGTTATGATAGACCATGTTTTTAAGTGGTATAGTAATTTAGAATGAAATTGTCTTTTGAAAATTAGATACAAAGCCTAAGGTGATGCATTATGTTCACGACGTTTCTGAGAAACAATGTGTGATAAGGGGACAGCGGATCAGGCCTGAGGGTACACGGTGTCAGCGGTCAGTCACTGCGGCAGTGCACACTGGGCACTGATGCTGGAACTACCCAGCCGGACATTGGGCACAGCTTCTCCCCGTCTCCCCGTCTCCCTGTTTTTCTCCCATCCCCTGACAAATTTCCGTAACTTTGCTTTCTTTTTTCCTATGTTTGATTTTGCTCTTGGAACAAATGTAACTTGTAACCTGTAACTCTGATCCTCATGTAAAGCGCTCTGATACCTCCGGGTCTAGCCAGCGCTATATAAAACTCAAATAAATAAATAAATAAACTAGGATCTGCCATCGCTCGCCCATTGCTGTTAGACTACTGCAGAATAAATAGCCTGTCCCCTTAGATAGACTTCAAAGTAGAATAAGAATACAAATGAAGAGCTTGTAGATATGCAATTAATCTCCAGAAATACTGTATAATGAGAAGCCTGATGCAGCAGACGCGGAAATGTCCACCACTTGAAGAGCAATTTCGCTGGGTAAATGAATATTTACAACAATGACCGAGTGACCTAAAATAGCACAAGCTTTTTGACAAGCACTAAAAACGTCTCGGACCATGTTTTATTTGAAAATGTGCTGTTATAGAAGAACCTCAAACTCATACGCCATCAGGCTGTGACCGAATTCCCAAACAGTTTTATCTTAAAATAGCACATGATAGCACTATCAGACCAAAGACTCTCTTATTTTCAGTCAAAGAGTAATTAATGGAAAAACACGATCTTAATCAAATGCATAAACTGTAGAGACCGGTGCGAGAAAATGTCAATTTCAAAAGGTTTTGGACCACTGGACTGGGGAACCGCGCAGCACGCGCCACAACGGTGGTCGTGGAAGCTGTCCCTTGCACTCCGCGGGGCAGAGTTGGACGAGCTCCTGGTGGGTTGCTTCCCTGGCATTCTTTTCCTGCACAACCTCCTGTACCCCATAGTTGTTCTGGGAAGGATTTGAGGTTCTTGCTCATTGCGGTCTCTCTCCTTAAATTCTTTGAACAGGAATATTCTGCATCTAACCGTAGTGCTGCCTTTGGCCATCATTTAGATTTTGCCTTTATCCTCCATTGCTTCCTGGATGGATTTCTCTAACCAGTACCAATTCCCTCATTCCTATGCGAGAAAGGTGAAGCTCCAGATCCCCTGCTGCTTGTGTCACCATTTAAAGGTATCATCCATCGTAAAGTAGGAAAAAGACACGTCCTATTACCTAATCTTACATTGTTGACAATCACCAATAATAAACGTCTCTTTGTTTAATTACGCTGGTTGTTGTTCATCAGATGGCCCATTTAATATTTATCTTGGCACCCTCAAGAAAAGAGGGTATTCCTGATGAATTATGTGTAATGGTATCATGTTGTTAAGTCACCGTGGCTACAGGCTAGGCCTTGGCACTGCCCTGGAGCGACCTCCCGTGGCTTGGAGACAGCATCAGTGAGTGGAACCGAGCCATGCCATGCTATGCCTTAGTGAAGGTTGTGCGCGATCTGTCTGGTAGTATGCACAAAAGGGCGCGCAAAGTGCCTGCGAAGTGAGCGGCCGCTCCCCCCAACTGTATCTGTGGGGTGCGCACATTGCAACGCCAGCACCAATACTTACTACTAGTATACTAGTGGAACTCTGGATTTTGTTAATCCATTGATATCGATGTTGTGTGATGTGTCACTGTCAGGGCCAAGCTGAGGCTAATGTCCACTGCCCGAGGATGGAGGTGGGCAAAGCAGCTGAAGGTCTGCTCTGATTAAGACTTAGATTAAAACAAAATCTGACGCTCTGGGTCACAAATGACCGTGGTCCTGATGAAAGCACCGGAGAGGGCGGGTCCAGTCTTGAAAATCCAGGACCTGAATTCCCTCGTTCTCCTTGTGTTGGTGGTCGGCCAGTATCTTGATGCTGAGAGCCTGCCAAAGCATCTGTAGAGATACAGCATCGATTAAAACATCAAAATGACTAGAAGAATGATATTTTAAGAGTTGTGTTGTATGCGTTCAGCCACGCTGCTGAACATACTTCTGATGGCCATAGCAGGGCAGTATGGAGTTGTCATGTTCTAGTGTTGCAGCGAGGACTGTGCGAATTCCCAGGTTTAAAATTAATGAGCAGATCAGAGGCAGGAGAATACATATTCTCGTTATTTAAATTAAAGATCAGCATTTAGCTAGAGCACACATGCACTTTTATCTATTTTTAGTGAATATGTCTATAGAACGTTTACCTGTTCCCTGATAAAGTCTAAAACATCCAACATGTACACCTATTGTCTTAAAGATTGATGAGATGATGAGATCGATGATTATGACTCGTGTCACTCACGGACCTGTGTCTGTGCGACTCACTCTCTCGACTACTCGTGCAGAGGAAGGGTGGCCGAGTTGCCCAGCAATGGCAGAATGACCAATCACTGCATGGCTTAACAATAAGCCATTACACTGATTGGCCATTGCTACGTTGGGCGGGGGCGGGCCCTCCCACCCCGCGGTGCCAAGTCAGGCCTTCGGCTGCCTCTTGCTAGTGCGAGACTAGACTGGCAACCGCGCTCTACATGCAGCAGCCAATCCAGATGCTGCTCTCTTACAGAGAGCAGCGCCAGGATTGGGGTGAGCAGGCAAACTCGCCGCTCATTTAGTGACTACTGGGGTCTGCGATTTTGGGCAACCCCCAGTCACCAATGTGCATGCTGCAGAGAAGCCATTGTGCGCATGTTGGGTTCCTGGCCGGGGTAAGGTAGCCGGCCAAACCCAACATGAGCACTGCCGTCGTGCCGCACTCATTATTTGCTGACGGTGCGCGCCGCTCGGCTCATGTAACTGTTGTCACGTGACGTGATACCGACGCGAGCGCGCCAGTTTAAATTATTTATACAATTTCAACTTTCAAACTTTTAAATATGTACTTTATTTCAAAGTTTGAAAGTTGAAATGGTATAATAATTATAAATGGGGCACTGCCTCACCGCCCTAACGCAGAAACCGCCACTGGCAAATATACAGCCAATGGGTGATTGGAGAGGTAGCTGGGCTCTGGTCTGAGAGTGGAGGCGGACTATTACTCTGTTGTGATGTAATGTTCTTTAAATAGGTGTGTCTTCTATTCTTTCCTAAATTGAATCATGGTTTGGCATCCCTGATGATTATCAGAATATTGAACCAATTAATGTTGCGATTTCTCATGATTAGGAATAGTGCATCTCTAAGGGTATATCCACAAGGGCATGGCCGCTTCTAAGTTCGATGGACAGTAGGATCGCTGTTATGTCCTTGATCACATGGACCTCAACTGGGGCTCAATGTGAAAGCCACACCCAGTCCAGAACTCTCTTCTTGCTTAGGAGAGGGCCTCTGAGACCAGCTCTTGGGTGTGAATCAGTATAGAAGCCACACCTGATTTGCACCTGTCTGCTTGCTTTTGAGACATCTGAACAGGAGACAGCACCATCTCATCAGGCTCCAGCCTTTCCGACTCCAAACTGGCCGACCCCAAATATGAACCGGTTTCCTGTAGCGATTCATTATGCTCTCCAGTGTCGAAGTGCTAGGACTCATGTGCTCCAAAGTTCTAGTTCCAGCCTCTGTTTCACAGCTAGTACATAACCATGTGAGGAATTCCAATGTCAATTTCCTAAATGTGAACGGAACCTTAGTGAAGCAATGACCCCTGCGTTACCTACTGCCTGCTCTACTTTAGTCATCTAACACCTAACTCATCACGTGACTAAGACTGTGGATGTATACCGACACGACAGGTGTGGGCCAAGAAGCAATTATTTGATAAACTATTCTTCAAAATTGTTTCTGCACCATTGTTCTGTGGAGCTCTGTAACTGCAATGAGCACTGCGCCATCCACACTTTTTCACTTCATGCTTTGCATTGTCACAACTGTGTCTGTTTCCAATATACTAACTGATTATTCAGATACCATTGGGTTAAGTGAGTCCTTGTTAGTAATAATAATGTTTGAAAGTTATGTAGTGGAGAGGTGTGGTGCAGCGGCCAGGGCAGCTGACTTCGGAGCACAGGGTTCCCGGTTCGATCCCCGGCTCTGGCGGCAGCTCAGCACCGTGTGACTCTGGGCAATAGCTCACTTAATTTCCACTACGGCCCCCAGCGCCTTAAGACCCGTAAGGGCGAGTAGCTGCGCTATATAAAAACGGACTTACATTTAATGTTATGATGCATATTTCCACCATAAGTTGCTCTCTTGCTTGTAAGAGGAACCATTGTCGCCCTATTTTTGTTTGTGAAAAGTTACAGGACATGTTTCATTATATGCTGATATGCTGATTGAGGCACGTACAGGAGATGACTGGTAGATGTAGAGGGATGATGCTGACAAGATGTAGAATGTCTATGCTAGTTAGATCTTGAGAGAAGAGCAAGAACGCAATACACTACAATAAGCCAATATATAATATGAATTCCTATTGATAATTTGTTGGGTAATCCACTGACCATGATCACTGAAACAATTACTGATCAGGGGACACAGGTAGAACCTTAGAGGATGCTTTGTGAATGTGCTCTAGTGAGGTATTTATTCCAACAATGCACATTCTAGCTACGCTCCATGAAAAGAAAAAAAGCTTGTACTTTCTCTCAAATGGTCACATGTAGAGGTTTGCATAGGCAAGTCCTATTCTGAAGCTCATGGCTGTTCCGCTTGTCTGGAGCTAATAGACATTTTCTGCTGTTTTTGTAAAGTATAAAGTGCAATAATTGTACCAGGAGATCAAATGAATTGAGGAATTTAAATACGTCATTAATCTGATCAATCTGATAATTGCCAATGTACAAGGATCCAGATCATGGTCAGAAGTGACGTTGGATATAAGGTTTTCCAATAACGAGTCTTGTTGTTTAGAAATCTGTGGCATATTTAATGAAGTTGCACTTATCTTTTAAGTAAAAAAGAAAGCAACCACAAAATGGTGATTTTTATGGTTATATGAATGTCTGGATAACATTTATAGGTTATAGGGTGCTAAATGCTGGTGTTCTGGACAAACTAGAGGTTGGAAAATGAAAACAAATCATCATGCCTCTCATATTGCCTGGTGTCAATGTTGTGCTTAAACTTGCTCTTGGGGCCTCAAAAAGGTTTCAGGCAGTTGTCTGGTGAATTCATCTGGTAGTGTTGGTGGGTCTGTATCAACATAGATCTGCCATTATCAATGGGTTTGATAACAATCTTGGTGTTGTCTCGTCAATCCAATTAACTCTTTTTTTAACAAAATAAAAAGTAATTCTAGCTTCTTCTTGCATTAGGCAGTAAAATTATGTTTATCCAGTCTTGAAAAAAATTGCAGTGAGAGATCTCACAAACATGGGATATAGAATTGGTTGGTAATTCCTAAAAAGGTTTTAATCTTGTCATTCTATCCAGTTGCTGCAGTTCATTGCCTGATTATGGGGGTTGAATCACATTTGGGCTTGAGTCCCCCTGCTCAAGAGTCTACCTCTCATGACGATAACGTGCAAAGAAAGATTATCAATTAAGCGTGATTTGGTGCCATTGCCCCTTGTCGGTAGCACAAGATTAATGTCACTCTGTAAGAATCACCTATTCATCGACCACCTCATGGAAATCATTACAGCAAATGCCTCCCCCCACTCCAATGATATATTCTTAGGAGACTTTAATCTTCACTGGAATGACCTCAATGACATTCAGGTCAACATCCTGAAAGATTTCTTAGCAGACCAATCACTTACTCAAGCCTGCACTCTACCAAATCACACAAAAGGCTCCACACTGGATTGGATCATCTCAAAGGAAATGGCGGTCAGGCTAACCTCAATTGCTCCTTGCGTCTGGTCAGTCAATCAATCAATCAATCAATCAAATGATTGATTGACTGGTCAGATCACCACCCTATTACCTTCCTAATACCGGGTGTACATAAGGAAAGATCAGTGCAATTAGTGAAACCGAACATTTGGCTCAGGGACACTAAAAGCCTAGACTATGAGAAGCTGGCAGCTGGACGCAAGAAGGATCTCCCCCCAAGCTATCTAATGTTAGCGATCTTACAGAGCACTACAACTCAACAATGTCTGACATAATTGACTCTCTAGCTCCGCTTAAACTAAAAAGAATTCAGGTTAAAGACAAAATTCCCTGGTTCAATGGGGCCCTAAACAAGGAAAGGAGAACTCTTCGGCTAACAGAAAGGAACTGGAGACAACAACCCTCCTCCCCCAAACTTAAACTTCTCAGAAAGACCAGAAATGCATACAACAAGAGCATTCGCAAATCAAAAAAAGAATTCTTTAGATTGGAACTGGAACTAAGAATAGACCTCGTAAGCTCTTTGAAATGGTAAAACAACAATTGAACAAACTGGCAAAAACCGCTAAAGAAGCAACAAAATCCCTAATGAACTGTGATGAGTTCTCCTCCTTCTTTGCAACCAAAATCAACTCCCTGGGAAACGAGCTGAAATTCCGCCGCTAGCACCCATTCTCTTCCTCTGGCGACGCAAACCAACGTCTCCACTCACCTCCACCAGGCAGCACCCAAAAACCAAGCTCACTGGTCTACCTTCGACCAATACGATGACCATATCATTTCGGAAATTTTAGCATCCATAAAACCGAACAACCACTTCAATGACCCACTCCCCTCCAACTGCTTGTCCGCAACCAACCAATCAGTGATGTCATTTGATATGTCATCAGTGATGTCACTGACCATGTCATGAATGATGTAATATGTGACGTCATCAGCAGTGCATTGCGGGGGCGCGAGTTATAGTTAGCTCAACTAACTATAACGTCTGAATTTCTCTGGTTTTGTACGAGTGAAAAGTCCAACTAACTATAACGTCCCTGAAACCTATGGTTTTTTTGAGTGAATTTCAAAGGTTTTTTAAATGCTAATTTCTAACTATAACGTCCCTGAAACCTATGGTTTTTTCAGTGATATACAGTTATAGTTAGGACCTAGTTTCCAAAGGAAGAGCATTTTTTGTTTTGCTAATAGCTTTGGCGCCGCTCGACAAATATACTTTAGTCGGCTCAGCTGGTGTGCTGAAAGTTTTGGGGTGATCCGTTAAGCGGGGGCTGAGAAAAAGAGGGGGGTCCCAAAACGCATTTTCCCCATGTTAATTCCTATAGTGATTTTGAACACGGTTACAGCCCAAACTGCGGAATGACACCAAATATGGCAGAAAGCTAGATCTTGGTCCAGAAAGCACACTTTTTGTGACGTGGTGTGAATCCATTTAGTAGGTTTAGAGATATTAAAGGGCAAAAATATAGATATCTAGGGACACTGATCCTCCTTTCAGGAATCCGCATATCTGTGCGCCAAAGTAAGGCCTCATTGGCTGGTCACACCTTGACAGAAAGTTGTGGCTGCCATTTTCTACTATTGGGAAACAGTCCCCGGAGCTCAAATTTGGGGTGTAATTTTTATGAATGGGTCAGGGTAGAGACTCCCTGACCCCATGGGGGGATATAAGTGGGGTGATAGCATAAATTGTTATGTTAAAATGAATTGAAATATTTTTATTTGACGTTTTCCAAATCCTCAGATCCACCTGTGGGGCTCAGCGAATCCCCCCGTCCCCAGTGGAACCACGAATTCTGATGCAGCTCATCTCAGCCCCGCCCCCTTTGTCCACCACTCTGCAAACGTGCCTCCTGGCGCGCTACTGGCTGTGGGATGAATTCCCCTTGGATGCCGAGGTTCCTTGGGGGCCAAGAACCCTTCCTGTTACCTCCAGTAAGTCCCACACAGTGGGATTGCTGAGAGCTGGTCGGAGGCCCCACCCCATTTTCACACCACTCTGCAAACATGCGTCCTGGTGCACTACTGGTAGGGGGATGAAGGCCTCTTGGATGCTGAGGGTCCTTGGAGGCCAAGAACCCATCCTATTATCACTATCAGTCCCACACATCAGATTTCTGAGAGGTCATCAGAGGCCACACCCCCTTTGTCCAGCACTCTGCAAACACACCTCCTGGCTCACTACAACTTGGGGGATTAAGTCCCCTTGGATGCTGAGGGTCCTTGGGGGCCAAGAAACCCTCCTGTTACCACCAGTCAGTCCCTCACAGTGGGATTGCTGAGAGGTCATCGGAGGCCTGCCCCCTTTGCCCAGCACTCTGCAAACATGCCTCCTGGCTCACTACTACTTGGGGGATGCTGAGAATCGTTGGTGCCAAGAACCTCTCCTGTTACCATAAGTAAGTCCCACACAGTGGGATTGCTGAGAGCTCATCGGAGGCCCTGCCCCCTTTATCCACCCATTGTACAGACCCATACAGCCACTCACATGCTCACAGACACATAAAGCCCCTCACAAACCCACTCACACACCTACGCACCCACACACCTACTCACACACCCACATAACAATCACACACTCAGTCAGAGATGCATACAGCCACTCACACACTCACTCACTGACCTATACAGTCACTCACACACCCACTCTGAAAGGTTATAGGTTATAGTTAAGATTTTTTTTTTTAAACCTTCATAATTCTTTGAAAAACCAGAGGATGCAAGGATGTTATAGTTAGGAAATAGAATTTAAAAAACCTTTAGAAATTTACTGAAAAAAACAAAGGTTACAGGTACGTTATAGTTTGGTTCAGATTTCAATCATACAAAACCATTGAAATTCAGCAGTTAAAGTTACCTGAGCTAACTATAACTTATGCCCCTGCAACACACTGCTTATGACCTAACATATTGTCACTCATGATGGTCAGTGAAATCACTGATGACATCTCAAATCACATCACTGATGATCTCACTGATGACATCATCCACAGAACCACTCTCACATCCACTCACACACCAACACAACTCATCCGCCCTCTCACACACCCATACAACCACTCACACATCCACTCACTGATCCATCGAGCCACTCACACACCCACTCACTCACCCACACAGCCACTCACTCACACACCCACTCACTCACCCACACAGCCACTCACACAGCCACTCACTTCCCATAGAATCACTAACACAGCCACTCACTCACCCATACAGTTACTCACCCACCCACCGATTCACCCATACAACCACTCACACACCCAGTCACTCACCCATACAGGCTCTCAACAGAGCCACTAACTCACCCATACAGCTACTCACACACCCACCTATGCTCTTGCTATGCAAACTCCGACTCACTTATAACTCAGTTATAACTACACATTCACTGAAAAAACAAAGATTAAAAAGAAGTTATAATTAGGAGAAAATGTCAGTTAAAAAATACCGTTCAAACTACCAAAACCACAGAAATTCATCAGTTATAGTTATCTCAAGTAACAGTAACTCATACCCTAAAGTAACTATAACTCATGCCCTGCCATGCACAGTGTTGTCATCAATGATGTCATTTGAGATGTTGCAGTGATGTTATCAATGATGCCATAGAACATATCATGAGTAATGTACTTGAAATAACTATCACTGGTGAATTTCAGTGATTTTGTTAGTTTAAAACGGTATGTTTTAACAAAATTTTCACCTAGTTATAACGTCCCTTTAACTTTTTTTTCCAATGAATTTCCAAGATTTTTTTAATGGAAAGTAAGACAATATTAACATACCTAACTATAACGTCACTTTAACCTTTATTTTTTTCAGTGAATTTCTAGAGCTTTTTTTAACATAAAGTAATATTTTATTATCATTCGTAATGCCAACCCAATGCATGCCCTTTGTCCGTGTGTGGTGTAAGGTTGACCACAGGGCCTGGACTGCGCCAGGCCCTGCATCCAATCGCATGCAAGAATCCAACCCCATGCCGTACACAGCACTTGGCCCTGCACCCAACACCACGCTGGTGACCAACCCCCCTAATGCACATGAACTGTGCGCAGCGTAGGTTGAGCACAGAGTCTGGCACTCTAACCTCCACGGGCACGCACAGAATATAAAAGGTGTCATTTTTAGTGAGGCAGACCTACTCACTTTTTTAAAGGGTCAGAACACCAAAATATAAAAAGTGGTTCTATTGACACATGTATTGTTTTTGACCTAAAATCACCAATAAATATGTTAAATTGTATATTTCATTAATTTGCACAGTACAATGTTTAGTAAAAGTGATTGTTGTAAAAAAATAATAAAGATTTTTTTTTTTTAAAAACCTCTACATGTCTTTTTCTAACTTTTTCAGGCTACAAAGTGCAGCCATAGCATCACCAACCACAAGGGGGATCTGCCCAGCAGCTGAAGAGCATTACGCTCCAGCTAAGAGTGGTTTGAAACAATATAGTAAGCTCTTCTGAGGTCATGGATTTAATGACCCAGGAGACTTACTGTGTTTTTTTTTATGTTGCTGGGTGGCTGCTGCACTTCCTCCAGCCCCCGACAACATGAAGGAAAATGTTTGGTGGTGCCCCTGTGCCTTCTAGGGCACCACCAGAATCCAAAATATTAAACAAATAGCCCTTGCAGGGATTATGAAGCACTCCTTGTGTGGAGCAGCGAATACTAAATGTGCTGTTCCTGCTGTTTATGTTTATTTTTTTATTTTTCTTAAAAACGTTTTTGGGGGTGCCCAAGGCCTAGCTGCTGCACCCTCGCTTTTAATTTATGTTAAGACCCACGGGGGGAAACACTGTTGCAGGAGCCGGCCACTTGCTCATTGTTTGGTTGGTGCCTCAAAGCCCCTCTGGGGCACCTAAAGGCCAACTTTCTTGGGGGCCGTGGGTGGGAGGTACGGGGTCTTGCAAAGTTCTACCATGTCCACTGGCAGCAGCCAGCCATTTTTTTAAATATTTTTGGTGGTTGCCCCAGTGCCCACCCATGGAACCCACACCCCTGTCTTTCTTGGGGGCTGCCAGAGGAGCCCCAAGCCCCCCCGTGGCCCCAGCTGGCTCCCCTGCCAGCACTATATTGAGTGCTGGAGGGAGCCAGCACCATTCCTTTGCTCTCGCCCAGGTGGGAGCAGCATTTCATACTGCTCCCGCGGGGCGGGAGCAAAATCCTGTTTTCTACCTCAGATAGTGTGGGCAGGGTATGGCCGGACTATCCCAGGTAAAAAATAGCAGTGACTATGGGGATGGCATCCTCAAGACACTGTAGCTGGATTAGGCCCAAAGGGGGCGTGTCCCTGGGGCTGATCATCAGCCTGGGGAGGGGGCCCCACTCATGCCCCCTCACCTTTCGTAAGTTATCGGCCCTGGGGGATGGTTGGACCCCGGGCCCTGTTCAAGGATTGCAGAGGGAGGCCACGCCCTCCCTCCCCCTAATTATAAACGATCGGCCCAGTGGATGGGGTCCCCAGGGCCTCTAAGAGGCACATGGAGGGGGACAGCGTGCCTCCCTCCCCATTATATTATAAGTCGCCCTGGGGGATGGGATCCCTGGGACCTCCCGGAGGCGGGCTTCATGCCCCCTCCTCTTAGAATAATAATGCGCTGCCCCTCTGGGCTCACCCCAGCGGAGTGTCTTTTTAAATCGGATCCACAAATCATCTGTGGATCCACAGTGCCGATAAAAAACAATTGCCGTTTTTGGCTCGGGGGGGGGGGCCTCAGAAACCCCCCTTCCACCAGGCTTGGGGGCTATGGTATCACTACCCTGCCCCCTTAAATCTTTTTTCTTCCTTTTTTTCCCGGACAAGAGAATCATTACTGAGTCCTAAGATGGTTGGCGCACATTATTGTTGATGTGGATTCAGCAATGTGGGATATACAATTATTTTAGTCTTATTTTCTGCTAAACTACTGAACAGATTTACACTAAATCACAAAAAGCATGCTTTCTGGACCAAGATCTAGCTTTCTGCCAACTTTGATGTACTTCTGTTCAGCTGTGTCTAATTTTCCTATGGAAAAATGAATGGGGAAAACCTTTTTTAGGACCCTCTCTCCTTTTTCTTGGTCCCCCCATTTGACGGATCACCCCCGAAACTTTCCTGGTTAGGAGTCGAGGTGGAAGAACATATTTTGTTTGGTAAGCTCCGTGAAGATTCATCCAACGGTACCAAAGTTATTAGCAATCCAACAAATTATTTTTCTATGGAAACGAGGTCCTAACTATAACTACCCAGTGGCGACCGCCCCTGGGTACTATATTTATCATCAAGGTGTATGGAATTAAGTAAAGTACACACACACTAATCTCAGCAGCAAGCACTTTACTCGATGCTTCCAGTTCACCTGCACATGCTTCGTCCAAATCCGCAGAAGGTCGTTGCTAAGATTACATGGACTGGTAAAAGCTGGACATAGATGCTTCTTGGCATTGATGCCTGCAGGAAGTTATCAGGGTCGTCCTTGCCAATTAATGGACAGGATGTCAGGTCATTACGTGCTCCAGCGTGGTGAACACATGACAAATCACCACTGATTGGTGTGGCGCGGGTAGGAGCGCTCGGCCTGGTCCACCTTCCAATTTAGACCAGGCTACAGATCTTGAGAAAGTAAATAGCCCACGGGCATGAATTTCAAAAGGCAGAGAGCCCAAAAAAGGACCCCCCCCAACTCAGACATGTTTCCGTGTTAGCTATCATACGATATGAAGAATAGTTTATATGGAAAAGATGCTTAGTAAACAAGCACTGGCAATGCCAATGTTTATGTCCTGTATCCTGCACCATTACATGCCCATCAGGAACCTTCAATAAGCTGCCATAAACAGGTCAAAGCACCCTAGGCCTTCTTCTGAGTACATGACCCTAAACTTTGGAAGGCCCTGGATCTGCATCTCAGACTCCTCTGATTCCGGAAAGTCCCAAAAGATGAACCGTTTCTTTTTATGTATCTGCGCGCCTTGTAGTTATCACGAGTGGACACCCGGACTTTAAAAAGACACCAAAAAATAAAAAAATAAATAAAATTGGAAAATGTCCACAAGCTTGAGTCACTCAAGGGACCTTGCACGGTTTCTGCACATGCAGCTGTGGTGTTTGTGGGGAAGATCTGTCCTGCAGCAACTGCTAACACACACGGAAACTGTGCTGTATGCAATTGGAGTTTGTGGAACATCTTTTCACTAGAGGACAGTCAGAGCGATGAAATAGTCAAGGAAGGGGAGTGTTTACGGAAAGTAGGTGTTGTTGAGTGCAGGGCCCAAAGAGGTGAGAAGTGCAGGGTGAAAGGGGGCTGGGAGTGTAGGTCGTCAAGGGGAGAAAAGGGTCGAGGGGGCAAGGTGCAAGCAAGGAGGGCAGGCAGGGTGCAAGAGTGAAGCCCTGCGTGTGAGAGAGAGAAGGAGGGAAGCAGAGCTCCACGACATTAGGAGGGCAGGGTGCACTGATGTGGGGAGTGCATGGTACCAGAAGGTGAGGAGTTCAGGGTGCCAGCGGTGGGGAGCATAGGGGGAAGGGGGTGGGACCTGCAGGGTTATACGGTGCTTGCGAGTGCAGAGTGTATTCAGTGTGTGCATCCAGATGGAAAATAGTTTTCTTTTTAAACGCAGTCCTGTTTTCTTTAAGGAAACTGGCCTGCATTAAAAAATTTTTTTATTAAAAACCAACCACAGAGATAAAGGTCTGCTGAGCCCAGCAGGCCACCATCCCTTTGACTGCCTTCAATCGTTGTGAGCCACAATTTGCGACTTACCTCTTAATATTCATGAGATAGGTCAGATTCCAAACCAGTTCTTTACTGTTTGTAAAAATATTGGCTGCAAATCATGACCAGTATTTTGTGACCAGGCTTTAGATTGCTTTGTAGTTAATGTCATCACAAAACACAGAGTGATGTCCTTCTAAAAAAACTATGAATCAATGGCCAATAATCCTCCTAAATTAGACCAAAGTTCGTTAAGTAATAGTCACATAATATCTCAATATTGTTTATTTTAAATTTCTGATGCATCCCATTATATGTTTGTTAATACAATTTCTTTCTTTGTTCTTATCTTCCTCTGTGTAAATCTGACCCCATAACAAAAAGAAGTTCCGCGGAGCATTGCAAGGAGTTTGCACCGGCAGGTGGTCTACAGGCACTGTAGCATCCACTGCTGAAAATGGTGGGAGGGCCTGCGGCATTAGACTCGTCTTGTCATTCCAAGCCTACTGGGAAAGTCCTCACAGCAGAGAAAATGGGTGTGGTGGACTCTGACCTCTGTGATGCGCCGGCAGTGGTCTACTGCAACGTGGAGGTGAAGCTCAAGGCCACGGAGCAGCAACAAGAGGGTACGTTTGATTAACTTTGTAAGAATTGATGTTGCTTAAGACCCCTTCTTTACAGTTAATGGATGAGATATTTTGTCGCAAACGTGATAGATATACCGTCCGCCATATTAGAAGTGTCATAGGATACAATGCACTTATATGCTAGTGGACGGGATAGGTGCCACATTTGTAACGCTGTAGTACATAAACCTAACTGAAAACCAAGCCCTATGTGTCTAGGCAATAATAAAAAGTCTTTACTTCTCCTACCTCCTCCCCAGATACCAGGCTAGCTCCCAGTCTAACAAGCATTGGCATAGCCAATAGGTCTCGCCTTTAGGACCTTATAAGTGTTTAGCCAGGCAGCACATTATCCGGTGTGCCGTGCCACTAGGGATTGAAGAGCTATACAATTGTTGAACACTGTGTACCGTTTATAAAAAGTAACCATTTATAAATGGTCTGATTTACTCTTCCCAGAAGCAGTAAAAGAACCCCAAATCCAACACTGATGATACAGATTTAAAACAGTGGCGTAACGATAATTGAGGGGGTCCCCCCGGCAAAGTACGTGGAGGGGCCCCCTCCGGACTCTACCAGGAGCTCTCTGGCTGAAGTGATGTGCTGAGGGGGCCCCCTGGAGCTTGGGGCCCCCCGCAATGCGGGGGCTGCGGGGGCCTGTGTTACGCCCCTGATTTAAAAGGCAATTAAGATGACGGTCTGCGGTGAAATCATCAAATAAAGGGTTGCAAGTTAGCCAGACTGTTTTCAAGGCAAGGGCCATATTAATGGTAGACTGTATACTATACAAACGACTAAGTCATAAAATACCTAGAGGTGTTGCTGAGTAAGTGTGTGTGGGTCCTACATTTTCAAAAACCTCATTTGATTGACCCTGAAGCCTATTTCTTTTAAAAACTTTATTGAATAAAGCAAGGATACAATCTGTTGTCTCGAACTGCCGACCGTGAACCTCAGGAGCCCGTTTCAAGTTGTGGCGTGCTTTCACCGTGCCACACCAGGCCCGGTGCGTCTCGTTGCAGTTTTGGAAAGACAACTTTGTTATTACATGATCCAGGTTAGAGTGTAGGCCTCAGTTAAAATCCTGTGAATCTGTGCACATAATTTCATCTCCTGTGGCTAACAATGAATAAATGTGTTCTGTAATGGAACTGGTTCTCATGTAAAGTGGAGCTCTTGGAATACCTTCTGGTCCAGTACGCGCTATGTAAAACTGCAACAAAAAAAAAGCAGCCCGATGTCATGTGTAAAGGCGCGGGGTGGCTGCTGGTGCTGATGGCACCTAAGCTCTCCACAGCTACAGGTTGGCTTAGAATGTGCTGCACCTTAATACTGCGGAGAACCGACACTGTGATCCTATTTGAACTTTTGAACTGTGGCTGGCACCCAGGGGCGTAACACAGGCCCCTGCATCCCCCGCGGTGCGGGGGGTGGGCCGGGGGCAGGGGGGGGTCCAGCTGCAGGAGGCCCCCTCAGCACAGTACTCTGGTCTGAGCGCTCCGGATAAAATCCGGAGCGGGGGCCTCTCCGTGTACATTGCAGGGGGGCCCCTTAAACTTTAGTTACGCCACTGCTGCCACCGCCTGCACTCTGGGAGTTGTAGTATTTGGTTCTTCTTAAGGGGGGGAGGCAGAATTATTTTGGGGAGGGGTTCCTCTCAGTCCTAACAATTGAATCCTTGGAAGCTTGCCAATTATACATTATTTTTACTTTCACTATTACTGCAGGAAGGTCGCTCCCTGCATGTGTTTCTGTTCCCCGCTCTCAAGGGCTGCCAGTGAAGAGTGAAGGTAAGAACACAAGGATTTTACAGGGCAGCCTTAATTTGTCACCTTCCGGCACTAGTGAGTAGGTCACAGAGTGGGCAAACTGTTTACCTCCCGGTGGTTAGCAACGGTGAGCGGCAGAATTGACGAGACTGTTTACTCGCTGATTGCTCAGGCAGCCACGGAATCACTTGAAAGGTCATAGCACGGACTATCCAAAGGCGCTGCGATGCCGTAGGAGTGACTGATTGTGCGCTAAGTATTCAGATAAATATCTGAGATCTTAAAATTGTGCCCTTCGTCTTTGTATGTAATGTGAAGATCTCAGACATTTCTCTGAATACTTAGTTATTCTTTGGCACTGGTCTAGCGCATAACCAGTCACTCGTATGGCATCACAGGGCGTTTGGGTAGTCCGTGCCATGACTTTTCAAGTGATTTATAGACACCACAGCGCTGGCCAGCGTGATCACCAGAAACACAGGCAGAGAGCGATCTTCTTGCAGTAATGTGTGCACACAGGTTTTCATCAACGGGAGGCTGCATCTAGATAGGAGTCGTTTTCAGCCTTTTCTCAATATTTCGCAACATTGTTTCATTTGACATGCAAGACAACTCAAGGCGTGTATGCCGAGTCTGTTTCGTATTTCACAGGCTGACACTCACTTCGAGTTTGTCCCAGTGTTCTAGAAAGTCGTGTTTGGGCTGGGAGAGGAGGAGGGGGACACAGGGCGAGGGGAGAAGACGTGCGGGGAAAGTCTGAGCTATCCAGTGGTCGGTTGTTTAACAAGCATTTGCAATACAATAGGTCTGGCATTTACTAAACTCTCGAAAATGCAAGACCTATTGCATTGTAAATGGTTGTTGCAGCGTGCAGCGCTTTCACTTTAACGGATCTATCGCTGAACACCAGCACAGGGGGTCTGCCTGTTACCATGGGGGCGGGGATAGGGGAGGCTGCTAGTGGGGCGGGGGAGGGTGACAAGGAGGCACTGTAGCTGCCGCCCTGCGCGCCGCTGCTCGCTCCTGCGGCAAAACGCTATGGCAGTGAACCTTTCAGAAGAGGTGGGACATGCACCCACCTTTAGCCATTTGCAGGCTTTGATTGTAAAAAGACACACGCAAAAGCCAATCCAATGTGTAGGAGGAGTCAGACCCACACAGAGTAGATACAAAAAGCCTCGCAGAGCAGCCATTGCGCGCTGCGCTAGGCTCGACCTAAAAATGGAGTAGGGTCTCCTTCATTCTGACACCTCTCTCCCTGCCCCAGTCCCACCAGCACTGGAGGTGGAGGAGGTACTGGAGGCTTTCTATTGGGCATACAGCATCGTTAATGACATCCTAGGTGTAAGTAAACAATTTGACAGAATAACTAACATTTCGGAGGGCATCCACTCTGCATTGTCTGCTGCAAAGACAGGTCCTGATGGTGGTAGCAGCTCCTCAGGCACCAGTGGTACAATTCCTAAACCCTGCTGCAATAACTCCACCTGCTGCAAAACCTCCACCTGCTGCAATACCTCCACCTGCTGCAATTCTTTCACCTGGTGCAATTCCTCCACCTGCTGCAATACCTCCACCTGCTGCAATTACTCCACCTGCTGCAATACCTTCACCTGCTGCAGTACCTCCACCTGCTCCAATTCCTCAACCCTGCTGCAATGCCTCCACCTGCTGCAATACCTCTACCTGCTGCAATTCCTCAACCTTGATGCAATTCCTCAACCCTACTGCACTACCTCCACCTGCTCCAATTCCTCCACCTGCTGCAATACCTCCACCTGCTGCAATTCCTCAACCCTGCTTCAATTCCTCAACCCTGCTGCAATGCCTCCACCTGCTCCAATTCCTCCACCTGCTGCAATTCCCCACCTTCTGCAATACCTCCACCTGCTGCAATTCCCCAACCCTGCTGCAATTCCTCAACCCTGCTGCAATACCTCCACCTGCTGCAATTCCTTCACCTGCTGCAATACCTCCACCTGCTGCAATACCTCTACCTGCTGCAATTCCTCAACCTTGTGGTAATACCGCCACCTGCTGCAATACGTCCACCTGCTGCAATTCCTCAACCCTGCTGCAATGCCTCTACCTGCTGCAATACCTCCACCTGTTGCAATACCTCCACCTGTTGCAATTCCTCCACCTGCTGCAATACATTCACCTGCTGCAATCCCTCAACCCTGCTGCAATTCCTCAACCCTGCTGCAATACCCCCACCTGCTGCAATACCTCCACCTGCTACAATACCTCCACCTGCTGCAATCCCTCAACCCTGCTGCAATGCCTCCATCTGCTGCAATTCCTCCACCTTCTGGCAATACCTCCTCCTGCCACAATACCTCAACCCTTCTGCAATGCCTCCACCTGCTGTAATACCTCAAGCCTGCTGCGATTCCTCAACCCTGCTGCAATGCTTCCACCTGTTCCAATTCCTCCACCTGCTGCAATACCTCCATCTGCTGTACTCCCTCCACCTGCTGTAATTCCTCCACCTGCTGCAATACCCCCACCCGCTGTAGTTCCTCAACCCTGCTGCAACACCTCCACCTGCTGCAATACCTCCACCTGCTGCAATTCCTCCACCTGCTGCACTACCTCCACCTGCTACAATTCCTGAACCCTGCTGCAATACCCCCACCTGCTGCAATACCTCCACCTGCTACAATACCTCCACCTGCTGCAATCCCTCAACCCTGCTGCAATGCCTCCATCTGCTGCAATTCCTCCACCTTCTGGCAATACCTCCTCCTGCCACAATACCTCAACCCTGCTGCAATTCCTCAACTCTGTTGCAATGCCTCCACCTGTTCCAATTCCTCCAGCTGCTGCAATACCTCCATCTGCTGCACTCCTTCCACCTGCTGCAATTCCTCCATTTGCTGCAATACCTCCACCTGCTGCAATTCCTCAACCCTGCTGCAATACCTCCACCTGCTGCAGTTCCTCCACCTGCTGCAATACTTCCACCTGCTACAATTCCACCACCTGAAGTACTACCTCCACCTGCTGCAGTACCTCCACCTGCTATAATTCCTCAACCCTGCTGCAATACCTCAACACTGTTGCAATACGTCCATCTGCTGCAATACACCCACCTGCTGCAATTCCTCAAACCTGCTGCAATTCCTCCACCTGCTGCAATACCTCCACCTGCTGCAATTCCTCAAACCTGCTGCAATTCCTCCACCTGCTGCAATACCTTTCACCTGCTGCAATTCCTCAAACCTGCTGCAAATCCTCCGGCTGCTGCAATACCTCCACCTGCTGCAATATCTCCAGCTTGGCCCAGATGTAGAGTTCCACTTACTCTGCATAGGGTGATGGGATTGCTGTAGTGTGAGGGGGTTGCAAGTGGTTAGTAGCATTGTCTTTTGAAAGATATTAATAAATGATATACACTGGTGAGGTTTTTATGTGTTATAATGTTGTATCGATCGTCTAGTTGATTTGTTAGTCATGTGATGCGACTGAGCAATAACTTTCTTTCCATAGTATTTATATTAATTATTTGCATAAAATGAAACCACGTATTTTAAAGCATCCCTGACATATGCCACCGTTAAAACATATGGATTAGCGCCTTTAATGCTTGACATCACTGAACGAATTGTGTGATCTCCATGTGTGGCATGTGTGTAGATTTTCTGAATGTGTGGTGGTGCATTCAAGCTCCCAATAGATTTGGGACTACACATACATTAGTGCGCTAATATTCCAACATATTTTTGTTAGCCCTGTAAAGGTTAATGACATCCTAGGTGTAAGTAAGCAATTTGACAGAATAACTAACATTTCGGTGGGCATCCACTCTGCATTGTCTGCTGCAAAGACAGGTCCTGATGGTGGTAGCGGCTCCTCAGGCACCAGTGGTACAATTCCTCAACCCTGCTGCAATACCTCCACCTGCTGCAAAACCTCCACCTGCTGCAATACCTCCACCTGCTGCAATTCTTTCACCTGGTGCAATTTCTCCACCTGCTGCAATACCTCCACCTGCTGCAATTACTCCACCTGCTGCAATACCTTCACCTGCTGCAGTACCTCCACCTGCTCCAATTCCTCAACCCTGCTGCAATGCCTCCACCTGCTGCAATACCTCTACCTGCTGCAATTCCTCAACCTTGATGCAATTCCTCAACCCTACTGCACTACCTCCACCTGCTCCAATTAATCCACCTGCTGCAATACCTCCACCTGCTGCAATTCCTCAACCCTGCTTCAATTCCTCAACCCTGCTGCAATGCCTCCACCTGCTCCAATTCCTCCACCTGCTGCAATTCCCCACCTTCTGCAATACCTCCACCTGCTGCAATTCCTCAACCCTGCTGCAATTCCTCAACCCTGCTGCAATACCTCCACCTGCTGCAATTCCTTCACCTGCTGCAATACCTCCACCTGCTGCAATACCTCTACCTGCTGCAATTCCTCAACCCTGCTGCAATGCCTCTACCTGCTGCAATACCTCCACCTGTTGCAATTCCTCCACCTGCTGCAATACATTCACCTGCTGCAATCCCTCAACCCTGCAGCAATTCCTCAACCCTGCTGCAATGCCTCCTCCTGTTCCAATTCCTCCACCTGCTGCAATACCTCTACCTTCTGCAATTCCTCAACTTTGTGGCAATACCTCCACCTGCTGCAGTACCTCCACTTACTGCAATACCTCCACCTGCTCCAATTCCTCAACCCTTCTGCAATGCCTCCACCTGCTGTAATTCCTCAAACCTGCTGCGATTCCTCAACCCTGCTGCAATGCTTCCACCTGTTCCAATTCCTCCATCTGCTGCAATACCCCCACCTGCTGCAATACCTCCACCTGCTACAATACCTCCACCTGCTGCAATCCCTCAACCCTGCTGCAATGCCTCCGCCTGCTGCAATACCTCCATCTGCTGCAATTCCTCCACCTTCTGGCAATACCTCCACCTGCCACAATACCTCAACCCTGCTGCAATTCCTCAACTCTCCTGCAATGCTTCCACCTGTTCCAATTCCTCCACCTGCTGCAATACCTCCATCTGCTGCACTCCTTCCACCTGCTGCAATTCCTCCATTTGCTGCAATACCTCCACCTGCTGCAATTCCTCAACCCTGCTGCAATTCCTCGACCATGCTGCAATTCCTCAACCCTGCTGCAATACCACCACCTGCTGCAGTTCCTCCACCTGCTGCAATACTTCCACCTGCTACAATTCCACCACCTGCTGTACTACTTCCACCTGCTGCAGTACCTCCACCTGCTATAATTGCTCAACCCTGCTGCAATACCTCAACACTGTTGCAATACGTCCATCTGCTGCAATACATCCACCTGCTGCAATTCCTCAAACCTGCTGCAATTCCTCCACCTGCTGCAATACCTCCACCTGCTGCAATTCCTCAAACCTGCTGCAATTCCTCCACCTGCTGCAATACCTTTCACCTGCTTCAATTCCTCAAACCTGCTGCAAATCCTCCGGCTGCTGCAATACCTCCACCTGCTGCAATATCTCCAGCTCGGCCCAGATGTAGAGTTCCACTTACTCTGCATAGGGTGATGGGATTGCTGTAGTGTGAGGGGTTGCAAGTGGTTAGTAGCGTTGTCTTTTGAAAGATATTAATAAATGATATACACTGGTGAGGTTTTTATGTGTTATAATGTTGTATCGATCGTCTAGTTGATTTGTTAGTCATGTGATGCGACTGAGCAATAACTTTCTTTCCATAGTATTTATATTAATTATTTGCATAAAATGAAACCACGTATTTTAAAGCATCCCTGACATATGCCACCGTTGAAACATATGGATTAGCGCCTTTAATGCTTGACATCACTGAACGAATTGTGTGATCTCCATGTGTGGCATGTGTGTAGATTTTCTGAATGTGTGGTGGTGCATTCAAGCTCCCAATAGATTTGGGACTACACATACATTAGTGCGCTAATATTCCAACTTATTTTTGTTAGCCCTGTAAAGGTGAGCACACACAGATCTCGTTATCAGGTACAATGTAGTAGGCACAATTACTACAGAGGAGCTTCTAATGTTCACCACTTTACTGATTGCATCGCATAGAAAATTCCACTAGGTGGCGGTAGAGGAAAGCCTTAAAAATCAAGACTTGTAGGAGAGCTCCGCACCCGGCATAAATAAGATAATTGCTTTTGAAAGAAAATGCTTATATCAGCGACACCTACCGAAGGACTCAATTTACAAAGAAGGCGGAATATTTCTAAAGAAAACATCCATTGACCCTAAAGGGCATCTTTTGAACAAAGGGAGCCTGAGGAAAGCATTACACAGATGCTGAGCTGCTTGCAGAAGTGCAGTAGCGGTGCTTTACAGCAGACAGGGATCTAAAACATCCCTTAGAAAGTGGTCGCACATTAAAATATCGAATACAAAAATATCGACCGGCAACATTATATCGTACTGCGGGTAAACATGCATAGGGGAGTGATATCTATTTACTTTGACAATATTGTGCATGCTGCTAGCCTGCGGTCGCTTTTCTTGCAAGTCGACATTTAAAAGGCGTTATTTGTGGTCCCACATCTGGAAGGTTTCCCGAACCGCGCGCTGCAGGCTGGTAGGGCGGTGAGGTTGCTTCCACTAACAGCATGGCGTCCAAGCGCTGCGTTTGTACCCCAGAGCCTGCCACAGAAGCCAGGAGCATTTTACCTCTGCAGCAGCAAAACAGGTTCACACTGCTGACGCCAGAGGGAGCTCACTGCCTTCCCGGTGCCTCGCGATGTTTTGGCGCCTTGAGGCAGAAAAACGCAAAGGCCTTAAGCATGAAACAGCAGGTCCCATAAAGAATACAATTTGGCCCTAGGAAATGTTATAATGTAATAATACATGTACTAATAGTCAATAATCAACTCTCTACTGTGGTGTTGTGGTGGCGCGTGTCAGGGTGCCACGCTGGAAGGCCTACGGCAGGTAAGGGCGATGAACAGAGAACACACCACACACCACACTCAGTATTATCGTATGGGCCAAGACCTCGAGCGGTCATGAGTCCGTTTATTTAACCCTTCGGGCGCGCCCGACCTCCGGGGTGATGCCGGCTGCTACATTGTAGTGTGCGGGCCAGGTGGCTCCCTCCTTTTCTTTAGCTATGAACAGCTCCTGTGCTCGGTGATTCTTCTCACGGCATACAGCACACAGAGGGCCCGATTCTGATGCGGGTTGGAAAAGCTTCCCGACCGAGGGCCTGATTCTGATGCGGTTAGGAAGGCCTCCTAACGGCATTTGCTCCTTCCAAATCGGATCGGGAACGTGTCTTCCTGACCGAGGGCCCAATTCTGATGCGGTTAGGAACAAATGTTCCCATTGAAGTCAATGGGAGTTCAACCAAATCGTATCTGGAAGCATCCGGATGCATCCTACTCCGCTGGTCGGACTTTCCCGATCCGAGTGGGTCGGACACCATTTCCCAACCGATTCGGTCGGGAAGCTTTTCCAACCCGCATCAGAATCGGCCCCAAAGTCTCGGAGCCTTTGGCTTGGTGCAGAGTTCGGCCGGAGACCATACGTCTGGCTCCGGGAGTTGAAACTTGGCCCTGCCCTGGCGGGGCTATTAGAAAAAGACAAATGTCTCTGGTTTATGCAAATTGGATCTTCCTGTGGGATCGCCCCCCCAGCCCTATCTGCCTGGAGTGAATCATCGCCGATCCTCAAGGTGTGTGGTGGTGACATGGCTTCTTCTTCCAATATGTTCTGGTCGTACTCTCCTTCTCCCGTTTGTAGGGATCCGTTGACCTTCTTGAAAGCGTGCGCGAGCCTCTTCTTGCGGATACCATAGTTCCTCGCACCTCTATGACTTCCCACACATCAGGTTCGTAGGGTGTACGGAATTTCCAGCCAGGGTGCCGATCCTTGACGATTACATGATCGCCCACACAGATGCTGGTTACTTGCGGCTTTTCGCACTCTGCTTGCTTTCACATTCGTTGTTACTCTCCTGGCCTGCGTGGCTTCGCAGTCGAGCTCACCCGGACGCCAAGTGGGGTCTGGGGGTATGCTGTCTCAAGGAGCATGCCGGAACAGTAAGTGGGATGGTGTGCACCGGGTCGTGCAGTGAGGGGTCTGGCGATATGCATTCAGGAACCGCTGTAGGCACTCTTCCGCATCTTCACCTCGTTCCACTCCTATTCTCAGCGCTCTGTTTAGGGTCCTCATAAAACGCTTCACCTCCCGGTTGGCCTGTGGCCACTGTGGCATTATCTTGCGATGCCTGACAGGATGGGATGCCAGATAGTCTTGAAAATCCTTTCCTCGGAAGGGCGGCCCATTGTCTGACCTTAGCTCCTCCGGGAGACCCATCATCGCAAAAGTCCGGTCGAGGGTGGCCTTGACTTGTGGGAACGCCGTGGACGATACAACTTCCACAATGGGGAATTTAGAGTGATAGTCTATTAGGACAATGGTGCTGCCCCATCGGGGAAGGACCCAAAGTCAATGCTGACCTGTGACCATGGGTCCAGGCATGGCTCTTCCGTGAGTATGGGGTGAGGCGCTGAATCACTGCTAGTAATGGTACATGAGTTGCATGCGCCGATGGTGTCGTCTAACATGGTGTCCATTCCAGGAAAACATACCTAGCTGCGAAGGCGGGCCTTCGTCTTGGCTATTTCTTGGTGGCCCACATGTGCGAGGTCGACTATTCTCCGCTGTAAGTTCTTTGGGACTATGATGGTGGTGCCTCTTAGCACTATCCCATGGGGCTCTTCACTTAGCTCACTGCGAGCCCTCCATATTTGCTGTCGTGACATTCGTTCCTCCCCACTCAATGCTCGTGCATCGTCCAAGAAATGCTGCCACTTCCGATCGGCCAGCGTCTCCTTCAACTTGCTCAGACTCTCGTCCCGGGTGGATGCGGTTCCTATCTCCTCCAGTGTTAAGGCTTTGGGGCATGCTTCTTGCGATATCATTCGCACGAGTTCTTCAGTGTTCTCCTCATCTGTGGACGGTACTAATGGTCCTGTCGGGACTGGGTGACGTGACAAGAAATCCGCGGGGTTGTTAATTCCTGGACGGAACACCACTTCAAAATGATATGCCTGTAGTTGCACTGCCCACTTTTCAATCCTCGGCGGGGCCAGTCGTGTCGTTCCTGCGACTAGAGGGATCAACAGTTTGTGATCCATCACAACTCTAAAGTCATGCCCATAGAGGTATAGGTGGAAGTGGTGACATGCCCCCTTAATGGCTAGGGCTGCTCTCTCTATCTGGGCATACCGTGCCTCAGTCTCCGTCAGTGCTCTGCTGGCGTAAGCCACGGGAACCCACTCTCTGTCAGCTGTCTCTTGGAGAAGGACGGCCCCCAGCCCGACGGGGCTGGCATCCACAACTACTTCCGTGCGGTGGTTGGGATGAAAGTACGCCATTACAGTCTTGTCCATGAGGGCTCCCTTGATGGCTTGAAACAACGCCTCAGCTTTGGTCGTCCAGTCCCACGGCACTCCTCTCTTTGTGAGAGCTCGTAGGGGTTCCGATATTGATGCCAAGTTCGGGATGAAACGGCCGCAGTACGTGGCCATCCCCAGGAAGCTGCGGACCTCAGTTGGCGATGTGGGCACTGGTGCTGAGTGGATGGTGACTGCCTTTTTTGGGTCGACCTGTAGCCCGTCGCGGGAGAAGATGTACCGGAAGAACTCCACCGATTCTTGGTAGAATGAACATTTTTCCCGGTGAAGGCTCAAACCACTGTCTGCAAGGCGTTGGAGCGTGTTCCTCAGGTGCATGTGGTGGTCCTCGAGGGTCTTGGAGAATACGAGGATGTCGTTGCTAAGGTTGATGACTCCTTGTAGTTCTGAGAGTGTTTCGCGTATGGCGTTTTGGAACACTTCTGCGGCTGACAACACCCCGAAGCTCAGCATCTTGTATCTCCGTAGCTCCACGTGCGTGGAGAATGTTGTTATGTATCTGCTCTCTGGGGCAATTTCCAGCTGGTGGTATCCAGCATTCAAGTCGAGTTTGGAAAACCATTTGGCTCCATTTAGGTCCGCCACAATATCGTCCATCGTGGGCGTTAGGTTTCGCTCTCTTTTCATGGCCTGGCTGGGGAGGTGCATGTCGACGCACAGCCAGATTGCTCCTGGTTGCTTTGGCTTGGGGGCGACGACCAACAGAGACACCCATGGTGTAGGGCCAGAGACCTTTTCGATGACCCCTAATTGTTCCAGCTTCTGTAGTTCTTTTTCGACCTGTGGACGCAAATGGAAAGGCACTCTCCGATGTCTCAATGTAGTCGGCTTGACAGATGAGGCGATGTGTAGCTTGAACTGTTTTCCTTTGAGTCGTCCGAGGCCTTCAAAAAGCATGGGGAACTCCCGCAGGATGGTGTCGGCGTGTAGGTCGTGGACTTGGTAGGCAAAGAAGACCAGTTCTAGGTCCTCAGCTGTGTGGCAGCTGAGGAGGGTGCCTCTCTTCCCTTCTGTGACATGAAACCTTGTGGGGATACAGTGCCCTTCGTAGGCTACATCTACCTCAATTACCCCTCTTAGGGGAAGCAGTTTGATCGTTCCGTATGTGTAGATCTTCGCTTTGGAGGGCGACAGCGGCGGCCGTGGTGAGAGATGTTTATACTATGCACTGTCCATGACATTAACGGAGGCTCCTGTATCTATGAGACCTTGGACGGTGGACCCAGCCATGAGTATGGAGCACATGGGGGGCGGTCTGCAGCGCAGGCCGTCACAGCTCCCAAATGACACTACAAACATGTCGTTGTCATCGATTCCTAACCCGTAGCCCGGGCCCGGTGGGGTGGTGTCTGCCTGTTCCAGAGGGTCGTCTAAGGACAGCTGTCTGACGGCCGCTGACACTCCTCATTGCCCAGTGGTGTTTGTTTGTGATCTTCCACTCCTGCAAACCTTGGCGAAATGTTATAGCTTACCACACCGGGAGCAGGTCTTGCCTTTTGCGAAGCATGGGCCGGTGGATGGGTGTTCCTTGCCACAGTTTCTGCAGGTTTCCCTCGTGGATGTCTTCGCATTTGCCCGTGGTGTCATCGGAAATCTTTGGATGGCGTCTACACTCTCTTCTTTAATTGCCAGCGGTCTGGTTGACCCTGGGGAGGTCGGGTGTCGATTGAGAGCTGCCTCCATTTCGTCTGCCCGTGCGTTCGACAGCTCGTGAGACCTTGCCTGTACTAATATTTCGTCGAGCGACATCCCCGGTTGTCTAAGTATCAGGTGGCGTAGTAACACTAATCTGCACCCCTGTATGATCTGTGCTCTTATTTCCTCTCGTTGGTCAGGGAATGTGCATGAGCTAGCTAGTTTTCGTAGTCGGGCATAAAAAATGTCGATGGACTCCGACTCTTCTTGCTTTGCCTGGCGGAGCTTGAATCGCTCAAAATCAGAATTGATTTGAGGATCGAAATGTCTGTTCAGTGCTGCTACTGCCGCGTTGTAATCATCATTGGCCCCGGTGTTCGGGAGTGTTTCGAACAGGTCATATAATTCCCCTCCTCCATAGCACATGAGCAGTGACCGTTTCACTGTGCCATCTGTTTCCCTCATGCCGGTAAAATAGTGATCCAGCCGGCCAATCCACGATTTCCAGCGTGAAGCGGCTGTGGTGGGGTCCACCAGCTCGCTGAATAGTGGAAGGGGTGACATCGCTGCATGGCCACGTGGCTGTGGAGGGTGTTGTGGTGGTTGTGGGGCAGCCACTTGTGGGCCAGGGCCTCCTGCCTGGACTGGGGCACTCATGTTCTCTGGTCGGTGTGCGTGGCGTGCTTCCCTCCTGTGACCAGTGCTTCCTGTCGTCTGGGGCCTTCACCTGTTTTTGCTTTTTTTTTGTGGGCCGAGATTGAGGGACTGAGCTCTGCACCCCAAACAGTGTATTGCCGTGTGCTTGATGACACAAGGAGGAAGGCTTACGTATCCAGATGTGTCTTTTCTGGCTGTGTTAATTTTCCTGTGGTTTTTCTCTTTTTGTTGTTGTTGCCAGTGCTTGTTTGCAGCACCGTTGTTTTTTTTTTTTCTATTCTATGTGGCAGTGTCCTAGTTTGCTCTTGCAGAGCACAGCGACAGGTTTTCTGTTTTCTTTTCCGTGTTCCCCTTTGTGCGTGAGAGGAGACGGGGGAGGACGCGCGTTGGAGCGGGCCGAACGATGGCGTGTCACGTGGCAGTGACTCTGGCCTCTACGCTCGTTCCGACGCTGCACTAACCTCCGGGGCACAGCGTTAGTTGCTCCTCTGTAGGGCCGGTGCTCCTCGGATCGAGAGCGGTCCGTGTAGTCTGCTAGCCAGCCCTCCTGCTGCTCACGCCTGACTATCACACGGGGGGGGGGGTTGCTGAGACGCCAGCGGGCCTGTGGCGCCAGTCGAGCGCTGTCCCGCCTTGATGGCGTTTGCTCCGCTGCACTGTGGACGGGCCGGGGCACAGTGCGTGGCTGAGCCGCGATCACTTCTGGATGCGTTGGAGGCATGGGTGGGACCCGCCTCATCGCCAATGTGGTGTTGTGGTGGCGCATGTGAGGGGGCCACGTTGGAAGGCCTTCGGCAGGTAAGGGCGATGAACAGAGAACACACCACACTCAGTATTATCGTATGGGCCAAGACCTCGAGCGGTCATGCACCCGTTTATTTAACCCTTCGGGCGAGCCCCCCCTCCGGGGTGATGCAGGCTGCTACATAGTAGTGTGCGGGTCGGGTGGCTCCGACACTACATCTACCAGTATCTTTAGGCACTTACTTAAAAGTCATTTTTTTCATCCAATGTTATTTATCTGATTTTGCCAATCACCGAGGATGACAGGATGCTTTGGGCCTGCCCGGAATTGAAAATGCGACCTGAAGATCTCTGGGTGGGAGCTCAACAACTGCACTGCGTCCCCTCAACAGCATGGAGGGCATTTCACAAAAATGCCAGGGGTAGCGGAAGTGACTTCACATGCCCCGTGACCTTCACTTTCACTCACACATGCATATGCTTATACATAAACACGCATACACACACACTCTGCCTACACATGCACACACATTCACACACACTCACACACACATGCTGCTTCACATGCACGCACACACATTCACACATACACTCACTCACACATATACACACACTCTGCTTACACATTCACACACATTCACACACTCTCTTACAAAAACACACTCAAAACTATGCAAGCATGCACACAACATACATACATTTAAAAAAAATGTTTTACTTACCTCAGTTGCCAGAGAAAGTAATTTCAGCTATTTTGCACTCCATTTTTTTATTAAACTAATAGTGAGTAATGTAATATTATTCACTATTAGTATAATAAAAAAAATGACAAAAAACGAGGTGAGTGAAGCCCCCACCGACAACCATAAGGACGAGCTGCTTCTGTACCTTCCACTGATTTTGCCACTGCTGACACTAGGGGTCGCAAAGGCAGTGCCAGGGGTCACAAGGGGCATGCCAGGGGTCGCACCAGTGACCCCTGGCGACCCCTAAATGACGTCCATGCTCAACAGGCGTTAGAAACGGAAAGTCTCTCACTGAATAGTAAGGAGGGGGTGAGTGTCCGCGCTGTGGCAAATAATTGTAAGCACTGCATGCAGAATGAGTCCATAGGCTGCGGTAGTATCCAGAGTGTGTACTCGGCAGTAAAGAGACTATCATGTATAGTACCCCTGTTGGTCCTGCAGGAACGGCGTGGAGCCGCCCACTCACTCACTCGGGACTACAGACGCAAAGTATCGTGACACAAACCCGCGAGAAGGAAGAGACAGAGGGGTATATTACAAGCCCCTATCGCCACCACAACATCACTAGTAGTGACGTTGTGGTGGCGATAGGGGCTTCGCCTTATTTACAAGGCAGCGTTAAGCCACTTAACGTGGCTTAACGCTCGGCTTAACGCTGCCTTGTAAATAAGGCCCCCTTTTGCGCTGTACTTAGCGTGAAAGGGGAGGGCAATGGGTGTTGCGGTGGACGTTCCACCGCAACACCCATTGATTTTGATCCTGCCCCCTATTTACAAGGGAGGTGTAAATAGGAGGCAGTGCCAAAATTAAGACCAGGGAAAACCTGGTCTTAAACAGGCGAAACAAGGAGAAATGCTTTATTTCTCCTCGTTTTTGCTGTTTCTATGTGTGCTGCCTTGTGCCATTTAAAGATTCTATGTGCAGGAAGGGACACCTTCCTGCACATAAACAATCTTCCCCTCAACGCAGACACCCTTGCACTATGGTGCAAGGGTGCCTGCATTGGTGCTAGGCTGCTAAATTTAGTGCCAGCGCAGGGGGAAACGCAGGTCTGCACCATATTGTAAATATGGTGCAGCCCTACGTTTCTGAAGTGGCGGAGCGCGGCGTTAAGCCAAGGAGGCTAACGCTGCACTCCGCAACTTCGTTGTAAATATGCCCCAGAGAAAGTCCCGGTCCACACCTGTCGTGTTGGTATTCATCCACAGTCGTGTTAGTATACATCCACAGTGATAAATTAAGTGTTAGGTCACTAGAGAAGGCAGAAGTTTATACAGGAGTCATTACTTCACTGAGGTTCAGTTCACATTTTGGCACTTGACATTGGAATTCCCTACATGGTTATGTACTAGCAGGCACTGAAGAAGGAAAAGTGGAACAGGTGCTGGAACTAGAACTTTGGAGCACATGAGTTCTAGTGCTTCGACACTGGAGAGAGTGATGAAGCGCTACAGGAAAATGGGTAGCTCCTATTTCCCTAATAGGCTCTGCGCATTGGAATAATATACCCTATAGGTTTGACATAGGACTAAGGTCGATATGTCCCTATCGAGTATATTAAACTTAATTACTTGTGCCAGCTAGCTCAGAGGCCACTAGAAACTCCTTGGATAACAAGAAGGGAGTAGTTTCTGGCAACCGCAAAACATGACCACTTTGTTTCCCTTTAGAATCGGAACATGTCCCAGAGTCGTGGAAACAATAGATAACCGTTTCACTCAGCTCAATTGTGCATGCTTAGTTTTCCTCAAAGTTACACAGAAAGAATAGACGGGCGTTTCAATAAAAGATTTATTGAACAGTCTTGTTTCTCGTGTAAGTAATATGTGCTGTTACGATCACAAGACAGTATGCAAGATAAATAATGTACAGCGTAAGCAGTAGAAATAAATAATACTGCACTAGCATTATCTTTTAGTAGATATTTACACACATAAATAACATGAACTAAAATCGCGAGTACTCATACGATGCGTACCTACGCTAGTTCTACCCCAATGTACCTAACCTGGTCTAGGTGTAGGGAGAGGTAAGAAGTAGGTGAAGTATTCCTTACTACGGTATACTAAGAGTATGTTAAGCCTAGTATGCCAAGTATGCCAAGAGTCCCTCTAGGTTCTAGTCAGCTCCAAACCTTAAGAATGAGAGAGGTGGGAATCTCTTTCCGGACTCGAACTCTAACACCCCGCGAGGGAAGTCAGATCACTGGAAGCGGGACTCTCTGCGAGCACGTATGACAGCGTCTTCTCAGTGCGTCAGGCCGGGATACGGGCTCCTCTGAAGTCGAGGTCTCCTCTAACTTGCTTGGGCAAGGGAAGGTATATTTATACCTGGAAGGTACTTTGGAATGTTAGCATTGACGTGGAGTCGGACAGAGGAAGACGTCAGGAATGAACCCTTAAGGTATAATGGTTCATACATAATAGATGAGTTCTTGGAGAAATCAATAGTCCTGTGCTGGGGGAACTCCCGAAGCTTAAGGGTCTGGTTTCTAAGAACTCGTTGTGACGTTAGGGTGGACGGATGTCGGTGACCATGCCTGTATTTGGAGTGCACAGTTAAAGCCTAAATAAGGACTGGGATTCTATGCCTATATAAGGGCAATGCGAATTGTGCCTATATAAGGACATGATTCAGGAAAACCTATATACGGACACCTAAAGCGGAATACAACACCCACTCCACTTTCGTATGTACGATAATACTAAAATGCTAAACATTTAAATGCTAAACATAAAATTGAGTACCACATGTTGCTAAAAAACATTCTAAAAGCATTGAAAAGGAGTTAAAACCGTTGAAATGCAAATGGTACTATACATTTTAAGCATTGTTTTCATTTCAAGCATATATTGAAAATAAAATGCAACTTGAAAGAATAAACAGCAAAATTTACATATGACGAAATGATTGATAAGTTGTTCAAAAATCAAAGTCATTTCATATCATGGAAATTAATAAAATTTTTAGACAAATAAGGTGACAATGTGTCCCTGGAAGTACTTTGAAGTCCGTACTATAAGAATAGTTCTACTGTAAGCAGATTGATTTGCCATGTATTTCGAAAAAGTTCAATTTTGGGAAGAGTTCCAAGTTTTGAAAACATGAAGGCCAAATTCATTGCGTCCCTGGTACACTGTGAGCTGAATCAGAGTCAGTGTATGGGTCTGGTGTAAACATGAGATCATCTATTTCCGTAGCCAAAATATCGTCTACCGAAGTTGGTGACATTTGGAACACCTCGTTCAGAATGTTAATTGCATAGAGATGAGAAACATCGCCTTCAGCAGAAGATGCAATGTTCGCGTCCGTTGTTACCTGTGTGCCTGTTGATCCATCTCGTACCTCAGCAGCAGCCGGAAGCGTCTGTGAGATCTCAATGAATGCTGTCATCAGGATTGGCAGCCTCTGGGGACAACACAGAGCATGGGCCGTTATCGGGTCCAGCAGAGTATCGACATCCGTTGGCATGACTAATGGGAGTGTTAGACAGGTGTCCAGCACACATTCTTCACCGCAAAACAGGCAGCGTAGAACAGGTAAGATGCAATCTTGCCAGATTGGTCTGAATGACAGGAACCATGTTGTATTAAGTTCCCGTAGACGAGGCATGCCCAAAAGCTGTACTATTCGCTCACGGCACTTTCGTTCAAGGAAAGCTTTCTCCACTTTGCTCGGAGTGATGTCGGCGAATAGGCTGGCCATAGCGTAATAGCAGGAATAGAAACAGAATTCCGGCAACAAGTGCTAGAATTAATGGCACACCACCAAACACCGAATGTGCAAAGTTTGGGATGATTCCGAGGACTGCCTGGAAAGGTGCTAGTAGCCCGGAACTGATGGTCTTAAATACATTTACAATTCCGCTTGTATCTGACATGTTAAAGATACGTCCTATCATTTCTACGAAATGTATAGGGCAGTTCGTATGTATTAAAGCCTGTATCTCAGCCGAAGTCCTTGCAACTTGTAGATCATAGGTTTCTTTGGCCGAGGTCAAAGGCACTGTTTGTTGTATAAGCATGGCTTTCATTCTGCTTAAAGTATCAAATCTTATAAAAGAGACATTCAACGAAGGCCACAAAGGCGACTCCCTGACTGTGTCTATTGGGGCAAACAATACTTGCATACAGCAAGTGACCCTGGAGTTGACCGTTACTAGATATGGGATGCCTGGCAAAATGCCACAGCAACTCTGATCATTCAACATGAGGTAACTCCAATTCGAAAGTTGTCCAAACGTTGGATTAATCACAGCAGCTGGTGTACCCTGCTGATGGCAGGACAAATTTGCCACAGAACCATTACAAGCCCCGTGTAAAGAAATGTCCTGACAAATTAGTGAACCGCTTAGTGCACTTCTATAGTGTGTACCGCTCAGAAACACTTCACGATCTTCACTCCTACATCTATATGTGTACGGCAAAGTCCAGGATGTCTTAATGTATTCCTTACCCAACCTTTCATATTTGCCTGCTTGCATTTGTTTGAGGCAATACTAAAACTGAAAAGTAGTCACAGGTAGAGTGATTTTGCCATGAATAAGCCATTCTGTAGCTGGTTTTTCTGCCAATGTGAATGGTAACTTTTCCAGTTTTTCAATGCTCAGCACTGTATACTTCGCTCCCCTTTGTGCCAGTTCGATCTGTTTATCAGTTAGATTGTATTCTGCAAACAGAGCCGACGTGTTGATAAAACGCCAAGGCACATAGCCCGCATGCAAAGATTGCAGCGTCCAGCTTAATAACACAATAGAACGTAACTGATATTGGCCTTGTTGTAACATGGCTAAATCTTGTTCTAGTATGTCGATAGCAGAGGATACAATGCTGTCCAATGAATATATTCTGGAGGACAAACTTGTTAACCCATTGTCTACCACAGTGAGAGTTTTCTCAAAATTAATACGATCAAGTTCACGTATTCGTTCTGCGGCCTCCATCTGTGACACCTTCCATGCTTCATTATAAGCAGCATAAATGCCGGCATATATGAAACGTTTTTGACGCGGTTTTCTTGGTCCAAGCAAGAATTCCCTAAGGTCTGCGTCTTCTTTAAGTAAGGATAAGTGTTGTTTCACATCCTTAAGTGTAGATTTCTGCAGCCAATCGAGGCATAATTTTCCTACACTGTATGTTGTTACTACCCCCGGATGTTGTCTTTGGACATATCTTGGGTCTGGCCTATGAATAGTAAAGCCCTGGGTTTTATTCAGGAATCTTTCTTGACAGTTGTTTGTGTCTGTGGGCCAGATCAACCATTTTTTCCAATCAGGATTTGTTCTGTTGAGTTGTAGTATTGTGTCAACTGTAACCGCTGCCTGTGTATTGTTATCACTTGCAGGTGTTGGTACAGAAGGTGTTTTCATGTCTTTGATCTTGGCTAACCCAAGACAAGACGTTTGTTGGACAGTGTCATTCAAAAACATTATTTGCTGAGGGATGATACATGCTCTAAATAAAGCTTCTGACCCCTGCACTTGCCATTCTTTAGTACCCCAGACAGATTTTGTGTCTATTGAGTCTTTCCAAAGGTTGTATCCCTGTCTAGACAATTGGGCTCTAAATGCTGCAGAGTAAATCTGTTTTGTATTTGTTAACATAATTTTCAGTCCTGTTTTGTTTACATTTTTATAGAAAAATGTTTCTGGGTCAGATGTATTGTATCCTGAAAAATATGGAAACTTTTTAGCAAATGTTTTTGAACTACCTTTTGGAGGTGTAGGACAATGCTCCCATTGGTTAAACATAAACACATTTCTAGGTGTTGCAGATTTATGCAAGAAATGATGACCATAGTGGTTATAGCAATACAGCTGTTCATAGTCTGATGAACCATCTAAATATTCATTATTAGAAAATGCAGCAGACCTTTCTAGATCAAACATTATGTCATTTACAGTCTCAAAGTCCCAATCATCAGAATAGGTACTGGACGAAATAAGATCACTTAGTGAAATTTTAAATAAATGTGGAATGTTCAATTGTTCCGTAGGGCCGAAGATATCGAAATCAGTTTTGTCCCACACTATACCATCCTGTATAGGAACGGCTGTGATGTTCACTGCTGACAAGTCTCTTGCTTCACGATGGGAAGACTTGTGAGGTTTCAAAAGTAAGTTCACATCTTTTCTTTCAGTGTTCACATGGATGTATCTGCCATTTATAAGCACACTTATAGTCATAACCAAAGCTAGCCAAAGCAGGAAGAAAAATATTCCAGAAATAATCCATAGTTCAATCCATGGTGAAACCAGATAAGTTTTTTCAAAAAATGAAGAAAGTCTTGTACTTGCTGTTTGAAAGTTAATGATGCTGGCGTCGTTTCAGGCTCACCCGGATCCTCAGAAAACGTATCAAAGTTAATGAAGTAGCCAGAAGCAGTTCTGTCAATTGTTGGAATTGCATCAGGATTTGTTGAAATCGCTGGAACCAGTTGATCACTTGCTACATTGGTGTAGACAGGTGTATTTGGACGAACTGTTACTTGAGTTTCAAGAGGGATGAGTTCCATAGCATTGTTGCTTAGTCCTTCATCTGTTACTGCTGAATTCTCGATAGTTATCAGTCTTTCAGTCTGAACCTCTTGGATAGTAGCGAGAGGAGTGCGTCTGCTACTAGGTCGGAGTCTACGAGGCCTACTATTTAGTATTGGCCACATACTGTGGTTTGATGAGGTCGATGGACACAAATCTTTTCTCCTTTTTTCCAGCAAGGGGTGGCAGAAGTACTGTTCTTGTTCCGTGGATAGCTAGGACAGGTACTGGTTGTCTGTAAGAAGGTCCAAATTCCTTCTTGTCCGCAATCTTCTCTCTGACTAGATCCCCAACTTTTGGGATCCAGACAGGCCTTGCTGGGACTGCCGGTTTTTCCCCAGTGGTGGTTGGCTGCAGGAACACGTTGCTTTGTTTCGATCTTAGTTCATTTAGATCCTGTAAAACAGCCAAACGATCTTTGATATCAAAGGGTTTATTTTCCACCACTGTGCCTACGTGTTCGAGGTCAGGTACCCACATTCTTGTCCCAAATAGGACCTCATATGGAGTGACCCCCCCTAGAGAACTTCTTGGCAAATTATTTAATGAGCGTTGGACCCCATAAAGATGTTTGACCCACCCATCACCCGAACCTAATACCCTAGCTGTTATAGACTGCTTTATGTCCCGGTTTTTCCTTTCCACAACAGAATTTCCCTCAGGGTGAAACGGAGAGGAGTACCGCAATGCAACGCCCAGACTGGCCATGGCTTCTTTGTAAGCCCGAGAGCTAAACGCAGGGCCCTGGTCAGAATGTAGTGTGCCTATTGCGTATGTGCCGATAAAGACTCGCAAATCTTTTATAACAGTTCGAGCGTCAGCCGAGCGCTGAGGCCATATCCATAGGAACCTTGAGCACGAATCCACTGCGACCATTATATATTTATAGTTACCGCCCCTTTGCAAGGGACCGCAGTGGTCCAGGTAAACACATGCTAATGGTTTGTCTGAAATTAACAGGGGTGTCTGCGCAGGACGTTTCACTGTGGAGACTTTCATCTGTTGGCATATGTCACATTCTAAAACATAGTTCTTGGTTTGTTTCCTAATGCCAGGCCACCAATATCTTTGCTTGAGTAAAGATACTGTTGCAGAAACACCTGCATGGGCAGAAGCTATCCTTTCATGTGCTGCTAGGATTAGTCCTAATCTACGTTCCTTGTTTGGAATTACCCTATCCCCCACTCCAGGGATTCGAGCAAAAGGAACGCTGTTCGCATCAATTACATAAGAGTACTTGAGTGGAAACTTTTTTGGTAATGCTGCACCACTGCCTTTGCTTGTAGCATTGACAGCCAACATTATCTCACTGTCTATTCTCGTTTTTGAACGAGTGATCGCAGCTACGGAAGCCGTTTGAACAGCCCCCTTTGCGGCTTCATCAGCCAATGAATTCCCTGCAACGTGAACGCCATCACGTTGATGACTCAGTGTATGGATCACGTGAGCCTTTGGTAGTTTGTTTTTTAAATGAACTACTTGTTCCCAAAGCGTTTTATGCTTTATTGTGCCACCTTTTGCATCTTTGAACCCATTTTCAAGCCAATTTTGTATATATTCATTATACGACTGAACACAGTAAAAAGAATTGCACACTATTAGTGTGGGGAATTCGCGATCTGTACTTTCAAGTGCCAGTTTGAATGCTTGTAGTTCAGCTCGCTGAGCTGTGCAATCTCCTAGAGATTGAGTTTTTGTGACCATTGGTCTGAAGATACCATTGCGCATGCGACCTTTAACGATTGCGCACGCTGCACTGTAAGCTTGCTTACTCCCCGTTGCGGGTTGTACAGATCCGTCAGTGTAAATTATGAATTCATACTGATCGAGAGGCAGAATTTCAGTGGGCAGAGGACATTCATGTTCATATTGCAGGAACGCTTGTGTTTTTATATCAGGATCAAAAACATATTCAACATCTGTTTCAGCAAGAGAATTAACCCATTGTATCCATCTAGGATGTAAAGCTTTAGCATTTGGAATGCTCGCTTTTGTGACCGCTTCTAAGGCTGGTACCCGGGTTACGACAATAATGCGTTTCCCTTGGGCTAGGGCTCTTTCTTTTGCTACAGTGGTTTGAACTGCTGTCAGAATTTTTTCAGTTGAAGTGAAGCGCATTTCTGCTTGTGTATACAAATGAGATTTGTATGCAATTAAAACTTTTTCACCCGCATTAAATGTTAAGTAGGTGAATCCGCATTGACCCGAAATTATTCAGATCACCATGTTGCATTGACTTACGCGTGTTTATAAGTGATTTGTTGCTACCATGTTAGCTTGCAGTGAACGCAAGATATCTGTGTGTTCTTGTGTCCAATTTTTCATTGAAAAATCAGGTTTGATTAATGCGTAAAGAGGTTTAACCCTTTCTGCGTAATTTAGAATGTATGTTCTTCCAAAATTTAGGAAACCCTGGATGGATTGTAAGTTTTTCAGCGTTTTTGGAGGTTGAAGCAGCGCACACTTTTCTAAAAAGTTAGCTGCCAAGCTCTTGCCTTCACTTGAAAGCTCATATCCTAGAAAGAGGACATTGAGATGGGCAATTCTGGATTTTTTGAAGTTGAATTTGTAGCCCTCAGAGGCGAAGCCCAATATAATGGTATTCACCCTGTTCAAGTGTTTCTCCAGGTCATCGTCTGTCAGATAGATGTCATCAACATATGATGGTTAGTGGAGAAGTGTGGCTCAATGGTTAGAGCGGCAGACCCTGATGCAGAGATCTGGCCCGGGACCAGGGTTCAATTCCCGCCTCGGCGGGTCTTGGACTCAATTTCCTCGGACCTGATAATTCTCGCCTCGGTGCCTATTCTAATCATGGGTCCCACTCTGCAACTCTGGGCAATAGCTTGCTTAATCTCCACAACGGCCCCACCAGCGCTGGGATGCCTGGCTTCACCTTGGGGGTGCCCAGGAGTGGACATTTCACAGGGAATAGCCAGGAAGGGTTCCACAGCGGTATGCGTATAGCGCCAGGATGCCCCAGTTGGGGTGGCAGTGCGCTTTACAAGTACGAATTACATTTACATTTACATGACAATGCCTCATTATCATAAATTTGTAGTAACTCTGTTACCCTTGCTGAGAATAACCCCGGGCTGTTCTTGAACCCTTGTGGGAGTCGACAAAATTGACGCTGGGTCCCCATTATTGAGAAAGCTGTTAAGGACCTGCTTTCAGGTGCTATGTTTTGACAAAAGAAACCATTTGAGATGTCTAATGTGGTTTTATATTTTTTACGCACAATGTTATTCATTAATGCTGTGCTATGTGCATTTTGCACTGCAAATGTTTTAGAACAAGTGTTTAAGTGTCTATAATCCAAAACTAGACGATATGTATGGTCTGGTTTGGAGACAGGAAACAAAGGATTGTTCATTGAGGAGGTGCATGTTTCAATCACCCCTTGGTATTCAAGTTGATCTAAGATCTCCCTGACCTGTTTTTTAGCTTCTTGCATTATTGGGTACTGCCTTTGTGCAGTAGGTTCATGTTTCAGATGTATTTTATGGTGAGGTGAGTCCTCATCCCATCCTACATGATTTTTATATAATGCTGGGGCCTGGGCTACTGCCCATTTCCTGGCATATGTATATTTTAGGTGAATTGGAATATGGTTGGAGAAGGCAGGCATAATAATGTCCTCGCCATGTGGGTACTGCCTGACAAATTGTGGTGGCCAGTCTTTTTCTGCTAGAAGTATGTCATAGCCCCTTGAAAGTTTTTCCCAAAAGAGTATTTTCACCTGTCTTGGTATATCTCCCTCCATTCGGAGTGTTATTTCATATAACTTTTGTGGAGTACTAACCCTGGTGTCTACAGTCTCTACTGTGATGTACTCATTCAAGTCCACCATCTCCAGAAGTTCCTTCAGGTTCTGGCGAGCTATTGTGACTTCTGCTGCACTGTCCAGCATTGTCTGAGCCCATTCTCCGTTCTTGAGTTGTGTTCTCAGTATCCTCGGCATGTCTGATCTTCAGACCTGCTACCTTCTTTTTGGAGAATTGAGGTTTTGTTTTATTTTTTGGAGCGTGTTTATCTTCCTTGGATTTCACGCGTTCTTCTTTATGCTCTGGCCGTCCTCTTCTTTCCGATGTCTGTGACGATATCTGAAAGGTACGAGAGGAACGTGTATCAGTATCTTGATACCTGTCAGGTTTTCTTAAATTATCCCTATTCCTGAGGTTATACCTCCTTTCAGAGGGCTCCTTTTGAGGAGACCTACCTCAGGATTGAGAACGTTTCTTGTTTGAATTTTGTCTATCAGTTTCCCACTTCTTTTTAGAAGATGTAGGAGTTTGTTTAATAGAGTCCTTCTCAGGACTTTCAGATAGTTTTGGCTTCACTGGTCTTCCACCCAAACTATCTCTGCCTAATTCTGCATAAGATTGTTCTATTATTCTGGGTAGTTCTGTTTGATATTCTGTAACATCGAATTCTCTTAATCGTTGGCGGATCGCCACTGCTGCTGCCTCCCTTTAATATTAGATAATATTATTGTTGAGACCTGGTCGTAATTTTTCAGTAATTTCATACCTAAATTTAGAGCAGGGTCTGCCCCGTATTCGTTTTGAATTTGTTTCAGGACATCTGGTATTACTGCAATTGATGGAACACCATGTGTTTTAGTATAGATGGCAGCAAAGACTGAGCCCCAAGTGGTGCAGTCTTCCAGTTGTGGTGTGATCCCCATTGGTAAACAGATTGTTAGGATTCTGTGTTTCTCATAAGGGCTAGTATTAGGAAATACTGCTTCGATTTGAGTAATTTTTTGAGCTATCCAGAATGGAATTTGCTCACGTTTTGTGGGCATTTTACCCATGACTGCGTATAAAGTCTGTGGTGTAATTTTTAGTGTAGTCCTCGGTTGAGGGGCCTGATTTGGAATGGTCAATGGTGGTTGGACTGTGAAAGTCTGCATGACATATTGGACCAATTGTCTGTATATTTTTATTAACTCTGTAAGTTGAGTAAGTAATTCCTCATCTGTCATTATATCCAGTTCAGGATGAGGAGTGTAGCCGGCTAGAATCGGCCATGTTGCTCCTGGTCTACCTAGTGGACAGAGCCTGGTAATGTTTCTGTGATGTTTTAGGGCGCCTTTAAACCACAGCTGATGTTCCTGGTATGTTAGTGGAATTTCAATATCCTCGAAAGGAATATATTCCTCTGGTGGATCATCTTCTTTGTAGAAGTGAAACAGGTGTGTTACTGAATTTAATTCAGGGAATACTATCCATGAATAGAATACCTCTGTCTGAAATGATTTGTGTGCCTTTATCACGAAAACTGCTCCACCGCCTCTTGGTGGTAGGCCGTGTTTTATAAGTTTTAAAGTGATGGCTCTTCTTAAGTTTGGATGGATGTCTATAACACCCTCCTCGGTTCCGTCTAAACCTGTAAAGTTGAAAGCTGTTACGACTGGGTCAGCCGCAGCTCCACCGTTCTCGGTGTCAGGCATTTGTTTTTTGAAAAATGTAGAACAAGTTTCAAGGAAACAAAAGATAAGGTGCACAATATTTTGGAACACTGTATCCTTCAACGTTGAACAAACCAAACAGCTAATATATAGGGTGCTTCCCTATTTAGCTTCGGCGGATACTTAACCCTGCCCACTCCAGACGTCTTATGGAGTATATGGGTAGGGGTCTCTGAGAGAAGAAGCACATCTGAGTTACTAAGTATCTAGCGTTAAATTACTGCCTTACCAAACCGCTGGGCGCCATGTAGTGTAGCTCCTATTTCCCTAATAGGCTCTGCGCATTGGAATAATATACCCTATAGGTTTGATATAGGACTAAGGTCGATATGTCCCTATCGAGTATATTAAACTTACTTACTTGTGCCAGCTAGCTCAGAGGCCACTAGAAACTCCTTGGATAACAAGAAGGGAGTAGTTTCTGGCAACCGCAAAACATGACCACTTTGTTTCCCTTTAGAATCGGAACATGTCCCAGAGTCGTGGAAACAATAGATAACCGTTTCACTCAGCTCAATTGTGCATGCTTAGTTTTCCTCAAAGTTACACAGAAAGAATAGACGGGCGTTTCAATAAAAGATTTATTGAACAGTCTTGTTTCTCGTGTAAGTAATATGTGCTGTTACGATCACAAGACAGTATGCAAGATAAATAATGTACAGCGTAAGCAGTAGAAATAAATAATACTGCACTAGCATTATCTTTTAGTAGATATTTACACACATAAATAACATGAACTAAAAATGAGAGTACTCATATGATGCGTACCTACGCTAGTTCTACCCCAATGTACCTAACCTGGTCTAGGTGTAGGGAGAGGTAAGAAGTAGGTGAAGTATTCCTTACTACGGTATACTAAGAGTATGTTAAGCCTAGTATGCCAAGTATGCCAAGTATGCCAAGAGTCCCTCTAGGTTCTAGTCAGCTCCATACCTTAAGAATGAGAGAGGTGGGAATCTCTTTCCGGACTCGAACTCTAACACCCCGCGAGGGAAGTCAGATCACTGGAAGCGGGACTCTCTGCGAGCAGGGATGACAGCGTCTTCTCAGTGCGTCAGGCCGGGATACGGGCTCCTCTGAAGTCGAGGTCTCCTCTAACTTGCTTGGGCAAGGGAAGGTATATTTATACCTGGAAGGTACTTTGAAATGTTAGCATTGACGTGGAGTCGGACAGAGGAAGACGTCAGGAATGAACCCTTAAGGTATAATGGTTCATACATAATAGATGAGTTCTTGGAGAAATCAATAGTCCTGTGCTGGGGGGAACTCCCGAAGCTTAAGGGTCTGGTTTCTAAGAACTCATTGTGATGTTAGGGTGGACGGATGTCGGTGACCATGCCTGTATTTGGAGTGCACGGTTAATGCCTAAATAAGGACTGGGATTCTATGCCTATATAAGGGCAATGCGAATTGTGCCTATATAAGGACATGATTCAGGAAAACCTATATACGGACACCTAAAGCGGAATACAACACTTATGGGGAGGGAGGAGATAGGGTGGGAAGGAGGAGATAGGGTGGGAAGGGGGAGGTCTGCCCCTGGTCTAATCATGGTTGCCGGTGCCTCTGGTTCGTCTTCAAAGGAGAGAAGGTTAGGCAAGAAAATCTTGCACTGCCCATATTTAAAAGCAACATTGACTCCAATTGCACATCTATGTGCATGTGACTACGTCATTGGGCTTTAAGCAAGTAAAATAAAAACCATAATAGAAATTATAAAAATATGTAAAGTGCTTTGGAAGAACTGAAGATGGAAATAGCAGATAGAAGAAAAGCAAGCACTATAATGATATTTACAGTAAATCAGTGCACCTTAAATATAGGTGTGAATGTATGCATGTATGTATGGGGTATATAGATCGAATATGCCGCTTTATTCTGCATGCTTTTTCCCCGATGCAATTACAACGCGGTCGTTATGTTATGTTATCGGATTTGTAGAGCACATGGCTGCCCCAGTGACGGGGCGTCCCAGCGCTAGATCCGCAGGTACTAACCAAGGAGTGGGGAGTGACAGATGATTAATCAGGAAAGAGCCAGGTCTTAACTGCCCTCCTGAAAACCTCATGGTCCTGTAGATTCCTGATAGTGCTAGGGAGGGCATTCCAGAGGGATGAAGCTAAGACTCGGAACAAGTGGCCTCCCGCCCGGGCTCTTTTGACACGGGGAGTGCATATCAGGTGTTGGTTCGAGGAGCGGAGGGCACGGTCCAGTACATAGGGGACGAGAAGATTGACTAGAATGAATGGGGCTTGGGTGTAGAAAATTCTGTGAGCTATGCACAGAGATTTGAATTGAATTCTCTTTTCAATCGGGAGCCAGTGTAGCTTCTGTATGTATTTGGAAGTAGAACAAGATTTCGGGAGGGCAAAGAGGGAACGGGCAGCAGCGTTTGGCACCCTCTGTAAACTATTAATGCCTGCCTTATTGGCACCCAGGTACAGAGAGTTTCAGTAGTCCAATCTTGAAAGGATAGTAGACTGGATGATGGTCTGGCGGGTTTGAGTGTCAAAAAACCCGAGCAGCGGCTTCAGACCGCGTAAGAGTCCAGAACAGCTGCCAGCCACTGATTTTGTCTGTGCCTGAAAAGTAAGTGCACCGTCTAACCACACGCCCAGGTTTTTTACGGTATCCTTGGGGGTGGGAGAAACTCCCAGTGCGGCAGGCCCCCATTGATTGCTCCAAAGATGCGTATCCCTTCCTACCAGGAGGATCTCTGATTTAACTGCATTCAATTGCAGGCAGTTGGCAGTCATCCATTCCGCGATAGCCAACATATTATTTTGGAACTTGGTAATGTGTTGGTCAGAGGTGTTGGATAGCGAGATCACAAGCTGAGTATCATCAGCGTATGAGACCAGGGAGAGACCCCTGCTTTTTGCAACTTCTGCCAGGGGTTGAACATAGATATTAAATAATGTCGGGCTCATGGCTGAGCCCTGAGGAACCCCATAGCGTATGAGCTGCTTCAGGAAGCTGTAGGGGGGAGAAATTACCTGAAAGGATCTGCCTGATAGAAAGGCCACGACCGCGTTGTAACAACGCATACCATTACCCCGCAAATCGTAAAAACTACTTGCTCTAGGGGGGACGCTGGATGTTGGAATAGTATAATTTACTATTCCAACTCCAGTATGTGCAACAGTAGGGAAGGTGTTGGATTTTAAATCCAACACCTTCTGCCCCCTCCGCAAGTTGTTGTTCCGACTTGTGGAGTAATGGTATGCGTTGTTACAACGCGGTCGTTGTAATGACCGTGTTGTAATTGCATGCAGGGAAAAGGATTTGTGGTAAACGATGTTTACCATATAGATCATAACTAGCCAAAATTGAAGCAAAGCCCAGAAGAGGGTCAAAGGCAAATATCAGTGGCGGCTGGTGACATTTGAAAGTGGTGAGACGTATAAGTTGCGGGCAGCACATTGTGGCGAGCGAGCGTAGCGAGCCAGCCTAAGCGTATGAAGGGGTGTTCGGCGGGCTTCTCCCCTCGAGAAAATTTTGAAAAAAGAGCGGGCAAATGGTATATTTTCAAGGACGTTTCAGAAAGCAAGAATGTTAATAATGCAATTGGGAAAGTGTAGCAATTACATCAATAAAGAGATTTTGTATGATAATATAATGTAGGTTGCTGCTTATCAATATAAACACAAATCTTCATAGCAGACTTTGAGATAACAATGCTAAGTACCTCATAGATTTCTTTATTTATTGATATCTTTAGAAATTAAGTATTTTGAGGAAATACAAGCTATTGTGATTTGTTGCACTGGACATAGTGAGACAGCAAGCAATAAACATTAACAGGTAGTAGGGCACCCTACAAGGCACTGTACGTCTCATTAAGAGCAGCCAACCATAAAGTGAACATTAAACAGATTGAATTTAAGCATAATACATCATACACAATTAATTTCAGTGTCTCCAATATCTATACAGCAGATACGAAACAACTGAGCAGGTCACAAACGAGCAGCATTCAAGAAATGGTCACAAACTATTCAAGAAATGTTAGGATTAACAAATTGATCACTTTTTGTAGAGAAAATCAGCACGTCTCTCTTTAATAGCTGCAAACTTCTCAATCACTTGAACATTAAACTCTGGGATTCTTTTAACAAGGTCTCTCGCTATAGAGAGCATTGCCAAAGCATTCAGTCTTTCCTCAATCATGGTGTTCCTCAGGAAAGTCTTAATTCTGTTCAAAGTGGAAAAACATCGTTCCGCCTCTGCTGTTGTCATCGGAGTGGTAATGACTATTTTTAGTAAAGCCACTGTCTCTGTAAGTGACTTTTCCATATTAAGGTTCTGAATTAAAGCAATCAAAGAAATGGCACCAGTGGCCTGCCGATATACTTGCATTCCATACAGCACAGTTAATTCAGCTCTCAGATCCTCTTTGTTGAGCATAGGGTAAGCTTCCACAGCCTTATTCAGTGCTTGCTCAGGGAAGGAATTATCATATTTTGCAAAATTATCACTTTGCAGTAATGTGGCACTCACCAAATGCTTTGTAAAAGAAAAACGATCCTTTGCCTGCACAATTATAGTGTCACATATCTCTTTTGCAATTCGGACCAGACTGCTGATGTTTTTTCTGCGGTTAGAGAAACTAGAATCATTTGGCAGTCTGCTATCTAAATTGTCAACCCCTTCTCTGACTTTTTTCATGCTGGTGACAAAGTCGGTGGTAGCTCTTTCCACAAAGACAGTATCTATTTCACGTTTTTGTAACTGGTTATGTAGTGTGTCATCATGAGGCATTATTTCATGCATGAAACAAAAACAGAAAAAACTGGAACTCCCTGTATTGTAAAGTTCTAGCAAAGCCACGGGCCTCATTCCGACTTTTGAATTCAAAGTCATCATTGGCTTCTATGGTGTCGAAACATTTCTCAATGTCAACCCTATATGGGTATATTAGGCTGATTGTACGTATGTGAAAATTCCAACGAGTTGGGCCTCCCTTTGGAATCCTTCTGTTGACAATCGTCTGAAGTACCTCCGTTCTTTTGGGGGAACGTGAGAAGAATGCTGCCATTCCTCCTACATCCATAAAGAATATTCCTGCCTCAGAGATCTTTCCTACTGCTTGTTGCATAATAAGAATAGATTGGTGGGCATAACAGTGCACATAATGGGCATTAGGGTACACATCTCTAAAAAAAATCTACTCCACTGGAGATTCCACTCATTACTGAAGCACCATCATAGCTTTGTGCAATCAGTTTTTGTTTTTGAGTCTGCTCTGGAAAAATCAAGTTTAGTTCATGTAGTATAGCTGAAGAAATGCTTTCTGCTCTAGAGTCTCTTAAATGTGTTAAACCATAGAACCTCTCCACAACTTTGCTGCCATTGTGAAGGTACCGAAACATCAATACAGACTGTGTTTTAGTGGCCACATCAGTGGTGTCATCAGCGTGAATAGCCACAAAGTCGTGTTTTTCAACTCTTGTGTACGATATAGCTTTTTACAATCTCTAGCTTGCACTCAAGCACTTCATTTTGTATTATTTTAGAGGTGCCCTTGAAGACTGTAGCACTTGCTAGATGTGCTTCCATTTCACGGTCTATGCTTGCTATTAAATCCACAAGGCCTCTGAATATACCAGGATTTGAGGAACTTTGAGATTCATCATGCCCTCGTAATGCCAGTTCAAAAGCACCACAGAAAGGAATGCAATCAATTATTTTTGATTGTATGTGTCTTTTACTATCAACTGCTTCATTGTGTTTCTTTATTGATTTGCGGTACGCGTCGCTTATGTGGGCTTCAATCGGTGTGTCTCCCAACATTCCCAGTCTCATCAGGTTTTCCATATGGATTTTTGTTTGTGCATGCTTCTTTATTTTATCTGACAAATGCTTCAAGTCTGTTACTCCTTTTTTGTCCAAGGAATTTCACCACCAAACAGCAAGCTTGGGAAGCAGAACAGAGAATTTGTTGTAGTACACCCTGTAAGCCAATCAACTTTTGTGTACCATGTGTTTGAGAATGAACGTGTGTAAATCTTCCCTCTGTCAAGGGAACTTTGTTGTAGGTTTAGGTCTGGCCGGTGAGGTCCTAATTGTTTTACAATTAGTTTCTCTTCAAGTTTCAGTCCAATGAACGACTTTGCAAGTAGTTGCTCTACTGTATTCATGGTGTCTTACCAATATTAAAGTTACCTGTCAATAATCAAAGTAAAATGTATGAGGTTTGGTGCAAATACATCATATTTCTGTATAAATGCATATCTTGTGCATTATCGCAATATATCCCTAACAGTTCCCCTTCGCACAATATGTCTGATAAAAATATAGCCTTATAGCCTGCTCCCTCTGTGTGCCACACTGGTTGCGAAGGCACTCAAGCAGACATGTATCCTAAGCCACAGGTGAGGGCCTATTACAAGGCAAGAGAGAAGGCCTTTAACAACCGGTATCGCCAGAGGCAGGTGGGCGGTAAAAGGCTATTATTACATTCCATCCAATGACGGTAGAATGTTTCAAATGAAAAAGAGGGAAACAGAGAGTCAAATATTGGGAGCAGAAGGCTTACACCAGCTGTTATTATCCCTGACCCAATTCATTGTCTTCAATCGAGCGCTCAACATTCAAATTGATCTTTGATATTGATTACACAGTTATCAAATTGATACTGATGTGCATGTAGACGCCACCCTCCATGTAGACAACTTACATAGCCCTTAACTACAATGTAAAAAAATATAGCATCAGCTTCCTTACCTTAAACGCTGGGGTTGTTGACTGTGTTGTAGAGGCGCAAGAGCAGCAAAGGAGGTTGGCGCCTCTTCTTCTTTGCCCAAAAATTAGGTAAAGTTCACCAGACTGAGGCTTTACCAGATGCTGAAAAGCAAAATATAACAAAATGTAGTCGTGTCAACCAAACACATAGGCGCCATTGCGTTTCCCCTTGGCTGTTATTCGAAAGATTTCAGAAAAGTTATTAATACATTCAGCACATTTAAATAAAGAATAACATGCATTTTAATGGACATGGGATGTAATGCCAAGAACCCGTGTCAATGCATAAAAAAACTGCATAAAAGTCATGGAGCGTAATGAGATAAGCATCATGTTGTGACTTGTATGGCACCAGTCGTGTTATATCTAATGTGCATCATGAATTTGTGTTGCATGGTATTTTAGAGGCAGCTCCACAGTCCGTATTTTGATCCGAGAAACAAGACACACTTGCTATGCTGCATGACTCAGTGGTGTGTTTCCGTACTACTGTGGCTCATTAATGGGGCATATTATCTTCTAGCACTACACAGTATTTGTGTGATAATCCAACCAGTATACAAATGGCTAAATGCCAAAAAAGGACTTTGCAATCAACACAGATGCCACTAAATTGACATTTACATGAAGAAGGATTTCAATTTCATCAGAGTGCACAAAGCATGTAAAAAAATCCCTTTAATGCCCACACCAATTAAGTATATAGACTGATGGCAAAGATCAGCTTAATTATTTTCCGTTTTTAGTTTAGGAGTTGTAGATTTATTCAGGCACGCAGAAGGCAGAGGCCAGTGAGAAAGTGATGCCCCCTTGAGCAGTCTAAATGGAATAGTCTCCGTAATCAAAACCACATAGCACATCAAGCTTTGATTACATAATTGCTAAGTTGCTAAATTGGTCGGTAATGCTATCAAAAATCAATTCGAGTTAATTTCAGTTATGATAGACCATGTTTTTAAGTGGTATAGCAATTTAGAATGAAATTGTCTTTTGAAAAGCCTAAGGTGATGCATTATGTTCACGACGTTTCTGAGAAACAATGTGTGATAAGGGGACAGCGGATCAGGCCTGAGGGTACACGGTGTCAGCGGTCAGTCACTGCGGCAGTGCACACTGGGCACTGACGCTGGAACTAGGATCTGCCATCGCTCGCCCATTGCTGTTAGACTACTGCAGAAGAAATAGCCTGGCTGCCCCCATACATAGACTTCAAAGTAGAATAAGAATACAAATGAAGAGCTTGTAGATATGCAATTAATCTCCAGAAATACTGTATAATGAGAAGCCTGGTGCAGCAGCCGCGGAAATGTCCACCACTTGAGCAATTTCGCTGGGTAAATGAATATTTACAATGACTGAGTGACCTAAAATAGCACTAGAAACGTCTCGGACCTTGTTTTATTTGAAAATGTGCTGTTATAGAAGAACCTCAAACTCATACTCCATCAGGCTGTGACCGAATTACCAAACAGTTTTATCTTAAAATAGCACATGATAGCACTATCAGACCAAAGACTCTCTTATTTTCAGTCAAAGAGTAATTAATGGAAAAACACGATCTTACTCAAATGCATAAACTGTAGAGACCGGGGCGAGAAAATGTCAATTTCAAAAGGTTTTGGACCACTGGACTGGGGAACCGCGCAGCTCGCGCCACAACGGTGGTCGTGGAAGCTGTCCCTTGCACTCCGCGGGGCAGAGTTGGACGAGCTCCTGGTGGGTTGCTTCCCTGGCATTCTTTACCTGCACAACCTCCTGTACCCCATAGTTGTTCTGGGAAGGATTTGAGGTTCTTGTTCATTGCGGTCTCTCTCTTTAAATTCTTTGAACAGGAATATGCTGCATCTAACAGTGGTACTGCGTTTGGCCATCATTTAGATTTTGCCTTTATCCTCCATTGCTTCCTGGATGGATTTCTCTAACCAGTACCAATTCCCTCATTCCTATGCGAGAAAGGTGAAGCTCTGGATCCCCCGCTTCATGTTGTTAAGTCACCGTGGCTACAGGCTAAGCCTTGGCACTGCCTTGGAGCGACCTCCCGTGGCTTGGAGACAGCATCAGTGAGTGGAACCGAGCCATGCCATGCTATGCCTTAGTGAAGGTTGTGCGCGATCTGTCTGATAGTATGCACAAAAGGGCGCGCAAAGTGCCTGCGAAGTGAGCGGCCGCTCCCCCCAACTGTATCTGTGGGGTGCGCACATTGCAACGCCAGCACCAATACTTACTACTAGTATACTAGTGGAACTCTGGATTTTGTTAATCCATTAATATCGATGTTGTGTGATGTGTCACTGTCAGGGCCAAGCTGAGGCTAATGTCCACTGCCCGAGGATGGAGGTGGGCAAAGCAGCTGAAGGTCTGCTCTGATTAAGACCAGACCACCCTGACTTAGATTAAAACAAAATCAGATGCTCTGGGTCACAAATGACCGTGGTCCTGTTGAAAGCACCGGAGAGGGCGGGTCCAGTCTTGAAAATCCAGGACCTGAATTCCCTCGTTCTCCTTGTGTTGGTGGTCGGCCAGTATCTTGATGCTGAGAGCCTGCCAAAGCATCTCTAGAGATACAGCATCGATTAAAAAATCAAAATGACTAGAAGAATGATATTTTAAGAGTTGTGTTGTATGCGTTCAGCCACGCTGCTGTACATACCTCTGATGGCCATAGCAGGGCAGTATGGAGTTGTCATGTTCTAGTGTTGCAGCGAGGACTGTGCGAATTCCCAGGTTTAAAATGAATGAGCGGATCAGAGGCAGGAGAATACATATTCTCGTTATTTAAATTAAAGATCAGCGTTTAGCTAGAGCACACATGCACCTCTATCTATTTTTAGTGAATATGTCTATAGAACTGTTACGTGTTCCCTGATAAAGTCTAAAACATCCAACATGTACACCTATTGTCTTAAAGATCGATGAGATGATAAGATTGACGATTATGACTCATGTCACTCACGGACCCGTGTCTGTGCGACTCACTCTCTCGACTATTAGTGCAGAGGAAGGTTGGCCGATTTGCCCAGCAACGGCAGAATGACCAATCACTGCATGGCTTAACAATAAGCCATTACACTGATTGGCCATTGCAACGGCCCTCCCACCCCGCGGTGCCAAGTCAGGCCTGCGGCTGCCTCCTGCTAGTGCGACACTAGACTGGCAACCGCGCTCTACATGCAGCAGCCAATCCAGACGCTGCTCGCTTACAGAGAGCAGCGCCAGTATTGGGGTGAGCAGGCAAACTTGCCGCTCATTTAGTGACTACTGGGGTCTGCAACTTTGGGCAACCCCCAGTCACCGATGTGCATGCTGCAGAGAAATCACTGTGCGCATGTTGGGTTCCTGGCCAGGGAAAGGCAGCCGGCCAAACCCAACATGAGCACTGCCGTCGTGCCGCACTCATTATTTGCTGACGGTGCGTGCCGCTCGGCTCATGTAACTGTTGTCACGTGATGTGACGCCGCGCGCGACCCGAGCGCGCTGGTTTAAATTATTTATATAATTTCAACTTTCAAACTTTTAAATATGTACTTTATTTCAAAGTTTGAAAGTTGAAATGGTATAATAATTATAAGTGGGGCAACGCCCCAACGCCCTAACGCAGAAACCGCCACTGGCAAATATACAGCCAATGGGTGATTGGAGAGATAGCTGGGCTCTGGTCTGAGAGTGGAGGCGGACTATTACTCTGTTGTGATGTAATGTTCTTTAAATAGGTGTGTCTTCTATTCTTTCCTAAAATGGATCATGGTTTGTCATCCCTGATGATTATCAGAATATTGAACCAATTCATGTTGTAATTTCTCATGATTAGGAATAGTGCATCTCTAAGAGGGTATATCCACAAGGGCATGGCCGCTTCTACGTTCGATGGACAGCAGGATCGCTGTTATGTCCTTGATCACATGGACCTCGGGTGGGGCTCAATGTGAAAGCCACACCCAGTCCAGAACTCTCTTCTTGCTTAGGAGAGGGCCTCTGAGACCAGCTCTTGGGTGTGAATCAGTATAGAAGCCACACCTGATTTGCACCTGTCTGCTTGCTTTTGAGACATCTGAACAGGAGACAGCACCATCTCATCAGGCTCCAGCCTTTCCGACTCCAAACTGGTCGATCCCAAATATGAACCGTTTTCCTGTAGCGCTTCATTATGCTCTCCAGTGTCGAAGTGCTAGGACTCATGTGCTCCAAAGTTCTAGTTCCAGCCTCTGTTTCACAGCTAGTACATAACCATGTGAGGAATTCCAATGTCAATTTCCTAAATGTGAACGGAACCTTAGTGAAGTAATGACCCCTGCGTAACCTACTGCCTGCTCTACTTTAGTCATCTAACACCTAATTCATCACGTGACTAAGACTGTGGATGTATACCGACACGACAGGTGTGGGCCAAGAAGCAATTATTTGATAAACTATTCTTCAAAATTGTTTCTTCACCATTGTTCTGTGGAGCTCTGTAACTGCGTTGAGCACTGCGCCATCCACACTTTTTCACTTCATGCTTTGCATTGTCACAACTGTGTCTGTTTCCAATATACTGATTATTCAGATACCATTGGGTTAAGTGAGTCCTTGTTAGTAATAATAATGTTTGAATGTTATGATGCATATTTCCACCATAAGTTGCTCTCTTGCTTGTAAGAGGAACCATTGCCACTCTATTTTTGTTTGTGAAAAGTTACAGGACAAGTTTCATTATATGCTGATATGCTGATTGAGGCACGTACAGGAGATGACTGGTAGATGTAGAGGGATGATGCTGACAAGATGTGGAATTTCTATGCTCGTTAGATCTTGAGAGAAGAGCAAGAACGCAATACACTACAATAAGCCAATATATAATATGATTTCCTATTGATAATTTGTTGAGTAATCCACTGACCATGATCACTGAAACAATTACTGATCAGGGGACACAGGTAGAACCTTAGAGGATGCTCTGTGAATGTGCTCTAGTGAGGTATTTATTCCAACAATGCACATTCTAGCTACGCTCCATGAAAAGAAAAAAGCTTGTACTTTCTCTCAAATGGTCACATGTAGAGGTTTGCATATGCAAGTGCTATTCTGAAGCTCATGGCTGTTCCGCTTGTCTGGAGCTAATAGACATTTTCTGCTGTTTTTGTAAAGTATAAAGTGCAATAATTGTACCAGGAGATCAAATGAATTGAGGAATTTACATACTGCATTAATCTAATCAATCTGATAATTGCCAATGTACAAGGATCCAGATCATGGTCAGAAGTGACGTTGGATATAATGTTTTCCAATAACGAGTCTTGTTGTTTAGAAATCTGTGGCATATTTAATGAAGTTGCACTTATCTTTTAAGTAAAAAAGAAAGCAACCACAAAATGGTGATTTTTATGGTTATATGAATGTCTGGATAACATTTATAGGTTATTAGGGTGCTAAATGCTGGTGTTCTGGACAAACTAGAGGTTGGAAAATGAAAACAAATCATCATGCCTCTCATATTGCCTGGTGTCAATGTTGTGCTTAAACTTGCTCTTGGGGCCTCAAAAAGGTTTCAGGCAGTTGTCTGGTGAATTCATCTGGTAGTGTTGGTGGTTCTGTATCAACATAGATCTGCCATTATCAATGGGTTTGATAACAATCTTGGTGTTGTCTCGTCAATCCAATTAACTCTTTTTTTAACAAAATAAAAAGTAATTCTAGCTTCTTCTTGCATTAGGCAGTAAAATTATGTTTATCGAGTCTTGAAAAAAACTGCAGTGAGAGATCTCACAAACATGGGATATAGAATTGGTTGGTAATTCCTAAAAAGGTTTTAATCTTGTCATTCTATCCAGTTGCTGCAGTTCATTGCCTGATTATGGGGGTTGAATCACATTTGGGCTTGAGTCCCTCTGCTCAAGAGTCTACCTCTCATGTTGATACCGTGCAAAGAAAGATTATCAATTAAGCGTGATTTGGTGCCATTGCCCCTTGTCGGTAGCACAAGTTTAATGTCACTCTGTAAGAATCACCTATTCATCGACCACCTCATGGAAATCATTACAGCAAATGCCTCCCCCCACTCCAATGATATATTCCTAGGAGACTTTAATCTTCACTGGAATGACCTAAATGACATTCAGGTCAACATCCTAAAAGATTTCTTAGCAGACCAATCACTTACTGAAGCCTGCACTCTACCAACTCACACTAAAGGCTCCACGCTTGATTGGATCATCTCAAAGGAAATGGCGGTCAGGCTAACCTCAATTGGTCCTTGCGACTGGTCAGTCAATCAATAAATCAATCAAATGATTGATTGATTGACTGGTCAGACCACCACGCTATTACCTTCCTAATACCGGGTGTACATAAGGAAAGATCAGTGCAATTAGTGAAACCGATACATTTGGCTCAGGGACACTAAAAGCCTAGACTATGAGAAGCTGGCAGCTGGACGCGAGAAGGATCTCCCCCCAAGCTATCTAATGCTAGCGATCTTACAGAGCACTACAAATCAACAATGTCTGACATAATTGACTCTCTAGCTCCGCTTAAACTAAAAAGAATTCAGGTTAACAAGAGCATTCGCAAATCAAAAAAAGAATTCTTTAGATTGGAACTGGAGAACGCTACGAATAGACCTCGTAAGCTCTTTGAAATGGTAAAACAACAATTGAACAAACTGGCAAAAACCGCTAAAGAAGCAACAAAATCCCTAATGAACTGTGATGAGTTCTCATCCTTCTTTGCAACCAAAATCAACTCCCTGGCAAACGAGCTGAAATTCCGCCGCAAGCGCCCGTTCTCTTCCTCTGGCGACACAAACCAACGTCTCCACTCACCTCCGCCAGGCAGCACCCAAAAACCAAGCTCACTGGTCTACCTTTGACCTACACGATGACCATATCATTTCAGAAATTCTAGCATCCATAAAACCGAACAACCACTTCAATGACCCGCTCCCTCCAACTGCTTGTCCGCAAGCAACCAATTTATCATACCTATCTGGACTACAATAATCAACGCTCCTCTAACTCAAGGGTCTATACCTGACTCTCTAAAAGCTGGTCAAGTCATCCCCATCTTAAAACAACCCACACTGAATCCTGCTGAACCGAAAAATTTCAGACCTATATCCAATATTCCTCTTCTAGCAAAAGTTCTCGAGAAATGTGTGCAACAACAACTTAGCCAACACATCGCCAAATTCAACCTGCTAGACGTATGCCAATCTAGTTTCAAGCCAGATCACAGCACTGAAACTACTATTTTCCATATAGTAGATGATGCCCTTCAAGCCCTAGACCAAGGCAAAACCTGTCTCTTAATTCTTTTGGACCTATCATCAGCGTTCAACACAGTTAACCACGAGAAGTTACTAGAACGTCTTGAAAATAGGATGGGATTAAGGGGAACCGTCCTCGAATGGTTTAAATCCTTCCTTCGTAACTGCTCCCAAAGATTCTTAGTTAATCGAAAGCTATCCTCTCCTTCTCCGATTGCGTTCGGAGTCCCCCAAGGTTCAATTCTCTCCCCTACTCTTTTCAACCTCTATCTGGAACCGTTAGCTGAAATACTGCGTATCGCCAACACCTCTTTCCACATGTATGCAGATGACACACAGATCTACATCAAATCTCATCCCTAGAAGAGATCCAAACAATGAACGAGGCTCAAAAGCTAACTGTACAATGGCTTGCTAGCAACCAGCTCAAACTGAATGCTCAAAAAACTGAGGGGCATATTAGCAAGACCCACGTTAAAATTATCGCCGTTTTAGCGGCAGGAAACTGCCGCTAAAACGGCGATAATGGGCTTGCTAATATGCGTTATAGAATTCCAATAGAAGCCCAGGTTAGATGTGCAGGACATCTAACCTGGGCTTCTATTGGAATTCCATAACGCATATTAGCAAGCCCATTATCGCCGTTTTAGCGGCAGTTTCCTGCCGCTAAAACGGCGATAATTTTAACGTGGGTCTTGCTAATATGCCCCTGAATTCTTACTAATCTCTCCTCCTAAAAGTTCCACAGACATACTTGAATGGACCAAATCGATCACCGCTCTGAACTGCACCCGACCATAGTGGACTCAGCCAAATCACTAGGAATCACACTGGACAAGAACTTGAATATGAGAGCCCACATCAACACACTGGCCAAAAATGCAAGTTTTCACCTGAGCTACCTGAGAAAACTAAATCCATTCCTAGATACATCGGACCTTAAAATGGCAGTACAGGCACTAGTTATCTCTAAGGTCGAATACGGATGCTCAGCCCACTCTGGCCTACCCAAGATCTCAACACCTTCCCTAAAAGCTTGTCTCAATGCAGCCGCAAGACTCGTAAAAGGTTAAAAAAAAATCGATCACTTCTCTCCGCACCTCAAGGCGCTGAACTGGCTTCCGTACGAAGCCAGAATACAACTCAAATTGGCCTGTATCACACACAAAGCGTTACACTCTAATTCTCCAGCGTATCTCGCCCAGAAAATCGTGGTTTCCGTAGGAGATAGGCACTCCCGGTCTGCCAGGGTTTTTGTTCTGAAACCACCACTGTTCAGGAAGAAGAAAACATACAACAGAGCTTTCTCTGGGGCCGCACCCAAAATCTGGAACTCGCTGCCACCTAACGTCAGAAAAATACCTTCCTTGTCATAATTCAAAAAGGAAGCTAAGACTTTCCTAGTGAGCAAATTCCTTCCATAAACACTCTCAGCACATATACAGCTCAGCGGCCTAGTAATATGCTCTCTTCTTGATCTCTACCCGTGTATGCCAGTCTGGATTTCATTGATGTAGCCTACGCAATGTCTTGTACCATAGTTGTTGCTATCTCTTTCTGCTTCATTCATACTTCCCTGTCACTTTAAGGGGCAGAGGCTGGTGCTGTGCAGTCTGCCTCTGCTCCCGCTAACATTTGTTTATCTCCCTTAAGTGTACCCAAGTGTCTCCTTTAAGTGTACCCAAGTGTACCCCTATTCCCTCTCATTGCATTAATCTGTTTATCCTGGCAAAACGTTCTGATGATCGTCCGTTCCGAATCTTGCAAACAACAACTTGTTTAGCCTTGTAAAACGCTCTGATACCTTAACGGGTCACGTTCGCGCTCTATAAAACACTAAATAAATAAATAAATACTCTGCTTGAGTACACTTCAGTCTCCCCTCCCTCCTATTGAAACCTTTTTTCTGTTCTTCTTGTTGCCTCTGTACAAATGTCACTTGGAACTACATGAGGCTTCGCAACCTCTGGTGGTAAAGTCATATAAAGAAGTTGATAATGAATTAGCTGTATTTTTTGAATTTCATTTGCTTTTAAATATTGCTATCTTGGGTCCTTAATTTGTAACCCAAAGATAAACATTTTCCGCTATTTTGTTTTCATAAATCATTTTTATTTGCGTTTAACATTTAAACATTCAAACCATGTCAGATAATTCAGGTTCCATTATGCTGCATAACATCAACATTTGAGACAGAGGCAATACAATTAAACATTTCCTACAGGGGCCTCACCATGTGAGGGCCTCGACATGTTATGAGGTGTTGTGTGGGTGAATGAGCAGGGATACATTGTGTGAATCTCGTCTCAGGCATGGCCCGGGCAATACAGGGGTTATGAACAGAGATGTAGAAGGAAGGTGTTCAAGGGAGCATGGCAGTGAGCGGATATGTTGGTGATTTGTGTTGGTTCAAAAGACAGTGCGCGTAACCTGTGTGATGTAAGTGGGGTGGCTTAAGGGTACATGGTTGTGGTGTCATCACGGCGGATGGGGCCTATTCAGGCGGTGGGAGGGGTACCAATTGAGCTCCATGCGAGGGACCGGGGGTCTCGGGGGATGTGCCTTCACCTTTGCTCAACTGCCGAATGCGCAGGAGAAGACTGGCCCATTGTGGGGAGATAGGTCTGCAGCGGAGCCACCGGACCTCATCATTATGGAGCGTGTCTTCTTCTGCTATGCTGCATTTGCATATGCCGCCTCTCCAGGCCGCTATCGGCGGGGTAGTGATGAGCGCCACTGTAGTGTGATGGTGCGTTTTGCCAGCAGTAGAGCGAGGGTGGCGAACCACGTCTGTACTTTGTGTTAATTTCTTCTCTTAAAGCTGCCAAGGGAGCATGCCTCTCAGGTGGAGATATCTGGAAGCTTTGTGACCTCCCAAAGTGTGTCATGCACAGCGCGCCAGTAATCCTGAAGGGCCGGGCACAACCACAGCATGTGCATAAGCTTGGCATCCGCAGTGCGGCAGCGGGGGCATTCAAACTGTGTGTCTGGGAAATGGCAGTGTAATTGCCTAGGTGTTAGGAATGCCCTGTGTAGTATGAAGAACTGTATATTGTTAAAACGGGCATTCCGGGAGACTTTCTTCGGAATTCTAGTGCCCGTTCCCACTCCTTATCATGTAGGGCCCGCCCGAATTCCTCCTACAATTGGAGGCGAAGGGGAAGGAGGGAGGTAGCTGTCAAATCTCGTATGGCCCCAAACAACCAGATGATGAGGTGGCGTACTTGCCCCATAGTCTGAATTGTCTGCAGGACCAGATGTGTCTCAGGTTCACCTCCGGAAAGGTCCCAGAGAGCCCCACACGTGTTAAGGGGCCGTCGGTGGAGTAGGAACTCTCCCAGCGGCAACCCACTCTCCTTAGCTAGTTGGGCAGTCTTGACCCTGTTCCTCACGGGAACAGTCCAGCACGAACTGCAAACCAGGTCCTCCCTGGACCGGAAACAAGCATCCTGGGACCGGTTTCGGTTCATCTCCCCTCATCAGCCAGGCTAGGTTGAATCCAGTGGCAGAGCGAGCCCGGGACCCATGTCTGGGCATACCCAGTGCACTTAGGGCAAGAAAGCAAAAGACACACAGATGATGGACGGAATGCAGAGCAAATCAAACATTAACCCCCAGTCAAGGGTGGACTGGGGGTTGGAGTGGTGTGTCCAGGCTCGAAAGCATCCTGCTTTCTCATGCGGAGGGGACCGGGGTAGCGGGGGACGGGAACGATCAAGATTAGTGTCAAGAACGCAATTAAAGTCCCCTCCCAGGGCCCATGGTAGTGTTGTGTAGTGAACGAGTGTGTCTGAGAGTGGGTCCCGGAAAGCACCTTGCTCTATGTTCGGGCAGAATGGGCCGCCTGTCCAGTCTACCCTCCAAGAGGGCATAGCGCTTTTCCTTATTTACTTCCCTGTTGAGTTCCTGGAAGGGGACTCCGGGACGGACCCACACTAACGCCCCCGCGCATAAGCTGAGTATGTTGTGGTGCAGATTATGCCCCTCCAACGCTTATGCAGGCGGTCAGGTTCCTTCGCTGTCATGTGTGTCTCCTGAAGGAAGAACAACTGCACCTTCTGCCTCTTGATGTATGAGTATACAGCATAGCACTTCCTAGCTGTGTGCATGCCGCAAATGTTGAGGGTAAGATATCGAATGTCAGAGGTTGGGGCCATAAGTTAACTGAAATGGTGTGTGCTTGTGGCGGAAGGTATCTGAAGCGCAGCCGCTCTGTCCGGGCCTCAAGTGCCATGCAGTGTCCGCCCTTCCGAGGTGATAGAGGAAGAGAGAGTGGAAAAAAACGTCTGTAACTGGGTAGTGATAGAATCCCAATACTGACAGCCCATCGCAAACGGCGATTTCCCCAAACCAAAGATCTACTATGAGCTCTAGAGTATCATGGGGGGTAGGTAAAAGTTAAGTGACAACGTCTGTGCTGTGAGCCCATCAAAGTCCAATATAATTTTGTCAGCCATACGATGATCGTCGAACATCAACGAGGCAGCTGGCGCTAGCACCAGATAGAGGATACTGCAAGAAAGCTTAGGTGAGGGTGTCCGCTGTCTGGGGAATTACCGTCGGCAGAGGTTGTGAATCACCTCAGGAATTATCAGAATGAAGATAGTCTTCTTCTGAAGAGAACAGGTGTAGGCCCTTGTCTTCGTCCATTGCCTCAGGGTGGTAGCTCAGATTTGCTGCCGCTTGGATGGCTTTCCGGTGGTCTGCTATGATCTGTTCTAGATCGAGGGACACGGCAGGCGAAATCTGGGAAGGGGGGCTATGCCGCCCGCCCACCTGACGTTTTCTCTTCCTCAGGCGTCCACTTCGTTGGTCTTGTGAGCCCTCTGAGCACTCAGCAAGGCTCGTCTCCGCCCCCACCATGCTGCTCCACCCAGTCCCATGCATCCCTGGGGTCTGTGAAAAACACTGTTGTTCCGTCACAAACTATCTTGAGGCGGGCGGTAGGCAGTAGTCAGTATTGCATTCCTTGTTGCCGGGGACATCGCTGGACCTCCAGGAAGGAGGAGCGCTGGCCCTGGACAGTTCGGGTGTAATCTGGAAATCACATAACAACTTTGTCTTCCACTCGAAGTGGCCCTACTGATCTGGCCGCTCAGAGTATTGTGTCTCTGTCCCTGAAGTGAAGCAGTTTCACCACCATCAGGCATGGAGAGGAGCCCGGGGGCAGGCACTGCGCTGGGATGCGTTGCGTCCATTCTAGGGAGTAGAAAGCGGTGAGCTCAGGTGAACGAGCGGAACCAGGAATCCAGGTAGGCTAGGGGGTCCGATCCCTCGACTCTCTCCGGTAGACCCAGGAGACGAATGTTGCTTCTCCGGGAGCAGCCCTCCAGATCTTCAGATCCTCTGCCATGTTCTCCAATTACCCAACTCTGGTTTTTAGGTCAGCAATGCCAAAGTGATTCTCCTTAGCAAGTGGTTGCAGTGCTGCAAGGGCCTTCTTCCTGTCAGTGACACTGTCAGCCAGCTTACATTGGTCATCTCAAAGGAGCGCAAAATCAGTCGCAAGGGACCCGAAGTAGGCCGCCATCGTGATGCAGGAGTGTTCAATGGCCGCCATTGGTGGTGAGGTGTGGTGAGGGATGTGCCACCTTCCACTTGCAGGGTGCCAGTCGTTCCAGTTTGCGGGCCTGTCGGGCTGGTGGCTGGGCCCCAGAAGCCGACCGCAGCCTCCCCATCTTGCCGGTGCTGATCAGGTCAATGCTAGAGGCTCCAATGGGATCTGGGGCTGAGGGCGTGTGAGTGGGTCAGGTGCCATCCCCAGTGGGCCCCTCAGTTGGCAGACTTAGTCCAACGTGGACCTCCAGCATGCTTGATGGGAGGGGTTCGTCCACTTTGGTCGTATGAGGTCTGGGGAAAAGGACCCGGGGCTGCCTCACTGGGGCTGGTTGAGGCTGTGGCTGCTCCAATGGGCCCTAAGGGAAGCCCAAGCACGATGGCCCCACCGTGTGGTAGGGGCCTGAGCGAGTGTTTGGCAGTGATATGACCCAGGACGGGTCCTGACACCAAAGTAGGTCCCTTGCTGAAGTGCTGGTATGATGGAGGGGGGCGCGCGCCTCGGTTGTGGCGCTGATACGTCACTTAAGGTATGTGGGTGGCCAGTTAGGCTTTTTCCTCTGCCCCTCGCCACCCAGCAGGCTCAAGGCGAATTTTCACCTGGCGTGAGAGCGTTGCAAGGTCCGGCGGGTCCACACACTGCAGGTCAGGAACAATAGCTTACTGGTAAGAATGGGCAGCGTGAGGGGGGTTACTTCATCCGTGCAGTCTCCTCCCCCTGCCTGCCCATGCCCCCTCTCATCCCCCACCATCGTCTTCTCTTCCTGATGCACCCTCAGTTAGGGGCATCCTAAGGCAGTGACGTGACGAGCAAGGGCTCCTCCCGTCAGTCCAGCATGCCTAAGCGAGGCCACTGTTTGAGGGGAGAGCGAGGCAAAGTCCAGCAGGGCCTTCCACACCAGTATAGGCTCAATAGCTGTCTGGGCGGGGCGGACCGCGCCCGGTGGGGGATTACTCTTCCTATGCGGCCTGCTCACCCCTCCCACCCATGCCACCTCTCACTTCGGGAAGCCGACACCAGGCCTTGGGGTGGGAAATCACACCATCTTCCTCATGTTGCTGTTGCAGCCGCTCCTATGCTGCCGGCCCAACGCTCGTCCTCGTAGTGCAGCAGCTGAGGCCTGGGACTCAGAGCTCTGGCTGCTCTCAGTTCGCTTTGCCGGACTCCGCTGGGGTTCTCAGTCAGTCAGGTCATGAGCTGGCACCATCGAGGCCACTCTTATCTTCTGTGGTGGGGGAGGCCCCCTCCCTCGTGGGGGGTCTTCACTCCCGGCCCCTGGCTCTCGGAGGCCACACCGCACTGCACCGCACTTGGGAGGATCCCGTCACCTCGCCCTGGCTTCACGGCCCAGGGAGGAGAGGTGGAAGTCACTGCCCCACTTTCAGCACCCAGGTCCTAGCTGCAGGGTCCACCACCAGCCGAAGTCACTGCAGAAGCAGTGCAGTGTTAAAGGCTCGCCTCCAGCGGGCCCCCTCAGCACTCGGTCAGCCCATGCCTCTCTCCGGCCTCCTACGCCACCGCCATGTTGAGCGCAGACACCACTCATGGTAAGCGCCCGGCACCGCTACATCTGTTGTGGCCGCTCCTTGGGTGCCAGGCATGGGGAGGGGGTTCTGAGTGATCTGCTGGTGCCAGAGCACCTGTAGGTGTTGCTGTATGGCTTTGATAGATGTCAATGGTCGGGCTAGTTGGCGGAGTCCTTCAGGATCGTGTTCGTCATGTTGGCTGGCCAAGACACGCCCTCAACATTTTCCGCTATGTATTAATTTTTAATCTTTTTGTTTTTATACTGAAAGCAGTTAATTTACACTTACATGTTCTAGTTTCTTCTCAAGGTTTTCTATCGGTTGCTTACAATTATTCAATTTTGATATCTGTACTCACCCTTAAACTTCCTCTTCCTATTTCTGAACCACCAAAAGTATTTATTTGGGCCAAAGTGCATTCAATTAAAAGTAATCACCAGTATCTGCAATATTGGGGATTTTTACATTTATTTGTTTAATTAGTAATATGAAAACCTTTGGGAAAACGGTGATCTTTGAATTATTGCCTTAAAGTAACAGTTTCTAATTCCATTGATTTTTTTCTTTCTAAATTGTTAATAAGCTCAATGATATGTTTGATGCTGAAAGTCTTTGTTATGATATGGTTCAAATGGAATATTCTTCTCTGAAATTGCCAAAAAATACACTTGTTTAAGCTATACATTAGTTGGCTGAATTCTTCTTTGGTGGATGTGCAATTCCATTAATGTTTGAAATTTTCATTGGCTATGTGAAAGTCAACATTTTTCTGATTTGAAGACTATTGGATTACACCTCCTTTGGACCGAACATGAATTAAAGTGGACTTGTATTCATTTACTGTTGAATGACTATTAATTTTTTCTTACTATGACTATTGATTTTTTCTTACTATTTGAGTGCTCGGATCATTCTGTTGACATAGTTTGACCCTCTTTCTCCTTCTGAGGGGCATATTAGGGTTGCTTGGTAACCGACCCTGTTTTCCTTTGAGCACAATTCAAGACACTTGGGTTGTATTACTTTCCCCACACTCATTGCAGAGCGCCGTTTGTTGTTTTGACCTGGTTACCAGATTGTTATAAGTACAGCTAAGAGTTGTAGCTTACAGGTGCCCTGATTATATTAAATCTGTCCACAGCATTTGACATTGTACGCCATGGGCTTCTGTGTCAAGGATTTGATCAAGAACTTGGGGTGAGTGGTAAACTGTTACAACTGATCTGCTCCTTCCTAACTGACAGCTCACAATATGTCCACATAAGCCCCACAAAAATTTGCTACATGATCTCCCAGCAGTTTAACCTTTCCAGATTGCTATTTAATGCCAATGATTCCTTTGACAAGACTGATTGCCACCCATGGTCTATGTTTTTCAAATGCACACAACACCCAGACATCCATGCAAATAAATGATAACTCCTGTGAAACCGAAGCACAACGCAGCAACAACACGAACAATCAGTGGCGGCTTCTTCATAGGGGCGTGGGGGCGTCGCCCCACTGCTTTTTCGCAGTGCGAGAAGCAGAAACATAAAATGGTAAAACTACCATTGTATGTTTCTGCTTCTCGTACTGCGAGAAAGCAGAAGTGCCTGGAGTGCCTCGTTGTGGGAGGGCGGGTGGGCGGTCCTGCTCGAGGGCAGGGGGGGAGTGGCTTGGCCAATGTTGTGGGCCCTGACTGCTTTGGTCGGCCAAAGCAGTCATGCACACTCTCCCTTTTCTTTATGTAGGCTGCATGCAGTCTACAAAGAGAAAAGGGCCTCCGATTAGGCTCCCGGCTGGGGCGCTCTCCGCTGCGACTCACCAATTACAACGCTGCCATTGCAGCGTTGTGATTGGCAGAGGGGAGGGAGGGAGGCTGCCTGAAGAGAGTTGGAGAGCTGCGGCAGCAGGAAAACACAGGACGGTAAGTTTTATTTTATTTTTTAAACCCCTCCCGCCTACCCCCACCATGCGCAACCCCCACACGCGATGTCCCCCACCCATCATGCCGCCCGCTTTTCCTCTCTATGATGTTTCATGCAGCGTTCGCCTTTCTGGCCCCCTACTCTTGCAAGGACCCCCCACCCCCCTCACACAAGAGGAGCACCACCCTTCACATATTTTCACCTGGCTAGCACTTGTGCACGCAGACCGTCTCTTTGCCAGAATTATAGATTCCTTCACTCGTTGCACTTTCCAAACAATTCCATATATTTTTTTTACTTTATGATCAAACGTGGCGAGTCTGATTTAGCACCGCAGATGTTATTGACCATCTGCCAGTCATATGCCGCATAAAAGCTTGCCATATAAATCCTGGCTGTCCTTGCCTTGAACACTGTGCATCTGAGCAACGGCCCAGTTGTGTATAATAAGGGATTAGACTGACTGCATTCCAGCTGTTGGCCCATAATTTACACACAAGTGAATCTTCCGGCCGGGTTAAGAGGGGATGGGGCAGGATGAAAGGCGGATACTGACTCCCCATCGAGAGAGAGACCCCCTTACATATACAACCCTCAGAAAGGACTTCAAAGCCAGTCTGGGCTGGAATCAATCCCCTGCAGACAGGATCCTGTTAATGGAAGAAGCGCCTTCGCCGCACTCTGAGCACTCGGCCTCCTTTCTAGCAGGCTCTGCGGGGTCAGAGCCCCAGAGGGGCCCTGACAGAGCCAACATGGCGGGAAACTCGACGTGGAAGTGGGAGTTCACTATTAGAGGGCACTAATGAGTGGACAGGGCCGGGGTACAGCAGTATTACACAGATACACACTAATGTGTGCAGCCAGGGTACAGCAGTATTACACGGGTATACACTAATGTGTGCAGCCAGGGTACAGCAGTATTACATGGGTATACCCTAATGTGTGCAGCCAGGGTACAGCAGTATTACATGGGTATATACACTGAATGAGACAGGACAATAAAGCTTTGAAAAGAACAGAGGAAGCGAGAGTGCGAGTGGAAAGCAGATAGCTCACTGCATGGAAAGGAAGCGCCTCTAAGCACAGTGGGACACAAGTTTGAGAGACAGAGAGTAGAGAGTGGTAACCCAAAAAGGAGCTAGAAAGGTAAAGAAGGCGACGGTGGCAAATAGGGATAGAAAGGAAAGCGGGCGAGAAAGGAAATGAGATGGTGAGAGAGAGTCACAAGGCAGAGAAATGGTTGCATCATACATCTGAGCCCCACACCATCATGGGCATTGTCTCTTGGTTGTCACCTCTTTCTCAAATTTGCTTGAAAATGCACCATTTGCCCACTCTTTTTTCAAAATTTTCTCGAGGGGAGAACCCCCCCGAACCCCCTGTAGGTGCTTCGGGCTCGCTCGCTGCGCTCGCTCACCGCAGTACAGTACGACAATTGTTTTATGCCCCACCACTTTCAAATGTCACCAGCAGCCACTGCGAACAATGCCGTAAAAGTAATGCTACACTTCCTTACAAAACCGCACCACCGCAGCACATCAGAATATCAACGCACAAAGCAATAAGAGCACAAAACAGCAAAACACACCACAAAAGAAAAACAACAAATGATATTTTCTTTTTGATGTTTTTTCACAATATTGCATTTTTGCTTTGTATTGGTATATTATTGTATTGTGGTGTTGTCTTGGTGTGTTGTTACTGTGTTGAGTCTTATTTTGTTCTTGTGTTATATTAGTACACTGTAATGAGGTTGATCTGCTGTTGTATTGTGTTTTATTATATTGTGCTGTGATTGTTGAGTTAGTTTGTTATTGTGTTAGTTTGTTGTTCTGTTTGCACTTTGTAATGTTGTATTGTTGTGTCACGATTGTGTTGTTGTGCTGTGTTGGTGTGGTGTATTTTGTCAGTGTGTGTTGTTGTAAAGTTGTGTGTGTAATTTAATACTGTGGTGTTGTATATTGGTTTTTGTTCCTGTTTTGTTGTGTAGGTATTCTGTGTTTGTTGTGTTGTATTGCTGTTGAATATTTGTAAAGAGGTGCTCAGATGTTGTTGAGTTGTTTTTGCACTGCCCTCGCCCTGTTTACAAGTGTACAAGCATTCTTCTTCCGCACTGCCTGCACTGCACATCAACTTCCATGATACTGTGTTGGAAGGTGGTGGAATTCTAGTCCTGTAGATGAAGGCCATACGATTCTCTCTCATTGTCTTTGTTAAATATTACTTGAAATAAGAGCTGGCCACTGGAGATGAAACATTAGAGCTCACTACTGACCAACAAACCCATTTAAATTTGTCCAGCGAATTATTTGGCAGAAGCAGAGAACCCATAGGAATACATTGTAGTTATTAAACTTGAGCTTCAGTTAATATTGAATGTGCATATGAAACTCAGAGAGTATTATTTGCAATTCATATTTCCCTTTTCTGTTGAGCTTAGTGACTAATTCCATTAAATAAGATTTCCTGGAATTATTTTTCTTCCATGCTTGAGTTCACAATACCCAGACATCATCTGTATTTTTGTATTCTTGCTGTTAAAAAGGTTTTGTTAATGTATGTCGGATCTACCCAGGTGGAGTTTAAGCCGGCCTTTTCATGGCCATTGTACTGTAGGCTCACGAAGACTTGAAGCATTGAGGCGCAATGAAATTCTCAAATTGTCCTGGTAGCCGCACATCTTTATAATACATGGGAGAGTGGGATCTTCCTTTAAATGCATGTTAATTGTCTTCTTATTACAAGCAAGTTCTTTCTGGAACTTAGAGATCAGGCATAGGCAGAGCATAACATAACCTGGTAAGATGCCACAACATTTTCACAATCATCATGGGCAGTGGGGGATGTGGCTGCCAGGAGGTTGGCATCTGGGCAGAGGTTTCTGGAATGCACAAATGAGATGTTTACTTCTCTCACATCGCAGCCAAGACCTGGAACGAGCTACCGGTAGACATCAGACGCGCCCCCTCCCTGAACACTTTCAGGAAGACCCTCAAGACCTGGCTCTTCGGCTGAACGGAGCTGCATACCACCCCCCCCCAGCGCCTTGAGACCCTCACGGGTGAGTAGCGCACTTACAATCCCCCTGATTGATTGATTGATTGACTTCTGAGTCATACCCGGCAAATGAGTGAGGAACAATGGAAGTTGCCGCTCGTGGCGGGAGGAGGAGTAAAACATCTAGCCCCCCTGAGGCTCCAGTGCCTGACTACAATGGCTTGTGGGCTTCTAGGGGGTCTTTGAGTTTGCATCCAATCTCATGTGAAAACATTTTTGTTATTTTCTCTCTTCTTTCCTCTTTCGGACTCTTACATACAACTGTTTCATTTGATTGACCACTTGTCTGATTCTTCGGTATCAAGAGGTACACAGATTCTTCATTGTGGAATTGGAGGCTTCATCCATTGCATTTGGGATCATCATTTGACAACGTCATCCAACTACTAGCATCTTGCATCCTCTGGACTCCATTTCATACACACATTCCTTCACTGAATGAAACTGCACAACTATGACTGTGAGTTGTTGGCCACAGAGGAAGCCTTTGGAGACACGATTTAGAAGGTGCATTTCTTCCACCATTGGTTTACACCAACCACAAAAGAGATGCATGATGGACACTTTTCTAGCTACTTGCATGAAATGTGACCACTCTCTCCTGTCAACAAAACGGACATGAGGTCAAAATGCCAGCTAAGGAAAGAGGATGCCTAGATTTTCCTAGATCAGGTGCAACTGGAACAAAACAAGAGGATGTAGAAGAGTGCTAAAAGCAGAATCAGCTTTGAAGACTCACAATAAAGATTTGTTGTCCCGAACCATCACTTGTACCTTTTCATTTGCCCTGCTTATCTACCCATAGAATTGTTTTATTTTATTACAGTAGACGGATTCCTGGCCATTCTGCAGAAACGTTACTGCCTGATGTTTTAGTAAGTATGAGGTGTCCTGTGCTTTCACTACCTACTATAATCAATTTTAGAGAAGTCATCAGAGAACCCTGCATTCTTAAGTAAGAGGTGTCATGTAAACAGTGTTTTCCTTCCCTTGTTTTCCTCCTTTCCTTAGTCTATTGCACTGATTAAGTCTAACCAGACCAGGTGTAGAATTTTGTGGAAGGGTTCCGGTGTCATCGGGATTTTGCTGCAACCACGCCAGGGGGCTGACACAATGAAAGTGACATCTACACACACTCTGGCCACGCAAGAAGACTGAAAAAGTCTGCCTTTGTTGAGACTCTCTAAGTCAACATTCCAGCACTATGCAAGTTTGGTTGTTTACACTTTCAATCACTGGCTTTCAATTTCTTCAACCTTAGCCTCAGTTAAAGACTGTGTTAATTTGAGATTATACAGTACATCAAAATGTTATCTATAACTAATTACCCTTCCAATTATTACAGGACACTCCTCCATGTGTAGAGATGAACCTGGGCAGTGGTGTAGCTAGACCTTTTGCTGCCCCACGTCAGCCGCATGTAGGAGCGGGGGTAGGGGGAGTGCTGGCAATTCCTGCGTTTGCTTCCCCCCTGACGGCTGCAGGTAAGAGGTGGAGGCCACCACCCCAAAACTCACAGACAGCCCTGCCCACCCCCCTCTTGCTACGCCACTGAAGCTGGGGCATCATTAACAGAATATGCTACAGTCTTCAACTCAGCAACTACCATGCAGTAATCCCGAAAGTCAATAAGAGGTACTACTAGGCCCTCTTCATGTCGTTCCAAGGAACACTTCAAGATTTTTGAGAATCGAAATCTAGACACCATCTTCGACAAAATGGCCCCATCCCAACAACTTTGCAGCATCGTAGAATGCTCTTGGAGCAGACCTCCATGTAGCTGGCTCCTGCCCCTCTGCTAAGCAATTATCTACAGCCCATGGCCACTTGCCTCAGTGCTGTTTTCATGTCCATGTTGGGGCCATCCTAAATTCTTCCACCTCACTCACCCTTCTAGATTCCTAGAGCTGGTCCTCTCTGTTGACTTGGGCATTGCAACCAAAGCCCTCCGACATCTATTCTTTCTCACCACTCACTCTGTGGAAAATAAATATGAAACGTCACTAGCTATACTTATGCGAAAGATATAAATGACCTAATGTACGAAAATGGATATTTAACAATTCTTAAATTGCAACAAATTCGGAATAGCAAATTAGAAATTGCTAAATATGATTTATGAATCTTTCCTGTAGGCAAATAGGATTTGTGAGCATTCATTATTTTTAGAGACAGAATCGGAATTGCAAGTTGTGCCTGTCACACCAGCAGCAAGTGATGACTTAATCCATTTCAGGAAGTCCATTTACTTCCAGTTGCACAGCAGAAAGATAACTTCTCTCCCAGCAAAGGACTATCTTTAAGCACCATTACCAGCCGGGAGCTACAAGAGGAGGCGGGAGGGAAGATGAAATGCAAATTTAGTGCCCCGGAGCTGGAAATACTTATAATGGAGTGTGTCTCGAAACATGGCAACCTACGTGCAAAATCATCAATTTCTGTTCCTGAGTGTTAGACTTGGCATCTTTTGACGTGGTTTCCCCAGTCTTTTTGCCTCTGACCTCCTGTTTTTGACTCTGTGCTGCATTTCGTTTTTGCTGGTTCTATGGACTCTGGGCACTTTACCACTCACTGCTGACCAGTGCTAAAGTGCAAGTGATTCCTGTCAAAAATGTAAAGATATTTGGTTTCTCCATGATTAGTATATTTGATTTACTAGTAAGTCCCTAGTACAGTGCACCATGTGTGCACAGGGTCTGTAAATCAAATGCTACTAGTGGTCCGGCAGCACTGATTGTGCCACCCACATGAGTAGCCCTTCATACCTGTCTTAGAACTGCCACTGCAGTGCCTGTGTATGGAGTTTTACACTGCCATTTCCACCTGGCAAGTGCACCCACCCACTCACCGCATCTAGTACAGAATTTACCTTATTCGCAAATGCTACGTTCAAAAAGAATTGCATCCACCACCGCTAAATTTGAACAGGATCTGGTTCGTATCAAACACAGATTTGCACAATGAGGGTACCCTCTTGAGATTATACAACTAGCAGAGAATCGGATTCAAAACATTAATCAAAGTCAACTTTTAATCATTAAACAAAAAATACCCACTAACCCGGTGGTCTTTGTATCTAAATTTTCTACAAGATCAAGAAGCATTAAAAAGGTCATCATCAAAAGATAGGAACTTTTACAACAGGAACCAGACTTTGGCAACTCTTTTACTGAACGCCCCTTATTTGCAGTGATGGCTGGTGAAATTTGAAAGTGGTGGGCCGTAAAAGTTGTGGATTGATTTTATGTAGCGAGCGAACTTGATTGATACATGGGGGGGATTTGTGGTGTTCTCCCCTCAAGAATATTTTGAAAAGAGGAGTGCACATAGCGCGTATTAAAGCTAACTTAATTAACACATTTTGTGTGAAATAAAGGATCATAAAGCAATTCTGAATGTACACATCCTGAACTCACGTATTTGTGGGTGTTCTCGTATTGCATTTGCTGTTATATAGATGTTATGGCAAATTGTCCTGTTTCTCCAGCATTATTAATCCCACAACACATTAACTCCTTCAAATCAACTCAATTTAATGAACTGCTCCACTTTAACAAAACCTAAGCATCCTAGAAGAGTCTGCACAGCAGAGCACACTGAACTCACCAACAACACACACACTCATAAAACCAACACAGCATGAGAAGCCTACCCCTGGCAACTTGAGCCGATCAATGCTAAAAACAGAACCCATCTGCAGCACACAACAGAGACACAAAATGACCCACTGTAAGCATGCAATTACGCAGCGTGCACAATACAGAACATGATATACTGCACTCACATGCAATCAACAGTGCTAAATGCACAGGACGTGAGCATCAAACAGTAGAAGCACCCACCCGCGCTGCCCGGAGGATGCTGGTTCAGAGACTCACCGCCATGACACTGTGCTGCTTGGGACAACAATAGATGAAATTACTGCTATAAAGCACACACACGTGGGAAGAACCAGAGGAGAGTTCAGCTTGCAAAAAGGGGCAAATGGCATTGGCATCTCGACTTGCACTGGAGCGGCATATATTTCATATGTGGATTAGTTACAAAAGTAGAGATATTGAAAAATGGCTGAAAATGAAAGAGTTTAGATGAGTCTATTTACTTTGTGGTACGCAATGTATGCCGAAACACAGCTAAATGAATCTCTTTCGGTTGGATGTTTAGACAAATCCACGTGAAAACAACATTTTCGCTTATAACTTAAGCTTAATTGCAAATCTTCTGTTTTCTAAAGCCTCTGCGTCTCGTTGAATATGTGTTAGAAAATATCAGCACCCTGTTTTGTTTTTTAGTTTTCCCAGGGAAATGAACATGTGGTGTAATCTGAACACATTCACAATAAATGAGCAGTCTGGCTTGCCTCATCCTGCCCAGAAAAGAGCGCGGCTGCATCTTTTTTGGGCACATTGGGGCATATTAGCAAGGGCTGGCGATATAATTATCGCCGCTTTAGCGTCTGTTTTTGGGCGAAAAGCGGCGATAATTATATCGCAATATCATCAAGGACACGCTATCGCGTGTTTCCTTGATGTAGAGCCCGTTTTTTCACAGCCTCGCCTCGCATCGCTAATGAGATGCAAAGAAGGCGTGGCTGTGAAAACAACACATGTTAATATCGTGAAGGCAGCTTCGCGATATTAACAAGGAGGTGCAGCGATAAAAAAAATCGCGCTACCTCAGCCTTAACTCAGGAATTTAACGTCTGTTAAATTCCTGACTAAGGCATACTTTTAATGGGAGATGGATTATGCTGATACGACCATAGGGTCGTATCAGCAATGTTATCGCTGTTTTCAATGGAACATCGCTGGAAAACCAGTGATGTTCCATTGAAAACACCGCTATCGCTGAAATATTATCGCCATAGCGCTATGCGTTGTAAATATAGCGTTATCATGGCGATAATATTCAGCGATAGCCAGCGATAATATTTCTATCGCTATGTACGGCCATTGATAATATGCCCCATTGATCTTAATATTTTCAGCACAATTATCGCACCACTTGCAGAAGAAAAAGATGAGAAGGGGAATAACCTTTAAAGCATCAATGGCGGCGAAAGGTGAAAAATTAGCACAGTGTTCGTCGGGCGCTACCGGGACTTCTTTAAATAAAGGATGGGTTTATGTGTTCCTTTGATAAACTGGAGCACTTAACAACCCCCCTCTGGAAATAAAAGCGTTTTACATTTTTTAGCACAACGCACAAAAATCAAGGTTATTTAACTGTGGCGACCAATCAACTCGTTCATTTAATTCCTGATACTGCTAGCTTCGTTGGTAAATAGTCACGAGGCTCGGATAATTTAGAAAAAGTACGCCGAAACACAGCTCTCCGTCTGACACACACACACATGACACCGCAGGTGGTTGCTCTTATTCTAGGTGGCTATCATGCATTCACAGAGCTGCATTCACTGCACATACATACACGGGGTGCATATTTTTTTATAACAATATTTGTTTTGAGCCTAGGTTATATCAAGGCGGTTCGGAATCTCTTGATCTTACCGGTCAACCCGCTGCCTCTGCCCTTGGCATGCCCCTTTCTTCTCTGCAGGATGAAGTACTGGTTGCCGGCCCTCTCTGTAAACCACAGGGCAATGCCGCGGGCGCCGCTGAACATCCTCCGCGTGACCCCAAATACAACAGCAAGCAAGGGGCTCACCGGCGCTGGCGAAGAAACGCTGTGTGTGCCAAAAAAGTCACCGGGATCGAAGGCACAGAGGGAGAAGGGGCCAGGCTGAAAACTAACTTCGCCCCGCTCTTTCGCACTCTTGGTCGAACTGCCGCTGAACAGGAAATGCCAAATCAGAAGACTGGGGGCGGCTACTCGGCTGTATCCTGGCCTGGCATTTGATAGGGCATGGGGCGACTGTGTGAAAAACACGTCACCGCCCGAGCAGGATCCTATCTTCAGGCACCTGCACTACACTAGGCATGCACAGCATACCTAATGGATTGTGAATGGAGTGGGGAGCTGAAATAAAGAGCGCTCATCTCGTACATGCGTAGTCCATCTTCTGGACTCCTGCTCTCGCCTGCCTGCCTGCCTGCGTGCGCTGTGCGTTGACATGCGCACTTCACCTGAGTGAAGCACAGGCCGGAAATGTAAACAGACGAATTGTCAAAGCTGTCAATTTGTCTGCTTACATTCTTGCTGCCCGAACTGCAGTGAGCAGTTTCTTTTTGTGTTGTCATCTTGTCGATGATGCGTAGTGGGGCGCTGCCCCGGCGCCCCTATGGACCAGCCGCCACTGCTTATTTGCATATACCAGAAGCCATAATCTCAAAGAGCTTCTTGCCAAAAAGAACTGTTGCAGCGACATTAAACACTCGGGGATGAAAAAATGCAGCAATTGCATCCACTGCAATAACGTAATACAGCAGAACTTCATCACACATCCAAGAACAGGAGAAAAAATAAACCTAAAACATTCATCTGATTGCAACACCTCAAACGTAATTTATTGCATCAAATGTCCCTGCGGACTTCTCTACATCGGGAAGACTGAAAGGAAAATCAAAATTCGTATTGGAGAGCACAAAAGCATGATTAGGACGAAAAACACGAATTCCAACCTTGTAGTTCACTGGATTGAACACAGTCACAATATCACCCAAGTCCAATTTTTAATTTTGGAAAAGATGCAACCAAAAGAGGATATTGACCCTAGTAAAATGTTATCTCAAAAGGAGGTTTTTGGATAAAACAATACAATACCATGATGCCTTGGGGCCTCAATGATAAATTGGATCTTAGTTGTTTTCTATGAGCTCAGTCAGCAGAATCCAGTTGCCCCCACCACTTTCTACTATCACTGTACATACTATTTTTTGGGTAGGTTCTGTTTCATTTTTCTCTTTACACTTTCACATACACTTTGTCCATCCAATATTTTCTCTCCAACATGACTATTGAGGGCTTTTCCAAGCCATTTATATGTTTAACAATATAATTATTGTCATTATGGATGTTGTACATAGCGTTGTGTTTAACCCTCTATGTCAAATCCTTTTTTTGTTACTCTGAAATGATGCTTTATTGATTATACCATTTGTTGACAGTGTGAATATACATGCATGACAATCCACTGTTCCAAGTTTTTAGAATATGTATGTTTTACTGTACATACACGTATAAGCTACATGGTTGTTGTACATAGCGTTGTGTTCAACCTCCTATGTCAAATTGTTTTTGTCACTCAGAAATGATGCTTGATTGATTATACCATTAGTTGACAGTGTGAATACATATGTATGATAATCCACTGTTCCAAGTTTTCAGAATTTGTATGCTTTATTGTACATATATGTTTAAGCTGCAATTTGTGTTCAGGCAGATTTCTTATCTCATTTTAGTACTCTCCCCGTACACTCCGTATACAGATCGTTCTCGATTTTAGCACTGTCAGCAAATTTCCGGGTACATCGCTTTTTCGAGGCGGTCAATTTATTTCTTTTGTGTATATTCACTCACTAGTAGACATTGTATGTATTTAGTTTTTTGCACAGGCATGAGCCTTAGTTACAATGTATTTGTCATTTATTCGGCCACCATGCCAAGATGGCGGGGATGTTAATCCTCTACAATCGAGGCTTCCTCTATGCGGGCGGAGTTACGATCATGTGATCGGACTCGCAACTCTGCGGGTTCTTTTGCACCGATTAAAACGCGAGACGACTCTTAGCGTCTTTTCACTTCTTCGGTGTATCTACTTGGACGAGAAGGCTTATCAGCACAGTTACCCTTCGGTAAGCACGTTGTTTAGCCGCACTGTTCACCATTTAGGCAGCCTGTCGGTGTTTACAACGATTAGGTTTGTTCCTTTTCATTGATGTTCGCGGTTTGTTTACTTTGTTGTTTTCCAGGCTTCGTCCTTTTGTTCCAGACTTAGCCAGGTAATTATTGCTGTCACGCTACTGTAGCATGCGCTCCATCACACCTCAGCTTAGATGCACCAACTTTGATACTTACTATCTACTCGTGCATGGTTTTCTTTAGGTTGATTCATGTTCCTGCAGTTTACCTTCTGTGCAGGATCTCATTAAAGTGTGGCAGTAAGTCGACACTACCACATTTTGTTTTTGTTCTTTGCGACTACCACTAACAACCCACTGCCGCAAGCACACGAACGTTTCCATTTTTTCACAACACTTTGGCCACAACTAATCTTTGATCGTTTACTGTTGTGTTGGTGCACGTCACTTTACGTTTTAATAGCACTGGTGGGTGCAACTGGTGAAATGTCGCTTCTGTTGAAGTCAACCCACCACATTCCTTCAACACATATTGATAGCAGCTGGTCGCTTCTTCTTGTTGAAGCCACTCTCCCGGCTGGGGGTGTCGAATTGCATGGTAGCAATGAACACATTGTTCTTATTTTGCAGCAGTAAAGTTAGATTTGTTTGTTTACTTCGCAGCGGCCCCTGAAGAAGGGACGATGTGTCCCGAAATGCATAGGGCAGCACACTTCTGAGCTGTGACTCCAGATCATTGTACTTCAATTCATGAACATGGATGATGATTAAAACTATGTTTTTTGTATCATGTAATACAAACTAAACTGTTGTTTTTGCATTTAGTGTATGTGTATCATAATATAATGAAAACATTATGTCAAACCATTTGCGTTTATATGGTTTATTTGAGTATATATCACGAAAATTGTGAATGTTTCGTTTAAATTGCTTAAACAGTTAAACAATTTCTTGTAGTGCACACAGTCTTTCAAGCAATTTCTCCGCTTGATTTCTTCACACATTACTTTTGATGTGGGACAGGCAGCCCACAGATACTGTGTAGCACACCACAACACAGAAACTTGAGGACTTCGAGGTCTACCTTGTTCTAATTTTTTGTTGACTTAAAACGGTGTGCACCGTATACTTTTTTCATTTTACAAGTGCACCCACTTGCTAACCCAAACCTTCCTTTTTACTACATGTAAGGCACCCCTAAGATAGGCCCTGGGTAGTCACATGGGAAGGGTGCAGTGTATTTAAAAGGTAGAACATGTACTGTAGTGTTTTACATGTCCTGGTAGTGAAATACTGCTAATTTCATTTTTCACGGAGGAGTGGCTTACCGTGTGCCGAAGATGGCCCATCTTCGTGAGGCTCCGGAGGTCAGCGCAGATGCCGGCGGTGCGACGATGGCCCCCTCACCTAATTTTCCGCTGTGTGGCCCATTTTTAACTGGGTATGCATAGCGGTTGTGTTTTTTGTATTTTTTAGGTCACGAGGGGGCCCACAGACCACGTTTGAAGCGACTGTTTCTTTCTCCCTCAGAGCCATCCGCCATCTTAACTATGTGAGGAATCAGCCTGCTATCTGAGGAAAGGATATGGCAAGCTCCTCCCGGGAAGGCTGTTCAAACTCCTTAAAGGCAATGGCTATATTGAAGCTCCCTGGTTTCTTAAAGGCAATGTTTCCTGCAAGGTTTGTTTCTTTACTTCCTGGACTTTTTGACAAATTCTGATTGAAATTTATGCTCTTTTCCCAAGCTGACGCCGGAATTGGACTACTGCGACTTCATTGACAGGTTTCTAGCTACTGATAGAATTTTGTGGAGACTTCCATTCTACGCTATGCCTTTCTTTTTCTTTTTTTCCTGAATGGCATGCTCGTATTTGAATTCTTTAACTGCTGTATCAGAGTTTGACATTTTTGTAGAAGATTATTAATATCACTGCATTGGATTTGTGTTTTGGTCATTTTTGTGTGTGACTTCATTACATGGGCAGGTGTAAGGTTCTTCTTTCTGCAACTCAATCTTCGGCAGGGAAGTTGAGAAGACGCTTGCCGGTCTCGACTGTTTCTACCACAATGGATAGCCTCCCCTCAAGTGCAAGGTCGAATACTACCTCTTCTCTTATCTCACCTACAGGGTCATCTCACGCCCAAGCCAATAAATCGCAGGTTAAGCGGCTCGGTCTAGGTCCACTCTCTCCCCGCAGCTCCGCTGTGCCGTCTCTTGCCTCCAGACCCGACCTCCTCCTTGGGAGGTTCGAGGCTCCTGCCCGCTCCTGCGCCTGCTGCCCACTCCAACTGGAACCAGACTGCCTGCAACCACCGTAACCTTTCTTAGCCGTTTTTTCCCCTTAATTTTTCTCTGTTGTGCCACTGTTATTGTGCCCATCTGTGTCTTGCTCTAATTCCACCACTGTTTTTATTTTCTCATGCCTGCCTGTTCCTTTCGCCTTTCGCCGCTGCTGCCCCTGCGGCCCCTCCCCCTGGAATTCCCCGGAATTCCCCCCAGAATTTCCCTCCTGGAATTCCCCAGTTCCCGCCTCCCAGCCTCTCCTCCCTCCCACCTCCCCTACTTAATGGCGGCCGCTGCGCGGTTGTGCCGCTTGCGCACCGAAGTCAAGCCCGTCTGCGCCCGTCCGCGACCCGACCGCGGCCAGCGCCAGGAACTCTGGTCTTCCTACTACCCATCGCTACGACACCACCACCCTCCTCGCACACAAACCTGGAAGACTTAGAGAATGCCAACAGGCCTCGCCGAACACGACCCACGGCCAGTTCTCCTGCCTCCACTGCTGCCAGACCCTCACCGCCACCCCGGTCTCCAACACCGCCAACGCCAGCACCGGCGACACCCTAAAATGCATCCTCCTCAACGTACGCTCCGTACACAAACACACCATGGAAATCTGGAACCTACTCGACTCTCTCTCGCCCGACATCGCCTTCTTCTCAGAGACCTGGACCAACGCATCCTCCTCCCCCGACATCAGCACCGCCATCCCAGACGGATACAAGATCCAGAGGAAAGACCGCCCCAACCACCCAGGAGGGGGCCTCGCCATCGCCCACAAGAGCACCCTCCACCTCACCACCTCCAGCGAAACCTTCCCCTCCGCTGAACACCTGCACTTCCAGATCCAGACCACCCCCAAAGCCACACTCTGAGGAACCCTCATCTACAGAACCCCCGGCCCCCGAACACCCTTCGCCACCACCATCACCGACTTAATCGCACCCCACGCCATCGCCTCAACAAACTACATACTCATTGGAGACCTGAACTTCCACCTCAACAACCCCAGTGACCCCAACTCCACTATCCTTCGTGACAACCTCGCACAACACACCGACCCACAGAGCAGGACACACCCTCGGCTCCATCTTCGCGGCAGGAAACAGCATCCAATTCAGCCACACAACGCAGCTGCCATGGACCGACCACCACTGCGTACACTTCGCCATCAACAAACCCAAGGCACCCAAACCAGCCCCACGCCCACATCAAAGGAACTGGAGCTAGGTTGCCGACCAGCAACTTAACTCCACCCTCACCCGAGACAACCACACCTGGGCACCCGACGCAAACGACGCAGCCAGAGAACTCCACACCTGGATCTCCAACTGCGCAGACGAGCTCACCCCGCTACGCAACCCCAACAGACAATGCCCCAGGAAAGCCGCCTGGTTCACCACCGCTCTCCAAGAAGCCAGACGCACCTGCAGACGCCTGGAGAAGAACTGGAGAAACACCAAGACAACCGAAAACCACACCACCTACAAGGGCACCATGACGGACTACCACAACCAGATCAGAGCCACCAAGAGGAACTTCATCCACAACAAAATCCTGGCCAACTCCACCAACTCCAAGGAACTTTTCAGTCTCATTCAAGAATTCACCAACCCACGCAGCGCAGCCACAGACATCACCCCATTCCAAGACCTCTGTGACAAGCTTGGAACCTATTTCCACCTCAAGATCAAAAACCTCTACGACAACTTCATCAACCATCCACCAGGCGCCACAGACGGCCCCCCGACCCCCAGAAACACCAGCCAGCCCACCATCTCGAACTGGACACCGATCACGGCCAAAGACACCACCTCGACCATTAAAAGCATCCACTCGGGGGCCCCCACCGACCCCTGCCCCCTCACATCTAGCACAGAGCTGTGGCCGCCATCGCACCCAAACTACAACGCACCATCAAAACCACCTTCAAAACAGGCACCTTCCCAGACGACTGGAAGCGCGCAGAAGTCAGACCCCTGCTCAAGAAGCCCACAGCTGACCCCACCGACCTCAAGAACTATCGGCCCATCTCGCTCCTCCCATTCGCAGCCAAAGTTGCAGAGGAAACTGACACGATTCATTGAAGAGTACGCCGTGCCCGACCCGTCCCAATCCGGATTCCGAAGCAACCACAGCACAGAGACCGCCCTACTCGCCGCCACAGACGACATCCGCACCCTCCTTGACCAAGGCCACTCCACAGCCCTCATCCTACTCGACCTATCAGCGGCCTTCAACACTGTCTCCCACCGCACACTAGTCGCCAGACTACACAACGCAGGCATACAAGGAACAGCCCTGGACTGGATCCGATCATTCCTCACCGGAAGAAGCCAAAGGATCAGAATCCCACCCTTCCTCTCCGACCCCACGAAAATCACCTGCGGAGTCCCACAGGGTTCATCACTGAGCCCCACCCTCTTCAACATCTACATGGCCCCCCTCGCAGCCATCGTCCGACAACACGGCCTCAACATTGTATCCTATGCCGACGACACACAGCTCATCCTCTCCCTCACCAAAGACCCTGCCAAACTCAACTTCCAGAAAGGAATGAAAGACGTCGCAGTCTGGATGACCAACAGCTGCCTGAAGCTCAACGCCGAGAAGACAGAAGTCCTCGGTACCACCCCTTCTGCATGGGACATCACCTGGTGGCCAACTGCCCTCGGAAGCCCACCTACCCCCTCAGACCACGCCAAGAACCTCGGCATCGTACTTCACTCATCACTCACCATGAACTGACAGGTCAATGCCGTCACCTCCAGCTGCTTCAACACCCTCCGCATCCTCCGCAAGACCTTCAAGTGGATCCCCCTGAGTCAAGGAAGACAGACACCCACGCACTCATCACCAGCAGACTTGACTATGGAAACGCACTCTATGCCGGCATCAACAAGTCCCTACTCCGCAAACTCCAGACAATGCAGAACACCGCCACCAGACTCGTCCTCGGCATCCCCCGACACGAACACATCAGCCAACACCTAAGAAGTCTCCACTGGCTCCCTGTGGAGAAAAGAGTCACTTTCAAAATCCTCACTCATGCCTACAAATGCCTACACAACAACGGACCCAAATACCTCAACGACAGAATCATCTTCCACGTACCCAAAAGAAACCTCCGATCTTCCAACCTCGCACTGGCCGAAACCCCGCGCATCCACAGAGCCAGAGCAGGCGGAAGATCCTTCTCTCATATTGCAGCCAAGACCTGGAATGAGCTACCGGCAGACATCAGATGCGCCCTCTCCCTGAACACCTTCAGGAAGACCCTCACGACCTGGCTCGTCGCCTAAACAGATCTGCAGATCCCCCTCAGCGCCTTGAGACCCTCACGGGTGAGTAGCGCGCTTACAATTCCCTGATTGATTGATTGAAGAAAGATCCTCCCTCGCCTACAAAAACTGTGCCTGCAGCCTCGCTTGACATTTTATTGGAAGAGATTAGGGCTCTGCACCCTTTTATCTAGGACACTAATGCTAAACTACAAACTCTAACTGACAGTTGGTCACTCATGGAAGAACATTTGTCTTCGGCGGAACAACACATCTCACAGCTTAATGATACATCTCTTAAAGTAGACTCCTTGCAGGTACAAATCTCTTCACTGCAAAGACAAGTCGAAGACCTTGAAAATCGAAATCGAAGTAATAACCTAAGCATTTATGTTCTTCCTGAAGGCACGGAAGGGGCGGATAGCATTTCCTTCTTCAAATCTTTTTACCTCAGATCTTACAATTACCGGAGAACTTGCAACTTAACATCCAAAGAGCTCACAGATTAGGATGCCCTCCTACGGCCGCTTCACCTTCCAAGAGACCAAGAGGGGTCATCCTATATTTCTTGGAGTATAAAGAGTTAATGCAGGTTATCTCGGCTGCGCGTCGCATTAGGAAAATCTCATGGTCTGGTAATGCCCTGTATTTCTCCCAGGATTATGCCAAAGCCACAGCAGACAAAAGAAGAGACTTTTTGAGCATGAGGCCTGCCCTACGGTCGATGGGAGCTCAATTTGGTCTTTTCCATCCATGCTTTTTCAAAGTTACCCATAATAATAAAACAAAGACTTATGAGGATCCTTCTCGTTTGTGGGACTTTCTTGAGTCTTGCAGAGCTGATGGCATGGATGTCATTCCCTCAGTATCTAAAAAATGACTGCTTTTTGTTGTTAAGTTTAGATGTTGCTAACATTGCCTTTCAGAAGTTACTACGCTATTTTTGATGCTGCTGAGTTTTTCTTGTTGCAGTGTAATTGCTTAATAGGCTGTTGTTTCTCTGTTTAACTTTTTCAACTTTCCTTTTTTATCCTGCAGGTGGTGTCTATTTGTCATGGATGTCCTCGTTCCCCGTTATTTGTCGCATTGTCTCCCTTCCCGCGTCATGTCACTCCCTCTGGATCGGACGTGATGTCTTCCTTGTGTGGTCCCTCCCCCACCTCTATAAGGTTTTTGTTGGGTATGTTATCCTCATTGTTTGTTTGCTTACCCTGTTTGTGCTACATTAATGCCTGTTGCATTCTCTTGCATATCACAAGTTCGTCTGTCTCCTTTTTTCTCCTCTTTTCTATCATTCTCTAACTCATCTTATTCTTTGTAGAATATTCGTTTTCTCTTCTCCTCTCAGATTTAGAAATGCTCTATTTCAACCAAGGTCTGATTGTTTTCTGCATTTTGTTTGCTCATCATGGTAATGACAATGGTTTCCTGGAACGTCAGGGCCTTAAACTTTCCAGTTAAAAGACATTGTGTCCTTACTCACTTAGCAAAACTTAATGCACATGTAGTTTTCCTGCAGGAGACTCATTTATCCGACATTGAAAGTGCAAAATTGAAGCGAGGATGGGTGGGTGAGGTTTTTTATTCTCCTGCTCTGGGGAAAAGCAAGGAGATGCAGTACTTTGTCATAAGTCTTTGAAAATCCAATTGATTTCTCTGGAAAAGGATGAAGAGGGTAGGTGGTTAATACTTAAAATGAAATGTGATAACACACCAATCGTTTTATTTAATGTATATGGGCCCAACGCACCTGACTGTAAATTTTGGACTCTAATCTCTCTTGCAGTACCCAGATGACAGTCTAGTTCTTGCCGGAGACAGCAATTTACCTGCTGATCCTTTTTTGGACAGGCATTCAGCATCGCATTATGTTCCTAACAAATCACAGAAAACATTTGCACAAGCTATCCAGAGACGTAAACTAACCGATGCATGGCGCCTATGTAGCCCTATCCTGAGGGAATACACAGTTTTCTCTGTCAGTACACCATACACAATCTCGAATTGACTATGTCTTCGTATCACATCATCTCACTGGTGCGCAGTCAAAATATCAATTTGTTTATATCGACCATCACTAATATCGAGTTTTTAATATCGTAGGGACAGAATATCGATGTCAAGAATATCGGTGACCAGAATATCGACCTTAAGGTAAGTAATATCGTTTTTTTTTATATCGAAGTAAGTAATATCAAAGTAAGTAATATCGGAGGGGAGTGCGCCAGGGCTGTGTCCTGGCGCTAACCCTGTTTGTCTTATATGTAAACGATTTGGTAGAACACCTCCAAAACTGTGCACATGACTCGCCAAAATCAGGGGGTAATCACATCTGTGCCTTAACTTTTGCGGACGATACCATCTTGTTGTCCCAGACACCCAACGGCCTGCAGAACCTACTCCATAGTCTTAATAGCTACTGCAAAGGAAAAGGACTAGAGGTGAATCCAACTAAAACTAAATATATGATGATAAGGCCTCATAGAAGCTTTAAGAGTAAAATATATTGGAATGGCACTGAATTGGAACGGGGTATCAAATTTCGTATATCTAGGGGTTACCCTAGACTCTAGACTCTCTTGGTCTACCCAGACGGAGAAGTCAAAAGCCATATTAATGCAAAACTCTATCCCTATCGTCAAAAAAATGGCGGCAACATCCACAAAGGCCATTACACCGGCACTGGAAGTGTACAAAGCAAGAGCGCAATCTGCAGCATTGTATGGAGCAGAGATCTGGGGCAGTGGCAACCTTAAGCCCTTAGGCACTAGGGAGAACAAAATATTGAGATTGTTTGTCGTCCTTCCCCAACATACTCCATTGATCCCTCTGACATATGATTTGGATATAAAACGTCTGGAGCCTCTTGCAGTCTGGAGAACTCTGACGTTTTGGATCAGAACCTGGACAACTCCGGAGCTAATTGTGTATAGAGAGTCACTAGCTGAATTACAGGCACTTGACACTCATCTCACGTTTCCTTGGCTAAAACATATTCGAGGGTGGCTTACTGACTTAGGATTGAGCAGGTACTGGTCGAACCCGGGTCTGTTGACCCGTGAATCCAAAAGCGAGATCAAGACTATATACTGGGATTTTATTAGAGATAGGGAGATCATGAGTGGCATACAAGGTAGGCTCACTGCCCAATTCCTCCAGCATAGAATGTCCCCTAGTTTTGAGCCTTTCCTCGATGAGATAGAACCGCAACAGGCAAAGAGTTTATATCTGAAATTCAGATATGGAATATTGCAATTAAACACCTTTGTTGCTAAATGGTCCTCTACCCCGCCTGAGGAGAGGGAGGTACATTGTATTTTATGCCAGATGGGGGTCGCAGAAGATATCCCACGTCTTGTTCTTCTGCCCAGCATATAATAGTCCCAGAAGTAAGTGGATAAAACCATTGGGTAGGTGTCTTAGTGTTAGGAGAATGGAGGATATGACGAGAATTCTAAGAACAGACAACTCCCGCCTAATAGTATTTGGAGTTAGCCGCTTCCTATTGGCCACAAACTTTATTAGGAAAAAGAGAGGGCAAAGATTATAGATCTGTATATGGGCTGTGACTGAGAAAAACTTATTTCAAGCAAGGGTATAGGTTTGGGTTAGAGAAGTAGCGTTCAGACGTGAACTCAAACAACCACATTAGACCAAAAGCAACTAGTAAAATCTATCTTAGCAAAGTATTGTCCTGTGAGGTTTTAAAGGTGATGTTGTAACTAACGCAGAACCACAAAGGACGTGTGGGGAAGTTTCTTCACTAAGAAATGATGGGTACAAAAGGGAAACCGCTTCGTCTGTGTAAATATTGAATCATTTTTAAAATAATAGGAGTTCTTTTAAAGCCTTATGGTTTTAACAGTAGTTGACGATTTTAAGATTTGATAGACTTAGTTGAACATATATCTTATCGATTTCTTGTATGAATAGTTCATTTTATTGTGGAAGATTATAATAATTGCGATTTTGCACATCTGATTATATATGCGCCTCTTAAGGAACGGCCATCGATCGAGAACAAGTGGTGTATCCTGTTGCCCTATTAGCCGTAATCACGTTTCTTTGAGAAGAACAATCAGCCAGGGAAGTAACTGGACTGTCAAAACTAACCCTTGGAATCTCCTGTAATTAATGTCGAGGCATATAGATGAAATGAAATGACCAATGGATGAGCGCACTTTAATGAATTGTAAATATGTGTAATGTATTTAAATGTGTTTTGTACTTTAATGGTCTTGTAGGCCGAAATAAAGTATATTGATGATGAAGTAATATCAAAGTAAGTAAAATCGTTAGCAAAAATATCGTTGTTAATAATATCGATATTTATATTAGTGTTATGTATTTTAGTATGTATTTTATATGTATGTTTAACATTTTTGTAATGTATTTTTATTATTTTTAAATATATGTATTAAATGTTTAGAAATTAGTAATTTTTTAAAGTAAATTTTGCATTTTAGTATCAGAGCGGGTTGTGGGTTTATAGGGGAATTGGGTGGGAAGTAATTTAATTATAATTAATTATTCAATATTTTTTTATTTATTGTTATTGACAATGAATTTATTTTTAATTAATTTTTATTAATTGATTAATTTATAATTATATTAATTATAATTAATTTATTATTTTTTATTTATTGTTAATTAATTTATTGTTAATTTATTATTAATTGGTAATTAATTTTTATTAATTGATTAATTGATAATTAAATTAATTGTGTTCTTTTTATGTGTAGCGGGTTGTGTGTTTATGGGGGAATAGGGTGGGAGTAATTTAATGTTATTTATGTAAATATTAATTTAATTTTATTGGTATTTATTATAAATTTTTTAGTTAATTAATTATTAATATAGTATTTATTTTACAAAAATTATTTAATTAATAAGTATGTTAAATTAACCCCTACGCTATCCAACACTTTCCCTACTTTTGCACTCACTGGAGTGGGAATAGTAATTTTTACCCCTACGCTATCCAACACTTTCCCTACTGTTGCACTCACTGGAGTGGGAATAGTAATTTGTACCCCTGTGCTATCCAACACTTTCCCTACTGTTGCACTCCCTGGAGTGGGAATAGTAATTTTTACCCCTACGCTATCCAACACTTTCCCTACTGTTGCACTCCCTGGAGTGGGAATAGTAATTTTAACCCCTACGCTATCTAACACTTTCCCTACTGTTGCACTCACTGGAGTGGGAATAGTAATTTTTACACCTACGCTATCCAACACTTTCCCTACTGTCGCACTCACTGGAGTGGGAATAGTAATTTTTACCCCTACGCTATCCAACACTTTCCCTACTGTTGCACTCCCTGGAGTGGGAATAGTAATTTTTACCCCTACGCTATCCAACACTTTCCCTACTGTTGCACTCACTGGAGTGGGAATAGTAATTTTTACCCCTACGTTATCCAACACTTTCCCTACTGTTGCACTCCCTGGAGTGGGAATAGTAATTTTAACCCCTACGCTATCCAACACTTTCCCTACTGTTGCACTCACTGGAGTGGGAATAGTAATTTTTACCCCTACGTTATCCAACATTTTCCCTACTGTTGCACTGTTTGGAGTTGGAATAGTAATGTTATTACCTCCTCTATCTAATATTTTTGTATTATTTTAGTTAATGTAGTATATCATTAATTTTTAAAAGATTAAAAATAATTTTTATTTTTTAATTTGTTATATATATTTATTTACTTTGTATTTATATTATTGTTTTATGTGTATAGATGTATTGATAATTTATATGATATTTTAATTTTTTATGTTATTAAAATAATTATTAAAAATTATTAGTAAGTATGTATATTATATATTATATGTATATGTTTAATTTATTTTTACATTACATTTATATTACTTATAATTTTTAAACATTTTAAAATATTTTTAACTATGTTTATTTTAAATATATGTATTATTTACTTTATTTTAGATTACTTTTTTAACTTAAATAAAAAACGATATTTTTAACAACAATATTTTTGACATCGATATATTTTTTCTCGATATTTTTGTACTTACCATAATGTAGATAGGATGTCGATATTCTTGACTTCGATATTCTTGCGTCGATATCTCTGTAGGTCGATATTCTGACCTTCAATATTTTGTCAGTGATTCCATCTCACTCAATCCTTACATTCAGCGGATATTGGCTCCATTTTGATATCCGATCATGCCACACTTTCTGTCCACTTAGACATTATACCCAAGTCTACTTTCCCTAAAAGATGGAGATTCAATAATTCTCTATTACTGGACTCTTCTTTCACTTCCTCCTTCACTGCTTTTGCTCAGGAATTTTTCCTTCTCAATCAAACTGAAGGCATGCCTTTTCATATTGTTTGGGATACATTCAAGGCCTCAGCCCGTGATTTTATCATGAACTTCGTTTAAAAAAAAAAAAAGATGTCTGTCACAATCCCATTTTAATCTACTTCTTAATGAGATAAAGCTATTAGAACATTCTTATTATACATCCAATTCTCAACAAATCCTAAATAAGTTAATTAAAGCCAAAATTAATTTTAATAAAGTCTCCACTGATAATGCTGCTTCTTATCTTCTCAAATCTAGTGCTAAGTATTATAGAGGTCAAAATAGAGCTGGAAAACTCCTAGCTGATTATCTGAAAATTAAACAAAATAAACTATTTATTGAATGATTATTGATGACGATGGCTCCTCTCATCACCATGACCCAGATATTTTAACTCAATTTCAACAGTTCTATACAGACCTTTATACACCAGACCACTCACCTTCTAACTCTGCAATTTTAAACTATTTCTCCTCTATTTTAAAGCCGGATTACTCTCAAATTGATTTTTCCTCCTTAGAGATAGATATTAGTCAAACAGAGCTTCAACTTGCGCTACTTTCCCTTAAAAAGACAAGGCTCCTGGGCCGGACGGTTTTACAGCTGAGTTTTATACATGTTTTTCCAAATTGCTTCTCCCTAAACTTTGTTAATTCACTCTTTTCTCAATTTGGATACCTCCTCAGGCTCGTTTCTAGATGCTTATATATGTCTAATCCCGAAAGCAGGTAAAGATCCACACTTTTGTAAGAATTATCGTCCCATCTCTTTAGTTAATTTAGATTATAAAATTTTCTCTAAGGCTTTGGCCTTGAGGCTAGAACTTCTTCTTCCTGATTTTTTAGGTAAGGAACAATCTGGCTTTGTCAAAGGTAGATTTCTTTCAGATAACACTCGTTTATTTTTTCATATTATTTCTAGATCTGCAAACTTACCCAATTCCCTAGCGGCCATTGCTTTAGATGCCGAGAAGGCTTTCCATCGTGTCACCTGGTCCTTCATTTTTCAAGCTTTAACTTGGTTTGGTTTTGGGCCAAAGTACATGACTCTCATTTCTCTTCTTTACTCTTCCCCTAAGGCAGCTATTTGTGCTAATGGGCTTATATCTTCTTTTTTTAACTTACATAGAGCGGTTCGACAAGGCTGCCCTCTCTCCCCCTTCCTTTTTAATTTAGCACTGGAACCTTTTTATCTTGGATTCTTCAGAATGTTAACATTCACGGTTTCATCCACGGTGCAGATCGGGTTAAAATGGCTGCATACACTGATGACATTTTATTATTCATTTCTCAACCTAATTCCTCGCTCCCCGCTTTCATGTCAGAAATTGCTTCCCATTCATCTGTCTCTGGTTATAAGCTAAACACTGACAAATGCGAAATTCTACCTCTTAATAAATTTACTTTTAGTCATGATTTTTCTCTCAATTTACATGGCAACCCAAGCAACTTAAATATCTCGGTCTCCAATTCTCGTCTTCCATCACGTCCTGTATTTCAACTAATATGGACAATTGTATTCAGTCAATCACTTCTCTAACCAGTAAATGGCATCCTCTTTATTTGACCCGGTGGGGACGTTTAGATACAATTAAGATGATGTTGGTTCCTGTGATTCTCTTCACCATTTCCAATATTCCATTACGTATTCCTCTTAAATACTTTAAGAAAATTAATTCTATATTATCTGATTCCTTTGGAACACCAAGAAACTGCGTATGTCTCTAGCTAAGCTGAAACAACCTAAAGTTGAAGGTGGAGTACACTTCCCTGATTTTCCGAACTATCATAAGTCCTTCCTTTTACGACAATCTTCTCACTGGATTGCACCTTCTTCGCTATTTACTCTGCTTTGGGTTGATTTAGAACGAGCTTTCTTGTCACCATACTCCTTTTCAGAATTCTTGTCTTTCGTAAAGAAACCTCGGAAAATGTCCAACCCTATTATCAATAACACTTCCAAATTGTTATCTTCTGTAATACATTTCTCATCCACTGATCTCGATTCCTTTCTTAACTCTACGATGTGGAATAATTCGCTTATTAAATTGAACGGACATCATATTTATTGGCATTCCTGGAGGATTAAGGGAATGATCCGGGTTCACCAATTATTTGATCAGGATTCTTTCCTTACTTTTCCTCAAGTACAGAATCTTTTTAACCTCCCGTCTACTTTCCTAGCTAAATTTCTTCTACTACAAGAGATTGTGATTCAAATCTATAATCATTTCAAATCCACCTCATCCATTGAATCTCCATCACCTACAAAATTATCTGACATTCTACCTAAGGCATCACTTATCTATTTTCATTTATTTGATTCCCCCGTTTTGAGATCCAAAACCATGACAGAACTTAAATGGGAAGAAGATCTTTCTACCACAATATCCATACCTTCCTGGAAACGAATCTGGATTAAAATTAGGAAGTCCTCCGGTGCCGCTAACAATACACAAACCCTTTTTTTCATTAACAGCAGACTTTTTATTACACCTCATTTCCTACACAGGATTAACCAAGATATCCCTGACACTTGTTGAACTTGCTCTGCACCACAAGCTGACTTGATGCATTTACTCTTCACTTTCCCCTTAGTTTCTGCTTTCTGGTTACAAGTTTGGTGCCAAATTAATCTTATTTTTCAAAGCAATGTCTCTTTTTCCATCTCCAAGGTGTTTTTAGGCAGTGTATCCGAGGACTGGGTTAATGCTCCTTTTCATATGCCGATGCTAGATCTGTTATTAGCACTTGCTTTCCAACAAATAACCCATAATTGGAAAGATTTTACACAACTGTCTTTAAGGCATGGTGGTACGCAGTTTGCCATAATGACCGATTGGATACTGCTTACATGCATCCTTTAACTCTTGACTTAAAACGAATGGCCTTATGGACACCTGTCACTCAATTTCTAGATTACTCGCCTATTGCAGCTTTTGCCCCCCCACTTCTTCTCCAGGAAGTTTTAAAACCTCCCAGACTTCCTCACAAAAATTCTCTAAGATCTGTTAATATCAAATATCTCCTTATATTCTCTCAAGTTTTTAAAGTTGACAAATAATCAGACTGTAATGTCCTGTTTAATAAGCAATGTACTTTTTTTCTCTCTCTCTCTCTTTTGTTTTTCCTTCTTTTTATCTTGCCCTTTCTGTAATTCTTGTTTAATTGCTTTGTACTATTTTATTGTATGCCATTTTAAGCTGAATAAAATTCCTCTTTAAAACTTAAAAAAAAAATAGTTTTTCACTACAGCAAGGCCTATCTTTCCTACAGATTAGCATTAGCACTGCCTTGTAACATCTTACAAGTATATCTGCCAATTGAGAGCTGATAGAAAATTTGAGTTTGGTGTCTCTGGACTCACAGTTTAAAAATACATCTTTTAGTGAAGTTGATTTTTAAATTGCAAGTCTGAAAATGCCACCTTTAGAAAGTTGGCATTTTTTTACTTTAATCATTCTGTGCCTCTGCCAGTTTCTGAATACTCAACAGGGTTAGGATGACAGTTAGGATGTTTGTGAATTCACTCAGACATTCACACAAAGGGAGCTGAGGTGTGCCCTGCATATCCTGATGGCCCATCACCAGGCTGATGGGTCTTCCTGAGCTAGAGTGGTGGGAGGAGCTGACACTGACACCTGAATAGGGCTGTGCCTGTCCTCACACAAAGAAGTCTCCAATCCCTGTAGTGTGTCTGGGCTCAGGGCAAAGAAGGGCTGGGTATTGTGCACTACAAAGACTTTTCTTTGATGTTTGCCTACTTTTCATCGACAACGCATGCCAGTAAGTAACCGAGGCACCGTGTCTGAAAATGGCACATCACCTCCCCTGCGACAGTAAGGAGCTGACGCATCACCTCACCTGTCTAGCAGTAAGGAACCAACACCTTACCTCCCCTGTAGAATTAAGGAACCAACGCATCACCTGCTTTTTGGACACCTCACCACTCAGGCGCCACACATTGCCTTTGATTTTTGATGCATCTAAGGTACTTTGTCCTGATCAAACCAACCATATTTAATTTAATCTTTGAAAATTCACATCTTGACTTGTATATGTTGGAGTTTTGTCATTTTGGTCTTGTTTTATTCAGATACATATTGGCTGTTTTTCTAAATTGTTGTGGAGTTCTTTTGTAGTGTTTTCACTGTGTTACTCTGTGTGTGTGGGTGTATGTGTGTGTGTGTGTATAAATACTTTAAGCATTGCCTCTGGGATAAGCCTGACTGCTCTGTGCCAAGCTACCAAGGGGGTGAGCAGGGGTTAACTTAGGTGTGTAACTTACTTATCCTGACTAGAGTGAGGGTCCCTACTTAGACAGGGTGCAAACCACTGCCAACTAGAGACCCCGGGGCAGATTCACAAGCCCCCTGCGCCACCAGTACGTCACTTTTTGTGACGTACTGGTGGCGCATGTTACTGCTCCATATTTACAAGGACAGGAAAAGCCACCCTGCGTGGCTTTTCCTGTCCTTGTAAATATGGCCCCTTTACAAGCAGCACTTTGCGTGAAAGGGGCGTTCCATGGGTGTTACTGTGGGTGTTCCCACGCAACACCCATGGAAGAAGACACATTTCCAGATTTACGAGGAATCGTAAATCTGGAAATGCGTCTGAAGGCGCAACGAGGAGAAATGTTTTCATTTCTCCTCGTTTTTTCCTCTTTCAATGCGTGCTGCATTCTACAGCACGCATTGAAAGAGCAAAATGCCTGTAGTGATTGTTTTTGTGCAGGAAGGTGCCCCTTCCTGCACAAAAACAATCTCCCATGACGCAGGCATCCTTGCACCATGGTGCAAGGGTGCCTGCGCCGGCGCATGGCAGCAGTTTGTGCGCCAGCGCAGGGGAGAGCACAGGAATGCAACATATTATTGTAAATATGTCGCATTCCTGTGCTTTGGAAGTGCCGCAGCGTGGCGCAGCCTAAGGGCTTGCGTTGCCGCGCTGCGGCACTTCCTTGTAAATCTGCCCCTCCATTTCTAACACTGAGGGAACCAAAAACAAATTCAGACCAGGATACAGCGAAATATTAATGCAGTGGGTGTTACAAAGAGATCTGTGGAAGAAATCCAGAAGTGCTGGTATGACCTGAAATCAGGAAGTGCTGCTATGACCTGCATTTCTTCAACAAGCAACAGGAGACTGCAGCTACTGGCGGCGGGACAGAGTACAGAGCCACCACCCTCCCCATGAAAAAATTAATTGAGATCACCTTCCAACCTGAAGCCATCCCTGGAGTATCTAATATTGACACATTAGCCCCTGTATCTGATGCTACAGGGCAGTTCATTACAATGTTATTCTATAAATATATCTAAAATAGGCGTAAAAATTTTATAATGAAAAAGATTAACAGATTTTGTAATAATATGTTCGTTTTTAGGAAGTTCTCAAAATATTATTTTATAAAAATACAATAAAAGTTGTTAAATAAATCCATTTCATGTTTTCGTAGTGTTCAAAACAATGCATTATGGGTAATGTAGGCCATGTGTACAACACTAAGGCTTATAATAAAACATTTTTTTTTTTACATTTTTACCATGATGGCCTATATAAAATATATTTTTATCAATACATATAGGTTTGCAATGCAACTAATACTTAAAAACAAAAACAAAAAAATCATACAGAATTACTATAACAAAGTGTTATGTTATTCAGATTTGTAGAGCGTACTATCTCCCGGGAGGGTCGTTCCATGCTCTAGGAGCAATGCAATAGAAGACTCAGTAGCAGCCGGCATTGCTCGCGAGTGGGGGGACAGGCACGAGGGGTCGCGAGGGGGGGATCGTGGGGGGTGTCGCGGGGGAGTTGCGGGCAGTGTCACGGGGAAATAAAATAAATTAAACTAAACTTACCTTTCCGCCGGGTCCGGCGTCTTCTCTGCTCCTGCTCTCCTGCATCCGACAGCACAGGAAGCAGGCAGCCAGGCACCCTCTCCTCAGCCAATCACAATGCTGCAGTGCAGCGTTGTGATTGGTCGGAATGGCGCCCAGCCAGGGGCTAGTGGGGTGGGCATGTGCTCCAAGCAGGCCTCAATGCAGCCTGCATGGAGAAGGGCAGAGTGCGCATGACTGGTTTGGGCGGCCTGAGAGGGCCCACCAAACAATCTTTGTGCACTCAGGAGTGGGAAAATCACTCCTCCCCTGCTCAAAGAGCAGAGCAGCCCCGCCTGCTCGCAATGCGCAAAGCAAACATAAAATGGTAATAACTAAAAGTTATTACCATTTTATGTTTTGGCTTTTTCCCACTGCGAGAAAGCAGTGGGGCGACGCTCCTCCGCCCTAGTGGAGGAGCAACCCCTGAGAAGACCCAAGCACTGGATCTGGTTTTTCTTGTGTGTGGGATTTGGGCAAGTAGGGCTCTGGACTAACAGAGGTTCCTGGAAGGTTTATGAAAGCAGGTGCAGTTGTTGAGATATGCTGGGCCAGTGTTATGTAGTGCCCTGAAAGCTAGGGTGAGGAGTTTGCGTTGTGCGCGTTTGTGAATGGGGAGCCAGTAGAGCTCATGCAGGTGTAGTGTGATGTAAGTGCAGCATGGGAGGTTGAGAGTGATTCTGGCCGCTGAGTTCTGAATGGTCTTCAGCCTTCTAGTGAGTTTTTTGCTGATCCTGACATAGAGGGTATTTCTATAGTCCAGTTTGCTTGCAACTAGGGCGTTCATGATGGTTTTCCGGGAAATGATTGGGAGCCATTTGAAACTCTTCCTCAGCATCTTCAGGGTATGGAAGCATGAGCCGGTGATGGCGTTGACTTGGGTGGTCGTGTTGAGTTTGCTATCAATGACAGTCCTGAGGTTCTTGTTGTGGGTGGTGGGGATGGGTATCGGTTCTTGCTCTGGTGGCCATCAGGTGGAGTCCCACAGTGAAGCGCTTTTCCCAAAATTCACAATTTTGGTTTTGTCGGAGTTCAGCTTTAGATAGTTAGCCTTCATCCAGTGGACGATTTCAGTTATTCAGGCATTCAACTTGATACGGGTACTGTGTGTCTTGTCTTTGTGGGGGAGAGATAATGAGTTGCGTGTCATCATTGTAAGAGAGGACATTGATGTTGTGAGAGCAGATGATGCTGATTAGAGGGATCATGTATGCATTGAAGAGGGTCGGGCTCAGGGAGGATCCTTCCGGAACTCCACAGATGAGGTAGCAGGCATCCGAGGTGTACGTTGCCAGGCTGACTGACTGGATCATACTAGTCAGGAAGGAGCAGATCCATTGCAGTGCGTCTCCTTGGATTCCGATGTCATGTACCGTTGGATAAGGAATGGGGCAGTAGACTGTGTCAAACGTTGCTGAGAGGTCGAGGAGGATGAGGGCCACCGTGTATCTGTCCAGAGTCATGTGGATGCCATCCGCGGTGGCGATAATGGAAGTTTATGTGCTGTGGTTCACTCTGAAACCAGACTGAGTTTTTTTGAGAAATTGATAGTTGGTGGTCATTGAGGTTTTTAGTGAGGTGTCTGTTGATGATTTTCTCTAAGACCTTGGCTGGGAATGGTAGCAAGGAGATCGGTCTGTAGTTTGCGAGTGCTCAAGGATCTTTGGAGGGTTTCTTCAGCACTTGGAGGACTATTGCATGTTTCCAAGCACCTGAGATGGTCGCGGAAGAGGTGTAGGTATTCAGAATGGGTATGAGCATGACGCTGATGTGTTGCAGTCCTCTGCAGTAGGTGTGGTGGGGCCAGGGGTCCGATGGGGCCTCTGAGTAGATGGACTTCATGGTGGTGGTGGTTTCTTCTGGGGTGTTGACAGGTAATGTGTTTTTTGGATAACATCGGAAGAGTTTGGCTAGGTCTGTTGGGTCTTGTTGTGAGTTGAAGTTGCTGTAAATGGCAGTGATTTTGTTGCTGAGGATTTGAGAGATATTGTTGCAGAAGTCTTGTGAGGGAGTGATCGAGTTGGAGGTTGCTGCTGGTGAGGTGAAATCCTTCAGAATGGCAAATATTTCTTTGCTTCTGTTGGTGTGGTTTGCCAGGACAGCATGTTTGGTAGTCCGGATCGCTTGGTGGCAGTGTCTTAGGGCAGATTTGAATGTGCTCCTTTCTGTATTGTCCCGGCTCATTCTCCATTTGCGCTCCCATTATTTGCAGTGGCATTTCATCCATCTGAATTCCTCTATGTACCGACTGACCTGGGGTCTAGATCTTGTTGTACTGCGTTGTTTGAGGGAGACAGTACAGAGGGTGATCCAGTTGTTGAAATTCTTGATGGCTTTGGGGAGGCTGTTGCTGTGTAAGATCAGTGGGTGTTCCAATTCTTGTCAGTAATGTTGTTCCAGTTTCTGCAGGGTAGTCTGGTGGTGGTGTATAGGACTGGGACAGGGATGGTGAACTTGATGAGGTCCAGGCCCAGTCCAGGGGACTGGTGTGGGCTCCTTGACCCTGATGTTGATGAAGGTGGTGAATATAGGGCCTAGGAGGTGTCCGTTGACGTGGGTAGGTCCCTTTACTCATTGGGTGACACCTATGTTTCCAAGGTCTTCCATGAGTGTGTTTGAGTTGGGGTCGGCATAGTCTTCCAGATGGAAGTTCAGGTCTCAAAGTTGGATGTAATTGCTAGTGTTGAGGGTGAGTGTTGTGATGATGTCCATGATGGAGTGAGTGAAAATGGTGAGCGGGCCTGGTGTTCTATAGATGAGAATTCCACTTAGGGTGAAGTTGGCTGTGACGTGGATTTTGAATGACAGATGATCCATGATGGAGGTTGATGTGTCCATGGAGGTGGTGCAATGTATAGTGTTTTTGTGGATGGTGGCTGTTCTGCCTGCGGGCTTGGTAAGTCTGTCTTGCTGGGCGATCTTGTACCCAGGGGGGATGGCTGTGATAATGTCAATGCAGGGTACAGCCAGGTTTCTGTGAGAAACAGTATCCCCGGGGCATTGCTATGAAGCATGTCCCAGATCGCTGTGGCATGTTTGGTGAGTGAGCGGGTGTCGAGGATCAGACATGCAAGTGCGGAGTGTTGTGTGAGTGGTTGAGGAAAAGTGTGAGGGATTGGGGTGTTGGGTGCAGTCGGTGTGGGTGTAGTCACTGTAGTGAGTGTTGGGTGTAAGTAAGTGCATGAAAACTTGTAGAAAGTGCAGGAGAACGCCCCCTCAGTGTTGTGTGGTGCTGTGAGACAGCAGAGTGTGGAGAAGCAGCCGGGGTTGAGGGCCCGAACGGTCACAGCAGGGTAGTGGTGGGAGGCCCAGGGCTCCAGTCGATAGGCACAGTACAGGTGTGGATGGGCTTGCCTGTGGCGCACCTTTACTGCACCAGCTGAGAGCAAGCGCTCTGGCTTCGATTAAGTAGGTCCTGGGATAATGGTTATCTTTAATATTCAAAAAGTATTTTCACTGTGTTGTGACCAGTAGCAACTCGACCTACTCATACAACACCACTGGAAACAGAGGATGTTGTTGATTCCTCTTGTCACACAGAAGCGGAAGCTGATACAGTGATTCCCATTCCCATAGATACTGAAAGACCGCCCAACAAGCAAAACACCACTCCTGCATTAGGAGACCTAGCTACAACTATTGCTTCCTTTATAGTGACTCAACATGAAGCAACGCCATCCCTTCATGTTTTAGGAAGAGAAGGAAGGGCTTTAAAGCTAAAGGAGTTCCAGAATTAGAATTCTGGGAAAGCTCCCATACTCCAGCACAATTTCATACACAGGAACAATCAATTTGAAAATTGTGAGAAAGCAGCACAGGGATGAGCCGTCCTCTGACTTGTGTAGATAGGTTGTAAAATTAGCTGGGGCCATATCTGATGGTAATACAGCCATTAGATCAGGCTTAGAAGATCTAACAATGTCTATAAAGCCACAGAAAAGGGCTGAAAACTCATCAGCACTCGCGTCAACTGAGACATATGAACAGTCACCTCCAAAACATTTGGGTGCTCTGTTGAAGGGTTGGCCAGAGCCACCTCAGGTATGTGCCGGTGAACTGCTAACATGCAGGTGGAGTTAGAACACCATACTTGTAAAGGAGCCCAGCACAAACACCTTAGAGGGAATGCAAACTGCTAATGAAGGAGTTAGGGCAGCAAGATTGGTTGCGAAATGAGGAGGGCTCAAGTGTGAGCAGTATTTCTGTTGGTGAGCCTGCTACATCAATGTGCACTAGAAGCCAGACTGGTGAAGGACAAGGAAGGAGCACACAGCGTTCCACAGAAAGGCAGGAACACTAAAGCATAAAATCACTCTTTTTTCTTGAGGTCAAAGCAAAGACTAGTTATTGTTTTGCTCCAATCATAATTCATTTCTGTATTAATGAGTTCTAAATTAACGTGATCTTCATCTTCAAATAAATCTGTTAATAAACATAAAAACATGGGTTTACTATTGATACACTTTGTTTGGCGCACATGTCCCTCTGCAAATCTAGCAACATTAGGTCCGGAGGTGATAATTCTTCTTCATCAGATTCATCACTTGCAGGGTCGATTGGGAGTCTCCCACAGATTGCTAGATTATGGAACATAACACATGTGACTATTATTTTGCAGCACAATGCTGGATCACACTCTAGGGCACCCCCACTTTTGTGCAAACATCGAAATCTATCTTCAATAATGTTCCTTATTTCTTTATAAGCATCATCGTGCCTCCTTTGTCTAGGTGTTTGGGGATGAAAGTACAGTGTCATCATCCATGGTATTAATACATATGCACCTGAGATTTAACAAACTTGTTTTAGAATTTATAAAATACCCAGCTGTGGCCACTAAGGTTAAATTAAAATATCAATTACCTAACAACCAAGATCCTCTTTTGCTGGTCGCTCATGGAGTCCACAGTCTTTTAAGATGATGCAAGAATCATTAATGCCCCCAGGGTACAGCATATCGCAGAGCAGCGCATGCGCTGCCCAGGCTCAACCTAAAAATAAAATGATAATAACATTACGTTATCATGCACTAGCAAAGCCAAACGGGTCAGCTTTTATGTGGGAAATGCTTACCAAGGCACACAAAACGCCAGCAGGGATTCAACCACGAAGAGTGTGCACACATGCAGGCAGAGCAGCGCACGGAAAGTCAAAGGTAAGAATGAAGAAGGCAAGGAGCCTACAGAAGGTAAACAGAAAGGCACAAGAAAGAGCACCTCATACAAGATTAGGGTTCGGAATGTTTACAAGTTATTCTGTGAGCCCATGTCGATTAACGTGTGTCCTGTGGTGCCATGATGCCATGGCCTGCGGGTGACTCAAAGAAGGCAGGCTGGCAAGTATGTGAAAAGCCATATTGTAATATAGTGCTTATCACTTGTAGTTATTCTTTCTACTGTACATTCTGCTTATTACCACCTCACAGTGTTGTCCTTTGAGCAGCACCATGGAGATGGAACCTTCTGTGTGATGTGAGAGTCAGTTGCACCTGCCTTCAGCTACTTGATGGATGGGACTGTTTCATTCTCTGGATTAAATCTTATTTATCTTATAAAACCTCCTCCAGTGATTATTTCTTAATTTTACACTGGCGACGAGTTGGTGAAACCTATCCTGCGTGTCCAGAGGAATCAAGATCAGTCCCAACATCACTTTTAATTCAAGATCAAGAATTTTCTACTTTCCTGCCTTCACATCTCCTACCTTGGCATCACGTGAGTTTAAACAAACTACTTTTGGGATCTTAGTATGAGCATCCGCCACATGCCTCACCTTTAACTATTTTTGGGAAACTATAAAGCGTTGGGAGGCGCCGATGTGGGCTCATAAAGAGTGATCTCCTTCACATTTATTTTCAAGGACCCTGCTTAAAATCATACTCATGTGCGATTGAGGAGTGTCACAAGATTGTGCTTATCAAGCTGAATAACTGGTGGCAAAATCATACTCATTTGCGATTGAGGAGTGTCACAAGATTGTGCTCATCAAGCTGAATAACTGGTGGCCTGATAATCTTTGCTCACATTGCATCGCTTTGGGGACTGCGTGACCGCAGATCTGCGCTGAGTGCAAATTGTGTTTGCCCTGCCTAAGGGGTGTTTTGGGACTATACTCCAACCTGGGGTGCTGCCTTCAATTCGAAAAAGTGGATTACAAGTACAACGGTCATTGTGACACCGACGCCATTGGTGGAGCTCCCGACATCTTTCTCGCGCTCTCACCTGTTCATAAGTAATTAACTTCAATGGACTTTGAGGCACCGACATCATCGTCGCGTTTAAGTTGGAATCCTGACTCCATCCTTCTGGAACCCCATCATCTCTCTCTACTCCTCAGACGCTGTTATTCACCTCACGTCGTCACGTTACGCTGCACGCTTCGCGCGTAACGTGGGGGCCATTTTGAATGTTTTTTTTTTAGGTGATCCTCATGCTCAGCGCTCTAGTTCTTTGGGGGTTTAGTTATTTTTAGCTCATCGCTAACGCCAAAACTTCCCCAACGGCTGTGCTCTTATCTATCTTATCGGTAAGAGAGACAGCGCTCCTTAATGACCATGGCATTGGTATTTCTGTGTTCAGGTGTTTAAAATGAAAGGTCATATATATGTTGCTCTGAATAGCACACCATTGAGTGATAATTCACCATGCTGATTGTAAATGCCATGTGATATACAGCATTGCTCATTGTGTCTTACCTCTCTTCTTTTTGGGTTTTAATTAATTTATTCTACCTAGACAAGTTTCATTTCGTTATTTGTTTCACCATGCAAAATGTGGCCACACCACCTTTCTTTCTTTCTTCACCAGGCGATCCACCCATTAAGTGGGGGAAGTGGAAGAAAGTTTTTGAAAGGTATGCTAAGGTTTGTGGGACTAACCTTAGTGCAGAAAGAAGGACTGCACTACTTCTACACTGTCTCGGGTCAGAAGGTCAAGAGGTTTATGATCATCTTCCAGACATTGATGATTCCAGTTTGAATGAATATGAAATTTGTGTTTTAAAATTAGACAGGCATTACTTACCTAAGGTAAGCACCATCTTAGAGAGATATCATTTTGGTCGCAGAAACCAAAATGATGGAGAAACAGTAGAGAATTATATCACAGCCTTAAGGAAATTAGAGTCTTCTTGTAAATTTGGTGGTCTACTTGAAGAAAGAATTAGAGACCAATTTATGCTAGGTTGTAACTTACAAAAGGTGCGAGATGACATTTGGCAGAAGGATGAGCCGTCCCTAGATGAGGTTATTGCAATTGCAAAGCAAATTGAGCATTCTCAAAAATGTGTGGAAATCATCACAAAGCGTGAAAGTATTGGTGAAGCCGTACATGAAGTGAAAGTTCCTTCTAAGTCTAATGGTTCAAAAAAGGGGTTTAAATCTAATGCTGACTACATTGCTCCTCGCTCTTATCAAAAATCTAGCTTTCAACCAAAATGTTTTCATTGTGGGAATATTGGTCATTTAGCAAACGACAAGAAATGTCCTGGTTTAAAAAGCACATGTGCAAATTGTAAAAAGATTGGCCACTTTACTTCTGCTTGCAGAGTAAAGAAAAACAAAGCGAAAGTGAATCTAATTTCTCAAAGCAGTTATGTTGAGGATGATTCTGACTCAGATTTTGATTGTGGTCAAATAGTCTCACAGATTTCCAATAATAGCAAAAAGGACCTTTTGATGAGATAATGGTTGATGGCAAGGGCACTCGTGTCCTATTTGATTCTGGAGCCAAAATAACCATTGTCTCAAAACTGTTTTATTCCCTATGGTTAAAGGACAATGTAAAAATGTATAAAGCAGACATCAAGCCTTTCGCTTATGGTGGTGAACCAATTAAGCTTTTAGGCTACTTTCAAGGTATGATAGAATATAAAGGGAGGTTCATCTCAGGCAAAATTTATGTTTCCCACAAAGGAGATAGCATCCTAAGTTGGTTTCATCAGAGAGATCTAGGTGTTATGTTGGACCCCAATAGCAATCCACCTATTTTACTAAAAGAAAATTTCAATGTAAGTATAATTGATACCAATAATGCTGATGCAGCTTACACCACCAATCTCAAGACAACCTTTCCCGGAGTCTTCAGTAACAAACTAGGGTGTCTTAAAGATTATGTACATAAAATCAAGTTACTATCAGGTGCAGTACCAGTCACGAGTAAAGTTCGTGGGGTTCCTTTTTCTGTGAGGGAAGAAATGGAAAGCCAGTTAAAGAAGCTTAAGTCTGACGGTATAATTGAAGAAGTTGAAGGGACAGAGTGGTTGGCCCCAGTTGTCGCAGCACGCAAATCTGATGGAAGTTTGCGTCTATGCATAGACTTAAGAGCCCTGAATAAACATGTGATTGTTGACAGGTACCCACTTCCCAAGATCTCTGATATGCTTATGTTGTTGAAGGATGCAAAGGTATTTTCTACGGTGGATCTCAAATCTGCTTATCATCAGATTAAGTTAGAGGAAAACTCCAAAGACTACACAGCTTTTATTACTCCCTTCGGTACTTTTAGATTTTGCCATTTGGGTTAGTATCAGCCGCCTCAGTTTTCCAAAGAGCGTTAGAAAAGGTGTTGCGAGGTCAACCTGGTGTTAAAATTTACCAAGACGATGTTTTAATTTTTGGTAGAGATGATAATGAACATGATTTAAGAGTAAGACAAGTGTTGGAGAGATTTACTCAACACAATCTCACAGTGAGGTTGGACAAATGTAAGTTCAAGAGATCTTCCATTAACTATCTTGGGCACACCATATCTGAGAATGGTGTAGAACCCAAACAAGAGTTAATTGAAGCTATTCAAAATTTGGCTGCACCTACAAATAAGGAGGAATTAATGAAATTCCTTGGTATGGCTGAATACTATGCCAAGTTTGTGCAAGGGTTTGCTGAAAAAAGCGTGAGCATGCAGACTTTGTTGTGCAAGGGTGTTGACTTTGCGTGGTCTCCACAATGTGAAGAGGAATTCAATATCTTAAAAGCGCATCTGGGGAAAGCTCCCAAGCTGAGGAGCTTTGATCCCTCCTTAAGTTCTGTGTTAATCACTGATGCAAGTATGAAAGGTCTGGGAGCTGTGTTACAGCAAGAAAAAGGTGACATGGTCAATGTGATTTTATTTCTCTCCAGGAGCTTAAAGGGGGCAGAATTTAGATACTCTGTAATTGAGAGAGAGGCTTTGGCCGTACACTGGGCCACGAGGAAATTAAAAACTTGCTCTGGGGCACTAAATTCAGTGTAAGAACTGACCACAAACCTTTATGCGAAGTTTTTAACAAAAAGGGCATTGATGGTATTTCTAGTAGAATTTCTAAATGGGTTGTAAGTCTTCAAGCCTATGATTTTAATGTTGAGTATTTGCCTGGTGCACGTAATTGCATTGCAGATACTCTCTCTAGACTTGTAGTCACCAATGAGGATGATGTGGACTATAAAGATAATGAGTTGAATGAATGGGTCTGTACCATTGAACACGATGGTATAAGTGAGGAAAAATGGAAGGAGGAGTGCAAGTCTGATGAGGATCTGAGAGAACTGTCTTCTTTAATCATGAAGGGTTGGAGTAAAAAAACTGATTGTAAGTTAGAAAAGTTTTGGCATGTTAGAGATGAATTGTCTGAAGTGGATGGTTTTATCTTCAGAGGCTCTAAGCTAATTCCCCCATTGGTGTTTCGTGGGAAACTAATTGAACTAGCTCACGAAGGTCACCAGGGAATGTCTAAAACCAAAGAGAGACTAAGACTCAATTACTGGTGGCCAGGTATTGATTTACAGGTTGAGAGAGCTATCAGAGAATGCATACCATGTGCGCTAAGTGAAAAATGCCTCAAACCAAGGGTTCAACCAATGGTCATTAGGGAGCGCCCAAAAGGTCCGTGGCAAGAATTGGCATTGGACATTTTGGGTCCGGTCTCTGGAGATGGTGGAGAGATATATGCTTTTGTCCTCATTGACATGTTCTCCAGGTGGCCTGAGGTCAAATTTACGAAAAACATTGACACTAAACATGTAATTTGTTTTCTCAAGGAGGTTTTTACACGTGAAGGACTTCCAGGATATTTATTGACTGATAATGGGGTCAAATTTGTGTCTGGTGAAATGGAGGAGTTTTTACAGCACTGTTCCATCAAACACAAACGCTGTTCACTTTATCATCCAGAAATGAATGGTATGGTGGAACGTTTTATTCGTGTACTTAACAAAACCATTTCTATGTCAAAACAAAATGGGTTGGATTGGAGAAAGGAGGTTAATAAAAAAGTTGAGGTTTATAGATTCACTCCCCATGCAACAACTGGACGAACACCTTTTGATCTACTTAAAAAGAGACTTCCTAGTACTCTTGTTGAACCTTTTCGGGTCAATGATATTGTGTCTAAGAAAAAGGAAAATGTGACCTCTCAAGAAGATCTGTGGAAGGATAAAGAAAAGGAAAAGGTTGATGCACGCAAGCAAAGCTACGATGTCAGGAAAGCTGTTAAAACCACTGTGGTTAATATTGGTGATCTAGTTATGATTAGGGCTCCTTTGGGGCGCAAGGCTTCTGCGTTGTTTCAAAGACTCACAAGGTTGTTAAAGTGTTAACTAATGCCATTAAGACTGAAGATTCACGCATCTGGAATCTCAACAGGGTTGTTGTCATCAAAAACACTTCTGTACTGAGAGATGGTTCTGTGGTTAATCCGCCTAGTGAAGCCATTGGTTTGAGCGGTTTGCCCACAGACCATCTATGGGAGGGAAGTGTGAGAACCAGGATAAAACCCTCAAAATTCAAAGATTTTGTAATGAATAATTAATGTCATGGTCTTTAGGACATGTTTTCATCTTAGGTTGTTTTCTATTTATCCTTTTTTTTTTGTGTGTTTTTTTATTATGGAAGGAAGGTGTGTAATATAGTGCTTATCACTTGTAGTTATTCTTTCTACTGTACATTCTGCTTATTACCACCTCACAGTGTTGTCCTTTGAGCAGCACCATGGAGATGGAACCTTCTGTGTGATGTGGGAGTCAGTTGCACCTGACTTCAGCTACTTGATGGATGGGACTGTTTCATTCTCTGGATTAAATCTTATTTATCTTATAAAACCTCCTCCAGTGATTATTTCTTAATTTTACACATATGTAGACATTATAATAATAATAATAATAATAATAATGATCATAATGCTAACTTGACCAGCAGTAATATTAGTGCTAATAATAATACAAATCTTACTACTACGAAGACTTCTAATATTATTATTAATACAAATAATACTAATAGTAATGTTGCTGCTACAAACACTTATATTATAGTATGTATTACATATTATATAATAGTTTCACTATTTTTACTGTTAATATCATTGATAATAATAATAATAACAGTAATAAAAAATATAGGAATAAGAATAATTGACATTTATTTTATTTAATTTTAAGCCGATGTACTAAAAAGTAGATGTAAGGCTGGGGACAAATAAATGAAACTGTTAATCAAAGCGAGCCATGCAGGTAGAGAGTTGCAGGTTTGGCTTCCTTGAGCTGGCTTCTCTGTGTATGAATGTGAAAGCAGCAGTGGTGTCTTCACGGGGTGGGGGAGCGTCACCCTCCCGCCAGCTGTGAGCCGTGCAGGAAAAAATAAAATGGCAATGTAAAGATTTCATTGCCATTTTATTTTCCTGATGTGCTCATTGTAGCAGCCAGCCTACCCGAGCGGGGCGTGTCCTCTGCTGCTGATTGGCAGCACACAGGACAGGAGCAGGACAGGACAGCTCGACAGGACAGCTCGCCAGACACTTCAAAGTACGCATGTCACTTTGGCCGGCTGTCTTGCGAAGGCCAACGTCACATGCGCACTATGAAGCTCTCCACCCAGCTGTCTAAGACCAACCACAGGCCTGAAGGAGCGTCCAGCCAGCCCACTCCATCCAATCCACGTGCTTCTCTCATGCTGATTATTAGCAGCATGAGAGAAGCATCTGGAATGGTTATGAGATCATCCTTCTTGCGTCAGACTGGAAAGTCACATGCCCTTCCCAGGTGTACCTCGAGAAACCTTTCCCTATTGCAGATATCCAGACATATTCCAGACATATTCCTGTGAATTTTTGTGAATTCCAGAAATTCTGACAATTAAGTCCAGGTGGAGATGGAGGTCTTCGCCCTTAATTTTCTGATTTTCTTTGAGAATCTGGCCTACCATCTTTTTTAGTATGCAGCATTAACACATACTGACATTTTAATGGCTAGTGAAGACACTGTCACTTAGCACCTAATATGTTTATCTGATGATAATAATGAGTTTATATACAACTGTAAATATGCACAGTAATAAGTAATTAAAATTCAAAAGAATGTATTGGCCAGGTTATAGAGTAGAGGGAATTGAATGGGCAGAAAATGCAACAAAGGAAGAAGTTAGAGAGCTAAGGGCCTCATTACGATGTTGGGCGGAAAGCCTCCGACCAACAGTTGGAATGTCCTAGACCGCGTCAGAACCCTTCCGACTGACTTGGTCAGTTTACAATCTGCCCGACCGATTACGATTTTCGCGGTCGGAAAGGAAACCACGCGGTCCTTCCGAATCGGTTCCGACTGGCTCTCAGAGAAGTCGTGTCAGTCGGAACCGCATCACGCAGCTCTACAGGCAGTGTTTCTGACCGACTGATTACGATGTCTATTTCCCACAATCTTTCCGAGTCGGCCTGTCGGAAAGTGACTTTGGGGGCCCCTAGCAGGGCCCCCTTCATCCTGCGGCCTCCGGTTGGGGGCCGAGGGGGTACCTAAGGGACCCCGCTGTAAAAGCCTGCACTGTGTGTCAGGCACAATGGGGTGCCTGCCACAAGGGTGCAGGGTTTTACACACCCATTTCCTCATAGGAGCCTGTGTTGTCGGTGAGAACACGGAGTCCCATAGGGAACAACGGGACTCTAGCCGAACAGTGTTCCGTTGCATCGTAATCGGTCGGTTCCAGAATCCGAGACGGACAACGTAATGAGCCCCTGAATGTCATTAGAACAGTCTACTGGGAGGAGTAAGTCACCTTGCAAACAGAAGCATCAGTATAAAATCCATTTTGCATGATACAAAATCACGTGATGAAGCACAGTGTTAGAGTATCAGGACTTATAATTTAATGATAACCAGTGCTAACAATGTCATGTTTAGGGGAATTCTAGAATAGGCTTGCCACTATGCTGCGGTAAGGGTTTAACCAGTGGTGTTACATTAGCCCCACAAACCCCACAGTGCGGGGGCCCCCTCCGGCATTGTGTATGGGCCGCAAGCCCCTGGCCTGAGAGCTCCTGACTGGGTCTGGAGCGTGGATGGCCCCTCCATGTACTTTGTAGGGGGGGCCACTTCAAGTTTCGTCACGCCACTGGGTTAAACAATGGAATATAAAACAGTTATACATTTTATATATCAACACACATACTACAAGGAATAAGGGCCAATCCTGAGGAGATGCAGGGCAGTGAAAATTTGACTTGGGGCCCCAGATGGCCCAGAACCCATTACATTAAGCAATTGGATGTGTCTGAATGTTCTGAAAGCAATACACATTGAGGGCCCCTCCTAATTCATGTGGAGTGTTATCTCTGCTCGAGATTCCACTACACACAATTCCAATATTTACTGGGGCTAGCAAGGCATCCAGCAGAACCAAAAGCTTTGCTGCACAAATTGTTATCCTGCAGAAATTAGAAGGGAAAAGGCCCAGGAGCAGAAATCATAAGCAGTAATGTTGACAGTAATTCTGGGTCCTGTGCAGTGGCGGCTGCCTCGTAACGAGGGTGTTGGGATGAAGGGGCACAAAAACAAAAATTAAATAGACTTACCTTGGTGACTTGCAGAGCGACTTCCTCCTCCCTCGGGTGTATTCACAGGAAGCTCTGACGTAGGAAATGGCACTACCCAATCCTGGCACTGCTTTCTCAGCATGAAAGCAGCGCCAGGATTGGCTAGAGTGGGCTCTCCCAGTGCTCTTAAGAGCACTGGAGGTCTGTGTGAACTTTAAAATGCGCATGTTTGGCTGGCGGGCCCAAGACGGCCGGCCAAAGAAACATGCTCATTTTAAAGCACATAGCACTCTGCTGCTGCCACTCGGCAGTGCTGCCCTGCCCTGTCCAGACACTTAGTTCGGGATGGGTCACCGTTGCTGAAAAATAAAATGGTAATAAATTGAAAATGAAGCACGAGCTTACCATCATAAATTAAAATATCCTAAGCGTGAATGTGAAGGTCAAAAGTATTCCCTGGAATTATGTATCATGCACATTTTGGTCATATTATTTATCAATGAGTAGCCATTTCCATGTTTCATGTTTTATTTGAAAATTATAACAGTTTTTTAGCAAGCATGTCATTCTTAAGCTTCAAATTATGATATGCTCTATCGCTGTTTCTTAACCTTGTACTATAAGTGATCAGTGAGCAATGATTTCTAACCATGTTTTCCCTTAAGACCCTAAAATATATTAGCATATCTCAAGGAACTTTCAGGACACTCTAACCTGGAAATTCCAGTCTAACAGCAGCAATGGTAGTTTTCCCAGTTCATCAAACCTAAAGTACTACTTATAGTAGAGATTTGCAGTAGGTCTGGGGGAAGGGGAATGGGACAAGAGAGAGAAACAGAGACATTGGATATTTTCACGCACCAGGTTGCACAGCTGGGCTTTAGTCTGCAGCACAGGGACATTGATATCTAAAAATCAAAGGAGATCTTTAACACGACAATAGTTTCAGCATTGAAATCTTAATGTTAGATATTGTCTATGACACAACTGCTGACACTCTCTGTATTTCCCTCTCTATTATGATTGGAAACTTAATCTGTATTCTCAGTTGAAACAAAATTGAGTTTGAAATAGGAACTGTGAATTGGAATCGGATTTAAAATAGGCTGTTTACTAAAGAGAGCTACCTTCAATATTAGCAAAGAATGTTTCGTACTTGGTTTAAATTTATAGTGACAAGTGGATAACTGCAACATAAAAGCATTTGTTAGTACTACCATTTCATTTTGTAACCCTGATCATTATATTTTTATCAGCAATTATGCCAGCATATCATATATTACTTTTGTGTCAATATGCTTCCATTGCAGTGTACAAAAACAGTTGATAACCCGCACAGGCATCTTCTTATAGAATAAAGAGTGCAATAGAGTTTGTAACCCTAAAAGCTGACTCTTGGTGAATACAAACTAGTGCTATAGAGTATGTATTCCTTATTGATGACTCCTGTGACAACAAACCTGTGTTATAGAGTTCAGAATTCTAATAGATCACTCTTTGTTAAAACACCAAGTGTAAGTTCTATTTACTTGCAAGATATATCTCTGGTTCTAAGATGCCTTTGATCTACCTCAGGCAGGAACAAGGAACAGGATTTCACAAACAAGAATCCAGCAACAATGAATCATGACTGTCTAGGAAAGAGTTTTTGAACCAGTAGGAAATTAAGATGACCGTCACCATCAGCAAACCTTATGAGAGTCCTGTGGGCTCATGGGACATGCAGTCTTTCTTGTTTTTGCCCAGGTATTTCATGTTATTCTGAGAAGGCAGGCTTCTGTCCAGGTTGTGAACAAACCCTGCTCTTCCTTCCTTTGTCTTCTCCTTCTGGAGACATGCCCGTTCATGAGCCTCAGACATCATGGTGTAAGGGTGAGCACATCCAGCGCCCCCTACTGACAGGAACCTGTACCTGAGAAAATGTTTACAGGCTAGAGAAAGTTAATAGTGGGCAGCACAATTCAATTCCTACTAAACTAATGGCAATAAATGTATATGTAACGAGCTGCTTCATAAACGTAAGTCAATATTCTTTCAATGTGACAGTAAGGGCCTAATTACGAGTCGGACTGCCAGACTCACGGGGTCGCGGTCCGCTCCTGTAACGCCAAAGCTGTGTGCCCTCCACCCACCAGATTACGACTTTCCTCCTGTCTGGTGGGATTTTTTTCCAGTCTCACAGCGGTGCCTCGGAAAATGGGCACCGCAATAGGAACGACTGTAAAGTCCTTGCTGTGCAGGAACAGGGTGAATGCACACAGAGGGGCACTTATTGTTCCCCCCTGCATGCATCCCCATGCACATGGGCAACAGGGGGCCCGATAGGGCCCCCTTTGTTTCAGAACCGGCAGTGTTTTCATGGAGTAAAGACCTCCATGACACAGCTGGCGGTCCTGGAGCTCTTAACAAACCTTAAGCATGGTGGTGCAGCAGCGGCACCATCAGCATATTGCTGAGACCCCGACTGCAGCACCACCGCCAGGGAACGGAGTTTCTCTAGTGGTTGCAGTGGTGCAATGCTGGTCCAACCGCCAAAGTTGTAATTGGGTGGCGGACCACCGGAGCTGCAGTGGCTAAACCACCACCGCCGTGCCCCATGAGTCTGTCTCGGACCACCAGACTCGTAATTAGGCCCTTGACTCGTTTTGCATGCATGTAGAATTATTGGCCAAACTTTAGAAAACTCTCACAGTTATTTTTTGGCAGACAGCTGATGAGGTCTTTGTTTGGTTTTAATATTTTCCTGTCACCACCCATGAGGTTGCTCCATAAAAGTAAGAAAAGAACACAGACACAATTCAACTAAATATAACCTTAAAAACAATACAAAAAGAGGTAATTGTCAGTGCAACTTCAGTATTACTGCAGGACAAATAAATATCACAATATTTTGAGGGATGTTTAAGGATGTAGTATTTCACAATTTCCTTTTGTAGTTTAATAATTATTTTATTCATTATTCCATGATTATTATGCAACCCCTGAGGATGGCCTGCAGACCGTAGGGTTCTGTGGAACCTAGCTGGGAAACAGTGCCCTAGATTATTAGTTCTGACTCCATGCTTGCTCACGAAGTGCTTTACTTCACTCATTTCTGCAATAAGCTGTAGCTATTTTTGTAGCTCACATATTTCTTTTAAACCTGGGTCTTTGAAGTTGCTAGCTTCCATCTGAGGACTTGATTTTTTTGGGCAAATTACTTTGATTTTTTAGCAAATGTTGACTCCTCTTGGACAGGAGCTTTGTCTTAAAGTCCTTACCCTTATCTTCAGAGAGCGACAGAATTCAAAATGTATATCCTTTTTTTGGCTGAAATAAGTTTGGAAAGGTATGTATCTGTCAAATCATTTTTTAGCATTTGTGCCACATAACTCTGTATCTGAGAAGGGTTCTGTTTATAAAACCTCTCAATACTTGAATATGATTTGTGTAACAATTCTCAGCATCAGCAATTATAGTTTCTGGAGGATCATATGCGATTTCAAGAAAATTTCCATATTATCATTTAATTGTGGTAGCTTCAAGTCAGCTGAGGAAGTATTCATTAGAAGTTTTTCCATTGTGCTAATCTGCAATCTGCCAATTTGAAATATCTAACTTTGTGAAGTACCAATTCAAAACTGTTACCATTGCGTAAAGAATTTTACACATGGATTTCATGGCTTTAAACATCTAAAAAGTTATTTTCTCTCATCATCGGCTGTGTTATTATTGCTCAGAGACTGTATACCATTTTCAATGTTGTCTGCTACTATAACATTAATATTCTCTGTTGCTTTCTCACTTGTGACAAAACCCTTATATGTATTTATAAGTGAATCTTTTCCAGTTAAAAAATAAATGTATTGAAGGAATCTTCCGACATTAATACATAATACAATAAAACAGGAGAAATGACATATGAACCAGTTTAAGTTTACATAAGTTATACATAAGAGGAGGAAATAATAAACAGCAGGAAATAAAGAAAGCTGGCTTGCATATTGAGAGACATAGCTTAGTATAAATATACGATTGGTTGGGTAATAACAATAAACATATTGAAATAGCATTTATACCAGTAAGGGAAAGTCAAGGACGCTGAAGGACTTCTTTTTGAGATAGAGTGGGAGCAAATGAACGGACCGCAAAATTATAAAGAAATCATGTGACAGGAGACCATAAATGTAATCATTTCGTAGCAAGGGAAATGGGATAAACAAAAACAGTATCTAGTCTGTGATTGTGACAAACAGCATACCACCAACTCTGATAATTTGGATGAGTCTTTCCAATTGCTCGTAATTTGGAATGCAACTGCTAACAATAGGTCCAGAATACGTAGCTGAGACACAGATATTTCCCAATCATCGGACAAACTTCCCCAAAAGAAATTAGCGAATGAAAAGGGAGTTGCAGTGCAAAAAATGGTGTTGATTTGAGTCCAAATTTGCTTCCAAAATTTTAACACAAATAGACATGTAAAAAGCATATGTTTTAAGTCAGCATGTTCAGAGTGACACGACCAACAAGTGTCTCGATGGTCAAAGTGCATTCTATGTAGGGATGTAGGAGAAAAAAGAAGTCTATTATATATGAAAAAAGAGTTTGTGTGGTGTTTGCTGCTCTGGAAGACTTCCTAATTTTTGTCCAAATCTAGTTCCAGAGGGAGATAGGCCAAACCATAACTAAATCCTGCTCCCAGGATACTTTACCTTAGTTTTGACTCTGTTTATAGGGGAGGAGGCCAGATGAGAATAGATGTTAGATGCCTTAGGGCTTGTACGTAAGAACTTATTCCATTCAAATTCTAAAGAGGAAGAGGGGGAAGAAGATTGAAAATGAGCATAAGCAGTACGTACTGCCGTTTGTAAAGTCTGAAATTTACACTGACAAGAAATAGGGGGGCAAAAAAGCTGACGTGCTTGTGAGAATGGGAGAAGTGTGTCATGATCAAAGAGTTGGTGTACCCAAAGTAATCCCTTGTTTCTCCATGATTTCCAATGTATGGGTTTATTATTTAGTAGTATAAATGTATTATGCCAAATAGTGGAAGTAAGAAAAGTATCAAGATCAGTAGGAGTAAAGTGAAGAACTGAATCAAGAATCTTACAAGAATATTTAAAAATCGGTGTAGATGTCTTTTGTGGTTTGCGGGTAAAGGACAAGTATTCTTGAAAAGAAAAGGGGGAGAGATATGATTTTCCGAGGTCAACCCACAATGGAGAATCCAATGATGAGTCCGAGAGCCAACGAGAAAGTTGGCGCAATAAAAACGCCTTATGAAATTTAGAAAAATTAGGGAAGTTTCCGCCTCCCTCTGATTTTGGGCGTGACAACTTTCATAATGACATTCGAGATTTTTTTGTTATTCCACAAAAAGGACGTAAGTGACGAGTTAATCTTATGAAGGGATTTGAGTGGTATGGGTAATGGAATGTTCGAAATGATATATAGTATGATAGGAACTATAATCATTTTAATGGTATCAAGTCGACCCCACCAAGACAAATATAAAGGATGCCATCTTGCAGTGAGTGAAGTTATTTTAATTAGGCATTTGTCCAAATTTAAAGAAATTGAGGTTTTCATAGATTGGGTGAACCAAATTCTGAGATAATGAATATGTTGAGGGGACCATTTGAAGTTTGATATTAATAAGTCTTCCTTAAAAGTGTATTTAGTAAGAGGTAATATTTCACATTTTTCATTATTTAGTTTGTATCCAGAGACTGCTGAGTAAGAGTCAACTTCCTGTAGAAACACTAGAAAAGCAGATTGGGGTTGAGAAAGAAACAATAGAACATCATCTGCATATGCTGCCAATTTAATTTGGTGGGTGTTAGATGTAAAACCATGAATATGTTGATTTTGCCTTATTCTAGATAAGAATGGTTCTAAGGCCAAGTTGAAAAGAAAAGGGGATAAGGGGCAACCTTGTCGAACACCTCTGCGTAGAGTAAAATACGAAGAAGTGAGGCCATTTGAAAAAATGGCAGCCTTAGGATCTTTGTACAATAGAGAAATAAGAGAAATAATTTTGGGTCCAAAGCCAAACCATTTAAGTGTGTGAAATATAAAAGGCCAGTATACTCAATCAAATGCCTTTTCAGCATCTAAAGCAATTGCGGCAAGGGAATCGGGGTAATACGATGATTTAGATAAAATATTAAAAAATAAGCGCGTATTATCCGTGATATATCGTCCCTTGACAAAACCCAATTGTTCTTTGCCCAGTAATTCGGGGAGAAAAGATTCCAGACGCATAGCTAGAGCTTTAGAAAAGATCTTATTGTCAACATTAACCAAAGAAATAGGCCTGTAATTTTTACAAAAGTGCAGATCTTTACTTTCCTTAGGGATTAGGCAAATCAGAGCCTCTGAAAAGGAGCCAGTAGATCCATGTGAGCATAGAAAAGAGGTTATAAGGTTGAACAAATGTGGAATGAGCAAATGAGCAAAGTGTAAATAAAATTCAACCGTGAATCCATCTGGACCCGGGGCTTTGTCCTTATTAAGAGTTTGCAAAACAATTAGTAACTCCGCCTGGGATATATCTAATTCCAATGAGTCGAATATCATCGAGGGATCAGAAGACTGTTGAATAGAAGAGAGATAATGAGAGATATCAGAGATAGAGGGTTACGTATCTGGAGTGTAAAGTGATTTATAGAACTGTACAAATTCTTCAAAAATTTCAGAGTCCTTAAATTTTGGTGATTGATTTGCATCAAAAATGGATTCAATGTAGAGCCTATTTTGTTTGATCTTAAGGTAATTAGCTAATAATTTACCTGCTTTATTTTGGCCACCATAAAATTTCGCACTTGACTTTAATAAATATAATGAGGTGTTGTCAGTAGACTCCTTATTAAATTGGATCTTGGTGCTAATAAGTTCTGATAAACAATGCTTCGATTTGGAAGTTTAAAAGGAGTGTTCCAAGCTCTTTATTTTAGTTAAGAGCTTATTCGTAGAAATACGAGATTTTTTCCGTTTGTTAGAGACATCTCCCGCCCCCCTCCCCTACATAATGGCGACCGCTGCACGGTCGCGCCGCTGGCGCGCCGCTGGCGCGCCTAAGGCAATGCCGTCTGCGCCCGTCCATGACCCGACCGCGACCAGCACCAGGAAACCTGGTTCTCCTGGTCCCCACCGCTACGACACAGCCACCCTCCACGCTCACAACCCCTGAGGCCACGGCGATTGCGTAAGATCCGCGCCCAACACGACCCATGGGCAGTTCTCGTGCGGACACTGCTGAAGATCTTTCACCATCGACGAGACACCCGCAGCCACCAAAGAGCCGCCGACTGAACAACCCACTGAAACCCTGACTTGCATCCTTCTCAACGTGCGCTCCCTTCACCGACACGCCGTAGAGATCTGGGACCTGATCGACACCCTCTCGCCTGACGTCGCATTCTTCAGGAAACTTGGACCAACGCCACATCCGGCCCCAACATCGCCACAGCAATCCCTGACGGCTACAAGATCCAGAGAAGGGACCGCCCACACCGCCCGGGAGGAGGACTCGCCATCGTACACAAGACCCCCCTCCGACTCGCCACATCCAGCACGAGCGACCCCCCACTCCAACACGGAACACCTCCACTTCCAGATTCAGACCAATCCCAGGACCACACTATGCGGCACCCTCATCTACAGACCGCCAGGACCCCGCGCCCAGCCCACAACCACCATCGCTGAGCTCGCTGCACCCCACGCCATCACCTCCACGGACTACATCCTGCTCGGGGACCTGAACTTCCACCTCGAAAACAGCCAGGACCCCGACTCCACCACACTCCTCGAGAACCTCGCCATCCTAGGACTGAAACAGCTCTTCAGTACTCCCACCCACAGGGCGGGCCACACCCTTGACCCCATCTTCGCGGGAGGATCAAACATCCACTTCAGCCACACCACCCAGCCCCTCTGGACTGACCACCACTGCGTCCATTTCACTTTCAACACTACCACCGTACCCAAGACTGCCCACCGTGACGGAACTGGAGTAAGGTCACCGAGGAGCACCTGAACTCCGCCCTCCTCCAAGACCCCCCCAAGGCCACGACCGACACCAACTCCGCAGCCAGGGAATTCCACCGCTGGGTCTCCTGCTGCACCGACAAGCTGGCACCCCTCCGCCACACCACCAATCAATGCCCACTGAGGGCCGCCTGGTTCACCACCGAACTCCAAGAAGCCAGACGCTTCTGCAGACGCTTGGAGAAAACCTGGAGGAACCAGAAGAACACGGAATCATGGAACAACCACAAGAGCGCCCTGAAGGACTACCACCAGCGTATAAGGGACACCAAAAGGACCTTCATCAGAGACAAAGTCAAGACCAACGCATCCAACGTCAAGGAACTGTTCAACGGCATTCAGCAGTTCGCAAAACCCACCTGCGAATCCACTGACATCACACCCTCCCAGGAACTCTGCGGCAAACTCAGCTCCTACTTCCACCTGAAGATCAAGGCCCTATACAACAACTTCAGCGAGCCAGAAAACAGCACCACACCACCCACCACCGCCGAGAAGCCGACCATCACCTCCTGGGCCCCCGCGTCCATCGAGCTCATCTCCTCAACCATGACAAAGACGCACTCAGGAGCCCCAATGGACCCCTGCCCCCTCACATCTTCCACAGGGCCGCCGCTGTCTTCGCACCCGAATTACGACGTACAATCAACTCCTCCCTCATATCCGGCATCTTCCCAGATGACTGGAAACGCGCAGAGGTGAAACCCCTCCTCAAGAAACCAACGGCCGACCCAACTGACCTTAAGAACTACCGGCCCATCTCTCTCCTCCCCTTCGCAGCCAAAGTCACCGAAAGACTCGTGAACGCCCAGCTGACTGCCTTCATCGAAGAAAACGGCATCCTGGACGCTTCCCAGTCTGGCTTCCGCAGCAACCACAGCACCGAGACCGCCCTCCTCGCAGCCACCGATGACATCCGCATGCTGCTAGACCAGGGACACACCGCAGCCCTCATCCTCCTAGACCTCTCCGCAGCCTTCGACACCGTCTCACATCGCACACTAGCGCCAGACTCCACAACGCAGGAATACAGGGATCTGCCCTCGACTGGATCCAATCCTTCCTCTCCGGTAGAACCCAGAGGATCAGACTCCCCCCCCTTCCTCTCTGACCCCACTGACATCGTCTGCGGAGTACCCCAAGGATCTTCATGAAGCCCGACGCTCTTCAACATCTACATGGCCCCCATCGCCGCCATCGTCAGACAGCACGGGCTTAGCATCGTATCCTACTCCGACGACACCCAACTCATCCTCTCCCTCACCAAGAACCCAGAAAGCACCAGTCTCAGCTTCCAGGAAGGAATGAGAAACGTAGCAGCCTGGATGAAGGACAGCTGCCTAAAGCTCAACTCCGAGACGACCGAGGTCCTCATCCTCGGACCCTGCACCTCCACCTGGGACAACACCTGGTGGCCCTCCGCCCTCAGGAGCCCACCCACCCCGACAGACCACGCTCGGAACCTCTGCATAATCCTCGACTCCTCCCTCTCCATGAACCGCCAGATCATCACCGTCTCCTCCACCAGTTTCAACTGCCTCTGCATCCTCCGTAAGACCTTCAAATGGATCCCCCCTGAATGCGGAAAGACCGTCACCCACGCACTCATTACCAGCAGACTTGACTGCGGCAACGCCCTCTACGCTGGAATCAACAAAACTCTTCTACGCAAGCTCCAAACCATCCAGAACGCCGCAGCCAGGCTCGTCCTAGGGACACCGCGCCACAAACATATGACCGAACACCTACGAAGCCTACACTGGCTCCCCGTCGAGAAGAGGGTCACCTTCAAACTCCTCACCCACGCCTACAAATCCCTCAACAACATCGGACCCAAATATCTCAACGACCGAGTATGTTTCCATGTACCCAAGAGGAACCTCCGCTCCGCTGACCTCGCCCTGGCAGAGGTCCCCCGCATCCGCAGAAGCAGAACTGGCGGGAGAGCATTCTCCTACATCGCAGCCAAAACCAGGAACGAGCTCGCGGTTAATATCAGATGCTCCCCAACCCTCCACACATTCAGGAAGGACCTCAAGACCTGGCTCTTTGACTGACCCGGAGCTGTTCCCCCCCCCCAAGTGCCTTGAGACCCTCATGGGTGAGTAGCGCGCTCTATAAACCACTAATTGATTGGTTGATTGAATGATGATATCACGAGCAGCTGCCTTAAACTTATCCCATATGATGTGGAGGGGCATACCATCAGTTTTATTAAAATGAAAGTATTCATGAAAAAAGAAGTAAAAGAGGAAGTAAAAGTAATATCTAAAAGAAGTGAACTGTTAAAACGCCATTTATTAGGCAATCTGGGTTGGGAAATTATATCTAGTTGAATCGAGACAGGGGCGTGATCTGATATGAGTATAGAGCCTAAATCAGCTGAGGGTTAGTATTGTGAGGCGTTGTGTGATATGAAAATATGATCTATTCTAGATTGAGTCTGATGCGGAGGGGAAAAATAAGTGTATTCTCGTAAGGATGGATCGCAAAGCCTCCAAGCATCAGTTAGATTTCTCTGCGCTATGGTGTGTAAAAAATATTTATGTGCCTTGTTAGGAGTGTATGATATTGTAGAATTGAGGTCGAGAAAGGGATCTACAACCTGATTACAGTCACCTGCAAAAATAAAGTTATCTGCAGGGTTATTAATGAGCTGTTGAGTTATTCCAGACCAAAAATGAGCATCACCATTTGTAGGGGCATATATGTTAAACAAGGAAAGTGGAGTATTTCCAATCAATAACTTGGTAAACAACCATCTACCTTCCTCATCCGTTTGTTGAGAGACAAGCTTAGTGCAAAGTGATTTATGAAATAAGGTTATAACACCATTCCGTTTGCCATCCCCTGGCAAAAAGAAAACCTCACCCACCCAACTTCTCATCAGTTTTAACGATTCAGATTCTGTAAGGTGTGTCTCTTGTATTAAGGCTATACTAACATCAAATTTAGATAAGTACGACAAAACACGCTGTCTCTTAATCGGAGAAGTCAAGCCTCTGACATTCCAGGAAATTATTTTCATGGACATAAATCATTCATATAAAAATTACAGTGAAGCAAATCAGCCAAAGTAGAAAAATTAAGAAATTGAGAGCAAAAAACAGTTAGTATGGATAGGATGTCATTGATGAGTGATAAACTGGAAGAGAGAGAAAATGTAAGAGAAAAAGAAATAGAGAGAATATAATAGAAAAGAAAGTGCATAAGATATCCAAAAGAGAGAAGTGGTCGAGACTGAAAAAAAGACATAAGCAATGATAGAATGAAGAGGAGAAAGTAGATCATACCTACATGTAATCCAAAAAATCCAAAAATAGGAAGATGGGGGCAATGGGGCCACATGGAACTGATGACACGTCCTTACTCCACCAGGAAAGGTGGGGGTAACCGGAGCATACACTTCACAAAAGGTAAGGGAGTCACAAGACGAAAGGACAAGACCTGTAAGGAGAGAATAATTTGTTAATATAAAGCAGATTCTCAATTATTAAAGCTAACATCTCTAGCAATCCTACAAGAGAAAATTACATGAAAACTTCTAAACTACATGTAACAAAGCGAGGAACATGACTCAAACAAGTCAAGTATCGGAAGTTGTAGAAGTATCCATAATGTCCATCCTGCAAGCATTGAGAAAACTCTTCAGTTGAACAGGCTTCTCGTAGGTGGTTGTTTTGTTTTTGTAAGTGACTTTAAACAAGCAAGGGTGAAAAAGGCCAAATCGAGCACCAAGAGAACGAAGATCTGGTCTTAGCGCAAGAAACTCTCGACGTCTGCCAGATGTGCTGTTTGCATAATCTTGAGAAAAGAACAAAGAGTTACCTGACCATGAGATGCCCTTCATGTATTTAGCTGCAGATAGAACTCTAAGAAGGTCAGTGTAGTCCCAAAAATATAATATTACTCCTCTTGGTCTTCTCATCGTGGCAGTAGAAACAGGTATATGGCCTAATCTATGGGCTCGATGGATGTTAAGAGGAAGGTTCAGTATTTTTGGAAGAGAGGATTTAAAGAACACAATTGGATCAGAGCCTTCCAAGCCCCCGGTAAACCATAAATGAGGAGATTGTTCCTCCTATTTCTATTCTCTAGGTTTTCGACCTGCTTCTGAAGAGTTGAGACCTGAGATTGGAGAACATTAACCTTGAGGGTATTTGACTCCAACGATGATATGTTTTGTTCGGCTATTAAGCCTCTCCTCCATGCGTGACCATCTGTCCGTGAGATGTTGTAACTTGGCATTGGTCTCTTCCATGAAGGGACGTAAAGCACGGATTTCCTCTAAGAGGAGGTCCATTGATACTACCGAATTCGGTTTTGGAGGAGAAGGTGGATCTTTCTTCACATGTTTGTAAGATATCTTTCCAGACACACCATAAGAGCCTGATGTAGATGCGTATCTTTGTAGGGAGATTACAGAGTCTTCCATTGTCGCTAAGTGCGAGAAAATATTTGAGCAAGTGATAATTTTATGAGCAGAGGGTGTTAATAAAGATTTCGCCTTCTTCAATCTGCCCATAAGAGGAGGGTGGAAGGATCAGGCTGGTCTGCCTCCAAGACTGCTCTATCTTATATAGGAGTTATTCGAGAGCGTGAACCAATAGTTAAAAGTATGACTTTCAAACCCAGGAGCTCAAGGAGTTCACCAGCTCAAAACTCAGAACTCAAAATGGCCGCCAGTGTTGTGACAAATCTACACTGCGCAGCTGAAAAAGCTGAAGAACTCCAAGGAAGGTAGATTAAATATGGTCCCTTTTCTCTTTGTTTCTCTCCTCTTTTTTCAAAAAATCATCAAAAATGTATCCAGCTAAACCATTTCCCAACTCTATAGTCATGAGCACAGGAACCGCTATGCTATTGAGAGCTCCCCAGCGGGAACTCCGTCAACGTGAAACATAAAATGGCGGCCGTTACCATGAAGAAGCCCTGAGTGAAAGGAAAGCAACAATGAAATGACAGGAAAGGAGGAGGGTCTCACCGGATGCTATCCGAAACAGTCACTGAAATTATGCCCTCCTCATCACCAGAGATGACAACTGCATTTTTCTTTTTCTAATCTGTTTTTCTAAACTGAAAAGTGATCAGTAAAAAGGAGATTTTTATGCAACATGTTTACTTTTTTCATGCTCTAGGTCATTACTGGAAAGGCAGAATCTCTGCATGTTTCTACACATTTCTGAGTCACAGCATTTTTTATTCTGATTTGTATTTAACTGATTCTAATAGCTTCTTACAACCACTTACTAATTGCATTGTGGTGTGTGCCATTGTGTACTACAGACAGTGGCGTAACACAGGCCCCCACAGCCCCCGAGATGCTGGGGGCCCCCGAGCTGCTGGGGGCCCCCTCAGCACAGTACTCTGGCCAGACAGATCCGGATTAAATCCAGAGCGAGGGCCTTCTATGTACCTTGCAGGGGGGCCCCCTCAAAATTCGTTACACCACTGACTGCAGATTCTACTTTTAATCTTCATTTCTGCAAATAAATTATGTATTTCATATGAAAGAACAGTACGCTAATGATTTATGCAGTTTACAGGAAGAATGATAGATCATCTATGCATTATACATGATACAATGCCCTCTGCCATATGTTAAAAGGATATTGCAAATCACCTCAGAGTTCCATGAGCTCTTCCTGCAGCGACCTATAGCATGGAGAAAGAAAAAGTCACCATAAATATCTCCTTTCTGCTGACCACTTTTTCGTTACAGAAAAAAATATGAGAAGAAGGCAGTTTTATATACCATGAACTCCACAACCAAAGGAATTGGAGTACTTTACATGAGCATCAGTTACATTATACAAAGTCACGCTCATTTTTTTCTTTTTAGGCACAGGGAGATTTATTAATTTTCCCAGAATTACAGGATGTTGAGCCCATGCTGAAACTTAAATTTGGTTCCCCAGTTGCAAAGTTGGCAACTCTGGCCATACCCCGACATCCCCTCCGACTGATTGACTTGATTAGCATCCTTTGATCTCGGACACCTCACAGAAGCGCACCTTCCGTATACTGAAGCTCTTTGCGTACCCGAGCTGCTCTTAGGGCCTGATGTACCAGGCAATTTTACAGTCACAAAGGTCAAATTTGAGCATTTGTGACAACAAAATGGCTTTTTTAAATGTTCAAAAGCCAAATTGAAGTTTAGTAACACTTTACTGAATCGCAGTTTGTGTTTTAGACTAAGTAAAGAATTAGTATTTGGAAGGAGCGTGTAAAGGGCGTCCCTTTCACAACTGATTTTTTAGCTCATGCATTAATGTTTCTGATCGAAATCCTGTCGCAAAACATTAATATTTTATCAACAAATCAAAATTGGTGGTAACTATTCGCAAAACGGAAGGGGTCCCCCAGGGACTTCTCCTCCTTTGTGAATGTCAACATAAATTTTTTTTAAGAGCAGGCGAGCAGGCTGTGGTCGCTAAGACCACTGCCTGCTTCTAAAAAATGTTCATTCAAATATTCAATCACAGACATGGTGGTCTGCTGACCCCAGCGGGCCACCATGCCTGTAACTGTAACAAATCGAAGAAGTTCTCAATTTGCGACCTACCTCATGTGAATTAATGAGGTAAGTCGAATTACGACCACCTACGAATCGGTATTTTGTGAACCAACCTACTATTACATAGGTTGGCTCACAAAATACCAATGCATTTGGAAGAAGTCGGTGTGCAAATTGCACCCACCTTTACTGAATCCATTTTAATAGATTCCTTAGAAATCACAAATTGCAAATGGCTATTTGAAGCAATTTACGAATCTCAGTACATTAGGTCCTTAGGGGGATATTCTCAAGAACGTGCGATAAACATCGCCAAAATAGGTTAACGCAAGTTTTTATATCACCGTCTATCGCGGGAAAATAACTCTGTGTTAACGTCGTATTCTCAACACGGCGGTAACATGCGATAGTCTCCCGATAACGCGTCAAATGTCCGCAATAACATTACCGGGACGGTGATGAAAATCCAAACCCGAACGTGAAAAAAGTTGCGATGGGCTCAGCCGCGATAAGACAATCAGCGAAAAGCCGCGCCAGGCCTGCAAATCACACACGTCAGGCGGGAAACATCACTACAAAAGCAGGAAACAAAATACACAAACAAAAACCAAACTACAGCGAAGCACAATGGAGGCAGCCGGAGCAGGTACAGAGGACGGCCAGAACCCCACAAGCCTCCCGGAGGAGCAGCCTGGGACCTCGGGGACAGGGAAGGGCAAGGACAAGAAGAAAAGGAAGACGCGGTTCAGTCCGCAGGAAAACAGGATCCTGATCACGGAGGTGATAGAACACCATCAACAACTGTTCGTCACCTCCACTGTGTCATTGGCAACAAAAAATGCAACATGGCAGTCCATCCTGGACAAGGTGAATGCAGTCGGAGTGCTGAGGACGACAATGGAAGAGCTCAAGAGGCGCTGGAATGATGTGAAGCGCAAGACCAAGCAGAAACTCGGCAACAACCAGAAGGCAGCAATGCAGACTGGAGGTGGGAGTCCAGCGCCACAGGAGGAGCTGGATGAAATGGAGGAAATGGTGTCCACAGTCATCAGTGTGGAGAAGGTGGCAGGAGTTGGGGGACCAGACACTGCTCAACATGACCTGACACAACATCAACAGGGTGAGTAACGACCAGGGACTGGGGGACGGGGGAGATGGGCACAATGTCACACATGCACAATTAAGTATAGCACAGTGCACACCCACAATGACTCTGGATCATGTCCCTGATCCCCTTGGCACACTGCAGCACACCTAGAAACAGCAAGTAGGCCCCCGTCGACTATGTGCCCAGAGGGGACCCTTCCCACACATCACCAATCTCACAACCAACCAATGCACATGTGCCAAACCCAGCACAGCGGCGTGTCTGTGAGCCACACTGACAATGCAAGTGACACTGCATGATGAATAGCATGGCTGCAGTCAATATATCATGACATGTTGCACGCCACGACACTGAGGTGGCTGAGTGTGGACCACATCCGTAAAGGAGCAGGTCACACTCTGACACATCCACATGCACAATCAACCCCTGACGTCAACAAGACATCTGCGGACAAACCATGCCCCAGAGTCCCAACTCCCACCAAGAGCCCAATTTACCTAAGAATGCAACATCTCAGCACTGTATAAGCACAGAAGTCAAAGGCACCCCGCCTGAAAGGGATAAGGGCCAGCCAAATCAGAGCTGCAAGGGAACTCTCCCAAAATGCAGCACACACACATAACATTCAGAGCACATCAACATTGACAACAATGTGGTATAAACTGCAACACGTTCACAACAGAACAGAGGACACAACTGGTGCCGCTTGTGTGTAGAAACTGGTCAATCACATTTGGCATAGCAGGGAAATGTGAGATGATAATGTACAAGTACAAACACACATCCGTGATGTTGTCGAAATGTCCACTGTCCCGCATCAAATAGGCAGCTCCTCCCAGTCACAATGTACATTGTCATGCAGTTTGTATGTAAACTTGTACAATGCGTCAACATACATGTGAACACAATGTTAAACCGCATCTCCCCTTCACATTGCAGAGGGAGAACCAACACCTCCTGCAGAGCAGACCCAACAGCTCTTCACTGATGACGAGAGGACCTCCACACCTTCGACACTGACGCCCTCCAAGAGCTCATGGACAGCTACGGCACCTCACCTCCAGGAGCAGGGCAGCCCAGCTGCATCGAGGAGACCCCACCCCCTGCACAGACCACACAGCAGGAAGCACCCACCACCACGGCTGACTCCCAGGACCCCCACAAACAACACATGGCCTTCCAACGCCGTGTGTTAGAGGTCCAGGAGAAGATGGCTGATCAGGTGCGGGTTGGGTTTGACCTCATGGCAGTCAACCTTGATGCCATACATGGGTGTCTGAGTACCATCAGGGACCACTTACAGTCCCTAACTGACACCCACAGTCCGCTCCATGCTCTCCAACGATCCATGGCTGACATCGCTGGAGTCATGATACTGAGACAAGAACAACTGTCCAGTCAGAGTGGCTCCAGCGATGTCAGCTGGGAGTTGGGACAGATGCGGGGGCTCATGGAGAACATGGAGCGGATGACGGCGGAAAGAATGGCTGCCACGGTTGCTCACCAGATGTGGCTGGGACCTTCCATGCCCTGCAGCACATCGTCATGGCATTGCTGTCTCAAGGCCTTGCGCAGATGAATGCTGCTGCTGCTTCTACATCCACATCTCCGCCCCCTGATGTGTCAGTGCCTCACAGTGCGGCAGGCAATCCACCACCACCCACGTGTGAGGCACATGTGACATCAGAGGACGAAGATGCAGGTGAATCAACCTTACTGGTAAGGAGGAGGCAGTAGCATTCATCTCCGCCATATGGCCTGTTTCTGCTTGGTTCTGCCCTTTGCATCATCACCTTCCGCTGTCCCCCGATACACTCTACGACACTCACCTTGGACCTCGACATGGACTGCCATTTTCTGTTTGGTTACAAATGACACAGCGATCAGGCTGTGGACTGAACTCTTCCTCTTCCGATGTACTTGTCATTCCCTGAAGGACTCTGGCTGGCCCTCCACGGGCCAATAATGTGAAGTAGGGTTTGCATGGCCCTGTACTGCTCCAGCTGCAACACTCCACTGGATGTGAATTAAACATTCAGAATCGCACAGATGTGTCATGCCTTTGAACATTCAAGTATGAGAGAATGGATAAATGTAGGGTCAGTGATTCCCCCTTACGTCCATGTTGCTCATGTCGTGGGACTTGAGTCACAGGGTGCAACATTGCCGATTGCGGTCCGGGTGGCGTAGACACTACAACAGATACACAAGCATCAGTTACTTCCTTGTCCAGCTCAGAACTGAAGCACGCCTAGAGCCCCGGGCTCATTGTTCCCACCCCTACGCTGGCCTGCCATACGCCAGGCCAGTCCACTCCGCTTACGCTCAGAGGGGGGGACAACAAAGTTACATGTCCCAGATCTTCCCTGTAGTGATCTGCTGATCACTGTTCTAGTTGTCAGCATGCCACAGCCACTCCCTGAGGGCTGGTTCACACCCACACCACACCCATCCAGCACAGGCGTCACAGGACATGTGACCCTGCCAATAAAAGGGGCCTAGCACGTCACATTCCCCACTGCCGGAGATGACATGATGGCGTCCGCACCACTCGACCCAATCATGAAGGGTCCATGGCTTGTGGCGCACTGAGTTGGTGGCACCCGCTGCACTGCAGCTGGCACGGGCCTACCGCCACGGGACGATGACTTGCGGTGCACTAAGTTGGAGGCACCCGCTGCACTGCGTCTGGCACGGGCCTACTGCCACGTGACGATGACTTGCGTTGCACAGGGTCAGTGGCACCCTCTGCACTGCGGCTGGCAGGGGCCTACCGCCACGTGACAATGACTTGTGTTGCACAGGGTTAGTGGCACCTGAAGAGCTGAGCGGGTGTGCAGCCTGCGATGATGCGTTGGCCTCGATGCGGCGTCCAGCGAATCAAGAATCAAATTGAACAGTGTGCCCTGCTGGACCGCAGTGTACACGCAGGCAGCACACACATGACTCCACGGTGCAGTGCCGCAGGGTGCGCTGGGGCCTGTGGCGCGGAAACCAGCGACCAGCTGAGGAGGTTGCACCGGCAGTTGGAGGGTCCTCTTTGAGACACGCCGGTGGCGGCAGGTGAGCATTGAGGCCTGGGTGTGCAGGGGCGGCCAGTAATCGCTGGGCGGCGGACCGGTCTGGGGACCAGGGCTGGGGTGCAGCAGGCGCACAGGATCGCGCAGGCACCACCAGTCGCGGCGGTGGACTCGTGGCTGGGTGGGGGGCGCCACTTTTGCTGACACGACCCTGCATGCGATGATCAGGATGTGCGCTGGTTGGTTTGGGACGTAGCCACCTCGTCTCCAGTGTGAATGTGCCAGTTGAAGGAGGTCAGCCACGTGTGTGTAGGCCTATGGACATGTTGATGCGGAGACTGAGACACATGCAGTAGTCACTTTGGTGGTGGATTTGTGACGTGTGCATTCCCACAGTTGTGAGTTGGGGGATTGTGGAGTTGAGGTGTGTGGTGTGTTCAGTTGGTACTTGCCGATGGGCAGTGCATTTCCATGGGGGCCATCCTCAAAGCGCTGGTTGGTGGCGGACTTGCGGACATGTGGGAATCATGCACACTGCCTGGGGAGTTTGCGACGACGACATTAGTGGACAGGCCACGGTGGTCCACTTTTGTATGCACAGTGATGGCATGCGTGTGGTTGCTGTTGCGGTGATTGTGTGCAGTGTCGGCAGGGGGCACAAGTCATACACGTGTGCTGTGAATTGCCCCAACACGTGCGTGACGCCAGCTATGGCGTAGTTTCCTTGCGTGGTCTCAAGATGTTCCTGCGCAGTGTGGGGGAGTGAGGGGCAGGGGTGTCGAGCTGACACATACCGTGATGTTTTCAGGTATGATGAGTCCTGCATGATGTGATCGTAACAGCAGTTCGTGTGGTCGTTACCTTCCTCTTCATTCCTACGACGGTTACGGCCACAAGTACTTCTGTTACGGTCTTCTCATGCATGGTTTATCATGCCTGTGAGCATTCCGGTTTGTCCAAGTGCAGTACACTGTACCAGATTAGGCATGTGACTATACGGAAGTTTGACCATTGTCACCATTTCTCCCACAGGTTTCTGAAGACACGTTGCCCTGTTGAAGTTCCCCGCTGGGAATGGAATGCGTTGGCAGAGCTTTTCGTTTTGTTTGTTTGTGTATTTGTAATAAAGTTCTGTTTTTACACTACTGTTGACTACTGGACTTCATGACCTGGCGCACCCACATTTTGGTTACTACGATCTTGGGCATGGGGCACGGAGGCGTCTAGCACAGCTGGCGTTGGGGTTGGTTGCGCAGGTGCCGTACGAATTGGAACTATCGTGTGGTGCGGATACAGGGGCCCGCCGTTGCTTTTGTGGACATGCATCCATGACATATGTGAGGGAGTTTGATGGGGCTGGCTGTGAGACTCCTCCGACTCCGGCAGTTGTTGGTTGGAAGGTACTAGGAGCCAACAGGTGCAGCACAGCCAGCAGCTTTGTCTGCGGGGGGATGTGGGTTGTCCGCTGTGTTGGTACCTTCAGCCTGTGGGCAATGTGGGTCAGGATGCGGTAGATGGTTGTCCTTTTGAGCCTGTGTTGGCCAATGGCTTCCTCTGGCGTTGAGTCTCTGGGGCTGGTGCGTTTTAGGGTCGTCCGCTGTCCTGCACTGCGTAGGTGGTAATCCGGGTGGGGTGGTCCGGGGGAGGGGGGGCCTGGGAGTGGTGGCGGTGGGTGTTGTGGCCCTCTTGGTTCTCCGAGCTGCATGATCATTGGCTCCATGGCATCTGTTCGTCTTCAGATGTGGCTCTGGGCTGGGCTCCCTTTCATACTTCAGGTAGTCGTCCTGCTTAACACCAGCAAAAGGCAGGTGTTAAATCCCTGCTGCTAACGCGCCTTATCGCCTGTTCTTGGTTTGCATCGCAGATCTGGCTGGTTGTTGAGAATATCGCGAAGTGGTGTTTTCGTGTGTTTTTGCATGGGAATGCCTACTCTGCATATCATTAGCGTTAGTTGTCGCACTCATCCGTGGCGGTGTTTTTTGCGGCAGCTATCGCTGGTAAACTGGCGATATCGGCAGTTTGCACCAGCTATGAGAATAGGGCGATAAATCTATCGCCACTTTTGCGGCGCTAAAGTGCCGATAAATCGGCGATAAGTCCTTGAGAATATGCCCCTTAGTTTCCATCCTTCACTTCATTCATATCAGAAAGACGAATTGCATTCTGGATCCCTGGATTCCTAGCGAACAGGGATGTAATATGCACCAGCGCCTTCTAGTGGCTTTTGCAGATATATACAGATCTGTAGTGTATTATTTCAACTATCCTTAACCCCTTGACCGCGATCGGAATTCCGCTCGTGTGCTGGACATTCCGATCGCGGGTGTGGTCGTGACGAGCTCAGCTCGTCATGCGCACAGCGCGACCGCGCAGCATGACGAGCTGAGCTCGTCACGAGCATCGAAGGGGTTAATAATTGGAAGGTTGTGTCGTATTTTCATCAGAGTTGTGCACGTACATGTGGATTACAGAGTTTCACCGATTTGCATGCTAATTGTGCAGATCCCACAGCACGGAACCCACAGCACTTTAATGTCTTCAGCAATTTGCACGCTTGTGCAGGACACAACATTTCAGCATCTAGATAATGTTTATAATTCTGGTAGTGTAGTTTTCAGTGACCAGCTGGTACACTGAAGCTTTTCAGTGTTTTAAACACTTAAGGTAGCGGTTCACTGAAGGGCATCCTCCGTGAATATGAAAGTAATGCACGAATCAACACATCAAATGGAGCACCTGGCTCAGGTCCTTTAAGGGGCAGATTTACAAGCCCCTTGCGCCACTTTTGCGTCACTTTTCCCATGTTAAAAATGACGCAAAAGTGGTGCAAGGGCCTTGTAAATCTGCCCCTTAATGCTCATCTGGGTGCCACTGATGGTCGAAGGTACAGATCAGACAGAAAAAACCTTCTGCGCTATTTCTTGGGCATCGAAGGTCAGGACGTGTTTGACAACCTTAATCCGTACTGATGACCTTGACGAATTTCAAATTATGATTAAACAGCTTGAAAAGTAATTTGAAGTGAGAAAAATGTGATGGTTTTCCACTACAAGAGCACAAGGGGGGGCCCATGAACCGGCTGAGGCTTTTGTCACTGCCCTTACAGTGCTTGCTAAGGACTGTGAGTTTGAAGGTTTTTCATCACAGTTGATATGTGAAAAGCTTGTGACTAGATGTAATTCTAAGGCTATTCTTACAGAGTTTTGCGGGCAATAGTTGTGCCTATGTCGACATCACATCGGGGGGCTTTAACTCTGTTAATCTAGTGACCAATCCGACAAAGCAAGGTTGTTGCAAGCATTAACCCACTTGTGTTGTTAAGCAGTACTCAATACAAGTTCTGAAAAAGCTAAAGTCATGTACTCTAAATCTAAGCCTCAACTACAAGTTCCTAAAACGTCAGTATGCTTTAAATGTGGGTCATTCTCAGACCTGCCTTGTTGCCGTAATAGTCTTGCTGTGGGCCAACTTTTCAAAAAATTTGGAAAGGTTGGTCAGTTTAGTAAATTTTGCGGTGGTGGTAATAGATTTAACGTACATTGTGTTGTGAATGATGAGGCCCCTAGTTAGTCAGAAATTACTGAAGATGGTGGAAATAACTTGGTCAAAAGTGTTAAGGAATTGGTTTTAGTTGTTGATGTCATGCACATAGGGGCCGTTGAGTCTGCAAAGAAGTTTGCTGATCCATACATCCAAGCTTATAGTGATCAAATTCTTATTCATAGATTCAAGAGCAAAAATAACAATATTTTCCAATTAAAAATTTGAATGAGGTTGCCACTGTAGCTTTTGAGCGAAGTAGGATAGAATTGATAGGTTGCTTTTGGTCTGAGATCACATTTAAAGATTGGTCAATTAGTGGCAAGATGTATGTCGAAAAAAAGTTTTAGATGTGTTTGGCTGGTGGCACCAACTGGATTTCAGAATGGTGTTGAGACTAGGAGAATGTGGGCCTGTTTCTATCGTTGAAAAGGAAAAGGTGCAGATGTGGTGCCAAAGTTCAACAAAATTTTTTCTAAGAAGTTAGGCATTATAAAGGGGTACATGCAAGGAACTAAAGTCAAAAGTGATTTTGTGCCAGTTAAACAGAAGTTACGCAATGTTTCATTTAGTGTGCGTGAAGACCCCCAGAACCATATTTAGGGTTTCCGGTTTACAGTGAAAACAGATTATAACTGATTATGCCCCACTGAAGCAAATATTTGCTTTTCAGGAAAAAACAGAAAACACTCAATTTTGTTGCACTTATGTTACTTTGGCACAGCACTGCAAAAAGTAGTATAAATACAGCCCCTATTTTTAAGATCTTTTCTGTGATATATACCACACTGAGGCCCATGGTAAACAACTCAGTATGCGCTTATGACTGTTGCCAAGCTATCTGGGCCCAAGGATCTACTTCAAACTCCCAATTGCTGCAATTTTGAAAGCATGGCTTACTTCATTTGACTTCAGTTTACTACAAGCTGTGCTGCATTTAATGACCACATATTTAGCTGTGCTTGTTTTTTGCCTGCACAAGACTAGTGCCTGCAGGACAACTGCCCCACAGAAGATAAAGATAAAGTCACTTGTGCAACACTCACACATGATTTAAAGGGGCATTGAAGTCCCAGTCTACCCTTCAATTAAACAGAGACCATATAGCAGGCAGAAATTATTGCTCAACAGTCCTTGTACTGGCCTTCAAATATATGTAAGAACCAGTAAGCACACTCAAACAATAAAAAATGAGAATTAAAATAATGGATTCAAGGAAGATAGATCTTACTAAGTGATCTTCCTACATTTAGGAGATCACGTCCTGAGTCTCACTAGCTGGATTCACAGTGTGACTTACGCAAGCAAATGTCAAAAAGTTATGGATATTATTTTACTACCACAGATAATTCCAATAATTCATAGCAGACCTTTCACCTGTGACCCGGGAGAGCAGTGAAAGGGCTAAATCTGACAGTATAACACATCTAATATTCCTTCTCTTTTTTGGTATTTTGAGACTAACATTGGTTTGCAATAATGGAGCTCAGAACACCCTGAATATATAGCTCATGCCGTAAGTAGACAATTATCATTCATCTGATCATTGCCATTTGACTAAAGAAAAGAGCAGCGAGAAGGTGTGTTAAATGCCCACCAATAACCTTTTATCTGGCGCAATCAAACCTTAATTAGATGCAAACACATCTCCAGTTATGCACATCTTTGCTATTGAGTTGGGCTGGCCAGGTTGGAACAGAAGTTTAGTGACAGGAAGCGAGACTGGCAGGAAGGTGAGAGAATTAGTTAAATGTTACATGGAAAAGGATACTCAATAAAAGGAAGGGGGTAAGGAGCAGGAAGGAAAGAAGAAAGAACTGTTAACAGGAATGAACTATACAAGGAAGTAATTAAATGCACTATTCTTTTTTATGGTGCAAAAAAAGCAACCACTGATAACAACTGATTTCTACATTTTATGAAAAAATGGAAAATACTGACTCCACTGAAAATCACAACAAATACAAACCGAAAATAACAAAGCCTAACCATATTGAACAATTGTTAACTCAGGGTGTGACTGAGCCAGATGATGCCACATTGTGGTTGTCTCTCCTTGTCCTGGCCAGGAAGAAGTTATATGAGTTGCATGTTTGTGTGGACCTGAGGAGTCCAAGGGAGACGCTGTTAGTATAAAGTTTCCTACTTCTTAGAATAGAATATTTTTTTGTCTTATGTGGGCCAGGCCAAATCATTTACTAAGCTAGATCATAAGTCAGCATATCATCAGATCGTAGTTCATCCTGAGTCAAGGCATTTTACCACTTTTGTCAAACCTTTTGGCATGTATCAGTTCTGTAAAATGCCTTTTGATTCAGCATTGAATGCTTCTGCTTTTCAGAGAGTTATCTCAGCAGTGTTAAACTCTTCCCCAACGTAGGGCTTCTCTAGATGTTATCTTGGTCTTTGGTTTACTCTACCAGAACATGACTACACTGTAGAGGAAGGTTTGGAGATTTTGTGTGAAAAAGGACACTTTTATTTATGGAGTGTTTGATGTTGAATGTTTAGGTCATGTGATTACAAGTGAGGGTGTTAGGCCCAAACCTGGACATGTGGACAGTACAGTTAATGTGCGATTGGCACATCTAATTTAATTATAAGTCCTCAGTAAAGTGGTACAACCTGTACCCAGGGGCTGTAAATTAAATGCTCACAGTGAGCCTGCAGCATGTATCGTGCCACTCACTTAAGTAGCCTTTTAAAACATGTCTCAGGCCTGCAATTGCAGCCTGTGCGCAGTTTTAAATTGGCAATTTGACCTGGGAAACTAAACCTTTTGCCAGGCCTAGAAGTCCCTTTTTTAGTACATATAAGTCACTCCTGAAGTAGGCCCTAAACAGCCTAGAGGGCAGGGGCCTTTGTGTTTAAAAAGTTGGACATGTACTTTTAAATTTTACATGTCCTGGTATTGAAAACTCTTAAATTTGTTTTTCACAACTGTGAGACCTACCTCTACTATAGGATCACATTGGGTTACCTTATTACATTTAATAAGTGATAACTTTTGTTTCGTAAAAGGTAGAAATATCATGTTTGGTCTCCAAAGAATTGTAATTTAAAATCCTCTATAATGTTAACGTTTGATTTTAAGTCACTATTATGAAAATGCCACTTTTAGAAAGTTGGCATTTTCTTGTTATAACACTATGGTGCCTGCAGCCTGTGTCCTGGGTCACATGACTGTGATTAGAGTTGCAGTTGGCATTTGTGTATTCCTCCCAGACAGTGAGACAAAGGGGGACTAGGTGTTGTCAGGACGAGCCATCTTGCCACTGTGGGACGGGCAGAGCTGTTCCATGCCCCACTTACATTTCAAAGGTCTGCCTCAGCACACTCCAAAATAACTTCACACTAGCCCTGTGTCACCCAAGAAACCTTGGAGCCTGGTCAGGGGGGAAGGACATTTCAATAGCATTTGTAAGGGGAAATCTACAGAGGTTTCTTCCACTTCAAAGCTGATACCAGGTACAAAAATAGGACCCTCAGTCCCACTCTTCAGGTCTCTCCTGCACCTGTGGAGGACACTCACAAGGCCTGCCTTGAATTTCAGAGGACTGCCCTGCTGCTTGAGGACTGCTTTGTACCTCAGAGGCCTGCCTATTGCTACCAGAGGACTGCCCTGCTGCTTGAAGTCTGCCTTGTACCCTCAGAGGACTGCCCTCTTGCTTGAAGACTTCGTTGCTGCTTGAACCCAGGACTAACAGCATGACTCTAAGGACTAGTTGGCTGGCCACCTGATCTGAGCTACAGGGACACAAAAAGCTATAACAACGTTAACCCTGCACGTAGACCCTCCCTGAAGGGAGCCCTGCCATCCAAGTGGTGCCAAACCAGACCTGGACCTGGACCCTTGGCAGTGGTGCTAAAGGTGCCCAACCAGCCACAAACCAAAACTTGGGACTTGGAAAACGTTCTGCCAAAAAGTACTCTGAGTACCGACAGAAGACCAGGACCTATCTGCTCGCCGATCCCCCTATAGTACATTGCCGGTTAGCCTGAATTTGCGATAGCTTCCACTAGGTTCTTCTAATAGCACCAAATCCTGTTCAGCTGTCCATTGTCAGAAGGATATCTGGCCTTGTGATGCCCTTGTTGGCTACATTCTGCATCTTCGTCCTGCTGGAAAATTTCAACTTCCAAAAAGTAACAAGGTTCGAATATAGGAATCTTTACTGTGACTTCATCCAGCGGCTACCTGATGACGACGACTCCTCTTCAGACACTGCTAGCAGCCTTGCGCCACTAAACTTTACCTTCTCAGATATTTTTCTTCAAAGTTGCTTCTAAATCGGAATTATAGTGGGCACCTTGCACCAGTCCAAACAACCCCTTATTGGAGATAGGTTAAAGACAACCTTTATTGACCTCACGCCAACAATTGACAACATTATTGCTGATCTAAACGGTGCCCATTGGTTCTTGAAGTTGGATATCAATGCAGAATACCACCAGTTGAAGCTGGATCCATACTCCAGATACATTACGACCTTCTCTGTGAGAAGTTGGCCTGGTATATGCTGTCCACTAATTATAGTGGGCACCTTGCACCAGTCCAAACAACCCCTTATTGGAGATAGGTTAAAGACAACCTTTATTGAAAGCTATCCTAGTGGTAGCTATGGAGAGCAGCCTTCAGGCTAAGTCTTGAAGGAATGTAAAGCAGCTTGTTTTACCAGTCTATAATCTCTTGAGTGACCAAATGAAAGAGGACCACACCAGGTATATATTTAAAATATATGTATTTAGTCTTAAACACACCCCTCTAGTCTCTTTATGAGGCTAGAGTTCGAAGTACATAAGTTACAAGTCGAATATGAACAGTAATAGCACAAATACACGTTTGAGCCCTAGGGGCGTACCAAACCATATACCAATAAAGTGGTATAAGAACCACGACTGAGCTAGACACAAGGCCTAGAGCCTATAGAAATGCTTTGACCACAAGGAACCACCCAAGGTAGTGACACAGGGGACCCACGGGGGTCGCGTGCAGTGTGAGAACACAGCCGCGAGCCGCCGTTGACTTCTATGGGGAATGTCGCGGTTGGAGTTTTAAAGAAAAAGGACACCTAGAGGAGGACTTGGAGCAAACCCCTTTAGAATTAGGCTGTTCTAGGGTCAATACCCATGGGAGCACCGTAGTACTCGTGTTACCTCACCCAGGGAAGCCGGGTGCATAGGTGCCTTTCGGGGTCGGGTTTCGTCGTCGTTTTCAATGGCGATCTGCTGCAAAGTGCTGCTGGCGACCAAGTCGAAAGTGTTCGGGTGGATCCAAAGGTGGATCGAAGATCTGAAGAACCTGAAAGCAGAGGGGACAGAGTCTGGGTCACTAGCCAGTGACCAGGAAGGCGATGAGCAGATGCCCACCGATGTCGGGTGCTTCAGGTAGGTTGATGGTCGTCTTGACTCTTCAGCCACGAGGTCCAGGAGGTGTCGACGACGACCAGGAGCTGGATTCGAGCTGTCCCACGACGTCTGTCGATTGCTGGGGTGTCGGCGACCGGATTGGACCCAACAAGCTTTGGCAACGGCAAGTCACATGGAAATAGAAGAAGGATGGTGGTACAGACCAGCAAGGTCTGAGGGACTCACCCAGTGAGGGTAAGTCAAGGCACGTCTGGAACAACCAGAGAAGCCCAAGCAGAAGAAGAGTAGCCTTCAGGAGGGCCCACTAGCCAATGGACTAGCGACCGCGAAGGAGCCTCGAGTGGACGCACTTGGAGCTGGCTCACAGGACACTCGTGAAGGGGAGGCCAGTGATCTTCGGTGCAATCGGTGCTGGAGGCGGGGGCTACTTGGAGCCCAAAGCACAACTTCGTGGGAGACCAGGAAGAGGATGCACTTGCAAATGTGCTCGGTGTCCAGGGGTCACGGTTCCACGTTACCCACGATAGCTAGGGGCCTCAGCTTTGCTGGGGACTCAGGGCAGCCTCGGGAAAGTCTGGAAATTTACCTCTGGTGGTGCAAAGACTTTGGTGTCCGGCGGGAGATTCGGCAATGCAGACTGGACAATTGCTTCTTTGTTGCCTGCCAAGCAGGGGAGTCACTCCTTGACCCCAAGGGAGATTCTTCAGTCCTCTAGTCTTGAGTAGAGCGTCAAAGTTCCAGGATTCAGTTACAGAGTTTCATCCAGGGATATCTAAAGTCCTAAGGACTGGGGCCCCATACTTATACAAAGTTAGGGGGTTGGACATACTCTGGGGACCCACCTATGGGAGGGTCAGGGAAGAGGGGTGGTTACACCCATTTCCCTTTGTCCAGTTTCGCGCCAGAGCAGGGGCAGGTAGCCCCTGCAACCGGTTTGAACTGGCATATGCACAGGGACACCAAATGTGCCCCCAGTGCAGGACTTCAAAGCACCAGAGGGTGCTCCCGCCCTGCCCCAATACACACTATCCTGTCTGGGGAGGTGGTTACACCTCCCTTCGACAGGAAACCTATTGTCCAGGCCGCCCCTGCCGGAGTTTCAGTCAGCAGCAGGAGGCCAGACCCGTGTCTGTGGCAGCGGCATCCATTTTGTGATGCCAGGGCTCTGGAAAGAAGTTACCGGGTAGCCCGGTGTGTACATGTATCTCCCTCTAGAAGGGTGGAATGCTTCCCCCGCCTCCAGGATTGGCGGGGGGGTAGTATTCCAAGATGTTTGACACCAAACACAACATGTTTTGGTGCAGCCAGTCCAAAGTTTGCATTGTACCGCGAGGATATAATGCACTTAAGAGTATATGGTCAGGCTGTACCACAAACAGCATCAGAGGAGGGACTCCGAACGCTGCAGAGGGGCTCTGCTCATGCAGGGGCACCCTCTTACACAAAAACCAAGCACTCTGCCTTCAGGATTATAAAGGCCTGCCATAGGAGTGACTTATAGGTTTATATGTGTGTGCAATTGTAGTGATATAGGTAGCCTATATCACAGTAAGGGGTGCATGCACCACCTTACCCAGCCTGCAGTAGCAGACCTGTGGTGTCATTTTGGATGGCCTTCCAGGGGTGGCACAATACATGCTGCAGCCCCTGGTAGGCCTCTGAGGTACCTATGCCCTGGGTACAGAGTATACTATATACTAGGAACTTATAAGGGCACTCCAGATTCCAATCAGAGATGTGCCTAAGGCACATGGAAACCATTTTAGAGAGGAAGCAGCTAGGCTGGGGCTCTGATTAGCAGGGCCCCACCAGACTAAAGTCGAAAAACAGTGAAGCATCAGCAAAAAGTGGGGGTACCCATGTGAAGCAGATCCTACTCTCCTACATCCATGCCTAGGCCACTAGGAAGGAGAAGGTGCGACCTCCTGTTCTGGTCTTTTTGATGTGCGGCACCGTAGCAAGGGAGAGCTAGGCTGAGCGGAGGGATCTTTGGGGTGTGTGGAACGAGAGGCGGTGGTTCAGGTGGGCGGATCAGGTGTTGTGGAGGACTTTGTGGGTCAGAAGCTTGAAGGTGATTCTCTTCTTGACGGGGAGCCAATGGAGTGTCCGCAGGTGTTGGGTGATGTGGCAGTGGCGCAGATGTGCTCTGACGCAGATGTGCTGAAGTTAGTGTTCAATGGGTGACCAAAAGAGATCCACGTATGGATAGTGGAGCCTTTCATTGGGGAATATGTGCAGTGTGTTGGAAGTACAAACATTTGGTCACCATTTCTCTACGCAAACAACCTGTGTTGGCCGCAGAAAGAGTATGGTAGAGAATAGGTTTAGATTTTTGGGGACCATTTCACACATTGCCTGGGCAGTTTCGTTACATTACTGTCCTAATTGGTCATCTTGAACATTGGGTAGAGGTGTAATTTGTGTGTGAGCCAACACTGAATAGTGTGGTTTTTTTCTGGTCTGATGTATTTGTAAGGTAGGTCTGCCCTGAAAGATAATGGATAATGGAGATCTTGCCCATGAAATGGAGTTCAGTTTACCTCACGATCCTTGGCAAGTTTTGGATACGTGGGGTGTGAGACATCGGAGAACTGCACTGTACTGGCCCCAGAGCAATGGTATGGTAGAAAGGTTCAACTGTGTTTTGGTCGAATGTGTTCAAAGTACTTTTTGTGGTAAGCATGATGTTGAGGAGGCTGTTGTAAGGATGCTGTAGGCTTGCAGGACTGCCCCTGTGCTTCCAAAGATAAATCCCCTTTCGAGTTGATGAGTGGAAGGAAAGCTGAGGCAGAGGTTTGTCCTAATTGGATGGTTGCATTTGCTCCCAAGATGAAGTCACAGTTGACTGAGGAATGGGCTTTGTCGTGTTGTTGGAATAGCCCACACCAAGACTGGTAGGTGATTATCTTGTTCTTTATTCGTTGCATATCTCGGTGCCTACATGCACGTCTGTTCCCTCTGCCCTCGTGTCCAGTAATGCCCGCCCCACTCCCTGACCGGAAATGGTGTCCGGTCTCTGTCCCCTCCCCTTGGTCGAGTGCAGGGTCCTAGTGCCCCTGACCCAGGTCACTACATCTCCCCCTTTTGTCACGAAAAGAATGCGACGAGAGAGAGAGATAGATCTATGTATATGTCAAGAAGAAAGGGAAAAGAGAGAGAGAGAGAGCTAGAGAGAGAGAGAGAGAGAGAGAGAGAGAGATAGAGAGAAAATGGGAAGAATGGAGAGACATGTATTCATCCCCCTCACTACATTTCTTCAATCAGTCTTTTTGTCCTTTTGCTCACTCTTCTTGGACAAGTCCCTTCTTTTTCCTCCTGTGAATCCTCTTCTTGTCCTTCACTCTTGTCCGTACCTCTTCCGTCATTGTCTATTGCTCTGTTTCTCTCCTGTGCGCCGATGTTCTCTGCCGCAGTGTCCTCTCTGTCTTCATCGATGGTCTTCACTCCTTTGAAGTGAGAACTGTTTCTTGTTATTCGGTAGGGGCCCAACTTCGCCGTGATCATTGGCCCCTTGACCTCTGTTATTGTTAGCTGGTCCTTTGAAAATGGACTGTCAGACTTTCTCCGTTGTCGCTGACGCACCACCACTTGGTCCCCTTGTTTGAGGTGCACCGGAGTGGCATGTCGCCTGGCGTCCGCGTACGCTTTCATCTTCTCCTTTGCCTCCTGGTCCCTGACAGCAATGCTGCTGTGGTCTGGTGGCCTCTTCGCCTCTAACTGTGGTAGCCTCGTTCTGCTTGTCCTTCCCAGCACTAACTCAGCTGGACATCGTCCTGTGGAGCTGTGGGGGGTGTTTCTATAGTCTCGTAGTACTTGACAGAGCGCCTGTCTTTTGGAAATCTGTTCCAGCTTTGCTCTTTGGACAGCCTTCTTTATGTTGCCCGTGAACCTCTCCACCATGCCATTCGCTTGTAGCCACAGAGGCGTTATCTTCCTGTGATGAATGCCTAGGTAGGTCATGAATTTTTTGAACTTCTCCCCTGAAAACGGAGGACCGTTATCTGTCTTTAGTGTCTCTGGTGATCCACAGGCTGCAAATATGTCATCTAGTGTTGGTAATGTCGCAGTTGCTGATGTCGAGGAGATGTGGCGTACTATGGGAAACCTCGAGTATTCATCAATGATCACGAGCAGGTAGTTACCCGTGTCTAGCGGCCCATAGAAGTCTGCTGCCAACATTGTCCACACTGCCTTTGGAAGTTCTGACATCTGTAATGGTTCCGGCTTTGCTGGCTGGCCTGTTGTTTGGCAGATGTGACAGCTCACGATGGTGTCTTCCACCATTCTGTCTAGGTCAGGGAACCATATCTTCTCCCGTAGCATCTTCTTTGTTGCCTCTGTGTGACTCATGTGCTAAACTAACAGTCCGTCAACGTAGTCCCCTTGGTATTACTATCCTTGTTACTCGCATTAGTATACCATTTTCAGTCTCTGATAGTTCTTCATGTATCTTTTTGAATGCTATCATTTCCTCCTTGTTTACTCCGTCTCCCATTGTGCAGTTGTTGTTGATGTGTCTCCATCTCTGCTGTCTTGTTGCTGCTTTCACCACTTGCATTGTGTCATCCTTTGTTGTCTCCTGCTCTAGTTCAGCCAGTGTTATTGGCTTCTGCCATTGAGGTCTTCTCTGGTGCCTGTGGTAAGGGGTGCCGAGACATGTAGTCAGCCGGGTTGTGTTCTTTGCTCGGCTTGTGTAGTATCTTGAAATCGTAGTCCATCAGTTTTATGCCCCAGCGATCAATGCGAGGCGGCATCTTTGCATTCGGATTGCCATATATTGTCACCAGGGCTTGATGGTCAGTTACGATAGTGAATGGTTTGCCGTAAATGAACATGTGATAGTGTTCACACGCCCATACCACTGCTAAGCTCTCCTTTTCTGGTTGGGAGTATGCTCTTTCAACGTCAGACAGACTTTTGCTTGCGTATGCAACAATTTTTCTTGGTGACTCTCTACCTGGCAAGTGTTGTGCTAGGATTGCCCCTAGTCCGACCGGGCTGGCGTCTATGGTCAGCTCGGTGCATAACAACGGATCGAAATAGGCAAGATGATCTATGGCCATCACGGCATGTCTAAAAATCTAAATCCGTATTTGTAAATCGTGAACTACTCACCCTTACGGGTCTCAAGGCGCTGGGGGCCATCGTGGAAATTAAGTGAGCTATTGCCCAGAGTCACATGGTGCTGAGCTGAGCTGCCGCCGGAGCCGGGGATCAAACCGTGAACCCTGTGCTCCGAAGTCAGCTGCCCTGGCCGCTGCACCACACCTCTCCACTGATGGCTTCAAATGCCCAACGGCACTCTTGTGACCAGATGAACTTCTGACCCTGGTTTGTGAGGTCCCGCAGTGGTGTGCTCACCGTCGCGAAATCCTTTATGTAGCGGGCACAGTAGCTGGCAAGACCAAGAAATGACCTCACTTCTGCAACATCTATTATAGGACTCGCCTTTTTCAATGTCTCTAGCTTGCTGGTGTCCGGCCTCATTCCTTTCTTGGAGAAGATGTGCCCAAAGAATACCAGTTCACTTCTTCCCAGCTCACATTTGTCAGCGTTCAGTGTTAGTCCTGCTTTTTCCAGCTACAGGCATACTTCACGTAGGGCACTGTCTTGTGCTTCATCGGACTGACCAAACACCAGGATGTCGTCGCTATAGTTTAAACTGTTCTTCACCGGCCTTATTACCTGCCTTATCGTTTCCTGAAATATCTCCGCAGCGGATGATATTCTGAAACTCAGTCGCTTGTAGTGGAACAGGCCCATGTGCGTGGGGAAGGTGGTAATGTACCTTGATTGCTCGTCGAGCTCCAGTTGATGGTACCCTTTGCACAGGTCCAGCTTCGAGAACCGGCATGCATCAGTGAGACAGCTTATCATGTCATTTAGGTGTGGTCCAGGGTGTCGTTCTCTCTCAATGGCTGTGTTTGGTATCCTCATGTCCACGCATATGCGAATCTTTGAGGTGTTCTTTTTCGGAACCGCCACTATTGGAGACACCCAGGGAGTCGGCCCTTCTGCAGGCTCAATGATGTCCTGTGCCAGTAGACTTTGTAGTTCCTCTTCGACCTGAGGTTGTAGATGTATGGGCACTTGCCGGTGATGCTGAGCCACAGGTTTGATTGCCTCATTGATGTGCAATGTTATTTGTTTCCCTTTCAGTTTTCCTAGGCCTTGTAGTATGGTGGGATGTTCTTGTAGAATGTTCCGTTTCTCTGACATGTGATATGTCATTGCCAGAAGGCCCATTACCTGCGCCGTGACATTGCTCAACAGGCATGGTGCTGGGATGTCTCCCCGTAGCACATGTATCTCTTCTCTGCAAGACCTGTCCTTGTATGCCAGTGTCTCTGTGAACTTCCCCATGTTTTCCACCGGCTTCTTCGAGCCCCAGATGAAAACATCGATGGTAGATGGTGATAGTGGCGGTCTTATCTTCATCTTCTCGTACTCCGACGTGCTCATAATGTTGCACATGGCCCCACTATCAAGCACGAACCGTGTGTTGTGACATCCTACTTCAATCTCCACTGTTGCTGTTTTCTTGATGTTAATGTGCTCTGGCCTTCGTTCTTCCGTGGGTGCATCTGACATCAGATATAGTCGTTCCGACCTTTCTGACGCGACTGTTCCTTCTGATTCATTTGAGGAGCTGCGATTTGCCGTCTCTATGTGTCTGGCATACCTGCTCGTGGTCTTGCCGGTCTTCCTCGCTCACTTTTAAACTGTCTACTCATGCAGGCACTCGCAAAGTGATTGTCTCTGTTGCACTTCCTGCATTTTTGGCCCATTGCCAGGCATGCACCGACGTGTGGGAATTCAAGGCCGCACCTGTAGCACGTTCTTTCCTGCCTTTTCGTTGGCGGTGGCAGTGTGCTGTCTTTTTTCTTGCTGTTTCCCATTACGAGTTGATGAGTGGAAGGAAAGCTGAGGCAGAGGTTTGTCCTAATTGGATGGTTGCATTTGCTCCCAAGATGAAGTCACAGTTGACTGAGGAATGGGCTTTGTCGTGTTGTTGGAATAGCCCACACCAAGACTGGTAGGTGATTATCTTGTTCTTTATTCGTTGCATATCTCGGTGCCTACATGCACGTCTGTTCCCTCTGCCCTCGTGTCCAGTAATGCCCGCCCCACTCCCTGACCGGAAATGGTGTCCGGTCTCTGTCCCCTCCCCTTGGTCGAGTGCAGGGTCCTAGTGCCCCTGACCCAGGTCACTACAGGCTTCAGCTAAGAATAAGTCGAATCAGAGAACAAACAAGCTCCCAGTAAAACAGAGGTTGTCGGGTTGGTGGTGAGAGACTGAATATGAATAAAGGAACTTCTGCAAATAAAAGTCTAAGCAGGTTTTGTGACCCTGTGCAAATCACAGAGAAGAAAGGGAATGCAGTAAAGATTGCGAGTGGTCAGTGGTGGCATGTGGGAAGAGTGGTCAAGTTCCGGTCAACACTTTGAGTTCTAGTTTGCGGGAAGTTGGTCACCAGCACAATGTTGTTGTCCAGGAGTTGCTGTGGTAAAGTGAGAGACCAAAGCAGTGCTTAATTTGTAAAAAGATACGTTCCAGGGCTATCCACAGGAGGCCACTACAGCTTGCACCCCCGTTGCCTCTGCCAGAGCTGCCAATGACAGCACCAACACACTACTAATCATCACACTCTTGTGACGATTCGAGGCCCCCAAAGCTATAAAAACGGCTCAGGTGGTAGGTATTAGTCATGTATTATTGTGTATTGAATTCTTAAACAACTGTTGTCCTCATCTCTAAATTCGACTGACAGCAACACCATGTACAGACTGTCATAAGTGCTGGTGCTGAAAATGAACTGCCGGTGACGAGCATCGGAAACCACCGGCTCAAATTAAGCACTTGACCAGGGAGACTGCCATGCAGATTTTTGGACTAAGTTACAAAGAAAAAAATATATTGCTTGTATTATTGTTCTTACATTAGTCTTCTGGCCATCTTATGCTAATGTCGAAACTGTTACTATTGATGAATTTTTTGTTCTCCTTGTTTCTGAATTTGTTTTAGCTTTTGTGTAAGGGGAAGGTGCGTGGTGGCTTTGTCATCACAGATAATACCTGTGTCATCTCTTTCCAGGGACACATTGGATGAGTTCAGTTGAGTGCTGGACACCTGGGAGCGTCACCTGTCGTGCCACCATTAAAACTGTACATTCGAACTGTTCAACTTACACTTCGCTCCCGCATTGCTACGTTCCTGCAGGGCTCTACTCTTTTCTGCACCTTTACATCTGTAACACCTGTTGTATGCTGCATAATATGAACAGCTTTTATGGTGGTGTGTGTAGCACCATGTCACCTGCAATCAGTTTAACAACATGTTGTTGTAGGCGCAAATCGGTGTCTAGTCGGTTAGCTAGTTCATATGAACATGTTACTGGTGATCTCAAGGGGTGGCATGGGGTTCTTTATCCTGCGAAGGGGCGTCAAGATTGTATGAATCTGAACTATCCTTGACTAAAGTCAGAGCCCCTTCCTCGTTGAAAAACCTCGATAAATTCGGATTATCTCAAGCTATAATAATGTATGATTTTTGTCTTTTATTTCATTTGCCCCTCCGGTTCTAGAGTTCGTATTTTACTTTCTTAATTTGTCCCTCCAGTCCTCAATTACATTTTCAGTTATTTATGATTATGAATTCTTTGTCTGTTGCCTCTTTTTTTCTTTCCTTCTTCTTCTTTCCACTGTTTGGTGGAACATTGTGATTATTGTATTTTGAACACGTCTGACTTGAAAATAAAATAAACAATAAAAAAAGGATTGTATGATAAAGGTTGTAGGCACCAAGCCTTTGACCCCGGTGCATGACCTGTGCCCTCTGCCATGCGTGTAGATCACTTGAATGCCTACTTGAGCAGTAGAGTTTTTGAAGTCATTTCAAGAGTTTGCTTGGGAGCGTTTCAGAGCCACGACCTCTGACCTCTGTACGCCAAGTGTCCTCGGGCAGCAGATGGCGTAGACGTCGGATGTATGGAGACTCCTGGTTGCAGCATGGTGGGGCCAGCTTCCGCAGGTATCCAGGGTCCTGGCTCTACCAGGCCTCAGCACGGTACAGCCTGGATTCCAACACGGGTGAACGGAGGGCTGGAATTGTTGGTTTTGTGGGACAATTTGGAAAGGTCTGGCTGGCAACTGAAATGCTGATTTTCGATACTGAGGCACCGTGAACCTTTCATAGCTGTTTATGGCCTTGCTGTGCAGACTGAACCTACTGTTCACAGCCGAACGCCTTTCTATCTCTTGCCATCTAGTTAGATGACTGGACGTCACATGTGTTATGTCGTGCCCGTGACGCAACGGGCACGCCACGTTGGGTCATGGGACCCTGTGTTAATAAACGGTGGCGCGCACGTGAGGTCATTAGGGCGCACGACTGCGAGAGCCACAAAGCAGGCCACTCTGTCTCCGTGTGGTTTCTGGAGCTGTCCCTTGGAGCCCCCGCAATACCGTTTCCCTGACGAGGTCGCATGACACCGCGACCCCGTCAACACAACAGCTGGCGACGAGGGTGGGCGTGCCCCGTGTGCCTCGTCTCCGCGCTACGTGGCGGCCGCGGAGGTGCAATCCTGCCCTCGCGGTGCGCGTGCCACGGCGCGTTTGAGACCCCGGAGCGCCACAGACCCGCCGGAAAGGACGGCCCGGCTCCCGCTCGAGCGGCGGTGTGAATCCGCGCGCTCTACCCCAGCGTCCCACCGGTGAGTGACGGCCCAGACGCTGCATCGCACAATCGGCCACGTACACGCTACGCAGCTGGCGCGCACCCTGCACACACACGGTGTCAGTGCGGTGCTGCCTCCTAGGCACCAATAACACTGTCCCTGGCGGCAGCGTCACCCCGCAGGCAGCTCCATTGCGCTCTGGCCCTAGTGGGGGTGCATCAGCAAGCAAGGCAGGCAAGGCAGTCACCACGAGGGAGCTACACAGAAGCCCCTACCAGGCCCAAGCGGCCCAACCAGGTGGTTAGGCCTCTGACCAAGGCCCACGCATCCCAGCGCTGCACGAAGGCAGCTGACGGGGCCCAAGCATCCTTGTCAGGTACTGCCCACGAGGTGGACTTATCCCCAGCGTCCGGCGACAGGCCTGAGCGGTCAGGCCCTGCAGTAGAGAAGATCCGCTGGCAGGCAGCGTCAGAGAATCACCATGTCCGCCATTCCACCCATCGAACCGTTCGTGGTGGAAGGATCCCCATCGGCACTTGCGCCAAAGTGGAAGGACTGGGTGGAACGGCTACTCATCTTCTTCGAGGCTACGAAGGTCCACAAGGACCAAAAGAGGGCCATGCTACTGCACCTGGGGGGGAAGGACATCCATAATATCACTAAAACACTTGCCGAGGCCACGCCCAAAACGCACAACACGCTAATCAATGCCCTCAATGGGTACTTCGAACCAATGGCCAACCAGGAATACGAACGGTTCGTATTCCGGCAAGCGCGTCAGTTCCCCGAAGAGTCCCTCGACACATTCCTTGCCAGGCTCAAGAATCTAGCATCCACGTGCGGATTCAGAGACGAAACGGAGGAGATAAGGGGACAAATAATACAAGGCTGCGCGTCAGCGAAGCTCCGCGAAAGGATCCTAGAGGAATCCGGAAAACCCCTTACGGACATACTAACACTTGGTCGCCCCAAGGAACTCTCAAAGGCCCGAGCGGCCCACATGGAGGCAGCCCTCCAGTCACCAGTCAAGATTGAACCGGTGAATGCCGTTGCGACAAAGCCACCACCGCGATGGAACAAGAGGGGACCAGGGACTGCAGCCACGGGACAGGCGAAGACCTGTGGATACTGCGGTGGACCACCTCACGCAGCAGCAGAGTGTCCAGCAAAGGGCAAACGATGCTCAGGATGTGGGTGATACAATCATTTCGAGAAGGTTTGCAGGTCCAAGATATTCCGAAAACCCAGACAAGTGGTCAACACTGTTCCGGGAGTCAGTGGGGAGCCCAGTGACATGGATGACGACGACGAAGAGGAGAGGGTAGTTGTCCCAGGCCTGAACGTATCCTCAGGATCGAACCGATGCTCTTAGGGGTCCACCTCTCAACAGCCCCAAGTCTGGATAATAATAATACACAGACTAAAGAGTGGTTAAGCGGGGGAAGGGAAGGATGGGAACAGCAGGGAGGGAGACCTGTAGTAAAACACAAAGAAGAAATATCATTACTATGGGAACCTTTCACCGTTCTCTCTTTCTACACCTCCCTTGTTACCCATACTTCCACTAACCTGTAAAGAAAATTAAAGAGTGCCGACCAACAGGGGTGTTGAGCTTGTAACCTCCAATTCATACAGTATGCTGGAAGACACATAGGACCATATGAGCAAAACCCTATTCTTTCCGATGATAGATACATATATAAATATCTCATGCAAAAGGCTTATACCTGCGATTGCGAGGTACACATTGACGCTCAAGATGCCCCTTTGTCCAGGACACCCATGTGCAAAAAAGAAAACAGCGAAAGCCAAAATATAAGAGTAGCTGTAATTGTCACATAAGGTTAGAACGAATAATACAGTTCATGGAACACTAAGATGCATTCAAGACCACTACTCCAGGATTTCCTATAGATGCAGGTACCCCTCAGAAGGTGAAGAGTTACGTCACTCTCCCGAGAGGAAGTACCTCACTTAGATAATTAGTGGTAGGGCAACCCCCAAACTCGAAAAGCATATGAAAGTATTCCCTCGCATGAACTCTTCTTAAGATTCAGAGAAGAGTTCGCCAACGCAGGGAAATATAGAACTGTGCACCAAATTAAACCTCCAATGTAATTAGGCACCAAAAGTGAGCAAAGCGCTTTTCCCTCGCATGAACTCTTCTTAAGATTCAGAGAAGAGTTCGCCAACGCAGGGAAATAAAGAACTGTGCACCAAAATAAACCTCCAATGTAATTAAGCACCAAAAGTGAGCAAATCGCTTTTCCCTCGCATGAACTCCTCGTAAGAGAATCAGGGACGAGTTCACCAACGCAGGGAAAAGTAAGCTTCAGCACACTCCTATGCCGGAAATCCTAAACGGCAGAGATAGGCATCAAGAGTATAACCAGGATTACCACAAGGGTAGAATGGAACAAGCGGTGCCAGCGGCACCCTTACCCGACCCAGAGCAACTTGGAACGGCCAACAAGGATCCAGGGACCAGCGAATAATCGGCAGCGTCTTGCCCCGCATCCTCGCTACTTCACTCGCTTCCGCCTCACGTGACGCGTGGCGTCCGACGCCAGACGTCACGCTAAGGCCGCTGGGAATTGTAGTCATTCCCTAGCCTCAGCGCTTGCTTGTGCGAACGAGGCTGCTGTGTCCCCTGACAGTACATCCCCTCCCGGAGAGCACAGGCAGGCGCAAGGCTTGTTGGGATGCCGTCTGTAAAAAGCAGCAACCAATCTAGGGGCATGCACCGATGATTCGGGCTCCCAAGAGTTCTCATCAGCACCATACCCCATCCATGCAATCAAAAACCAGAGTTTGTTACGATAGATCTTGGAATCAAGGATTCTAGCGACCTCATACTCCTCCTCCTTCTCTATCCATACTGGCGCCGGTCTAGCCTGCGCAGGTCCGTAAGCAGGCTTCAACAAGGAGACGTGGAACACAGGGTGAACTCTCATATGAGAGGGTAGAGCTATCTTCACTGCCACCGGGTTAATAAGTCTCACTACTCTGTAGGGGCCTATATACCGGGGATTGAACACGCTATATCTCTTGAATCGGATATTACGGGTTGATAGCCACACTAAGTCCCCTTTCCTGTAAGTGGGCCCTGGTCTGCGATGTTTATTTGCCTGTCTTTTATACAACACCTTAGCATGAATCAAATGTTTCTTTGTGTGTTGTAGGACATTTTGTATCTGCACTATTCTTTCCTGTACTTCTGGAATACGTTCACACCTGCCTGGCGTACTGAATGGTATAAAACGAGGGTGATAACCGTAGGTGCTATAGAAAGGAGAGTGTTTGGTAGAACTGTGTTGGGCGTTGTTATATGCGATTTCAGCTAACCATAACCACTCCACCCAGGTGTCCGTATTATGGTCAACATAACTACGCAAGTATTGTTTCAATGTTCTATTCAGTCTTTCTGTCTGTCCGTCAGTTTGGGGATGAAAGCTGGTTGACAAGGCTGACGAGATACGTAACGCTGAACACCATACTTTCCAGAATTTGGCTGTAAACTGGGTGCCACGGTCTGACACAATCACCTTAGGTAAGCCATGCAATCTCACTACATGTTCCATCAAAAGTTTGGCCAGATGTCCTGCTGTAGGAATTGATTTGCAGGCCACGAAATGCCCCATCTTTGTTAGAAAGTCAATAACGACCAGAATCACGGTATGTCCTTTATCTGATGGAAGCCCGACTATGAAATCCAACGAAAACCATTCCCAGGGAACATCCGGAGTGGGTAGGGGTTGCAATAGCCCTTGTGGTTTTCCTGGTATGGTCTTGGTTTGAGCGCACACAATGCAAGCTTTTATCCATTCAGGTATATCTTTTCTGAGAGAAGGCCACCAGAACTGGCGCAAGATTTTTTCACAAGTTTTATCCTTGCCATGATGACCAGCACTGGGATCTGTGTGGCACCACTGAAAGACGGTTTGTCTCAATTTCAAAGTGGGAACAAGAACCTGAGTCCCTTTCATGACCACACCTTGTTTCTTTGTCCATTCTGGATGGTGTTTCAACCAATCCTTCCATTGAAAGGTCTGGAGTCCTTTCTTAACATCTCGTATGAACGGGTCAATATGCACTACTCCGATAACCTTTTGAGGATCAAGGATAGTTCTTTCTGGGCAGGTCCAGGGTATTATTGTGGACTCTTGTCTGGACAAGGCATCAGCTTTTTGTTCAGGCTTCCAGGACGGAATGTTACTATGAAGTCATATTCTTCAAAAACGTCATCCATCTTAGTAAGCGAGGAGTAAGTTGGCGAGCGGTCTTTAGAAATTGGAGATTACGGTGATCCGTATATACTGTAACAGTATGTTGTGCTCCTAACAGCCAATGCCTCCATTCCCCAAATGCTTCTTTGATGGCAAGTAATTCTTTTTCTGTTATGGTGTAGTTTTGTTCTGCTCTGTTTAGCTTCTTTGACATAAAAGCAACCGGATGCATTTGTCCTGTGGTGGTGTCTCTCTGGGAAAGTACGGCTCCAATTGCAACATCGGAGGCATCCGCTTCCAGTATAAATGGCAAGTTGGGATTGGCATGCGTTAAAATGGGAGCGGTAACGAATGCTTCTTTCAGTACATCGAATGCTTTCTGGGCTTCCTGTGTCCACTGAAACGATACATTCTTCTTAGTTAGGCGAGTAAGTGGTGCTGCTTTGTTGGAAAATTGGGATATAAAACGCCTATAAAAATTCGCGAATCCCATAAAACACTGTATGTCTTTGACATTCTTTGGACAAGGCCATTCAGTAATAGCTCTCACCTTGCGCTCCGCCATTTCCTGACCTGATGGTGTGAGCATTACACCCAAAAATTCTACTGTGTAGACATGGAACTCACATTTGCTGATTTTGCAAAAAAGATGGTGTTCCCTCAAAGCCTGTAATATCAAACTCACATGTCTCACGTGATCTTCTTCTTGTGTAGAGTAAATCAAGATGTCGTCAATATATACTACGACTATCCGGTCTAGGTATTCCCGTAAGACATCATTTAAGAAGAATTGGAATGCCGCAGGCGCATTGCATAAGCCGAAAGGCATGACTAGGTACTCGTATAGCCCATACCTAGTCTTAAATGCAGTCTTCCATTCGTCTCCCTGACGCATCCGTACCAGATGGTATGCTCCGCGAAGATCCAATTTAGTGAATATCACGGCTCCCTTCACCTGCTCCAATAATACAGAAATCAGCGGGAGTGGATACTGATTCCGTATGGTAATGGTATTTAAGGCACGAAAGTCAATGCATGTCCTTAACTCTCCGTTCGCTTTGGGTATAAAAAGAGAGGCGAAGCCGCTGGAGAACTGGATGGACGGATAAACCCCAAAGCCAAGTACTTATCCAAATACTGGCGCAGATGTTTGTTTTCGGGCTCGGTTAAGGCGTAAACCCTGCCACAAGGTACCACTGAACCTGGCTTCAAATCGATCCTGCAATCGTAGGGCCTGTGGGGAGGCAGTACCTCCGCCTTCTGGTCATTGAAGACATCTTCAAACTGTTGATAGCATGAAGGCAGTTCAATCTCCTTCTCAGCAGCAGTGGCAATGTGAAGATGTTTTTCTTCGAGGGGAGTAAGCGATTCAGAGAGTTTCCAACAATGTTCCTTACAATATTCAGAAGTCATGCTCAAAGTTCTCTGATTCCAGTCAATATCGGGGTTGTGAGTGGAGAGCCAAGGCAACCCCAATATCACACCATAGAATGGGGCTTGGATGATGTTAAAAGCTATGAGTTCTTGATGTCCTTTTATGCATTCCACAATACACGGTTCGGTGGCTTGGCATATGGGACCAGATTCCAGTTGTTTACCATCCACTGCAAATACCGCCTCCGGTATGGTTTTGGAGACAAGATGGACCCCTAATCTGTGGGCTTCTGTAGTATCCATGAAACAACCTGTAGCTCCAGAATCCACCATGGCTTGTGTGGTACAGGGTTCTTGGTTGATATACACAATTATGGGTATGAAGAAATGTTCCTTGCTGACAACAGGTTCTTTTTTAAGTGAAGGGATGCACATTACACTCGAAGACTCCCCTTCTATACGTCTCGAGCTCTTCAGTTTTCCTTTAAAGGCTTCAGATCATTCACCATAGATGTTCCCAGGCGTGTACGACTGAACTTGGGTTTTATTGGGCACTCTCTCAGATAATGGCCCTTCTTCCCACAATATAAACACAATCCGTTTTTTCTCCTGTGATCTCTTTCGTCCACAGTCAATGAGGCTCTCACCGTTCCGATTTCCATGGGTTCCGGGGTGGAGACTCCAAGTTCCGAGGACCTTGTTCTTTCAAAACGAGGGGGTATCTCTCTTTTTCTTGCTTTCCCCTCTACGTTCCCTCAATCTATGATCCAATCGCATGGTCAATTCGATTAACGCAGAACACGTCTGAGGTTGGGGATCCACTTGTGCAATCACATCCTTTAATTCTTCTCTTAGGCCCTGATAGAAAATAGCGGACTGTTTGCTTTCAGGCCATTGAGTTTCTGCTACCAACAGTCGGAAAGTGTTCAAGTATCCCAATAGGTCTTTGTTCCCTTGCCTCAGTTCCAGTAATTCTCTATCCGCTGAAAAGGTGTCTGCCCTGCGGTCAAAAGTTTTCTCAAACTCCTCCCTAAAAGCGATCCAATCGTGTAGCATCGGATCATCTCTTCTGACAAAAGGGACTGCCCATTGAGCTGCATCTCCAGCTAAGTAGGAAATGAGAAAAGACACTCTTGCCTGATTAGTTGAAAATAACTTAGGCTTGCAATTGAAGTGCAGTAAAATCTGAGTTAGAAACACCTGGACCTTATGTATGTCTCCTGTAAATTTTTCTGGTGGGGCAAGAGGTATAGGTGTTGGGATTTCTACTACCATGGAGCTAGTTGTGGGTTGTGCAGGATTGCCGAAGTCAAACGGATTCCGCTGTAGTCTGTCTACTCTTGCTTGTAACGCAGCGGTTTCATTACGTGAAGCCGCCAGCTCTACCTGCACTAAGGCAAGGGCTGCCATGACGTCATCTAACGTGGCCATACCAGTATCAGCTCGACCGGGAGGATAAAGCTATTCGTGGGCCGATTATTCTGTCCCAGGCCTGAACGTATCCTCAGGATCGAACCGATGCTCTTAGGGGTCCACCTCTCAACAGCCCCAAGTCTGGATAATAATAATACACAGACTAAAGAGTGGTTAAGCGGGGGAAGGGAAGGATGGGAACAGCAGGGAGGGAGACCTGTAGTAAAACACAAAGAAGAAATATCATTACTATGGGAACCTTTCACCGTTCTCTCTTTCTACACCTCCCTTGTTACCCATACTTCCACTAACCTGTAAAGAAAATTAAAGAGTGCCGACCAACAGGGGTGTTGAGCTTGTAACCTCCAATTCATACAGTATGCTGGAAGACACATAGGACCATATGAGCAAAACCCTATTCTTTCCGATGATAGATACATATATAAATATCTCATGCAAAAGGCTTATACCTGCGATTGCGAGGTACACATTGACGCTCAAGATGCCCCTTTGTCCAGGACACCCCTGTGCAAAAAGAAAACAGCGAAAGCCAAAATATAAGAGTAGCTGTAATTGTCACATAAGGTTAGAACGAATAATACAGTTCATGGAACACTAAGATGCATTCAAGACCACTACTCCAGGATTTCCTATAGATGCAGGTACACCTCAGAAGGTGAAGAGTTACGTCACTCTCACGAGAGGAAGTACCTCACTTAGATAATTAGTGGTATGGCAACCCCCAAACTCGAAAAGCATATGAAAGTATTCCCTCGCATGAACTCTTCTTAAGATTCAGAGAAGAGTTCGCCAACGCAGGGAAATATAGAATTGTGCACCAAAATAAACCTCCAATGTAATTAGGCACCAAAAGTGAGCAAAGCGCTTTTCCCTCGCATGAACTCTTCTTAAGATTCAGAGAAGAGTTCGCCAACGCAGGGAAATAAAGAACTGTGCACCAAAATAAACCTCCAATGTAATTAAGCACCAAAAGTGAGCAAATCGCTTTTCCCTCGCATGAACTCCTCGTAAGAGAATCAGGGACGAGTTCACCAACGCAGGGAAATAAAGAACTGTGCACCAAAATAAACCTCCAATGTAATTAAGCACCAAAAGTGAGCAAATCGCTTTTCCCTCGCATGAACTCCTCGTAAGAGAATCAGGGACGAGTTCACCAACGCAGGGAAAAGTAAGCTTCAGCACACTCCTATGCCGGAAATCCTAAACGGCAGAGATAGGCATCAAGAGTATAACCAGGATTACCACAAGGGTAGAATGGAACAAGCGGTGCCAGCGGCACCCTTACCCGACCCAGAGCAACTTGGAACGGCCAACAAGGATCCAGGGACCAGCGAATAATCGGCAGCGTCTTGCCCCGCATCCTCGCTACTTCACTCGCTTCCGCCTCACGTGACGTGTGGCGTCCGACGCCAGACGTCACGCTAAGGCCGCTGGGAATTGTAGTCATTCCCTAGCCTCAGCGCTTGCTTGTGCGAACGAGGCTGCCGTGTCCCCTGACAGTAGTACACAAGATACACATGATCGGAACCACCACTCGAAAAGCCCGATGTCTCCCTAAGTGTCACGTACAGGTGGGCCGGCACGACGTCACCGCTGTGGTGGACACTGGCGCCACGATTAACATCATGGCCGCTGCCCTGTACGAAACCATGGACCCTGCTCCAGTGCTACACCCCATCGCCATCACAGTTTTTGCATATGGCCAGGATACACCATTAAAGATAAGAGGGCGGTTCAAGACTCTCATTTCCCACAGCACCTGCTCCATCACCACTAATGTGTACGTTACGGAGGACGGACAAGGCATGCTGTTAGGTTGCCGTGCTGCAGAAGACCTGGGGGTGGTGACATTTGCCTTCGGCGTGCACCAGGAATCGGTCCACCACATATTGGAGGAGTTTGCAACAACATTCGAGGGAATCGGAAAATTCAAAGGCAAGGAAGTGCATCTCCACATTGACCCCACGGTGCAACCCGTAGCCCTACGACACCGGCGCGTGGCATTCCACTTGCGTCCTCAAGTGGAAGAGGAGCTAAAGAAACTAGAGGCAGCGGGCATCATTGAAAAGGTGACGGGGCCTACTCCGTGGGTCTCTCCGATCGTCGTCACCAGGAAGCCGAAACAACCAGGCGCGGTCAGAATCTGCGTGGACATGAGGCTACCGAATGCTGCCATCAAACGAGAGCGTCACATCACGCCCACAATAGACGATCTGATCGGAGAGATGGCCGGAGCCTGCTGGTTCTCGAAATTAGACCTGAGATCCGGGTACCACCAGCTCGTACTAGATGAGGCTTCCCGCAACATAACCACTTTCTCCACTCATGTGGGACTTCGAAGGTACACTCGCCTAAGTTTCGGGGTATCCAGTGCGGTGGAAGTTTTCCAAAACGTGATTCAGGAGCTCATTGCGGACATACCAGGGGTCATAAATGTCAGTGATGACATCATGGTCCACGCCAAGACAATCACTGAACATAACGCTCGCCTGACTCAAGTACTTCGGAGACTACAGGACGCCGGACTCACACTCCACAGGGAGAAGTGCGAATTTCTCAAAAGGAAAATACAATTCTTTGGATATACCTTTTCGGCGGAAGGAGTCAATCCCGATCCGGATAAGGTCCGCGATATCAAGAATGCGGCGGCCCCTACCAACGTCACCGAGGTCCGCAGTTTCCTTGGTATGGTGAACTATTGTGGGCGGTTTATTCGAGACCTCACAACGCTCACTCAACCGCTGAGGGAACTCACGAAGGACTCTGTCCCCTGGAGCTGGGGTGCGGATCAAGTCAAGGCTTTTCAGGAAATCAAGGAGGCGCTCTCGGAGGCAACCACTCTCGCGTTCTTTGATCCCAGAAGAATGACCCTGATCGCGGTGGATGCTGGCCCGGCTGGGTTAGGAGCCGTACTGCTCCAGCGACGGCACGCCGAGGAAGACTGGGCTCCGGTAGCCTTTGCCAGCCGCTCCCTCACGGATACGGAACAACGATACTCCCAGATAGAGAAGGAGGCCATTGCAATCCACTGGGGGTGCCGTCACTTCCACCTCTACGTCGATGCCCGATCCCACTCTCCATGGAAGATTTGCGGGAGGAAACGAGCAAAGATGAATGCCTACAACGTGTCACGATGGCCCTGAGACAAGGCAACTGGCATCGGGCGAGAGAAGAGTGGAAGGTATTGACTGTGGAGGCCCAACGTGTCATGGAAAGCCTATACCACATCAGGGAGGAGCTCACTGAAGATTCCACTGGATGTCTACTCCGGGGACCCCGACTAGTGATACCGTCAGCCCTGACGGCTCGAGTAGTTCAGCTAGCGCACATAGGACACCAGGGAATGGTCAAGACCAAATCGCGGCTACGGACCAAAGTATGGTTTCCCCTGATGGACGAACTTGTGGAGGCCACCATCCGGTCCTGCCAGTGGTGCCAAGTCACCGGAGAAGCTCCGCGTCCGGCTCCAATAATTGCAGAACCAAGGCCACCCAAACCCTGGTCGCGAGTTAGTCTGGATTTCGGCAGCTTGCCAGACGGGAGGCACATGTTCGTAGCCATCGATGATCACTCCAAGTACCCGGAGGTCGAAATCATAGCTTCCCCAAACGCAGCGGAGGTCATCCCAAAGCTGGAGAAAATCATGGCGACTCATGGTCTCATCCAGGAGCTGAGAACAGACAATGGACCCCCCTTTCAAGGGCAGGAGGTGGCTGCCTATCTTGCCGCTTTGGGCATACGGCATCGGAGGATCACGCCAAGGTGGCCACAGGCCAATGGAGAGGTAGAAAGATTTATGCGTACGTTGAATAAGGTAATACGCATTGCTCACGGAAAACATCAATCAGTGGAGCTAGCCATCTTCACCTTTTTACGAAGCTATCGCCAGACGCCACATACCACCACTGGCGTGGCCCCAGCCCACCTCCTCATGGGGCGCGTCGTCACTGACTCCATTCCACACCACCCTCAATGGTGTCCGGCAGTGCCTGATGAAGCCCAAGTGGAGGCGCAACGCGCCCGGGCCCACACCCAAGTCAGCCGCCGGCGACGGGCCCAGCCTGTGAGACTAGTGAGAGGTGACCTCGTGCTGCTCAAGAACCGAACGACCAGCGGGAAATTCCGATTGCCCTACGAGAAGGACCCATGGACTATTGTCAATGTAAAGGGCACACGGATCATCGCAAGGAGGGGAAGAGAAACAGTAACAAGAAATGCATCCTGGTTCAAGGCATTCCAGCAAGCTTCGGCGACAGGTTCGGAGGACACGCGGCAGGATCCACCAGAGTATCCTGGAACGATGGAAGGGGCCGTGGGCTCAGGATCAGATACATTCCGAGAGCAGGGACATAATGACATTCCTGACCCAGCCCCTGTAACAGCCGAGAGACCAGCGGCTGGTGCCTCAGGTGAGGGGCCGTGCGATCCAGCGGATGATCGAGGGGATTTGCAGTCGGGAGTCGAGGAGAAAGAGCTGGAGTGGCGTGGCTCCTCCCAGTATCGACTGCGCAAGAATCCGGAGCCGACTCGCGGGCTGCGAGACTACTTCACGTAAGACTGTTCCATTTTTTTTTTGTGTTTAGCCACGGCTAATTAATGTACGTGATGGACTATGAGGGACTATCATAGACTGTTGACAGCCATCACCGTGTATCGGTTGTCGTTTGATGTTTGTTGGGGAGGAATGTTATGTCGTGCCCGTGACGCAACGCAGGCCACAGGCGCTCACAGGATCTCAAGACCGACCCTTGACTTCCTGTGTACAGGGGAACAGGACTTGTGGGGCGAGAAAATGTAGTCTAGTGTGCTATTTCTAGCTTCTTGCCTTGTGTGGCGCCCCCAGGACAGCTGCAGTTAGCACTACTAAATTACAACACTTAAACCAACCCTCTTTTAAAATACTTGGGGGCATATTATCAAGAACGGCGATAAAATTATCGCCGCTAAAGCGGCGATAATGGGCTTGATAATATGCCCCTGAGAATTCCAATAGAAGCCCATGTTGACACCAGAACATGGACTTCTATTGGAATTCTCAGGGGCATATTATCAAGCCCATTATCGCCGCTTTAGCGGCAGTTTTCTGCCGCTAAAGCGGCGATAATTTTTATCGCCGTTCTTGATAATATGCCCCTTGGACTTTTTCTTTACTTTTGCCTCAAAAGATTTCAGGAGAGGAGTTAGAATAAATAAGCCTCATGGTCTATTGTTGGAAAAGCTTTGTATCCCGGTGTAGGGATGTCACCGAGGCAGACAATAAACACCGTAAACAAATGAAAGGCCTGCCTCTGTGTCAGCCATCACCAAACTCTGCCTTTGAGAGGTTGCTCATGGAGGCTTGAAGTCAGATGTCTGTGGCAGCAGCAGCCGCCTGCTTCAGCCGGGCGGCTCCATGTCTGTCTGCGGTTAATGTGGCAGACAGGATAGCAAATTGCCTTTCGTCTAAAGGGAAACATGTATTTGATCTAACAATGCATTATTGATCAGACAGCTATTTCTGACTGTGTGTGTGATCATCGTTACTAGCTGTTCTAGGATCCAGCAGTGATCCCTTCAATGGGTAGGTGTGGGGGAGCTTTGGGTGAGAGGTCTTTGTGTAACAATGTCATTTTGAGGGCTTGAAATTGGAAAAGAAACCAGGGGATAAGAATCCAGCCAGGCAAGAAAGCACGTTTTGGAAGAATCTATGAAACGTCCTCCTGCAAAGGGCAGAATAGATGCGCAGATTCCTGATAAATTTGTTGAACAAGAAAAGAGTAGCACGGAAGCACCCTGGACAGAGGGCCCTACTCATAAACGGCATTTTTGTATTACTCTACTACTACTAACGCACTACAAATTGCTATTCACATACTTATGCGCGGAGGTCTCTGCCTCTCCTACTATCTTTTATGTGTGGAGGTCTCCGCCTCTCCTACTATCTTTTATGTGTGGAGGTCTCCGCCTCTCCTACTATCTTTTATGTGTGGAGGTCTCCGCCTCTCCTATCTTTTATGTGTGGAGGTCTCCGCCTCTCCTACTATCTTTTATGTGTGGAGGTCTCCGCCTCTCCTACTATCTTTTATGTGTGGAGGTCTCCGCCTCTCCTATCTTTTATGTGTGGAGGTTTCCGCCTCTCCTATCTTTTATGTGTGGAGGTCTCCGCCTCTCCTATCTTTTATGTCTGGAGGTCTCTGCCTCTCCAACTATCTTTTATGTGTGGAGGTCTCCGCCTCTCCTATCTTTTATGTGTGAAGGTCTCCGCCTCTCCTATCTTTTATGTGTGGAGGTCTCCGCCTCTCCTATCTTTTATGTCTGGAGGTCTCCGCCTCTCCTACTATCTTTTATGTGTGGAGGTCTCCGGCTCTCCTATCTTTTATGTGTGGAGGTCTCCGCCTCTCCTATCTTTTATGTGTGGAGGTCTCCGCCTCTCCTACTATCTTTTATGTGTGGAGGTCTCCGCCTCTCCTATCTTTTATGTGTGGAGGTCTCCGCCTCTCCTATCTTTTATGTGTGGAGGTCTCCGCTCCTTTGTAGAGTTCTCCACAGACCTAAGAATAGGTTTTGGTGGTAAATGTAGGCGGGCCAGGCGGGAGAGGCTGCAAATGATGAATACGAACTACTAAAGGGGAGGGATTAAGGGAAGAGGAGTAAAGAAGGATTATAGTAGAACTAAGGAGTTGTTTAGCGAGGGACATGCACCCACTGACAAAAGAGTAAGCTTCTCCCTATTCGCAAATTGCTTTCTATAATTTCTACAGCCAAAAAGGACCCATAACAGTTGTAAGAGTACTCCGGGTCAGAGGTGGAGTAAGTGCAGCACCACCAATGGCCAATCACAGGAACTGCAACGCACATCCCAGAGAAAATAATGGTCTTAAAATTAAACTGCATTGGAAGTAATGTCAAAATAAATTAACTAATTTAAACAGTTCAAAAATCGAATACAACTTTATTTTATGTTAAAAAATATACAAATAACACAATAACTTATTTATTTTAAAAATGTATTAATTATTTTTATGTTTAAAAATTCATGTAACATTAATATTTCTTAAATTACTATCAAATATATACATCACTTTTCATAACATCATTTTTTTTACTTTAGGCGGGATTTTTTTAAATTAAACTTCAGAAAAATATTTAATATATTCAAAATGATTATTTTTTTACATTTAAAGTTAAGTTATCAATGCTGTAACATTTTATTATGTTATGTTGCATTTAAAATAAATATATAAAATTATTTAAAATTGGCATTTAATAACAAAATAGTTCATCTAATTTATTTTTTAAACGTATTAAACTTTTAAACTTTTCAATATACTTCACCATATGGAGATCAGCGCCCTGATAGCAGAGGTCTCTGCCAAGTGTCTGGAAAATCAAATACGGTCTTAAAAATTCTACTGGTAGGAACCTTACGCTCGTATTTGATATTTCTACTGACTCCACTCCATATTTTAGGGAGTGGGGACATGTAAGTCAATACTTTCGAATAACTTTACACTCTGAATTGGTGAATAGACCATAGTAGTAAAGTTACTCAAAAAGTGCAAGAGTACACTTACACAAGTAGATTTACTCACATGTAAGTTTACCTTTCTGAATAGGCCTGGAGTCTCCAGCCACTTCTTTTCACAGTCAGTTATTTCAAGTTCAAATTCAGGACGGCACTAGATTTTATTTTCTAGAGCAGTATTAAGAAGGAGAACCAGCCATTACAATGCAACTATTACAACTCATGCTATTAAAACGCATGCCATTACAACGCAAGTGCCATTACAACGCACTCCCATTACAATGCATGCCATTACAACGCATATGCCTGTACCACACATGCCTTTACAACAAATGTTGTTGTGAAGTAATGTATGGTAAAGGCATATGTGGTTTACATGTATGTGTAAGGTAAGTATATGTGTGTGTGTATATATATATATATATATATATTCAGTGATGTCATTTTAGATGTCATCAGTGATGTCATCAGGGATGTCACTGACCATGTCATGAGTGATGTAATATGTGATGCCATCAGCAGTGCATTTCGGGGGCGCCAGTTATAATTAGCTCAGCTAATTATAACGGATGAATTTCACAGGTTTTGTGCAAGTGAAATGTCCGCCTAACTGTAACGTTCCTGTAACCTGTGTTTTTTTCCGTGAATTTCTAAGGTTTTTTAAATGCTAATACCTAACTATAACGTCCCTGAAACCTGTGGTTTTTTCAGTGAATTTCTAAGGTTTTTTAACTAGAAGTCACATTTGCAGAGTGGTGGAGAAAGGGGGTTGGGCCTCTGACCAGCTCTCAGGAATTCCGCTGCGTAGGGCTTACAGGATGTACCAGGAGGACTTCTTGGCCCCCAAGGTCCCTCTGGAGCCAAGGGGACTTTATCCCCCAACTAGTAGTGCACCAGGAGGCACATTTGCAGAGTGGTGGAGAAAGGGGGCGTGGTCTCTGACAGCTTTTCAGCAATCCTGCTGTGTGGGAACTTTTAGAGGTAACAGGAGGGGTAGTTGGCCCTCAAGGATGTTCTTGGGGGGGGCAACTACCCCTCCTGTTACCTCCAGTAAGTCCCACACAGCAGGATATGCCTTTACCCCGCATGCCTTTGTCTTGTAATGGCAAGTATGGTAAAGGCATATGCGTGGTAAAAGTTTGCGTTGTGATGGTACTTTGTTGCAATGGCATTTGCATAGTAATACCCGCGTTGTAATGGCATGCGTGATATTAGTACGCGTTGTAATGTCATACATTTGTATTAAGGTTACATACAATTTTATCTAAAATCATCTTGAACTGATTTACAATCCTACACATTGTGGGCTTGCATCTATATCTCTGTAAATTTTCACACTTATTGGGGATTCACAAAAATGCAAAGAAGCACACCCACAAGTCTATGCAGATTATTGTTTTACATGCGTAACATTACTTTCCTTAACTTACTCCTGCAGATTGAGTAAGTATGGTGGAAATGTGCTCTTGCATGTTTTACTTTTTACCATTTTTCTCAAATGTAAAAAAAAAAGCCTTCTCATAAAAACATGCAGATATGTGATGCTTTTGCATGCCCATTCAAGCCATGAAAGGGATTGAGCAAGGAAGGCCACTGGGAACAGTTTTACCACGTCCCCAATGGTAATGTCTCTGCCACACTGTTGGGATTTTAAATGACCAAAAGTGAGAATTAGGCCCAGCAGGCTCCTGAATCAGAATTTGTAAATCCCAGCCCTGAACCCAAACCTCTGCATTGGTAAGACCAATTTATGGCAGTTTTTGTGAAGTAAGCATTACACGCGCTAACTAATATCTCTTTTTCGTGCAGTGCTACATTTGTGTGAAATGTCAAAGGAGACATAGGAACCTGATGGCATGGCTGCTTTCTCTTTCACCACAGTGGCGGCTGGTGCCGTTTGAAAATGGTTGGGTGTAAAAGTTGTGGATGAGAAGTATGTGGCAAGCATGTGTAGCCCGATGGACAAAAGGGGGGTTTGAGAGGCTTCTCCCCCAAGAAAAGATTGAAAAATCGAGTTGCACATGGTGCATTTTAAAGGAAATTTGAGAAAGCAGGTGGTTTATAAAGCAATTGTGCATGTATAGCCTTGAAATATTTAAACACAATCAAAACTGTCCCATATCTTAATGCATTAAACATGTTCAACAATTTACATAGTGGGCAAAACAACCAGGATTTAATTTTCACTGCTCTTCCACTCCACTCTGTTCTGCCTGTATGCAGGCAAAACAGCTTTCACAGCGATGAGGCTGTTATTACCTGCATAATGTCCTGGAGAGTAGGGCCCACAGTAGTATTGGACTGCTGCGCCTGGACACCATTGTCTCTCAGGGCTTCCACAGTGTCCCCCGCCTGAGGGCCTCCCACCTCCTGACCCTTCTTTCGTTCGACCTTGCCCATGGCGGCGGATGATGGAGAGAGGCCCGCAGTGGGGCAAGATGCCCTCCCTGTGCCCATGGAGCTGCTAGTACCAGAACCGCAGCCCAACAGTTAGCACCTTGCGAGGGAGACACTGCTACTCCTCGCTACCTCTGTGCTGCGCCCCTTCCTCAGCCCCTCACCACTCCGGCAGCATTTAATAGAGCAGCTGTATTGCCTTTTCACAGCATTTGCCGGTCTTTCCTACCAAGGTGCTTTCCAGGGTAATGGACCTCAGGAGGGGGGGGGGGGAAGGGGAGGTAGTATTCCGACTATCCGCCCTCTATCCCAGATTCCAGCCTTGAGATCTGTTTTTTTGAGTCCCAAAGCATGGCTGGTTCCAGTGGCTGACACCAAGCAGGACACCCCTCCCATTCAGTGTACATTGCGCTGTGAAGGCTCATGTAATTGAGACAGGTGTGCAATGTTTTTTTGTTTGTTTTGCTTGAAAAATAACGGAAACCCGGGTCGGACTAGGATCGCAAACCAGCCCTGGAAATTAAGTCCCACTGGCCCGGGGGGTGAGGGGGGCTGGCAGTATTACTGGTGCTGCGCTTTTGTTACAAGGGGCCGATTTTGCAGCACTGCCCCCCACCATTCTGGCACCCCACCCTTCTGGCCCCCCACCCGTCTGGCCCACTGTGGAAACGCCTGTTGGCCGCTATGGCCAGTCCGGCCCTGACAGAAACTCTGTCTTGGTTGGATTGAACCAGGGCTGGAAATGCCTTTAATCCGCCGTGCTTTCTCTGTCAGGGTGTAGCCTTTAGAGGCTGGTTTTGAAACCCCAGAGCCAGTCCCAGTGCCTCAGTCACTTTACCCAGCTCCTGAGGTTAACTGCAGAAGGCATGTGGAGGCTTCAAGAGAGAAAGAGAGGGAGGGAGGAGGAACGTAGAGAGAACGTGATCAAAAGGGTAGAAGAGAGAGAAGCGAGAGACTAGAGGGATGGAAAGAGAGAGAGAGCTAGTGAAGGAGATGAAAGGAGCAGGGCTGGTTTGAGCATGTTTGCCCAGGCTGCTTTTCATTCCCCAGTCTGGCCATGAATGCCTAGAGTGAGCTTCAGGTAGGCGCTGGACATCCAGGTTCAGGTGATGTTCAGCCAGTGCTTGAGGCATTGGATGTCTGAAGCAGATGAAATGTTCAAGTAGAGTTGTGTGTCATGTGCCTATTGGTGAATCTTGTTGCTGTTGTCCGTTAGTAGAGCACCAAGCAGCTGCACGCAGAGGTTGATGGTTTGAGGAAAACGTTTTTCCTCATTTCTCTCTTGGGTAGTGCTTTGATTTGGGGCAGGATCAATACTCGGACGAAATGTTGCCCATGTCAGAAAGAAGGCTATATTTGAAGAATAGGTTGGGGTTGCTTCCTCTGGCTTTCTTATCTGCCCAGTGGGAAGAGTTTAATGGCATAGCTGCATCTCTCTGCTGTAAATGTTACATCCTATTCACTAAATTGTGCACACATCTCTTTCTGTACTGTTCTTTTTACTCTTCTCTGAAAAGAAAGCGGTTGAGGTCAATCTCTAAAAGAGAAGCCAAAGTATGCTAAGTTAAGGTATGTTCTATAGTTTGCATAGTGCTGTGATTACCCTTAAGGGTGTCCTGACCCTTAAGAAGGAGCTTAATAGATGCTGGAGGTGAATCATGTTTTCCGCATTTTCCTAAAAGTTATGCAATAGGATGAACTGCTAGTTAGCAACTGCTGGGTGCCCTGTATATGCGCTTGGAGACATACTATAAAGAGTGAATTATGTTTACATAAAGTGTGTCTCCACCGGGTACATAAATGTGCATTATTGTGAGGGTACAAAGAAAAGTGCTGCCTGAGAAACAGGATTAAGGTCAGTGTTTTGAGCTATCCATAGGCAATTACTGCTGGAGCCATCTGCTGGTCATGAGCTAAGCTGATGGCTGTGGGCGGTGGGGGGAGGGTGCCCTTTATCCACAAAGTGATACTAAAGTTTCACCCGACTCACAAAGTAGCAGTGACGCACAGCTGAGCAGTTGCTTCCCCTTTCTGACCACCAAAATATGAACATAGCAAGATATTTGTTGACAATTGTGAATCTCACATGCTCCCACCATCCATGAACAGCCATGATACTCTGGTCCAAGCAGATGCATTGCTCAGCTCCCATAGCTTATGCTCCAAACTCAATTTCCCTCTCTGCACGGGGTAGCAGGGTCCAGCAGCTTCCTCTGGCATTTAGCACTATCCTTCCACTTCAGCACCCAACCAGCCCCTCCATGCCTAGTTCTGTGCTCAACTATATTGTGAACTCAATGACCGTCGACTTCACAGCAAACAAATCCTGCACTTTTACTCTGGATCCTTGCACTTTTACACAATAGTGAGGCGCAAAATGATGGGGCTCTCCTGCAGAATGTGAATAGGGGCCCTAAGTCTCTCATATCTCACAGATATTCTTTGGGCTAGAACACAATGGAGCCCCTGAAGGCTTGGGCCCCGCGCCACAGAGGCTGCAGCTGCCTGTGGTATGCCCCTGCTTTTTGCACTTTTAATACATTCTTGTGCCACTCGTGGCAGATGTCAATGTATATCTTCTATGCCTTTTCCTAGATGTGGCTGTTGGGTAATGCATGGAATACCCATGGATGTCATTTAGGGGCACAGCTGCGACCCTTGGCTTGCCCCATGCAACCCTTGCACTGCCTTTGCGACCCCTGACCTCAGAGGTGGCAGCATCAGTGCCAGGAACACAATGGCAGCTCGTCCTTATGAACGTCTGTTGGGGCTCTCTTTGCTTTCTGTGTATGTTTGTTATTACACTAATAGTGAATAATATTACATTATTCACCTTTAGTGTAATAAAACATGGAGTACAATTGGCTGGAATATGACTTTCGTTGGCAGCTGAGGTAAGTAAAAAAAGCTTTTAAATGTGTATTGTGTGCGTGCTTGCGGGTGGAGTGTGTTTAGGTGAGTGAGAGACAGTAGTGGCCCGTCCCCTGCCAAAGTGGCGGGGTGGGCTGGAGGAGGGAGGTGGGGAGGAGGGGATTTGGAGACAAAAATATAAAAATAAAAAAACGTAACTGAACGCTGCCAACACCCCCGTCGCCTGCCGCATTGTGCTCTTCCTCTTCTGGGCACAGGCTCCCAGACTGCACTTCGGCCAATCCTGATGCTGCATGAAAGCAGTGTCAAGACTGGCCTGAGCGCTGGCAACTTGCGCTACCAGGCAGACTGGGAGCCTGTGCCTGCTCTATTCAGCCCCAGCAACGCAGCTGGAGAGCGCTTCATTGCACATGAGGGTTTAGATGGCCTGAGACGGCCGGCCAAACCCTCATGCGCAGTGTAGGAACTGCACTACCACTCCCCCCACCAGCAATGTCATCCCCCTGGATCCGCCCCCAAGACTCGTCAGAGTCCTGGGGGTGGTTCCAGGGGTTTAAAATAAAAACGATAATAAAACAGGTTTAAGACCTGTTTTATTATCGTTTTATTTTAGGGTGGTGGCAGGGAGGGGCGGTGCTCCTCTGTTCTAATGGAGGTGCTGCCGCTGGCGAGAGTGTATGTAAGTGTGTATGTGTGTGTATGTGTAAGCATGTGTGCAAAAGTAAAAGTGAAGATCAAAGTTCAAGTGATGGCACTTCAGCTACCCCGGGCATTTTTGTTGAAGTGACATACATGGGCATATATATACCCGGTGTTTTTATCCACTGACGACTAGTAAAGGAGCCTTTTTTCTATGTCTATTAACAAATCAGCTCCAAAGGATGCTCGCTGCAGAAACTTGTTCCACAACGAAAATCCCTGGCCGTTATTCAGCGCAGGTGAATTGTTTTATTGTTTTTTTTTAATAATAGGAAGTCAGGGGGGAGGCATTACCGGGCAGTGAAAAATGAGCATCAAAACTACGCATTATCATGTAGAGCCTTTGTTGCCTCTCGCCTCCCCTAGACATTTATCCCAGAAATCAATCTGCGTCTTCAATATCAATACAAACGCCTATTAATATTCTGCAAGTTCTACACTGCTCGCTTAGCCAGCTTAGTAGTTCAATTGCTGGACCTGGTGGAGAGTGGGCGCATTTTATTGATTCCTTCCCTTCTAAGGGATTCTTTTAATGAGGCAAATATTAACCAGAGGTGGGGGCCATCTTGAAACATCATCCAAAATGTCAAGCTGCCTGAACCACGACATCTTCAGGGATTGATTGTGAAAAGTGCAATTACCAAGGTGTACTGCGCTGTGGATTGATGGAAACACGGTGGTAGGGCGAACCGCTGGAGCACAGAGCCCAGTGCAATGTGTTTACTAACAAGCACCTGGCAGGCGTCCATCTTGGGTTTGTAGAGGCTCCTCATTTTAAGTTGCAGGTACAGCCCTTTAAAAAAAATTAAGTTGTGATTATGAAACCACTTGGTCCATTTGGTCCTTGAGCGTCTTTATCAGGTACTATTAAAGTGTAGCATCACTAGCAATTATCTTTATACTAGAAGAGAAGAGGCAGACAAATAGTTAGATCAATATAATATTTTAAAGTTATGCTTCATGGCTGTACACCTATAACTTATGGAATTAAATGTTGGCATTTACCAACTCATACTAAAAGCTATAGGCGAACGAGTGTATCAACAAAAGAGCATGGGACATACTAGTGACTTGCTTCTGTTATGTACCCCTGTCCAAGTCTATCCCAGTTTGCGCCCCAAGTTATGACTGACATATTACGTAATAGTGCGCAAGGAAACAGAACCATGGCAACAGTGCAGCTGCAATGATTCGTCGGAAATGAAAGTGAGTTAACCAATCAATGAGGCATATTTACAAGGGGATATTGCCACCAGAACGTCACTTTTAGTGACTTCTGGTGGCGATATCCCCTTCTCCTTATTTACAAGGTAGTGTTAAGTCACTTAACGTGGCTTAACGCTGCCTTGTAAATAAGGCCCCTTTTCACACTTCACTTAGCGTGACAGGGGCGTGTAATGGGTGTTGCAGTGAGCATTCTGCCGCAATACTCATTGTTTTTTTATGCTGTCCCATATTTACAAGGATGGGGCAGTGCCAAAAACTAAGGCCAGGTAAAACCTTGTCTTAGGATGGCGATACGAGGAGAAATTATTAATTTCTTCTTGTATTTTGCTCTTTCACAGCAAATGGCCTTTAGTGATTGTTTATGTGTAGGAAGGTGTTCCTTCCTGCACATAAACAATCACCCATGCAGCACAGGCACCCTTGCAACATGGTATGTTGCAAGGGTGCCTGCGCTGGTGCTAGGCAGCTTTTTTATTGCCATTGCTAGGGAAAACGCAGGATTGCGCTAGCGTTTTATAAATATGGCGCATCCCTGTATTTAAAAAATGTGGGAGAGCGGTGTTACCAATTTTGGAGTAACACCGCTCTCTGACATTTTATTGTAAATATCCCCAATGTGTCTTGGTACGGTGTGATTGACAGAGTAAGTGAGCAAGTTTTGAAAGACCTTAGAAAAGTTCTGGAGATTGTAGTTGTGGCAGTCCAGAACAAGCATTTGCAATGCAATAGGTCTCGCATTTACGAGAGTTTAAGATATTGGCATTGTAAATGACAATGCCTATTATTATTTTTTTAAAACATAAATAAAGGCATTGTCATTTACAATGCCAATAGCTTAAACTCGCTTAAATGCGAGACCTATTGCATTGCAAATGCGTGTTTTGTCTTTCTTCCCACCCCCACTAGAGCTTGAGAAGTTTTCTGGTGCACACATTTTGTTTGTGATGGTTACCCCTCCTTATGGAATGGATTCCTAAAGTAGTCTACCAAGTAATGTTTGCTATTTTCCGCGAGACAAAATAGTAAGTACAGGTAGTTGTCATCAATAAACGGCAACTGCTTACAATTGTAATTTGATCCATGTGAAATTGCTTTTGTTTAGGATTTGTGTGAATTTCTGGACTGCAGCTGCCATTAGTCAAACCACAAAAAAAAAAGAATAAACTGAATACAGTGCACTATAGTTGAGCATTCAAAACACTGGGCCAAAACACACAAAAACATGCTTAGTGCATTTAGAGATAAGGGACATTTATGCTACTGAAGAAAGGTGCAAGAACGCTTTTTGTGGGCCCTGGACATGCTTTGATCACACCGGCGAGGACTGCGGTCTACAGGCAGTGAAGGAAGAAGTCTTGCTACCAGCCAGCATTTGTCAGAACACGACACTAGAATGCATGAGCCTGGGGGCTCTACAGCTCAAGATGTGGTCTTAGTGTTACTGTGATATAACATAATGGCAAATACTGCTGTGCCCGCAACAAGTCAGGGGTGAGGATCCATGTAGTGGTTTCATTTCCCCAAAATACGATTTCACTGTCTGGTTTTGAAAGCAAATCGTTCCCTGGACGACTTCCAATTTTCTTCTGGAGAAAGTGGCCACTTTTAAAGAGGGAACTGAAGAAAAGTAAGTCTTCTGGCGCATGGCATTCCAAATCCAGAAGACTCTTATAAGGTACAGAGGCCTTTATGAACGTTGCAGTGTCTTCCTCAACAGTACCTCGCAGTACTGTAGAAATCCTTCTTGGATCAAGCGCCAGAATTCATGCCACTATGCACACCTCAGACTTGGGAAAGGTGACTGGTCCCCTGAGCATCGTTTATGGTGGTGTAAACACACGGGGAACTTGCTGCACTGCCTAGTGTGTGCACCAGGGGTGAAGTGACCGATTGGACAGAGGGACTCTTTCCTTTCACAGTGTGCAAGTATTGGTTTTAGTTAGCAAAGCTGATTTTAACTGTAATGGAGATGTATGCGGGGAGGCACATAGATTTGTTTGGTCCTACGCTTTCCACTTTGGCATACAATAACAATAGTGGAGCGAAGTTAAGTACAGAAATCATCTTTCTGAAATAGAGGATAAATTCGGTGACCTGTCCTAATATGTAATTTTTCTTCCCCATTTTCTTCCAAACTATGCAAAGCAACTAACTTGTTGTCAACAGCAAAACAATCACGTTGTTCAGTCTTAAATTTGTCAGTGCAAGGGGCCTCCTTGTCCATCTTTTAAGAAACAGTAGCACTGTGTGAATGGGTGAGGCTGGCTTTGTGAGATGCATAACTGATTACTTCTCAACGGTACGGAAATGTGAGATAACTATTCATTGTAGTACTCACAAAAACCTTTGGACATTGAAGAATCTTAAGCACAAGAATGTATTTTGCAATAACATTTTTTTTGATTTGTCCGTTCATGGTAGCTTCAATGTTCCATTGAGGATTTATGCTGGGCAATGTACAGACTGATGCTTAGTATGGGGTTAGGGGCTGGAATATCCAAATTAATATATATTTTTTTCTTGTCTTCTTGAGGTGCCCTTTGGAAATTCACAGCCATTGAAAAAGCACATTTCTGGAATTTACAACATTTGAGCAAACAGACAAGCGCTTCCTGTGATTACAGGAGATGAAACCAGACTCCAAGCTGCGTTTATGGCCTCCACACCCCGCTCTGGCAGGAAGGGCAGCCTGCCATAAAACTGGAGCCGTACATAAGAAAAATGGTCCCAGTACACGATTGCATAGAAGAACCACAAAATTACATTGAATTAAACATAAATTACACAAACCATCTTATTCTTCATGTACAGTGTTGTTTAATCACACTGAACATACAGTAGTTCATAATATTTTCACTGATATTTATAAAGCAGTGCCCCAAGAGGGAAGGGTGGAGGTAAAGTGAATGAAGTGAGGATAGGGAAGTGAGTGAAACGGTGTACAATTCACATAATCAATTGTTATAAAACACAAAAGCGGCTCATAAAGGAGCCAGATCTTCTTATTAGGTACAAATGTTAGATAGCCATGATTGTAAACAGGGTCACAGTGATGAATCGCTGTTGGTCAAACTGGCTAGTATGGTAGATGTCGACGTTTCGACCCCTGAATAATAGTAGGTCAATGTATCCCTTACGTCGGGGTCTTCTTCAGGACAGGAGTGTAAGTGGGTGAATGGGGGCAGGTTATCATCAGTGTCAAACGGACTGAGACGTTTCCTGGAGTTACAGAACGACTGAGTACGGAGTGATCTGGCCCTCCACATTGACCTCACAAGTAATTTTTCCGGGCCCAGGAGATTAACCCTGTGTAGCCCACCCCCAATTCAGGCATCTTTAAGTACGCGCTGAAGTGTTTGTTCTCGCCTACTACAGTTTGGAGCCTACGCGCCCACTTGCCCCTCAGGCTCAATGAATGGGCCACTGATGATAACCTGCCCCCATTCACCCACCTACACTCCTGTCCTGAAGAAGACCCCGACGTAAGGGATACATTGACCTACTATTATTCAGGGGTCGAAACGTCGACATCTACCATACTAGCCAGTTTGACCAACAGCGATTCATCACTGTGACCCTGTTTACAATCATGGCTATCTAACATTTGTACCTAATAAGAAGATCTGGCTCCTTTATGAGCCGCTTTTGTGTTTTATAACAATTGATTATGTGAATTGTACACCGTTTCACTCACTTCCCTATCGTCACTTCATTCACTTTACCTCCACCCTTCCCTCTTGGGGCACTGCTTTATAAATATCAGTGAAAATATTATGAACTACTGTATGTTCAGTGTGATTAAACAACACTGTACATGAAGAATAAGATGGTTTGTGTAATTTATGTTTAATTCAATGTAATTTTGTGGTTCTTCTATGCAATCGTGTACTGGGACCATTTTTCTTATGTACTGCTCTATACCCAGGTCCCAGTGACGTTTTGGGTTTACCCTTCTATGTAACCATAAAACTGGAGCCAGCCTTCATCTCTGGGGTGGGGGTGAAGGGAATGTGAAGCTATCAGTTGCTCCATCTGACTGTAACTAGAAACAAGGGCAGAAGTCAACCTAAGATGATGGCTTACTGATAACACTCCGAATCCTGCCTGTGCAAAAATCCCCACTGCAAAGAAGAAAACGCGTGTCTTAAGGAGCTGTATTCTATAATAAAGAGAATATTTTGCACAGCATTCTCTATTTAAGCAGCAGTTCTCAGTTGTGCTAAACGTGTCATTCAGTCGCGCAGGCCTTACAACCTATTTAACTAATGTCCCCTCGATAATTTAGAGGTATGGGAAGGGGTGGGGCGAGGCTATCTTACCCACACTTTGTTTTGATGGCATTCTGTCAAGTAAGTAAATATAAAGGTGCTGTCGCCTTTTCAAAATACCCGTCATGTAGCTTCTTCCAAGGTCTGCCAGCATATAGCATAATACCTATGTATTTAGATTGTATTAACTTCGAGGGAATTATGTTATGGACTTCCTCGTTTGATTACATTCCATATTTTCAAGTTATTAAGAGAGTAATGTGTTGTGTCCATTAAGTGCGCATTTTTATATATGCGCATATGTCGGGAAAGTATTAGAAGGGGACTTCCATTTTTCTTGATTACATTGATTGATTACATGGCTTGATTACATTTCTGACTTCAACTCCAAGAAGAATTAGTTCACAAAGGAAATTCATACGCTGACAGCGGGCGTTTGCGTTTTTCTGTAGGTTTTCTGTTTTTTGTGTGTGACGGTGACCTAAGAACCAAGTCCAATACTAATTTTGAAATAAACCCAGACCTAATCGACAACAATGCCGGGCGGGGGAGCTAGGATCGCAGCATAAAACAAGAAAGAGTGGTGTGCGCTCTATGGGGAAAAAAATACGAGACTGCTCGGTCTCAGAGTCTGGGAGGGCTGCTTGCTCGGCAGGTTTAATTGTGTTGGTTCAGCTGGTGAGGAGTGAAAGATTGCACCGGGCCTCTTGTTAAGAGCCTTTCATGTGTATCTGTTAAATGGCGGTTTACATTCTGCTGTTTTCCTTTTTAAGTACAAATGAAAATGCTTTGTAAAAATGTATTTCATGTCGGTACATGGAATGCATTTTTACGAAGCTTTTTCATTAGTACTTAAAAAACAAAACAGCAATTCATTCCAGTATCAACACAAATGCCAGTCCACGGCCACGACAGCTGCGAGGAGCAGGGCAGGCACAGACAGCAGTGGCCCCTGCTCTGAGGCCTGGCTCTGCTGTGAGGCAGCTGGAGCCCCGTGACTGATTGGGAGGGGGAGGGAGTCTCCAATTACAAAGGCAGGCTACAGCGTGCAAAACAGATGGCACACTGCACTTCAATTAAAAGAAGTGCAAGCAGAGTGAAATAACTCTGTAGTTAGGCACAGCTGTATCGGGACTACACGGAAGTTAGCAAATCACCAACAGCCAACAGAAAGGGAGATAACAACAACACTACCACAACTAAGCCAATAGCAAGCGGAAAGACAGATTGCATTAAATTTAACCCAACATACAGATTACTTTATGTCTCGCTGAGACAGCGCATGCATCGCATGCGCTGCCAAGGCGAGACCTAAAAAGGAGGTCTCGGCACAACATATGTCTGAGCTGAAGCAGAGACATGGTGTGGGCACTCAGAGCTCCACTGAGAAAGGACAGTCTGTCCTGGGTGTTTCCGGGTACTGAAAAGATGCGAGCAGGAAACACCTGTTTTCACTCGGATCCTCGGGTCACATTTCAAAGAGTGCTGCACTTTGGTCATGTTAATGTTATGAGCAGGTTTTTTTAAGAGTACGCGCACCCCTTAAGCATCCCCCTTTCTATTCACTCCACGAAGCAATGCACACACTGTCATGCACCACTACACCCCACTGGCACTGATATTGAGCTCCTTAGAGGGAGTGTCATTTACCCTCTCGTCTCACAGCACCAATCATTTATACAAACGTACATAGCCCGACTCCCTGCTAGCGACAACATCTAACTCCCTCTGTTTCCACCACAAACAAACCAGAGTAATTTCTATAAGGGTTTCTTCTGAGAACACAAGACCAGGGCTCGAGTCGGGGTACCACGCGGGTGGACGGCGTCCCCCCACTAATTTTACCGGGAGCTCAATAACTGGAGCAAATGGAGCCACACATTCACTCTTTGGCCTCTCTGGGGCGAGATCGAGCTCATTCAGAACGCTGCTCACGCGCTGGCTTCTCTGATGCAATCGCATCTAAGGGGTGAGCGAGGGGAGGCAATAAGTCTGATGGTGCAAGCCACCTTTCGTGATGTCACTTCCTGTTGTGACGTCAGCGTCCCCCCACTTCTTTTTTTAGGACTTGTGCCCTGCACAAGACTAAACTCACTAACCAAAACCCACTAAAATAACCAAGCGTAACCCCAGGATGGTCATGTGATCTTCTTCATGCTGTGCTGAGATTCCCCTGGAGAAACCCCTTTCCCTTCACTTCCAGCCAATGGGGTGATCCATTTCTCTCACCCCCCCCTGGGAGGTGATTTACGCCAGCCTGTGCCTTAACAAATCTCCAACCCTTTACAGGGTGGAAGCTGGATGGACAGGAGTTTGGGAATGACGATAAGCGTACTAGTTTGTAGCTGTTACCAAACTTCCAAGGCAAGCCATACCTTGAGTGAGATTTACACCTGTAGACATCTCTGCACGGGTTTGCGCCTGCCAGGAATCCATTTGTGAATTCTTGGAAAGCACAGAAAGGTACATTTTGTTGTAAATGTATGTTTATAATGGAATATACCTCTGTAAAATGAAATGGCCCTATGTGTTTTGTAAAATAAGTTTTTGCAGTGTTCTGCATTCGACTCCCTCCGCTAACCACTCTTACTATACAACGGTTCTCCCTAATTTGCATCACCTTCACATCCCCCAGTCAGCTGTCACATGTGTTCCTCTGTAAGGTTAGTATCATTGTGACTGAGCCAGTATCAGATCAGCCCTGCACCACTGAAAGGCTGCAAGGGCTCTGGTATTGCCAGTCACAAAACAGGGAGATGCACTTGATAGGCCAACGGGGCCAAGGAGGGGTCAGTCACAATCTGATAATCACTCTAAAAGATGCTGTGGCTATAGCAGAGTTAGCTTAGACATGCACATCTTAAAGGCATGTGGAATACCCAGTCACAAGGCAGTCCTGTGCCTCTAAAGTGCCTGTAGGGCCAAGGCAGTGTCAGTCACAAGCCAGGTATAAGCTGTTGAAAAGGCAGTATGTGTGCAGCCCAATCAATCACAAATCAACCAGCCCCTCCAATTAATTGCTGGGGCAGCTCAAGAACTTGTCAAGTTAGGTCAAAGTGTATAAGAAGCCACTGATTCTGCAGAGTCAATCACAGGTGATGCCTGTGTTTCCAAAGGACTGGTATGATGCCTTGCAATGGTTGGTATGGCAGTGTCTATCACACACCTGCCATGAGCCTCTGAAAGCCTCCAGCCTATGGTGTCGCATCAGCCACATGTCTGGCTTTATCCTCTGGAAGGCACTAGTGCTGGTTCAGGGAATGTCACATGACCCATATCTCTTAAAGGCTTGTTGGTTCTCTGACACAATGTCTAATACTCAGTTATTTTACATGGCCCTGTATACATGTGGTATGTGTATATTGTAAATCTATCAAAAAGGCAGCATTGCACTGTACAGGGTCAAAAGCAAAGATACAGTTATCAAGTGATTAGATTGGCAGCTGGAATCTGAGAGCTCGTGTATCAAATACACCTTTCCTGTATGGTCATTCCAGATGTTTCGCCTATCTCTGGACCTTATTTTTGCAGTTTTTATTTTAATTTGGTGCATTTAACCCTGCTAAACAAGAATAAAGTGCCTGTTCGCCCCTTTAATCATGGTTAAACTGGCTGATTCACATATTTAGCTTACCTATGGGTCCCTAGTATATGGTGTAGGAAATGAACCCAGGGCCTGGAAGTTAAATTCTACATGTGGACTGCAGTACTTATGGTGACATCCACAAGGTTGACCTATAAAACTTGGATTCAAGCCTACCATGTGTAGCCTGACTACAGCAACCTACAACCCTGTTGTCAAACCTGTGAAAATAACCTTTTAAAAAAATACATATCTCTGGTTCCCCTAATTGGATTTTTGTCATTTTGGTTAAGTTTTGTTTATGAAATGTTACTATATTTTTCTAATTTTGTTTGCGGTTTATCTTGTTTGGTGTTTGGACTTTATTACTGTTTTGGTACAGGCTAAATAATTTACACATTGCTCAATGTTAAGCTTGCCTACTGTGTGTCATAGCCACCAGGGAGTTGAGCTCAGGCTAATTTAGTGGCTTTGGGGTTCGCCCTGACAAGTAAGTCAGGGTAAACCCACTTTCTTACAATGGTGCTCAGCTGTGGAATCCAGTACTTGCGTTGTGCGGTACCACACTGTGATTAAAGTTGGAATTAAAAAATACCTTTCTAAATTGACAGCAAAAGCAGACTTTTTGGATTTTAAATTATTTTTGGTTTTTATTGAGTAATTTTTGTTCTTTGTGAAATTCATTCTTGTACTCACGTTTTGCAGCTTAAGTCTTTGGGGAATATTGAAGTGGAGCTAGCTAGCATGGAGAGCCTTAGGATGGCAGAGCTGAGGAGCAAGTGCAAACAGAGAGGGCTTAAGTTGAGCATGGAATTGAAGGAGGAGTTCCACATTGCCTCAGACCCTGGGAAAAAGCCCATCAGCTACAGTCTACCTCAGAGGAGATGAGGATGAAGTTGAGGAGGAGAATGAGGATGAATTTGAGGAAGCACCAGTGCCAAAAGGGAATCTCCCCAAGGAGCAGAATCCCTCGTGTTGCCAAGAGCAGGGAGCGGTATATCCTCTCAAAGTTTGTCTCCATCGAAGCTGGAGAATCAGAAGACTGAGAGGGCACTAATATTGCAGCTGTCTCCCTTGCCCTTGAGGAGAAAAGGTTGGCTTTAGCTGCTGAGGAGAAAAAGGCAGCAGCAACTCTTCCACCAGAAGAGAAAAAGTTGACCTTGGCCGTAGAAGAGACGAAGGCCCGGCTGGCCCATGACAGGAGCCAGGACAGGATGGACTTGAGGTCCTGAAGGGCTCTAATTTTAGTGATGGTGGTGGCACTGATTCAGAAGTGCTTAGAAGAGTTAAACAAAGGGTCCTCATCTGAAAAGATCTGGTTCCTAGTTATGTGGAGGAGGATGACATTGATAAGTTGCTTGCAGCTTATGTGGTGACCTTGCGTATGCATAGAGTCCCAGAGGAGGACTGGATATACTATTGGCCCCAGTTGCAGCTGACCAGGTTACGTATGCCCTCATGAAGGGGCCCTCACAAGCAAATTTAGCCTAACCCCAGAGAAGTATCGCCTGAAGTTCAGGGATAACCAAAAACAGTCGCACCAGTCTTGAGAGGATTTTGTAGACCTGTCAAATAAGGCACTGGATAGTTGGGTGAAGGAGAAGGGCAGTAAACGATTATGGTGAGCTGTATAATTTGTTTATGTGTGGGCACATATTGAATAATTACTTTACAGAGTTGTGCCACACCTAATAGATTCCAAGTTCACCATATCTAGGGAGGTTTGAAAGGAAGCAGACCTCTGCCTCAGCCCCAAAGTGTCCAAGGAGGTAACCGGAGGTGAACGATGAGTCAGGCCCCCTACAGAAGGAAAAACAGGAGAACCCCTTGGGGCATCAAATGACTGAAAAGGGGAGAGAGCCCCAACCCACTTCAGGGAAGCAGGAAAGTGAGAAACAAGGATGGAAGAAGCCCTTTGAGAGCAGCAGGTGCTTTGACTGTCATCAGCCAGAACATAGAAGGGAGATGCCCCATGTCTCATAAAGGCACTTACTTGAGGGCGCGTTATAGGGGTGACTAGGAGGAGAGGCTAGAGAATGCCCTAGTGTCCCCTTGTTGGGAGGTGGACCCGGAGAGTTCCAGGAAGTACTTCCAGAGGGTCACAGTGAATGTGGTCTTTGTCACTGCTCTGCACAATACATGTGCCAGCTGGACCCTGGTGGTTTAAAGGCTCCTCTCCCAGGCCAGTACCTGCAGGGAGAGGTCTGTAAGTTAAGGAATGTCATTGAGGGGTGTATGACCACCCCATGGCTATGGTCTCCTTACTGTAGAGGCGGATAGCTGCACAGAAGAGAGGAGCTGTGTGTCCCTGCTTGCCCATAGACTGCATCTTTGACAGTGTGTTCACAGGTAAGAAAATAGTCGGAAGGGCAGCCACCCAGGGCACCCCAAAAACACAGATTTATGGAGGTACTGTCCCCAAATGGATGGTACTGAGGTCCCAGAGAAGCGCTAGGGGTAGGAGGTAGATATCATCCACAGTGGGATCAACAGAAGGCTAGGGGTACCTGCTCTGATAGGAGAGGACCCCAAAAATGACAGTGGTGAGACCCCTTTTGGTCTGGAGTTGCTGCCTGCATTGTTACAGCAACAGAAGACAAGAGTTCTAGACCGGACAGAGCTCTGCATGGCACAGATTAGGTGTCCTACCCTTGAAGTGGGCTGTATGACCCCACTGGAAGTTCTGGATTGACAGGCAAGTATTGAGTCTTAGGGTACAAGCCCTAAACTGAAGGGCCAGTATCAGGGTGCCACCCCTTAGATGATGGAAGTAAGAATGGAATAGGGTGTCTGCAGTCTGAGGTTGTAAACTCTGAGAAACCTAAGTGATCCAAGGGGATTCAGGAGCAAGTGAGTGACTTCTTACCAGCTCAACGGCTGGAAGTAAGGCCAACCCTCGGCACAGAATGGAAGCATTCGCCTATCAGTTAATGGCATTCACCTATCAGTTAATGGCCAGTGGCCTGGTCCCTGGCACTGACAGCAGTCAGTGGCCTCTGTTGGTTTGTGTCTTTTTGAACAGAGCTGGCCCTAAGTTGGGGACAATATTCTGACCTTGGAGGCAGAATATATGCATACCATTGTCGGCCCTGATGACACTGTTTGCATACTGGGAGAGCAGGCTTGGGTTAGACATCTCAGAGGTGGGGTCTTCAGCGGAGGAGAGGAGTTCTGCATGGACAGGGTTGGTGGCTAGGCTAGATGTTGACAGAGGGGTATAGGTAGGTTGAGAAGGGCTTAGTTCAGACATGAGCCACTGTGGAGCCAGCAGATGAAAGATGGCATGTTCATCCAGTGACTAGACCCCAAAAGCTATTTTTGCTGGCAGGGCAGTACCTGGATCCTTGAAAATGTCAAAGTACAGATTATAAAATTTAGGGCTTGATTTATATGTTGAATGTATGTATACTCAGTCGCAACTGCAATGGATATACATACCAGCAACATAATGACCCTCCCGCCAAATTTATATGCAGGCGGACCATAGGTATGGCTATGACGGTGACTACTCTGTCACCGCCATAGCCAAACCTCTCTGATGGCCCAAAGGAGTAAGTGCTGTTGGCAAATTGGCTATATAATCTGCCCACCCATTCTAGGATTGGCGGACATATAGCCATTTTATTTTACTGCCCCTCACTGCGAGGAAAACCCTGGCATTGAGGTACAGTAAAATGCAAACAATGCCCCTCTCAGCATGGGAGATGATGCCCATGGTGAGGGAAGCATTATGTTTGTTATTTTCAGAAAGAAAATTTTGTTTTAGAATTTTGTTTTTGAAAATAATAAAAGAAAACTGTTTGGTGCAGGGCTGCATTATGCTAACGCAGTCTTGTACCAAATAGTGATATGCATTGACAGGAATCGCCGTGACTGTGGTCCCTGCGATTACATAATAAATGATCCCCGCTTAGAGGTCATTTATAAATTTGGTGGGGGTCCCTCCGCCATAGCAACGGAATAGTTTACTCCGTTCCCATGGCGAAATGATGGGCCATCCGTCAAAATATAAATCTGGCCCTTAATCTGTAACTTTTGACAGGAACCAACTGAAATGCCAAAGACAATTTTTCATATTTATTAAACAGGAACTGCTGTAAAAGAGGGTCAGTTGCCCCTGGGAACTTTTCCCCCATTAGTTAGCGAGTGTCTAAGAGTTTCCCCCACCCGCTGGTTAGTGCCAACAATAAATGTGGCACCCAGAGGAACATTCCTCAGAACAGTTTCTGGACCTGCAGAAGAGGACTGCACCTGCTGTTTGTGCCCTGGGTGGAGCCATGAAGGATAGACCTGCTCCTTTTTGAACCCAGGACAAGGAAGTGGACTCCTAGTGTCCGTTGGCTGACCTTCTGTGTGGCTACATAGACACATGACACATCAAGCTGCAAGTGACTTGTTGACCAGTGCTAACTGGGTCATGCTGGTGACCTCTGCTGGAGTTCGGGTCCCTAAGTTCTCTTCTTGAGGTCCTGGGAGCATTAGAAATGACCCATAGGACCTGCTACAAACCCCCCAAAAAATTGAAATTAGAACAATTTTGGAGTTCTAAGACCTCCAGAGCCATCAAGGGGACCTTGTGGCAAAGGAGTTCGACTCTATGTACCTTCCTTGGATACAGGCTTGCCCTGCTGGAAGATTTTGGGCTCCATAAAAAAAGGCTAAGTCTGAAGGTAAAATCTTTGCCAGTAATGAACCCTCTTGGTGTATCCGACATGCGCTCTATTGCGGTTGGCCTGAAAATGCACCTTGGTCTTGGTTTACTGCTTCCATAGACTATCATTAGTGCTTAGGGGAAACAGCGTTTACAACGCTGCTGTTACCACGCAGGTAGGTGACAATGCGGTCGTTACAACGACCGCGTTGTTACTATGCGTGGCTTTACATCGCAAGTCGTTTCTACGACTTGCGCTAGGTGGCGTGCAACACCGGGGAATGTGTTGGATTTTAAGTCCAACACATTCCCTGCTGTTGCGCTAACTGGAGTAGGAATAGTAATGTATACTATTCCTAAGTCCAGCGCGCCATCTAGCGCAAGTCGTAGAAACGACTTGCGATGTAAAGCCGCACGTGGTCACAACGCTGTCGTTGTAACGACCGCATTGTAACCTACCGCGTGGTATTTGCTTGCGTAGTAACGTCATACATTCGTGCTTAGTGCTTTCTGTAGCTATTCTTACTTAAAACTCAAATCTCTGGTTCCCCTTATTGAATTTTTGTCGTTTTGGTGTAATTTTGTTTATTACATTTTACTCTATTTTGCTAATTACGTTTGGGATTTTTATTGTTTTGTATTTTGGCTTTATTTCAGTTTTGGTACTGTATACATCCTTTACACATTACTATAGGTTAAGCCTGTCTGCTTTCTGCCATAGTTACCAGGGGATTGAGCTCAGGTTAATTTAGTGACATTTGGGGTTCACCCATAAAAGTTAGTGTGATTATTCCTTGAGGTGGGCAGTTACTCAACCCAAATAATAATACACTTTTTTACAAAAGAATTGTTTCTCATCCTGTTATTATGTTGTTAAAAAGGTGCGTCTTCAGCTCTTTCCTAAATTGGAGGAGGGTCGGTGGTCCTAACTGCTATGAGAACGTTGTTCCAGAACTTCAAGTCTTCTTGCCTTCTTTTTTCTATTATTACTTGGTCATCTATAGTCTGATACTGTTCTGGCTGTAGGGGTGCTGAGAACTATCACTGATGGGGAGCTTATCAGCCAAATATGTGGGTGCCGGGTATAATGGCTGTGTAGTTGACGAAGTTGGCTTTGCTGATGGTGTGGGCTGGCATGGAAAGCTGGTTGAGTTCTATCTATAATGTCCTCATATTTTTCAGGTCCTTGATGAGGCATGCTAAGGCATGTAGGTTGCCTTTACAGGGCTCCAGTGTGAAGTCTGGAAGGCCAAGGATCAGGCGTTTGCCACATCCTAATGTAAGAATATGTGGGACTTAACAGCAGTTCTCAGTTTCCTTTCTGGGATGAGGGATTTCTTTAGTAGAGAGAGATAGTGCTAGACCGTTTTGGTCTTCTTGGTGATGTATTCCTTGATGGTGAGGCTGGTGTGCAAGATAAGTCAAAATGTCTTGGCAGTGGGTGAACGTTTGCTTTTAAATCCGTCCATGTCATGTTGATGAGCAAGCTTTGGACTAGTTGATGCTTGTTGTTCTTTCCAAGGAGTAGAAACTTTGTTTTGGTGGAGGTGGATTTCAGTTAGGTATTTGACATCCAGGTCTGGATGAAGTCCAGGCAGTGTTTGCTGTCTTGGCTGTCTAGTGTGGACAAGACTTTCAAGTAGAGATGTGAGTTGTCTGCATATTGATGAATTTGGATGCTGTTATTGCTGAGTAAAGTCCCAGTGGCTTCATGTACAGGTAGAAGATTCTAGAGGAACAGATGGAACCCTGGGGGTCTCTGCATGTAGTAGGGATCTTTTGCGGCCTGAAGATACCCATGCCCTACTGTCGGTTGGATAGAACCTTTGAAGAACATTGCTATTTAATCCCATTCAATAATTTAGAGTGTGGTTGAGGGCGAGACACCGGACCTTGTTTATTGCAGCTGAGCAGTACAGCAGTATCAGGAGGTACTGGTCATCTTTATTGGTGTTCAGGAGAGTGTTGGTTATGATTTACAATGTAGCCGTCTTCGTGATGCAGCACGATCTGAAGCCATATCGGTAGTCATCGAAGGTGATGTGATCTTTGAGTTGTGACTAAACTGTTTTTTCATTGATCTTGCCAATAAAGGGTATGTGAGTGATTAGCCGGTAGTTGATGAGGTCATCTGTGTCTAATATGGGTTTGTTCTGGTGTGGAAGTTCTGGCCTGGCTTCAGGGAAGACACCTTCAGTGAGCTGTCGATGATGGTGAAAAGTATTGAGAGAGCTTTTATGGAGAGGGCTTTGGTGAAGAAGAGGGTACTTCAACATCTTCATCAGTGGTGACCTTGACCAGGATAAGGATGTCAGTGAAGTATGTAAAAGAGAGAAGGGTTTGGAGGATGACCATTCTTGACTGCACACAGATGTATGGGTGTCATAGGAGAAGAGGGCTGGGTGTTATTAATGTGCTGTCGTACCTTCCCTATTTTTCCACTGTAGAAGAGGTGATGTCATTGCATTTATCTGTACAGTATGGAAATTGATATTCCAGCAGGGGCTATTGAAGTGCTTTGTTTTGAAGAACATTTTATTTGTTGCTACCTTTGTTGATGGTGTTGGTATAGTACTCAACTTGGACTGAGGCAATAATTTTTGTGTGTGATGGAGGGACTTCAGAAGTGTGAAGTTATATGGATTTCTGTCTTTCTTCCATTTTCTTCCTATTTGAGGATGAACCGTGTCTTTTCAATGTGGTCTTTGGCATATAAGGTGTTGAAGGGTTTTACTTGCACATTTTAGTAGAAGCAAGTTGGTAGTTGCTTACTGAAATAGGGGGCGATGTAAGAGGTTTCCGGTAGAAGTCTAACATGATGGATCCTGGGAAATGAAGTGATATCTCTTCCTGTAGAGATGGATATCAGAAACTTAAGTAATGGCACAAAACCTTTTGCACAAAAGTGGCTCTTTTATAATAATCCTTTGTACAGAAAGCCAGGGTTTGAATTGCCATGTGCATTCCATCAGCTTGGGCCTTAGAGTGAAACACTTGTACCATTCTGTCTTATGGGATCTCAAAGACTGTGGGCAGGTCAGCCATGATAGCATGGCAGGCTGGTCCACATTTGTTTTAGTATTCCAAAAACAAACCCATAAAGATGGCGTTGGTTTTGGGCAATAAAAAATGCACCATGAATTTTCCTCTATTGCATACGAGACATTTTTTTGTTTTCAACTCCGGTAACATAATGCATAAAACAGCAGACATGGAATTGGAACGCCAACCCCTAAACAGAGTATGAATTTCAGCATCAAGTCAGTTTATGGTTGCACCGGTACAGGTGCTTCTGAGAGAAGATAACACACACAATGCTGAGGCACACCCAGAAGTCCAAATGTTATTCAAATAATTTGTGTTAGCCCAAAGTATTTCAAAGGAAGTCCATAAATAAGCTCTCCTGTATTTCTTGTAAATTCTTTATTCCATTTTCAAAAACACGGTTTCTCAACAAAAAGCAGCTGCTTTTTGAAACACATCCCCCTTCGTAATAACTATATACCATGAATACTAAAACATTAGTAATGGACACAACGTAAATAATTTACACTACATATGCATTCCAAAATAAATGTGCACTTACTAAGCTAAATTTAAACATTAGCAATTAATGCTTAACTATAACAAATTGTCCTATTTATATTGAAGAACCTATATGTCCCGATTCACTAAGTCCATGACATAATCCTTGCACCAACCAGGTTTCATTCTAGTGCGCACCTCAACTCTCTCCTTTCCCTGTCCTTCACTCTGCTGATTGGCATTACTTCCATGTACACACCTTCCCACACCAGTTTTTATTCTCAGATGAATTATCATCACCTCCTGGCTATATCCACTTCGGGATTTTTAAAAACTTTACTCATACTCCACACATTGCCATCTGATAATTCAACAACCTGATTACCTACCCTGACAACCTTCATTGGCACAGAATATTTTGACTCTCCTGATCTCACCATTCTCCCCTTTTTTACCCACACCCATTCATCCTTACTAATGCGTAACTTTTGTTCCACACGTTGATTGATCTTTACAGGCTGTCTTTGGCTACACTCCCCTCTGTTTTCATCTTTAGCTTTGTCTATCAAAACTTACATCCACTTCTGATTCATATTACACAGCGCTCTCCTTCCTTTCATTTTTTCAAAAGGAGATGCCTCCTCACAATTTCTTGGAGTATTTCTGTAACTCCACAATAATTCCTTAATAGCCTGATAACAATTCTTACCATTGACCACAGCAAGTTGTAAACCTTCCTTTAACACCCGAATCCACCTTTCCACAATCCCATTACTTTGTGGGTAGTAAACATATATGCGTATATGCTCATTGCCGTGATTCTCCAGAAAATTCCTCATTTCCATCGAAACCAGCTGGACTCCGTTATCTGTCACCAAACATCGAGGAAACCCTTCTCTTCCAAAAATCTCACACAAAAATTAAATTATTGTACTTGATGTGATCTGCAGTACTAATTTAACTTTGAGCCTTTGAGACAATTGATCAATCCGTACAATAGCAAACATCTGACTTTTGCCCATGCACATGGGTCCTGCAATATCTAGCGACACTCTTTCCCATACACTCGTGGGACGTGACATAGGTACTTTTTCATACACCACAGTTTTTGGGGATTTGTCACTAATGGCACATTCCACGCATGATCTTACTTTTCTTTCAATACATTTATCAATAGCTGGCCACCAGAATTCAGATCTAATTCTCCTTTTCATACTGCTCATTCCAGAATGACCCTCATGAGCCATATCCAAAATCGAATCCCTTAAACTTTCTGGCACAACCAGTTGCTCACCCCATAACAAGATGCCATCCTGTACAGATAACTCACTAACTACAGAGAAAAAGGATTTCAATCGTTCATCTAAATCTTTCTTTTTTGGCCAGGTTGATCCTAAATACCTCATTACCTGTACAATGTCATTATCATTTTCACATGCCACTTTCCATTGACTCTCCTGAAAGCATCCTTTGGACGCCTCACAAATTGATACCACCCTCTCCATGTCATCATCTTCAATTTTGACATTGTCACCACTTACAGGCAATCTAGACAAACAATCTGCTAAGATGTTTTTACTCCGGGTATATAGTCCACCTTAAAATGAAATTCTTGCAATTTATATTGCCATCTGGCAATCCTGAGAGTTGCTTTACCACACCCTTTTGTTGTAAATAGATCTACTTATGGTCGATGGTCCGATCGTACTTTAAATTTTGTACCATACACATACTTGAAGAAATATTAAATTCCCCACCAGCATGCCAGAGTTTCTTTCTCTAAGGTTGAGTATTTACTTTCTGCACCTCTTAATGGTCTTGATGTAAAAGCCACTGGAAGTAGTTTGTCATCGCGATTCTGCATCAACACTGCACCAATACCCACATTACTGGCATCTGACATGATAACAGAGTCACATCTCGTGTCAAATGTCACCAATACCGGGCCTGATGCTATCTCCTGTTTTAAAGACTTAAATTCAGAGGTGCAAATTTCATCCCATTTGAACATTTGATTTTTCTTCATTAAATTTCTCATATTTACTGTTCTGTCTGCAAACAATGGAATCAATTTTGTATAGAACTCCGCTAGCCTGGAAAAAGATCTAAGTTGATCTTTATTTTGTGGTTCAGGAGCATCTTCTATTGCTCTAAGTAAACTCTGTTTGTGGGCCACACCATCCTTACTAATACTGTGCCACAAGTTATCTACTGATTGCACACCAAATTTACACTTGTCCTTTGTGTTAAACCATTGTCTTGTAAAATGTTCAATACTTTATGTAATATTTCATTATGTTCTTGACTTGTACATCCAAAATATCATCTTGAAAATATACTACATTTTTTAAATCTTTCAAAAGCTTGTGCATTACCCTTTGAAAAACTGATGATGCAGAAATTAGCCCAAAAGGCATCCTTTTGTATCTAAATGCCCCTTCAGACGTTATGAATGATGTGCATGGTTTGCTTTCTTCATGCAGTGCAATTTGGTGGTACGCACTAGATAAATCTAACGTAGAAAATATAGTTGCCCCCTTCAATTTGGCAAACAAATCGGCAATATTGGGCAAGGGATGTCCATCCACCCACACCCACTCATTTAGGTCCCATAAGTCAATACACAATCTGACTTTACCGTTAGGTTTGTGTACAACTACTACTGGTGACAACCACTCAAGGGACTCTATTTCTTCAATAACACCTTGGTTACTCTGCTGTGGCCAACCTAGTAAACAAGATCCCTCTTTGGCCACCAAAAATCTTGTTTCTATGGTTTTACCTTTAAAACTTACATCTGACTCAAAATATCCTAATACGTCAATTGGCTTATTTCCATAACCCGTCAATTTGATATTGGGTGGAGATGAGTTCACATTTGGCCCCTTTTTCAACCACTCATCACCTATTATGGTATGTCTTGCCCCAAAATCCGCCATTACATTGATTTCTTTCCCTTTAATTTCAATTTTACAAAAAGGAGCATCCTTGTTTTTCTCATTTATCTCAAATACACTTAATATGAATTCTTCTGCACTTGCATTGTCAAATCCTGGGTCAACCATAAATTCTCTTATATAATTTTTCCTCTGTCTAGTATCTCCACTCATACTCTCTCTATATTTATTCCTGTTTCGACACATCCAAGCATAGTGACCTTTGACTTTGCAATATCTACAAACCTCTCCCATAGCTGGACATCCTTTGTCATTGGCCAAATATCCTGAAATACCGCATTTGAAACAAACATATTCTCTTTTTTCCCCACTTAAGTAGCTTTGACCTATCGCCTTAGTCTTACTACCTATTTTCTCATCAGTATTAACCTTCTTCTTAACTACTTGAATTTCAGCCATTTTCTTGTCCGATAGTTCCTTAATACCTAATTTCAATTCTTCAAACTGATGTGCGATCTCTAAAGTTTTATCAAGTGTTAAGTCTTCTGCAGCCAATAACTTTTCTTGCAACTTTGTGTTGGCTATCATGTGAACTATTTGATCTCGTAACATTTGATCATGAAATGAAGCATAGTTACATTTTGCTGCTAATATTCTTAAATCACTCACAAACGTATGAATGGACTCATTAAGCATTTGACCTCTACTCAAACATTTGTGTCTCGCAGCAACCTCATTGACCTTTTTTTATATATAATTTGTCCAATTGTCCTAATGCCATTTCATATATGTCAACATCGTCTTCTTCTTCTTGATGTAGTGTTATGGGAGGCAAATGGCTCAGAATTCTTCTCCCCTCTGCTCCTGGACAATGTTTTAAAATAGCCAATTTACGCTTGTCTGTGAAATCATCACCCCGAATCGCTTCAATGTAGGCTTTAAAATCTTCCTTTCATTGTCTCCATTTTAATGCAGGTTCTCCCGGTGTAGATAAAAACGGAATAGGTGCATTAATTCCATCCATAATGACAGGTAAAAATAAATTCGCTAGGTGTGTGAATACCCGATGTTATCAAAAAACAAAAAAAAAATATTCTCTCTCCTTCTTTTCTTTTTTCCCGGTTTTAGCCCTCCATTACTTGTAACCAGGTGAAAACTAATTATAAATGTACAAGTAGAAATAACTTGGTGTGTAAATCACCGACTCCTTTGATCTGCACAATATAAATGCCATGGTATGAATGGAAGTTACAAGGAATGAAACTTCCCAGCGGCCGAACCACGTTCTACTGGCCACGTATGATGTTTCCTATTTCAATGATGATGACAGGTTGTACTCCTCCCAGTGACCGAACATGTTCTTCCTGCCACATACAACGTCTCCTAGAGCGGGTAGCGTACCAGTCTGTATAGAGCGCTGTCCTATGCACAGTGACAAAGCGTGCGCGTTTCAGTCTGCGTGACACGCTCTGCTTTACTCATGTGCGCTTTGTGACTCCAAAAAATTGAAATAGCATTTCTTCCTCCCACCATGGGAATCCAATGCCTGCCTGAACAACTGCAGATTAAATCCTCCTTCTTTCTGCAGGAAACTATGTCGCTGGAAACGTTGTCATCAGGGTCATGTAGTGGCTCCAGGCTCTGCACAGCTTCTTCGCTCGTCACCAGTTTTGCGGTCTCCTCCCAGACAGATGATGCGGACACACAAGGTAATTTTATATAAATATTTATTGCCATCAATAACATAAGTCATATCAACATGAAGAGCCTGGGTCAACTGTCGTCCCATGGAATCTGGTCATCTAGCATTCCCTGCTTCAGATTCCATAGAACGGGATTAGCCCAGATGCAACAGAAACCTACAATGAGAATTAGCTAAAAAGTAGAAAAAAACACAGCATAGTAATAGGTGCCTCTCAGTAGTCAGTGCTAAAAATGTGTGAAGTTCTAATATTTACAAACCATATACCATTTGTCTTTACAACAGTGAGTGCTTTCATTACTGAATGATAAAATGTTGCCTGCTATGGTTGTTGTCCTGAATAACACATGTGCACCTCACTTTACTCATCAGTGAGTTGAGACTGTGTTACACTGTCCACCACTGCATGTCGTGTGTAAGTATCATTGTGTTAAAACCACAGAATAACTGTCTCGTCAAAGTCTGTGTAATATACTGCTTTCAGTCGCTGCCCTTCCTAAAAATATAAAGAAAGAAAGGAAACAACATGTTTTTGTAGAAAGGGGTACACCAAATGTGTGTCCTAAGACACGAAAAGCGCAGACTGAGTGGCCTTTATTCAGAGGCCTCAAAAGCTGCAGTACTGGGCAAATGCTCCCTTTTGTCCATGACTTAAACCCAGATCATGTGTATGCATGTACGTGTGGATATGACTTGTGTGTGCCTCTGTTGGGTCCTCTGGGGGATAAATGTGTGTATTCATGTATGCATGTGTGTGCCCAACAAGGGATAGTGTGGCCCTTTCTATTAACAAACTGGTGCAATCTGAAAACCGACATAACAGTGTTCCAGAGGAGGGGGTTTGGGCCATTTTGTCCCCTCTGACTTTGATCTTTTTACGGAGCTTGAGGAATAAAGGAGTTAGGTTTCAATTCAAATTCACAAATACGGTGTAACCCATTTGGCTACACAGTAAATCTCCAAGTCGCGAAGTCAGGTTAAACAAAGATTTATAACAAATTGAAAGTCAATGTAATATCAATTAGGCTGAGAAACAAAGCATAGCAATACAAAATTATCAAAGGACTTCCAACTCTGCGAACAAAATTAATTCTCAATAGTAAATAGCCAATGAGATCCTTAGTAGTGATGGTGCTGAATAAAAGAAACACAGCAGGATGAGAAGATTGAAAAGTCCGATCTTCCTGTCTATGATGCATCAAGATTTCTAACTCATCATTTAAACTACACTAAAAATGCTAAACTAAGCTTCAGTTAGATCCATAAAATAAAGAGAAAGGTGTCAGCGTGAAACTTCAGTAAAAGTTTCTTGCATAGCATGAAGCCAAACAACGAGAATAAAGCATAGAATGTAAGGCACGGAGGTCTAAACCTCACCTATCCTAAAGAAGTCTCAGAATAGTGTGTTCAAAGCCACAGATCATTGCCTAGTTATACCCTCAAAGACCCTCCTAAATTATTGTAATGGACCCAGTTAAAGACCACCTTCAAACCATACTCTCTTTGGCAAAACACACTCATAATTCCTTCTTCTTAGATCTATGTTTCAAAAACACGTTCATAACACTTTCTTCTTTGATCCACATATTTGGAGACAACCTTGAATTTACGACTTCATTCCACACGGACAGGAAGCTTCCACTCTGGACATATTTTATTTTTCCCTTGACTCCCTCCTCAGAGCCTTCTTTCCATTCATTAGGCCATCGTAGCAGGCACCTGGAGAGGGGCGAAAAACACTCTCTATACGAGAAAACATTCACATTGAAAGTTAGACGTTGCGAAACCCAAATGCTTAATGCCTTTGGTCAAGTTTACAAATTCAAAACTTCAATACATATTATACTAGATAAATGCAAATGCTAATACATGAACAGTCACATTATGAAAGTAAAGTCATTTCTCATGAAAATACATTCCATTATATACCAAAAAGCAAAACATCTTCTTATAAATGCATATAAACTATAACTTGTTATTACTGAAAAGTAAGCATTAGCGAACACATACATTTATGAATGTCATGATTACGTAGCATGTGCACTCCGTATGTGGCTTTAAGTGCGCTTTTCATTTGCGGATTACATTACATCTCATGAATAAATAAGGCCTCAATATACACATAGGGGCTAATCAAGAATAATGAGGGTAGAGCCAATTTTATGCTGCTCCAACAGTGTGTTCTTTACATGTCAGTATAATGTACAAACGTGTTTCATATGCTGGAGAATGGCCAAAATGGTTGACAGTGTTTACATACTGAGACATTGTGGGGGCGTGGCCACGGAGCAGATGAGGGAAGACGCTTGAGCTCGGAGCTCCGCGCCGACCCTGCCAAAATCCTGTCTAATGGGCACGTAAATGAGCCCCTGAGCGACCCACAGATTGGCGAGGGACAGACGCCATAAGAGGGAGTGACGGCTGGCGCTGCCGGTGCCGGAATCACCGCGAAAACGGGAGAAAAGTGCGGCGGCCCCGGCGGACCCAAGATGGCGGCGAGGATGTAACCCTGGCGCCGGGAGAGGAGCAGCCTGAGATCGCGCAGCCTGCCTGGGACCGGACTGGAGCAGCGAGTTACCGGCTCCTGGCGGCAGAGCTGGTGCGGAGGTCGGAGCTTGAAGGCAGTGAGCGGAGGAATCGTCGCTGGGGCCGGAGATTGCGGCAGTGATGACTGGAGCGGCCCACTAGCGCCCCGCGCCGGAGTCACACGAGGCGGCCAGCGGAGTGGAGAGGCGCTGGCGGCAACAGCACAAAGGCCCTGAGAGGTAGGCGGGTTTCAGGAGATCGAGCGATGGGGCAAACACCACTGCGATGAGCAGGAAGAACTGCCGAGCGCCTGGGTGCGGACTGGAGGAGCACCGGTGAAGATAGGCTGTGGAGCGCGCTGGTTCCCGCACGGGCCCCACAGCGCAAGTGGGCCCCTGGGAGTGTGAGAACGCGGACCTTAGCAGCCAACCGCACCGAACGCATTGGGGATTGATGGCGGGGGCGGCCACCCCGGGGAGCAGTGCAGAAACCAGGCAGGGAGAACAGCGGAACAGAGCCTGGGGAGGAACGGCCCCAATAGCGGACGCTGCGGAGGGGAGACCGGGTGATAGCGGGGTCCGGGAGCCGCCCCAAGAGGAGCGTGACGGAGGACTAGCCGAACTGTGATGGGCCTGCTCTGGTGATAAGAGGGATCGGCCCCGGCAACTGAGAGGCTACGGGGAATTGCTTGGGGCAGTTTACTGGGCTCCAGTTGTTGGACCAGGGCGCTGCCACCACCCACGCGGAGTCAGGCTGGCGACTGGACCTATAACAGGGCTGTAATCGGACAAAGGACGCCTGAGGCACACGCGACACTGTGAGTGGGGGTGTAGTAGAGTGACATTCGAGAGAGCGGGGACGCGCACAATGCGCCTGGAACACGTGCGGGGGCCCAGGTCGTCGCTGATTACTGCGGAGGCCGCAAGCGTGGCAAGACTACGACCGTAGCCATACAGTGGGAAGCGACCTGGGTGGAGCGGAGCCCGCCGAGGGAGCCTGGCCGGGAGTTTGCACTGGGAGGCTGTTGCATAGCGTCTGGAGGGCCCATTGATAGGGCGTTCAGGCCGTGGGACTATTTGAAGGATAGACAGGAACGGAGAGGGCAACAGGTGAGCGGCCCCTTGCAGGCAGTGTGCACTGTTCATTCCCACAGTGGAAGTGATACCTAGGACGGTGGACTGGTGTTTCTCTGCAGCCGCACGCATACTATTTGCATTATGGGGAAGCCTAAGGGGAAGACGGGGGTGCGACCCCTGAGCGCGAAGACGATGAAGGCACAACGACTAACCAGGGGGAGCCCACACGAGGGGTTGAAGGGATGCAGCAGAGGCAAGTGGACCAGATCCTTAAAGCTATAGCGGATACCAGGGAGGCACTGCAGAAGGACATAGCGCATGTGGCGCAGGGGCTGGGTCTGCTACGAGCTGACCATGCCAAACTCGCAGACAGAGTGAAACAATCGGAAGCCACTATAGAGACCCTGGTACCCGCCCAAAAAGAGATGGCAGCTAAACTGGAGGATGTGCAACAGCGGCTGCGGACCCTAGAACGGCGGGCAGAGGACGCCGAAGGCCGGAACCGCAGGAATAATGTTCGGGTGGTGGGATTGCCAGAAGGAGTGGAGGGTGGCAACATGATGGACTACCTGGAGGGCTGGCTACGGCGGGAGGTCGCACCCGAAGGACTGACGTCCTTCTACACGCTGGAACGTGCGCACAGAGTGCCTTCGCGGCCGCTGGCACCTGGACGCCCTCCTCGGCCAGTGATAGCTAGGTTGCTCCACTATAGAGATAGAGATATACTGTTGCACAAGGCACGAACTTCAGGCCCTTACATAGTGGGCAACAGCAAAGTGACGCTTTTCCCGACTATACGCTTGATGTTCAGCGCCGCCGCAACTCTTTCTGGAAGTCAAGAAGGCGCTCCGCTCCGAGGGGATACAATACTCACTGATGTTTCCGGCGCGCCTCAAAATAGCGCTAGACGGCAAAACGACCTTCCACGACACTCCGGATGATGCCTGGACTTGGCTGGAGATGTACAAGGCGGGAATGGGGGAAGCGGGCCGCACGACGAGGGAGCAACAGGAGGAGCCACGACCGCGCCGTTCGCGGAGGATTCGATGACATGGGTCAACAGCACGGAAGCCTTCGGAGTCACAGACAGACAAGGAACGCATGGCTGCTCTGCAGGCGGTAGCATCTATCTCATTAGAACCGAGCTCAGCATTACTGGCGGCGACGGGATCCGAGAAGGGGTCACCACGGTCGGACACTGAAGAGTCCGAAGCGGGCAGTGTGGTGCTCCCGCATGTGACCGCTGGGACAGCCGACGAGACCGTGGATGCGTGATGGGGTGGCAGACCCGGGACAAGTGGAAGGTTTGACGGGGCGCTGGGGCGCAGACTGCCGGTGCCTCCCCTGCCGGCAATGGCGAGGGTTTGTGGGAGGGGGAGAGGAATGCTCGATCGGATCACTGAATGTCGAAGTAGCCCTACTACGTTGCAGCCCCGGAGGGGGCTGATTAACAGTATAAGGGTCAGGTGTCTGGGGGCAGGAGGGCATCGAGTTTCTCTCTCTGAAGGTTCAGGTCATCCCCCTGCGTTTGTGTGGGTGTAGCTCCCAGAGTTTGCTGTTGGAGCGGTTTGATTGTTAGTTTGGATGGGTACTAAAGTTGTAGCGCCTGTTCTGGGGTTGGGGAGTTGGGGGGAATTTGGGGTTTGGGTAGAGTAATTAGAGCCACCGGTGTGACAGGAAGTAGGGGGACGGAGAGGAAGGACTTGGAATTGACACATGGGGGGCTAGCTAATCTGAAATGTATCACCTGGAATGTGCGGGGGCTCCACACAATGCAGCGGCGACACAAGGTGCATGCTTACCTAGTGCGGCGAGGGGCCCATATCGCCCTACTCCAAGAAACGCATATCAACAGGGAGGAGGGGTTGGCGCTGAAACGGAGATGGAGGGGCAGCTATATTATACGACCTACTCGGCTTTTGCCAGGGGAGCGTTGATTTGGGTTAGGGCGGGGATCCCTTTTCAAATGACGCAGCACTTCTCAGACCCGGAGGGAAGGTTTGTAGTGGTGAGGGGCCGCCTCAATGGGATAGACGTGACGCTGTGTAGCGTGTATGCCCCCAATGCAGACCAGACCTCCTTTTTAGACCGGCTGTCACGGAGTATAGCACCGTATATGACGAGCTCGGTATTGATGGGAGGGGACTTTAACACGATAGTGGACATAGAGAAGGATAGGTCCCACCCACCGCTTACTGGTGCACCTGCCCACAGACTTTCCAAAGCGCGACGAGCATGGCAAACTAATTGGGGGCTGGTGGATACTTGGCGCGTCCAGCACCCGGAGGAAAGGGATTACTCCTACTATTCAGGTCTTCATGACCTGCATGTAAGGCTGGATGCAATGCTGTGCACTCCAGAGGTGCACGCCAAGGTAACTCATAGCGAGTATCTGGCTCGAACGATATCGGACCATAACCCGCTCCTAGTGCAGATACGATGGGCCTGGGAAAGGTCATCCATACCGACCTGGCGTTTGAGACCGGAATCGCTGGACGATCCGGTATTTAGTGCGGGACTAGGGGAGTGCATAGCACACTACTTCCAGGACAATGAAGGCACGGCGGCAACGGCGGCGGTGGAGTGGGATGCTTTTAAGGTTGTGATTCATGGAGCGTGTATTGCCAAATTGGTAGGGGTGCGGAAAACATTGCTACAAGACATAGAAGAGGCAGACAACCGCTTGCGGCAGGCTGAGAGAGCTCGCCGTGACGCTGCTGGACAGCAGGGGGAGGTCTTGGAGGCCAGAGAGGCAGTGGCGGTGCAGGTGGAGCGACTCCGGGCCTTCGATTACAAACAATACCAAACACGGGTGCATGAAGAGGGCGATAAGACGGGGGCATTACTGGCGTGGCTGGCCAGTCCCAATCCCAGGGGGTCGCCTATACTGGGGCTAACGGCGCCAGCGGGCGAAGTGGTGCATACACAGCAGGGGATAAACGAAGTGTTTCGGGACTACTATGCCGACCTATATCGTAGCCAACTACAAGGAGGGGAAGACATGATAGGGGACTACTTGGTGACACTAACCCTCCCCAGGCTGGAGCGGGATCAGGCGGACGACTTGGGGCGGGACATCACATTAGGAGAAATCCGTAGTGCAATCAAGCATATGGTGCGTGGTAAAACGCCTGGAGAGGACGGCCTACCAATAGAATTTTAATACAGTGTACGTGGACTTATTAGCCCCTCGGCTGCTGGAAGTATACCGAGAAGCGCGGACGCTAGGTAGATTGCCGATGACAACTAGAGAGGCCATTATAATCCCGATATTGAAGCCTGGCAGAGACTCACTAGATAAGACAGCGTACCGTCCTCTGTCAATGCTGACTACGGACTATAAAATATTAAGCAGGATCCTAGCGACTCGACTCCTGCCCCATATGACGCACTTGGTGCACCCGGACCAGGCGGGGTTCATCCCCAAACGGAGCACGACGGCTAATGTGCGGCGACTGCTTCGAGTTCTGGAGCAAGGGGATTGCTTGCCAAACACCGCGACGATCCTCTCGATTGACATCGAGAAGGCCTTTGACAGCCTGGAGTGGCCGTTCCTGTTCCAGGTGATGCAAACGATGGGTTTGGGGGATGCCTACATAGGGTGGACCCGGATCCTCTACAACCTGGCGACGGCGCGAGTACGAACGGGAAAGACGATCTCCTCCACCTGCTGTGTGGAGCGGGGGACGCGGCAGGGGTGCTCTTTGTCTCCCCTATTGTTCGCCCTTGCGATGGAACCCCTGGTGGCATATGCGAGGTCGGGAGGGCATTATGCAGGGCTAGAGCTTCGTGGCGACATGCAGTACATATCCCTCTACGCGGATGACCTCCTTATGTTCCTGGCTGATACTGGGGATGGCTTGCCGGGGGTGATGGCATTGCTGCAGACCTTTGGGGAAATGTCAGGGCTCCGGGTGAATTGGGCAAAGACCTGCCTGTTCCCGGTGCGGCGGTCAACGGAGTGCCCCGACCTGATGGGAGATATACGATGGGAGCCCCAGTGTTTGCCTTACCTTGGGACCAGAATCTACCACACACAGGAAGATTTACTGGAGGGCAATGTACGCAGGGCACTGACTGGGATCAGGGGAAGCATGACCTTTTGGAGCACACTGCCACTCTCGGTGGCGGGGCGCATAGCACTACTGAAAATGGTGGTTCTACCCCGGCTTTTATATTATTTCCGGACGTTACCGATCTGGATCCCGGGCTCGGTGTTTAAAACACTCCGCACCTTAATGGTGGGATTTATATGGGGTAATGGTCGACGGCGGGTAGCGCTGGCCACGCTGATGCGCCTTCGCGCCGAGGGAGGATGGGCAGTCCCGGACCTAGAACTGTATTACTTGGCCGCTCAAATGCAGTGGCTCACGCAGGCTGTTGCAAGGGAATTCCGGGGACCAGACGGCCCGGAGGGTAGATGGCTTCCGCGCCATGTGTTGTCGTTTATAATACTCAACCAGCGGCTGCGGGTGGGACTGTTGACACATGAGGAGCGAGCGCTGCGGCAATGCTGGCTCCGCAGCCAGAGACGGGGAGGAATTGAACGGCCTTATGCCCCGGAAATTCCATTGGGCATGTGCACTGCCCTGCCGCATGGAGGGATTGGACTGACCTGGCCAAATGGGAGGAATTGGGGGTGCAGATGATTGGGGATCTATATGAGGATGGTATCCTCTTGCCCTATCAGGAGTTGCAAGATAGGTATGGCCTCCCAAGGGGCCACTTCCTGCTGCACTCGGCCCTTGTGTCGGCCATACAGCGTTACTGGGGAAGAGGGTTGTCGGAGCCGCAGACCACGCCTACATGCCAGTACGTTGTAATGGCAGCAGGGACTTTCAAGGCTATCACCTGCCTATACCGGCGCCTGCTGGGCGAGGGAACACAACCGTTGCATCGACTGCAGAGGAAATGGGAGGTAGATCTGGGCAGGGAAATTCCGGAGGTGGAGTGGGCAAAGATAGTGGAAAGAGCATGGAAAAGTACGCGTAATGCTAGATTTCAGTTAATCCACCACTACATACTGCATAGAGCGTATCTTACGCCGGCCCAGATTAATACATATTTTAAGACGGATACAGCTACTTGCCCTCGATGTAACTCCGAAGGGCGGAGCTTCTGCACATGTTATGGAGCTGCCCACAGCTGGGGACATACTGGGAGGACGTGACAGAGGTGCTGAGCGAGGTAACAGATAGACAGCTTGAGCCGGAGGTGGGGGTCTGCATTCTACACTGGTTCCCGCATACAACTAAGACGAAAGTAACGAGCACGTTTATAGACCTAGGCCTATTATTAGCTAAGAGGGAATTAACTAGGCGCTGGAAATCCAGACAAGGGCCTACTAGAGAGAACTGGGAACAGGAGTTCATTAAGTGGGCAACTAGCGAGAGCGCTGTCAGGTTACAGCTAGCGAAAAGAGCAAATAGCGAAAGAGCACTGGATACGGCCAGGGCATGGGAAGCACTGGTTGCACTGCTGCGAGGGCAGGCCGTGGACTCGGACGAGGAATCGTCCGAGGAGTCAGTGGGTCTGATACCTGCCACGGGGTAAGAGGGCGAGAGCGGCCCCAATTCTGAGAAAGGCAAAAGGGGAGCCCAGCAGAATATGGACCTCAAGGTTGCCATCAGGGAAGAGAAGAATCTGGCCCTAACTTCGGAACCTACATAGAGAGTGGGTAACCTGCATGTGCAGGCACACCTAAGACACTTAAACACACCGGTGGCAAGGGTTGGGGAGGGGGGTTGATAGGGGGAATATATGCATAGAAACAAAATAGTAGATTGCTCGCATTCAGAATTGAGAGAGATGGACGATTAGGAAGATCGAAACATTATCCGCCAGAACTACCAAATATCCAGGCGGCCTATGCAATATGAGCGGATTGAAACGGCAAATGATACTGACATTGCAATGGAAGATGCGAGGGACGAACAAATCAATGTGCAACTATTACTGCGATAAGCAGGGAAATGTTAAGTATCTAAATATGCATGTAATTGGGAGAAAACCAATAAAATATGTTTAAAAAAAAATAAAAAATACTGAGACATTGTGAAAGAGTCCGTGCTAGCCTGATTTTTATCATTCCATATGATTTCAGTGCTGTAGCATATAACAGCATCAATCGTTTTTTTTTTTTTAATTCTTTTTATTGAACAAGCTCAATAGACAATGCATTAGTATTTTCCACAGCATGCACACTGGAGTTTTGTTTACATAAATAAGGGTAGCATAGGATAGGGTGGGGTGTAACACATACATCAAATAAGGAGAAATCGCCGCCGAAGAAGCACTGTACTCCAGTCGACTTGTACCTCCACTGCCACTACAGACAATCCAAAGACCCCCTGTATGCCCGCCACGGTGCCCATACTTTTTCCCATTTCTTGACACAACCCCTGCTTCTGTATACTATTTCCTCCGCTCTCTGGCACCAGTCGATGTCTTTCTCCCAATCCTTCACTGCAGGGGGTTGTGGCGCCCCCCAACTCTTAGCAATATTCAGTTTTGCAATTCCCGCAGCCAGTGTAAGCCATATAGTGATATACTTGGACCAAACCACCTCTCCCTTGATGATAAGCAGAAGCCATTTTGCATCGAGTGGAACGTCCGTGCCCACCACCCTGGCCATTATTTTCGGGGAGTAGTCCGGCAGGGAACCATCGCACCGTAGCCGCGTCAACAGAGCATGTCGGAGCCTCAAATAGTGAAATCTTTGGGTCTCGGCCAGTGTAAATTCCCTCTGTAGGACCTCAAACGGCAGTGGAGCCCCCTCCCTCCAGACATCCCCCAATCTCTCTATCCCTATAGTTTTCCAGCCTGCAAACCCCTGAAGTGAGGCCACCTCCCGCAACTCGGCACTAAACCAGAGTGGCGTTCTACTGGTCAATTTATTCTACCATCCCAACGCCCGATTTGCCTCCCTCCAGCAGGCCACCACTACCGCTGTATGATGGGGCCAGCTCGGATCCTATTTTCGCGTGTATAGCAGCTGCTCGCAGTTGTCTGCAGGCACTGTCCACCCTGTACGCTGGCTCGTCTCTCTCCTTATACACCCAGTCATTGACTACTAACAATTGTGATGCCCAGTATAGAGTCGCACATCTGGTATCGCCAGTCCTCCATCGTATACCCCTCTTTGTAGCTTGTGTAGTGCTATTCTAGGTGTCCCCGCCTGCCATAGCAAATCTCGAGTATCTTGGGCTATCTTTTTAAAAACAGTAGGTAGGACAGGATAGGGGGTGTTCTGCAATATGTACAACAGGCGCGGCAGGGCCATCATCTTGAAGACCGCCGCCCGGCCCGCCAGGGACAGCGGTAAGGTTCGCCAGTGTTGAACATCGCTATGGAGCCTCTCTAACTGAGGGGTAAGATTTCTATCCAAGAACAGCTGTTGACTCCGCACAACCTGAATCCCCAAATATTTGAAACCCTCTAGAACTACCGGCGCCGTACACTGCCTTGGCAATCGCGGGGGGACCCGCCAGCGGGAACACCACCGATTTAGCCCAATTAATGGTATATCCCGAATAGCTCCCAAAAAGATCAAACAGATGAAGAACTCTAGCAAAAGAGTAGTAGGGCCTCGCAAGATACAACAGGATATCATCGGCATATAACGATATGCGCTCCTCCCAACCTCCAGGTGCCTCAATACCCCATATCATAGGATCCCTCCTAATCCAGTGCGCCAGCGGCTCCAACGCCAAGGCAAACAGCAAGGGAGATAGAGGGCACCCCTGTATAGTGCCCCTCCGCAAGTTGAATTGGCGTGAGAGCACACCATTGACTCGCACTTGGGCCATCGGCTCTTGATAGAGCAGTCTCACCCACTTACAGAAATTAGGGCCGAATCCCAGCTTCGCCAGCACAGCAAACAAAAATGGCCATTCAATGCTGTCAAAGGCCAAGGAGGCATCGAGCGCCATCAGCGCTGTCTGTGGGCCAGAGGGGTCTCTCGTCATATGAAGCACTCCATACAACCTGCGCAGGTTGTGCCGGGTACTCCTAAGGAAAAAGAACAATTGATGGACAGAATGCAGAACAATGTCATATATTCACCCCAGTACAGAGATCTGGGCCTAAATCCATCGTTTTTTTGCTCACCATGCCTTTCCAGTTTGGACCCAGCCATATGTAAATCAGTCTTGACCCTGCGGCCAATGGGAACAGTCCAGCCCGAACTGCAAGGCCAGGTCCTCCCTGGACTGGAAACAAGCATCCTAGGACCGGTTTCGGGGTTTCACCCCTCATCAGCCAGGATAGCTTGACTCCAGTGGCATGGAGAGCACGGGACTCACGTCTGGGCATACCCGTCCCACTCGGGGTGACAAATGCAAAAAGAACAATTGATGGACAGAATGCAGAACAATGTCACACATTCACCCCAGTACAGAGATCTGGGCCTAATTCCAATTGATGGACAGAATGCAGAAGAATGTCACACATTCACCCCAGTACTCCTATGGGGCATAAAGCCAGATTGATCGCTATGAACTAGGTTGGTAATAATCGGCATCAATCTATTTGCTAGGGTCTTAGCCAGCACCTTGACCTCTACATTAAGGAGGGAAATTAGCCTGTATGAGCTGCACAGGTCCGGGGGTCTCCCTGGTTTGTGTATCACCACAATAGTGGCCACACGCTGTTCGACTGGTAACTGGCCCTCCCTCTGCGCTTCCTGCAGCATACTACATAATGGGGGTATTATTCTGGAGGCCAAGCCCTTAAAAAGCTCCACTGGAAGCCCATTAGGGCCCGCCGCCTTCCCTGCCTTTAAGGATCCCAGCGCCAACGACAGTTCATCTTCCGTGATCTCGGCCTCTAACGCCGACTGGTCTTCCGCCGACACCACCTGCAAGGAGAAGACCCTTAAAAATTCAGTGCAATCGCGTTCAGATCTCTTACTGACTGGTGAATAAACCCCCTCATAGTAGGAAGCGAACACCTCCGCCACGTCAGTGCTGTCTGCACGGAGAATGCCATCACTGTCCTGGACCGAGGCAACCCACGACCTCTCTCTGTCCCGCTTCTCTAGCCATGCTAGCAGCCTGGACGCCTTTTCCCCGACGTCATAGAGTCGATGTTGCACTGTCAGGGCATGTGCGCGTGCCGCACTCTCCGCCGCTGCTCGCAGTTCATACTGACGCAAGGCCAAAGCGTGGCGTAGGTCTGCGTCCCCCTGCTCTGTCACTTCCCTTGCTATCCGGAGTACTTCTTGCTCTAGGGATCTCAAATGTTTCGCCTCTTCCTTCTTTTGACCCCCTATAAGAGCCTGCGCTTGGCCTTTCACCACTGCCTTGTAGGCCTCCCAAAGAGTATGGTGTGAATCTACCATGCCTGTGTTTTCCTGGAAATATAAATCCGTACCCTCCCACAATTTGTCCCTCAGCACTGGATCCCTCAGTCTCCACGGATCAATCTTTGGGAACGCCCTCCGATTGACATGTTGCCCCTGAACTGCAACAATCACCGGGGAGTGGTCCGAGACACCAGAGCCAAATGTGTGGGTGCAAGAAACTCTCCCACCCTGTCCCCCTGAACAGCATCAATTGTTATGCTATTTTATTTCAAACACATGTATTCTGTTGCTCTGTTACCCGACAGAGGAGCAGTGTTGAGAATAATTTCCAGGGAAAGAATTAACATTGAATTTGCGATGGGCTTTTCCTTGGGTCTTCTTTGGGGCTGCTTGAAAAACCTATGGCTTTTCGGCCAATTTGTTTGGTCAACAGTGATGTAAAATCATACAAGCATCATTTGGCACATTTTTCCCCGAATTTCTATTGTGGCAAGACCTCACCTCACACCACCTGAGCTTACTCACTGTGATCATTTGGTCGATGCAATGTGAATGTTGGCTTGTTATTGCAACTTTTAGGGAGCTTCTTATGGTTCCCATCTGAGCCCCGGTGTGAGACGAACACCTTCTGTTATCTTCTCCAAGTTACCTGATGTTCCCAGTGAAAGCGACTGACTTTCATTTAAATTTTCTCACACTTTAGGCTTGATTCGCAAACAAGATTTAATGTACTCTCCTGTAGGATTACAGCCTTGTTTGAAATACCTTTCTATTGTAGAACCCAAGAGGATTTCAATCAATCAATCAGGGAATTCAATCAGGGAATTGAACGCGCACTACTCACCCGTGAGGGTCTCAAGGCGCTGGGGTGGGGGGGGGTAAGGCAGCTCCGTTCAGTCGAAAAGCCAGGACTTGAGTGTTTTCTTGAAGATGTTCAGGGAGGGGGTGTCTCTGATGTCGATCAGGAGCTCGTTACAGGTCTTGGCCATGATGTAAGAGAAGGCTCTTCCTCCTGTTCTTGCTCTGTGGAAGCGTGGGGTTTCGGCGAGGTTGGTGGATCGGAGGTTTCTTTTGGGTACGTGGAAGGAGATTCTTTCGTTGAGGTATTGGGGTCCGGTGTTGTGGAGGCATTTGTAGGCATGGGTGAGTATCTTGATCGTGATTCTCTTCTCGACGGGGAGCCAGTGGAGGTTCCGTAGGTGTTATTTGATGTGTTCGTGTCGAGGGATGCAGAGGATGAGTCTGGCTGCGGTATTCTGTATTGTCTAGAGCTTGCATAGTAGAGACTTGTTGATCCCGGCGTAGAAGGCGTTTCCATAGTCCAGTCTGCTGGTTATGAATGCATGGGTGACGGTCTTCCTAGACTCGGGGGGGATCCATTTGAAGGTCTTTCGGAGGATGCGGAGGGTGTTGAAGCAGCTGGAGGCGACGGCGTTGACCTGTCGGTTCATGGAGAGGGAGGAGTCGAGTACGATGCCGAGGTTTCGGGCGTGGTCCGTGGGGGTCGGGGGTCTCCCGAGGGCGGTGGGCCACCAGGTGTTGTTCCATGCTAACGGGGAGGTTCCAAGGACGAGGACTTCTGTCTTCTCTGAGTTGAGCTTCAGGCAGGTGTTGCTCATCAAGGATGTGACGTCCTGCATTCCTTCCTGGAAGTTGAGTATGGTGGTGGTGGGCTCCTTGGTGAGGGAGAGGATGAGCTGGGTGTCGTCTGCGTAGGATACTATGCTGAGGCCGTGTTGTCTGACGATGGCGGCGAGGGGGTCCATGTAGATGTTGAAGAGGGTTGGACTGAGCGATGATCCCTGGGGTACTCCGCAGTTGATTTCCATGGGTTCGGAGAGGAAGGGTGGCAGTCTGATTCTTTAGGTTCTGCTGGTGAGGAACGAGCGGATCCAGTCGAGGGCGGTTCCTTGTATGCCGGCGTCGTGGACTCTGGCGGCGAGTGAGCGGTGGAAGACGATGTCGAATGCTCCTGAGAGGTCGAGTAGGATCAGGGTTGTGGTGTGTCCTTGGTCGAGGAGGGTGCGGATGTCGTCTGTGGCGCGAGTAGGGCGGTCTCGGTGCTGTGGTTGCTGCGGAATCCAGCTTGGGAGGGGTCGAGGATGGAGTTGTCTTCGATGAACCTGGTTAGTTGTGCATTGACGGTCTTTTCAGTGACTTTTGCTGCGAAGGGGAGGAGGGAGAGGGGCCGGTAGTTCTTGAGGTCCGTGGAATCTGCTGAGGGCTTCTTGAGTAGGGGTCTGACTTCTGCGTGTTTCCAGTCGTCGGGGAAGGAGCCGGTCTTGAAGGTGGCGTTGATGGTGCATCGTAATTCTGGCGCGGTGGCGACTCTGTGGTAGATGTGCACTGGCCAGGGGTCTGTGGGGGCCCCTAAGTGGATGCTTTTCATGGTCGAGGTGGTCTCTTCGGTCGTGACCGGTGTCCAGGAGGAGACGGTGGGCTGGTTGGCATCGCTGGAGGAGGGGGTGGTTGCCGGGTCGGGTGCCCCGTCATTAAAATTGTCGTAGAGGCTCTTTATTTTCAGGTGGAAGTAGGATCCAAGTTTGTCGCAGAAGTCCTAGGACGGGGTGATGTCCATGGTTTCGCTGGGGGGCTTATTGAATTCCTGGATGACGCTGAAGAGTTCCTTGGAGTTTCTGGAGTTGGTGAGGATTTTGTTTTGAATGAAGGTCATTTTGGTGGTCCTGATGCGTTGGCGGTATTCCGTCATGGCGTTCTTGTAGGTGGTGTGGTTTTCAGGCGTTTTGCTGTTCCTCCAGTTCTTCTCTAGACGTCTGCAGGTGCGTCTGGCTTCTTGGAGGTCAGTGGTGAACCAGGTGGCCTTCCTGGGGGACTGTCTGTTGGAGTTGCGTAGGGGTGAGAGCTTGTCTGCGCAGTTGGAGATCCATTTGTGCAGTTCCCTGGCTGCGACGTTGGCCTCGGTCACGGTGGTGGGGGTGTTGCGGTTGAGGGTGGAGTTGAGCTGATCCTCGGTGACTTTGCTCCAGTTCCTTCGCGGAGGGCGCGGAGCAGGTTTGGGCGGCTTGGGTATGTAGACGAGGAAGTGAACGCAGTGGTGGTCCGTCCATGGGGGTTGCGTGGTGTGGCTGAAGTGGATGTTGTTTCCTCCTGCGAAGATGGGGTCGAGGGTGTGTCCTGCCTTGTGGGTCGGCGTGGTGACGAGCTGTTTCAGTCCGATGTTGGCGAGGTTGTCCAGGAGGGTGGTGGAGTAGGGGTCGCTGTCTGAGTTTCACAAGAACTCACACAGTTGCAGTTTCTCAATAGTTTTTCTGAAATTCTTTTGTGAAATTCAAGAGCACCTCTACAAATGCATATGTATCTTTATAAATACAAGAGGTGTACATTTAGACCTGGGTAAATATTTGATATTGTGGAATCGTACTTCGAACTTATATATTTTTTTCCTCCAAAGAATAAATATTTTTCTTTGTGGAGAAACTCCTTCCTCTACCCCCTGCCAATTTTGTGGGTGTTCCCTCTGTTCCTTCTCTAAATACTAATTTACTCCTGATCTTGAAAGCAGGACATTTCTGACAATTTCATATTGGGAATGTGGGCACCTACGGTCAGCTGAGAAGGGAAAATGGCTTTGTGAATTGTACCCAATGATATTTGCTCCCAGGGACGTGAACTGAATGCATAATGAGTGCCTCTCAGGGTTTGGGACTTGCTCTCCGTGAGTGGATCTCCCTGTGTATGTGCGTGTGTGTGTATGTGCGCGTGTGTGTGCAGACATGCCCATTGCATGCATGTGTGCACGATTGCTAGGAGTCAGAAGCAGGGACAGCACAGAAACACCCCAAATCAGAAGTTAGCATTTGGTGGAAGCTACAGAACACAATAACAATGTGGATCATGACCATGCGCATTGAGAGACTTTTTAAGTCACGCAGCATTTCTTCTGGGAAATAGTCAGTTTCAAGGCCTGGGAACACACATTGTTTGGAGATTGCTATTAAAGGGAAAGGCTGCTTAGCCTGCAGAATATACTGGTTCATAAAAGTGTCCTAAACCTGTCAGCAGAGGGAAACACAGCGGCCAGGCTAGACGGTGTGCATGCAGAGACAGACAATTAGTTTCTGAGCACAAGAACAAGGAAAGAATCTACCATCAAAATCATTTTATTTCAGAGAGGAGTGAATAGCATGGGTGAAACACTGAGCCACGTTTGTGCTCATACTCAGTGACTCGGGTGAGAACGCAGTCGACAGAGAATTCCAAAAATATGTATTCATTTTTTTTTTTATAGTGCTGGCTTGTGACAAGAATTTAGTGCACATAGGATGCTTCCCGTAACCCCTCAAGAATTGGGATAAGGCAAATATTATTGGAAATATAAGTATTCGCATTTGGGCAAACTTTTCATCTATTCAAACCACAGCAGCAATTCACTACATCACTTCATTTTGATTTTAAAATTATTTTAGACACATCTTTTATGAATGCTTTTAGATAAGGAAGATACGTGTCATCAGTTCTTTTTATCTTTAACATAATTTCCAAAATGACAGAAAACAATTGACCAATAGGTGCTGACAGTCCTCTGTAAATAAAACAGTGAATCTTATTACTCCAAACTACCTAAGAAGCCAAGGAGGTCTTAGAAGCAGAGGCCTGCAGCAATTCGAAATCTAAAACTTCACCTGCTCACTGAGACAAAGCTAGTAATTAAAACTAAGACTCACCTGCTCAGGGTGTCTCTGCAATAAGTCGTTTGTTCAACTCCAAGTGAGGGTCGATTGCTACCTGCTTAATTTCAACTGCAAAACCAATTTTCCCATTAAACCAGCAGCTCATATCTTGATACCTCTGTGTGTATTTATGGTTCCCTAAACTGTTCCAAGAGTTTGTTTTTTCTTCAGCTACTTCTGCGGATTGAAAATGATCTCTCTTATGCCTTCCACTCACTAGATGTCCAACATCTGCTCTGTTCAGAACTGTTCATTAACTTCAGAGCGATACCAAAGGGGATGATGGACGGAGCGTTAGAGCAAATCAAACACTTACCCCCAGTTAACTGATCTGGGTTTAATCCATCATCATTCTTTAGCTCACTCCACCACCCCAGTTCAGACATGGCCATATGCAAATCAGTCTGACCCTGTGCCTCATGGGAACAGTCCAGCCCGAACTGCCAAGCCATGTCTTCCCTGGACCGGAAACAAGCATCCTGGGACCGGTTTCGGGTTCATAACCCTCATCAGCCAGGCATGGTGAGCAAAAAAACGATGGATTTAGGCCCAGATCTCTGTACTGGGGTGAATGTATGACATTGTTCTGCATTCTGTCCATCAACTGTTGTTTTTGCATTTGTCACCCCGAGTGGGACGGGTATGCCCAGACGTGGGTCCCGTGCTCTCCATGCCACTGGAATCAAGCTATCCTGGCTGAAGAGGGGTGAAACCCCGCAACCGGTCCTAGGATGCTTGTTTCCAGTCCAGGGAGGACCTGGCTTGGCAGTTCGGGCTGGACTGTTCCCATGAGGCACAGGGTCAAGACTGATTTGCATATGGCTGGGTTCAAACTGGTATGGCCCAGATCTCTGTACTGGGGTGAATGTATGACATTGTTCTGCATTCTGTCCATCAACTGTTGTTTTTGCATTAACTTCAGACCCACTCTCAGTCATTCAGACTGATGTCAACAACATCATCACTCCATCGCTTCCTTTATCATTTATATAACATATAAAGTACACCTTCTACTCAATGTTGCAATGTTTAGTGTAAAGGACACTAATTACACTGACCTTCAGCAGCACTCTAGAAAGTCATTTCAGCCAGGTCTGGTGGCTTAGTGGACTAATGTGTCCACTGTAGGGGGCCTGTGTTCAACCGCATGGTCACAGGTTCAAATCCTGGCGGGTTCACTCAGGATTAATCCTTCTGAGGTCAATAAAACGAGTACCGTTGGGTAACAATAAACATCTGTTATTCAGCGCCAAGATACCCTTGGGTGAAAGTGTGGTTTACAAATACACGTTATGTTATTAAATGAATAAGTAATTGCTGACACCTCTCTTTAACTCTACTACGTGTATGTGGTCGGTAAGAGCTCTGTGGGTGAAGCTGCAGCTACAACATGTAACTGCAATGTGTCTAAAGCACGGGTCTCACTTTCTCTGCTAGCTTGAGGAGGATAGGTTGACCTGAGCCTTTTACACATTAGTAAACCTATGCTGATGGTAAGTTTCTGTGCAGATATCTAAATGCAAGAGAATTCAATCCCTTTTATATGTATAGTGTGCAGGCTTCAAAATACAGCATACAACAATATATGCAATTATGCAAGCAATTTGGATATACTGACCTAGACAATAACTGGAAAACTTCTATAAAGCTGTACTATATGCATGAAATGACAATAACACATATAATGCAAGCGTTGCAATTTAAATTAAAATAAAGCATTTACCAAACATTGGTATAAATACTTCAGGTTATTTCTGTGTAAGATACTGTACTATCCTCCTGAACTCTGTCATACTCTGCATCCAGAAACATCAGGCTTTTTACTTTCCACCACATATGGGTCTGACAACCAACTATCTCCTAGTTTCTTCTTTCTTTAGTGCCTTATGCAATCAACGAGTATTCTGTCTCTAACTTGTAAATCTTGTTGCTTCACTTTTTGATTATAACTTTCCATACTCCTGCAGCCATTCTGTCCTGAGTGACAGTTGGATCTGATGCAGAGGGGATGCAATTTGCACTGTGCAGATCCTTAATGCAAACTCAAGTACAAGCTGTACTCGAGCAGGTGGACCTACAGTCCTGGGCTGAGGTTTCACATCAACAATACATAGATGACAGTGGTGCGCATTAGGCCCCACTAGCAGGCGGAGGAGCGTTACCCCACTGATTAAAATGCCCCCCCCATGCCCCAGAGATGAAAAATAAAATTGTAATACAGTTAATGTATTACCATTTTTATTTTTAATAACCCTGTCCCAAGCTGAGTGTCAGTATGGGGGAGGGGCAGCTGCTGACTGGCAGCAGCAGAAAAAAGTTAAGGACGGGGTACTTATATTTAAAGTGCGTATGTCCCTTTGGCCTGCCATCTTGCGATGGCCAGCAAGACATGCAGGGGCATATTCTCAAGGACCCATCGCCGATTTATCGGCACTTTAGCGCCGCAAAAGTGGCGATAGATTTATCGCCCCATTCACAAGCTGGTGCAAACTGCCGACATCGCCAGTTTCCCTGCGATAGCTACCGCAAAACACATCGCCACGGATGAGTGCGACAACTAACGCTAATGATATGCAGAGTAAGCGTTCCCGTGCAAAAACACACGAAAACACCACTTTGCGAGATTCCCAACGACTAGTCAGATCTGCGATGCGAACCAAGAACAGGCGATAAGGCGCGTTAGCAGCAGGGATTTAACACCTGCCTTTTGCTGGTGTTAAGCAGGACGACTACCTGCAGTATGAAAGGGAGCCCGGCCCAGAGCCACATCTGAAGACCAACAGATGACTTGGAGACAATGATCATGCAGCTCGGAGAACCAAGAGGGCCACAACACCCACTGCCACCACTCCCAGGCCCCCGGACCACCACCCCCGGATTACCACCTAGGCAGCGCAGGACAGCGGACGACCCTGAAATGCACCAGTCCCAGAGACTCAACGCCAGAGGAAGCCATTGGCCAACACAGGCTCAATAGGACAACCATACACCGCATCCTGACCCACATTGCCCACAGGCTGATGGTACCAACACAGCGGACAACCAACATCCCCCCGCAGACAAAGCTGCTGGCTGTGCTGCACCTGTTGGCCCCTGGCACCTTCCAACCAACAACTGCCAGTCGGAGGAGTCTCACAGCCAGCCCCATCAAACTCCCTCACACATGTCATGGATACATGCCCACAAAAGCAACGGCGGGCCCCTGTATCCGCACCACACGACAGTACCAATTCGCAGTGTACCTGCACAACCAACCCCAACGCCAGCCATGCTAGACACTTCCGTGCCCCAGACCCAGGATCGTAGTAACCGTAATGTGGGTGCACCAGGTCATGAAGTCCAGTAGTCAACAGTAGTGCAAAAACAGAACTTTATTACAAATACACAAACAAACAAAACGAAAAGCTCAGCCAACGCATTCCATTCCCAACGGGGAACTCCAACAGGGCAAAGTGTCTCCAGAAACATGTGGGAGAAATGGTGACAAAGGTCAAACTCCCGTATAGTCACATCCCCAATCTAGTACAGAGTACTGCGCTTGGACAAACCGGAATGCTCACAGGCATGACAAATCATGCATGAGAAGACCGTAACAGAAGTTTGTGTGGCCGTAACCGTCGTAGGAATCATGCAGGACTCATCACACCTGAAAGCATCACGGTGTGTGTCAGCTCGATACCCCTGCCCCTCACTCCACCCACACTGCGCAGGAACAACTTGAGACCACGCAAGGGAACTACGCCATAGCTGGCGTCACGCACGTGTTGGGGGCAATTCACAGCACACGTGTACGACTCGTGCCCCCTGCCGACACTGCACACAATCACAGCAACAGCAACCACACGCATGCCATCAATGTGCAGACAAAAGTGGACCACCGTGGCCTGTCCACCAATGTCGTCACAAACTCTCCAGGCAGTCTGCATGATTCCCACATGTCCGCAAGTCCGCCACCAACCAGTGCTTTGAGAATGGCCCCCATGGAAGTGCACTGCCCATTGGCAAGTACCAACTGAACACACCACACACCTCAACTCCACAATCCCCCAACTCACAACTGTGGGAATGCACACGTTACAAATCCACCACCAAAGTGACTACTGCGTGTGTCTCAGTCTCCGCCATAACCTATCCATAGGCCTACACACACGTGGCCGACCACCGTCCAACGGGCAGATTTACACTGGAGACGAGGTGACTACGTCCCAAAACAACCCGCGCACATCACGTCATCGCATGCAGGGTCATGTCAGCCAGGGCGGCAGCCACGAGACCGCCGCCGTGTCCGGTGGTGCCTGCGCGCTCCTGTGCGCATGCTGCACCCCAGCCCTGGTCCCGAGGCCGCCCCGCCGCCCAGCGATGACTGCCCACCCCTGCGCACCCAGGCTTCAATGCTCACCTGCCGCCACCGGCGTGTCTCCATGAGGGCCCTCCACGTGCTGGTGCAATCTCCTCAGCCGGACGCTGCATTCCGCGCCACAGGCCCTCAGCGGCCCCGCACCACGGAGTCATGTGTGTGCCGACTGCTGCCTTCGGCGTGCACCACGGTCCAACAGGGCTCACAATTCAAATCGAAGCACGATTAGCAGGACGGCTCATCGAGGCCTACGCATCATTGCAGGCTGTACACCCACTCAGCTCTTCAGGTGGATCGAACTCAGTGCAGCGCAAGTCAACCCCACGTGGTGGTAGGCCCGGGCCGGACTCTGGGCCTCGTGTGCCACTACCTCAGTGCGCCACGAGTCACTGTCCAGCCTCCAGACCTACTGCATCATTGCAGGCTGTACACCCGCTCAGCGCTTCATGTGCCACTAACCCTGTGCAACTCAAGTCATCGTCCCTTGGCGGTAGGCCCGTGCAGGGCCGTAGTGCAGCGGGTGCCACTAACCCTGTGCTACTCAAGTCATCGTCCCGTGGCGGTAGGCCCGTGCAGGGCCGCAGTGCAGCGGGTGCCACTAACTCCGTGCGCCACAAGTCATGGACCCTTCATGATTGAGCCACGTGGTGCGGAAGCCATCGCGATAAGCCCGGGGACCCACAGCTATTAGGTTGTTCGGCGGGGCAGGACTCTTGATGCCTGTTTGACAACAGAGCTACCCCTATCCGAGTGTGGTCTCACGTGAGACACGAGCATCTGACATTCTAAAAACAAGGGTGTCGGGAAAAGGAGCAGCTAACTGCCCTTTTAATAACAGTATAGGGTAATCCCCGCATTTCTTTACTCTTTTGGTCCAGGGAGGAATTTCCTTTGCCCTGAAGAAAGTCCAGCACCTTATTGGGGCATAAACGGACTGAAACATGTTGGCACTAGGGTCTTGGGACCATAATACCCTGATTGACCCTACCAATTCATTTTTAATATCCCGCACAGATCCAATAATAAAGGGAAACTGGGATCTGTCCGAGGATTTTTAATTTTTATATCCCCCTGACCAATTGTATCACTAAGCGCTCCCTGAAATATGGTCGAGCCCACCCTGACTTGTAGGCGTCAGGGTGACCCGATGATGAAGCATGACACCACTAGGGTGTGTGAGGGTAATTAAATCAAAAGGATTGAGTTCCTTTCCCACTTCATAGTGGGTTATCGCCCACAGCTTCACATAGGGATTCCCCATGATTGATGTAATAGGGTCGTTCTGAAGTAAATCGTGGACACGATTTACATTCTGGAGGGGTACTTACAGTGGTTGAGCGGAAGCCATCATGTCATCTCCGGCAGTGGTGAATGTGATGTGGTAGGCCCCTTTTATTGGCAGGGTCACATGTCCTGTGACACCTGTGCTGGATGGGTGTGGTGTGGGTGTTAACCAGCCCTCAGGGAGTGGCTGTGGCATGCTGACAACTAGACCAGTGATCAGCAGATCACTACAGGGAAGACCTGGGACATGTAGCTTTGACGTACCCTGCCTCTGAGCGTAAGCGGAGTGGTCTGGCCTGGCATATGCCAGGCCAGTGTAGGGGTGGGAACAATGACCCCGGGGCTCTGGGCGTGCTTCAGTTCCGGGCTGGACAAGGAAGTAACTGATGCTTGTGTCCCTGTTGTAGTGTCTACGCCACAAGGACCGCAATCGGCAATGTTGCACCCTGTGACTCAAGTCCCACGACATGAACAACATGGACGTAAGGGGCAATCACTGACCCTACATTCATCCATACTCTCATACTTGAATGATCAAAGACATGAAACATCTGTGCGATTCTGAATGTTTTATTCACATCCAATGGAGTGGTGCAGCTGGAGCAGTACAGGGCCATGCAAACCCCACTTCACATTATTGGCCCGTGGAGGGCCAGCCAGAGTCCTTCAGGGAATGACAAGTACATGAGAAGAGGAAGAGTTCAGTCCGCAGTCTGATCGCTGTGTCATTGGCAACCTAACAGAATATGGCAGTCCATGTCGAGGTCCAAGGTGAGTGTCGCAGAGTGCATCGGGGGGCAGTGGAAGGTGATGATGCAAAGGGCAGAACCAAGCAGAAACAGGCCATATGGCGGAGATGAATGCTACTGCCTCCTCCTTACCAGTAAGGTTGATTCACCCTCATCTTCATCCTCTAATGTCACATGTGCCTCACACGTGGGTGGTGGTGGTATGTCGGCCGCACTGTGTGCCACTGACAGATCAGGGGCCGGAGGTGGATTGCCTGCCGCACTGTGAGGCACTGACACATCAGGGGCCGGAGGTGGATTGCCTGCTGCACTGTGAGGCACTGACACATCAGGGGGCAGAGATGTGGCTGTAGAAGCAGCAGCAGCATTCATCTGCGCAAGGCCTTGAGGCAGCAATGCCATGACGATGTGCTGCAGGGCATGGAAGGTCCCAGCCACAACTCGCTGGTGTGCAGCCGTGGCAGCCATTCTTTCCGCCGCCATCCGCTCCATGTTCTCCATGAGCCCCGCATCTGTCCCAACTCCCGGCTGACATCGCTGGAGCCACTCTGACTGGACAGTTGTTCTTGTCTCAGTATCATGACTCCAGCGATGTCAGCCATGGATCGTTGGAGAGCATGGAGCGGACTGTGGGTGTCTGTTAGGGACTGTATGTGGTCCCTGATGGGAATCAGACACCCATGTATGGCATCAAGTTTGGTTTGCCATGAGGTCGAACCCCACCCGCACCTGATCAGCCATCTTCTCCTGGGCCTCCAACACACGGTGTTGGAAGGCCATGTGTTGTTCGTGGGGGTCCTGGGAGACGGCTGGGGTTGTAGGTGCGTCCTGCTGTGTGGTCTGTGCAGGGGGTGGGGTCTCCTCGATGCAGCTGGGCTGCCCTGCTCCTGGAGGTGGGGTGCAGAAGCTGTCAATGAGGACTTGGAGGGCTTCAGTGTCGATGTCGGGGATGTCCTCCTCGTCATCAGTGAAGAGTTGTTGGGGCTGCTCTGCAGGAGGTGTTGATGCTCCCTGTGCAATGTGAAGGGGAGATGCAGTATTACATTGTGTTCACATGTATGTTGACGCATTGTACAAGTTCACATACAGACTGCATGGCAATGTACATTGTGACTGTTCAGGAGGAGCTGCCTATTTGATGCGGGACAGTGGACATTTTGACAACATCACGGATATGTGTTTGTACTTGTACATTGATATCTCACATTTCCCTGCTATGCCAAATGTGATTGGCCAGTTTCTACACACAAGCGGCACCTGTGGTGTCCTCTGTCCTGTTGTTAACGTGTTACAGTTTGTACCACATTGTTGTCAATGCTGATGTGCTCTGAATGTCATGTGTGTGTGCTGCATTTTGGGAGGCTCGCCCCTGCCGCTCTGATTTTGCTGCCCCTTGTCCCTTTCAGGCGGTGTGCCTTTGACTTCTGTGCCCATACAGTGCTGAGATGTTGCAGACTAGGGTGGATTTGGGTCTTGGTGGCAGTTGTGACTCTGGGGCATGGTTTGTCCGCAGATGTGTAGTTGTCGTCAGGGGTTGTTTGTGCAGGTGGATGTGTCAGAGTGTGACCTGCTCCTTTACGGATGTGGTCCACACTCCGCCACCTCAGTGTGGTGGCGTGCACCATGTCATGATGATCGGACTGCAGCCATGCTAATCGTCATGCAGTGTCATTTGCATTGTCAGTGTGGCTCACGGACCCGCAGCTTTGCTGGGTTCAGCACATGTGCATGGGTTGGTTGTGAGATGAGTGATGTGTGGGCGGGACTCCTCTGGGTACATAGTCGACGGGAGCCTATGTGCTGTTGCTATGTGTGCTGCAGTGTGCCAAGGGATTCAGGGACATGATCCAGAGTCATTGTGGGTGTGCAGTGTGCTATACTCCATTGTGCATGTGTGCCATTGTGCCCATCTCCTCCCGTCCCCCCAGTCCCTGGTTGTTACTCACCCTGTTGCTGTTGTGTCAGGTCATGTTGAGCAGTGTCCGGTCCCCCGACTCCTGCCACCGTCTCCCCACTGATGACTGTGGACACCATTTCCTCCATCTCATCCAGCTCCTCCTGTGGCGCTGGACTCCCACCTCCAGTCTGCATTGCTGCCTTCTGGTTGTTTGCAAGTTTCTGCTTGGTCTTGCGCTTCACATCATTCCAGCGCCTCTTGACCTCGTCCATTGTCCTCCTCAGCACTCCGACTGCATTCACCTTGTCCACGATGGACTGCCATGTTGCATTTTTTGTTGCCAATGACACAGTGGAGGTGACGAACAGTTGTTGATGGTGTTCTATCACCTCCGTGATCAGGATCCTGTTTTCCTGCGGACTGAACCGCGTCTTCCTCTTCTTCTTGTCCTTGCCCTTCCCTGTCTCCGAGGTCCCAGCCTGCTCCTCCGGGGGGCTTGTGGGGTTCTGGCCGTCCTCTGTCACTGCTCCGGCTGCCTCCATTGCGCGTCGCTGTAGTTTGTTTTTTGTTTGTGTTTTTTTTTGGTGCTTTTGTAGTGGTTTTTCCTGCCTGACGTGTGTGATTTGCAGGCCTAGCGCTGCTTTTCGCTGATTGTCTTATCGCGGTTAGGCCCATCGCAACTTTTTTCGCGTTCAGGTTTGGATTTTCATCGCCTTCCCGGTAATGTTGTCGCGGACATTTTGCGCGTTATCGGGTGACTATCGCATGTTACCGCAGTGTTGAAAATACGACGTTAACACGGAGTTATTTTCCCGCGATAGACTGCAATAGGGAAACTTGCGTTAACCTATTTTGGCGATGTTTATCGCAAGTTCTTGTGAATATCCCCCGCAGTCTTTAAACCTCTGAACCCACCTGTCTTGGACAGCTGGGTTGACACAGAGCAAAGGGCTCCAGTGCTCTTTGGAGCGCTGAGAGAGCCTGCTCCATCCAATCCTGGTGCTGCCCTCATGCTGAGAGCAGTGCCAGGATTGGTTAGGGGAGTTGCCTAGGGCCCCCGCTGGAAGAGTGGACACCGGACGGGAGCACGGACGTGCCATAAGATAGGTGAGTTTTCATTTCAATTTTTTTTAATGTCTTAAATGTATTTAATGTGTATTTAATGTGCTCCAAATCGCTAACATGCATTACATTACCATTTTAAAGTTATGATAATGTAATGCATGTAAACAATTTTGTTGATGAAATGTTGCCCTGCACCGACATCCACCTCCCTTTTGCCTGCGCCACCATTCCCCGTAGGCGGCAGCCGCCACTACCCACAACTATGGAGAGCAGTAGATTTTCAAACCATGAAGATTTATTAGCAGATTAGCAAAGTTACAGCTCAAATCATCAGAGTTTATCGCAAAGTAGTGGTCAGTACATATTTGCCTTCGTCATATAATTCAAATCAATTCAAAATCAGCAAATACAAAGCAAAATGCTAAGAGTTGTGGTAGAGCAAAATTTGGCAAATTCGGTTTTCTTTGAAGGGAAAATTCCCTAACATGCTAAGCTAAAGATAAACTGGAGAATTCATGAGAGAAGTCAAGCAGGGGGTGTCAGCAAGTAAAGCCTCTATAAGGTAGAGTCGAATACAGATTCAGTCAGGTAAGTTTGGGCAGATTTGCTCAGGAGTCTAACTCTTTGTGCAGGAGCAGAGGGGTCTAGCCTCAAGAGAGCAGAAAGGGGGATCTGAAACTAACTAGCTCAGCAATGCACAATTAAAACGTACAATTCTTTTCAGTAAAGAACAACCCCGTATGGCTCCCAAAAATAGAACCAATCAGAATCTAACATTTTAGGATAAGCCTCTTTTAGTCTCCTTCCCAGGCACGGCACAATAGAAGGTTCCTGCTGCATGACTTTCATGATATATCTCCTAACAGAATGATATATCACGGTCAGCTTGTCGCAGGCATAGGTGTGGATACTCACTATTCACTCTCTATGGAACGCATTTGTATAAACAATTCTCACAGAAACCAAAACATTTGCAACGTTTTAATTAACTCAAGCTACTACAGCTTGGCTCCTGAAACGAGAGAAAGAACACAGCAGCCAAAAGTGCATTTTTATGTTAGTGTCAGTCATTTAAACTGAGGTCTACATTAACTATGGACAGGGCCACTGGAATTGTGCGGCAGGGGAGGGTCTAATTCTGCGGCAGGGTTGAGTAAATTATGCAGCAAGAAAAAACAAATTATGCTGCATTATGCGGCCCAAGTTGTTATAATATTACTTCATTATTTTGTCATTTTTAAACCTTTTAGTACTGTCTGGGCATTAGTTGTACCTCATTATTAACAGTTTGACGCCCAAGTATAGCAATAAGTTACAGAAAGGAGGCCAGTCAACCGTTGCAAAGTGCCTTCCACTGCGCGGGCAACACGTAGCTGTATTTTTACTAACTTTTGCACCGTTTGAGCTAGAAACACATTTTTTTGTTGTGAAAATCTGTAGATTATGCGGCAGATGATGGATTATATGGCAAATGCGACCAACCTACAACTACGCCAAAATCGCCGTGGCCGCACAATCCTATAATTCCAGTGGCCCTGACTATGGCTAACTTAACGTGAACATCATTACATGTTGCCCCTCGGTAAACCACTACGTTACTCCCTCATTTGGGCCCTCACCTTGTTCTGGATCCGCCAGTCACCTGCCCATCTGATGTCCACACACCACAGGGGGAGCCCTCTTGAATCCAACCTACCCCAGCAGCCTGTTCGTTTGTGGTGATTCTTGCTAATGTGCCCAGGCTCAACCCACAGACTGCCAAAAGTACTGAACTATGGTCAACCTTAACGTATTAAACACACTATATGTGCTCAAGTATGCGGTGCAGATTAATATATATGTTATGGAAAATGAAAAATAGTGACAGAGGGTCACCACACACTGATATGCTTCATCCGGTTGTTTCCATTTCTAATTGTGATTAACTTCCATCTGGATATGTTCTAAAACATAAGTGAACAGCCTGGTGAGCAGGCATGTCTTCCCGACATGAGATAATAAGATGAATTAGATATAGAATTAGATCTGGTAAAATTGTAGGCATGACTAATGTTGTTATTGACTCCATCTCAGTTTCTGTTCCACCTGTGGAGTTCCTAGTATGTCAAGTAAAGTGAGGTGGAAGCATTCTACTTGAGCATGATGATGAAGTAACTAGGAAAGGCCACGCAAATTGGCCCTTGTGTGGCTTTGTAAATCTAGACTAGCATTTTGCGTCCAAAAAAAGTGGCACAAAACATCAGTAAATCTGGGCCTTAATATCTCACTGGTGGACTATGCTTGAAACCAAGACCTCTGCTGACCATTGTTCTTAACACGTATTTATTGGAGTCCATCTGAGCATTTAGGACCTCCAGATCAGTCTCATAAAGACAAAGGAGTCACCATATGGGCAATTGGAGACTAGCAACTAACCTTGCACTGGTAGGGTGAGGCATTCTGCTGAGGCCTTCTCAAGCAGGCCCAATAACATATGGAATAACACATTCCCGTGAGATACAGTTATAGAAATGTGTACCAGAACAGACTTGGCAGGATAGGACTCACAGATGGCAGCGTCCAGGTGCTCGATTCAAGATTGTTGGAGCCTTCTGTACCTTAGTCTCTAGCCAGGAGGCCAGCCAACTAGCCCTTGGAGTCACTCTGGGGTACTGGGTTCAATTGATGCAAGCCCAGTCCTTCTTACCTAGGCAAAAGGGCAGAAGGTCATCACAGAAGGATAGCAGTCCTTCAGAGCAGCGGTCCCGCAAAGTCGCAGTCCTTTCAGCAGCACAGCAGTCCTCCTTCTGACTGAGTATCCTCAAGTCCAGAAGTGTACTGAAGAGTTGGTGTCCGGGGTCCTATATTTATACCTGGGCCTTCCTTTGAAGTAGGAGAAGCTTCTAGAGGTTTCCCTTTGAAGTCCACAGGCTTCATGCCTTCCCTGCCCTGGCTCCAGACTAACCACAGGGGGTATGAAGCCATTTGTGCAGAGGAAGGACATTGCCTATTCAAGTGTAGGTAGGGTAAACAGCGTTAACAACGCATGCGAAACAACGCATGGCATTACAACGCGGTCGTTACAACGACCGCGTTGTTAGTTCGCATACCGTTACAACGCAAGTCGGAACAACGACTTGCGTTGTAAGGGGCAGAAGGTGTTGGATTTAAAATCCAACACCTTCCCTAATGTCCGCACAGACTGGAGTTGGAATAGTAAATTATACTATTCCAACATCCAGCGCCCCTTACAACGCAAGTCGTTGTTCCGATTTACGTTGTAACGGTATGCGAACTAACAACGCGGTCGTTGTAACGACCGCGTTGTAATGCCATGCGTTGTAAACGCATGCGAAATAAGGTGGCATATTCGTAGGTAGGGCTGTGCCCAGCTCCACCCTCCCATCCTGCCAGTGATGGCCCATCCAGGCACGTGTAAGCTCTCTATTGTGTGTGGCTGTCTGGGGCGAATACACAAAGCCCAACTGTCAGCTACACCCAGTCATGTAACCCAGAGACAGGCTGCAGGCACCAAATGGCTAATGGAGGAAATTGGCAAATTTCTAAAAGTGACATTTTAAAACATGTAATTTAAAATCTGACTTTACAAAAAGAGAGGATGTTTCACTACAATTCCAAAGACACCAAACATGAATGGGTTATTTGTTCCCATTTGGAAGTTACTGCGTATTAAATATAATAAGGTAACTCCAAAGTTAGCCTATGGGAGAGGTAGGCTTTTCAGTAGGGAAAAATGAATTTAAGTGTTTTTCACTACCATGAAATATAAAACTAAAAAGTACATGTCCAGTTTTGTAAATACACTGCACCCTGCCCTCTGCACTGTCCAGGGCCTACCCTAGGAGCGACTTATATGTATTAAAAAGGAAGGTTTGGGCCTGGCAGAAGGTTTATTTTGCCAAGTCGAAATGGCAGTTTAAAACTGCAAACACAAGGAGATGATGGACGGAGCGCTGAAACTTTTCAGATACTCACCCCCAGTCATAGATCTGGGTTGAATCCATCATCGTTCTTTAGCTCACTTCACCACCCCAGTTTAGACACAGTTTTATGCAAATCAGTCTTGACCCTGTGCCTCATGGGAACAGTCCAGCCCGAACTGCCAAGCCATGTCTTCCCTGGACCGGAAACAAGCATCCTGGGACCGGTTTCAGGCTAACAGCCCTCATCAGCCAGGCTAGCTTAAATCCAGTGGCAAAGTGAGCAAGGGACCCACGTCTGGGCATACCCTGCCAACTTAGGGTGAACAAAGCAAACACAAGGAGATGATGGACGGAGCGCTGAAACTTTTCAGACACTCACCCCCAGTCATAGATCTGGGTTGAATACATCATCGCCACCCCAGTTCAGACACAGCTTTATGCAAATCAGTCTTGACCCTGTGCCTCATGGGAACAGTCCAGCCTGAACTGCCAAGCCATGTCTTCTCTGGACCGGAAACAAGCATCCTGGGACCGGTTTCTGGTTAACGGCCCTCATCAGCCAGGCTAGCTTGAATCCAGTGGCAAAGTGAGCAAGGGACCCACGTCTGGGCATACCCTGCCAACAAAGGGCGAACAAAGCAAACACAAGGAGATGATGAAAGAATGATGATGGATTCAACCCAGATCTGTGACTGGGGGTGAGTGTCTGAAAAGTTTCAGCGCTCCGTCCATCATCTCCTTGTGTTTGCTTTGTTCGCCCTAAGTTGGCAGGGTATGCCCAGACGTGGGTCCCTTGCTCACTTTGCCACTGGATTCAAGCTAGCCTGGCTGATGAAGGGTGTTACCCAGAAACCGGTCCCAGGATGCTTGTTTCCGGTTCAGGGAAGACCTGGCTTGGCAGTTCGGGCTGGACTGTTCCCATGCGGCACAGGATCAAGGCTGATTTGCATATAGCTAAGTCTGAACTGAGGTGGCGAAGTGAGCTAAAGAATGATGATGGATTCAACCCAGATCTGTGACTGGGGGTGAGAGTCTGAAAAGTTTCAGCGCTCCGTCCATCATCTCCTTGTGTTTGCTTTGTTCGCCCTAAGTTGGCAGGGTATGCCCAGACGTGGGTCCCTTGCTCACTTTGCCACTGGATTCAAGTTAGCCTGGCTGATGAAGGGTGTTACTCAGAAACCGGTCCCAGGATGCTTGTTTCCGGTTCAGGGAAGGCCTGGCTTGGCAGTTCGGGCTGGACTGTTTCCATGCGGCACAGGGTCAAGGCTGATTTGCATATAGCTAAGTCTGAACAGAGGTGGCAAAGTGAGCTAAAGAATGATGATGGATTCAACACAGATCTGTGATTGGGGGTGAGTGTCTGAAAGGTATCAGTGCTCCGTCCATCATCTCCTTGTGTTTAGTTTAAAACTGCACCCACAGGCTGCAATGGTAGGCCTGAGGCATGTTTAAAGGGCTAATTATGTGGGTGGCACAATCAGTGCTGCAGGTCCATTAGTAGCATTTAATTTACAGGCCCTGGGTATATGAGGAACCACTTTACTAGGGAGTTACGAGTAAATTAAATATGCAAATTGGGGATTAGCCAATATTACCACATTATAAGGAGAGAACACATGCACTTTAGAACTGGTTAACAGTAGTAAAGTGTGCAGAATCCTAAGATCAGCAAAAAAGAGATTAGCAAAAAATAGAGGGGTGAAGGCAAAATGTTTTGGGGAAGAACACACTAAGGCTGACAGGTCTAACAGCGGCCCAGGACAAAGGCAGGCAAAGCACAACACTGAGAGACTGCATTTTGCATCCATGTCTGTTTAAAGTTAGAACTGAGTAGCAGAGGCTGTGAGCCCGTACGGCAGAAACAAAACCTTGTCAAACTACATTTGTTAGCCATTGTCTCCTGTGTATGGGTCAAAGTCTGGTTTCAGTTATAGAAACACATGAGCCCTGAGGTGTTCTAAATGTTTTAGTCCTCACTTGAGTTCCGTAGGCAATTGTAAGAAAGTGTTTCTTTTTGTGTGGTCACCCCCAATTTTTGTGGACTGATGCAACTGGTTTTTGAACTGCAGCACAATTTCCAGTCTATGTGCTCTGACCTCTAATACATGGTAAATCTGGCGAAATCCTAAGTGGCATATTTAACTTCCCAGTGGTGCAGAAAATACACCAATGGCATGGAAAGTTAACTGCCACCTGGGGACTACAGCATCTGTTGTGCCATCCACTGGAAGGACAACAAAAACATGGCTTCAGGCCTACATCTGTAAAAACTGACTCCTGAAGCTTTTGAACCTGCAGGTGAACCTGTCAAAATAAACCCTTTTAACAGGAAGGACCTGTACTTGAAATAATAAATGTCACACAAGCCATTGTTCTCTGGGCCCTCTGGAGACAGCTTGGCACCAGCCCAGTGCCAGGGTGAGCTGGGTACAGAATTAGCTAGGTGTAATTGAGAGGGTGACTGCTCATTTCCCTAAAATACCACTGGCTACCACAGCAGCAGCTTCCAAGGTGCTGCCATCTTGAACTTGCCATAGAATAGTATACTGTGGGAAATTTTGCAGTAAAACAAACAGAATGAGCTGCGAACGGAGGAAGGGTTGCCCTAGGGAATGGTTTTCTCAGTGGTTAGTGAGTTGTCAGATTTCAACATAAGACACCACATGACAGGTTCAGTAAGAGTACCACATGGAGGAAATGGAGACAATGGAGACAGGGGCTGTGGAGACTAAAATCATGGAAGACAACAACTTCCAGTTTGAGGTCTCATAAGTGATGCCCCATCCATCTGAGAACCAGACTTCCAAGCTAGAGAGGGCAGAGTATAAGTAGTATAAGTAGTGAGTGGACGCTGAAGACTGAGTTCGGCAACATTGGCTGTTTGGACTCTTTCACTTGACACTTAAGCTCGCACCCGTGTCTCCATCCTCTCGCCTTTGTTGGTTTTCTCCTTTATTAGGTCCCTCGGTTTCCCTCCTACCTACTCACTGTACTTCCCCTTCCTTTTGTGTTGGACTGATCACTGTATTTGACTTAGCTATAGTTTTCACAGATTCCTGACTTCCCCTGCAATTAGGCATGGCTATCTGAAATCTGTTTTTTTATTTTGCTACAGAACTCCCTTTTTTGGCATTGGTGACTGGGGCTCAACCTTCTGGTAGAGAGCTGTGCATTTCATCTTCAGAACTCAGGCAAGCTTCCTGGGAGCTAATTACAGTGATGCTGCCTCACACACAGGGTGAGCCACTCACGCTTCTGACATTGTTAGGTTCTGTGCCCAGAACCTGGAGCACGTGCCACCTTGACAACTGCAGTTGAGGTGGAATGCAGAATGTGTTCTGGGGCTAGCCACAGTTGCTAGCAATTTTCCATGATTTGGCAAAGATATTTCAGGATAGTTTTGAGTTTTTGGCCCCGTGCATGCCTCATGCCTCTTTCAAGTTGATCTAGCATGCTGTACCGCTGTACACACCAAGTGGGGGACACTTACAATGCACACATGGAGGGCTCATGAAGGACTTCTTGCGCTGCGGAGAGAGCGAGGGCCACTTACAATGCACACATGGAGGGCTCATGAAGGAATTCTTGCGCTGCCGCGAGAGCGGGGGCCACTTGCATTGCACACATGGAGGGCTCATGAAGCAATTGTTGCGCTGCTGCGAGAGCGGGGCCACTTACATTGCACACATGGAGGGCTCATGTAGGAATTATTGCACTGTTGCGAGAGCGGGGGCCACTTTAAATGCACACGTGGAGGGCTCATGAAGGAATTTTTGCGCTGCTGCGAGAGCGGGGCCCACTTACAATGCACACATGGAGGGCTCATGAAGGAATTCTTCCGCTGCTGTGAGAGCGGGGTCCACTTACAATGCACACATGGATGGTTCAGGAAGGAATTCTTCAGCTGCCGCGAGAGCGGGGGCCACTTACAATGCACACATGGAGGGCTCATGAAGGAATTCTTGCGCTGCCGGGTGAGCGGGGGCCACTTACAATGCACACATGGAGGGCTCATGAAGGAATTCTTGCGCTGCAGCGAGAGTGGGGGCCACTTACAATGCACACATGGAGGGCTCATGAAGGAATTCTTGCGCTGCCACAAGAGAGGGGGCCACTTACAATGCACACATGGAGGGCTCATGAAGGAATTCTTGTGCTGCAGCGAGAGCGGGGGCCACTTACAATGCACACATGGAGGGCTCATGAAGGAATTCTTGCGCTGCAGCGAGAGTGGGGGCCACTTACAATGCACACATGGAGGGCTCATGAAGGAATTCTTGCGCTGCCACAAGAGAGGGGGCCACTTACAATGCACACATGGAGAGCTCACGAGGAATTCTTGTGCTGCAGCGAGAGCGGGGGCCACTTACAATGCACACATGGAGGGCTCATGAAGGAATTCTTGCGCTGCCACAAGAGAGGGGGCCACTTACATTGCACACATGGAGGGCTCATGTAGGAATTATTGCGCTGCTGCGAGAGCGGGGGCCACTTTAATTGCACACAAGGAGGGTTCATGAAGGAATTCTTCCGCTGCCGTGAGAGCGGGGGCCACTTGCAATGCACACATGGATGGTTCAGGAAGGAATTCTTCAGCTGCCGCGAGAGCGGGGGCCACTTACAATGCACACATGGAGGGCTCATGAAGGAATTCTTGCGCTGCCGGGTGAGCGGGGGCCACTTACAATGCACACATGGAGGGCTCATGAAGGAATTCTTGCGCTGTAGCGAGAGCGGGGGCCACTTTCAATGCACACATGGAGGGCTCATGAAGGAATTCTTGCGCTGCCACAAGAGAGGGGGCCACTTACAATGCACACATGGAGGGCTCATGAAGGAATTCTTGCGCTGCCGCGAGAGCGGGGCCACTTACAATGCACACATGGTGGGCTCATGGAGGAATTCTTGCGCTGCAGCGAGAGCGGGGGCCACTTACAATGCACACATGGAGGGCTCATGAAGGAATTCTTGCGCTGCCGCGAGAGCAGGAGCCACTTACAATGCACACATGGAGGGCTCATGAAGGAATTCTTGTGCTGCCGCGAGAGCGGGGGCCATTTACAATGCACACATGGAGGGCTCATGAAGGAATTATTGCATTGCCGCGAGAGCAGGGGCCACTTACAATGCACACATGGAGGGCTCATGAAGAAATTCTTGCCCTGCCGCGAGAGCGGAGGCCACTTACAATGCACACATGGAGGGCTCATGAAGGAATTCTTGAGCTGCTGCGGTGGCCTCTTACAATGAACACATGGAGGGCTCATAAAGGAATACTTGTGCTGCAGCGGCAGCCACTTACAATGCACACATGGAGGGCTCATGAAGGAATTCTTGCGCTGAAGCGGGGGCCACTTACAATGCACCCAAGGAGGGCTCATGAAGGAATTCTTGCGCTGCAGCGGAGGCCACTTACAATGCATACATGAGGCCTCATGAAGGAATTCTTACGCTGCAGCGGGGGCCACTTACAATGCACACATGGACGGCTCATAAAGGAATTCTTGTGCTGCAGCGAGAGCGGGGGCCACTTACAATGCACACATGGAGGGCTCATGAAGGACTTCTTGCGCTGCGGAGAGAGCGAGGGCCACTTACAATGCACACATGGAGGGCTCATGTAAATGGTCCCCGCTCTCGCGGCAGCACAAGAATTCCTTCATGAGCCCTCCATGTGTGCATTGTAAGTGGCCCCTGCTCTCGCGGCAGCGCAAGAATTCCTTCATGAGCCCTCCATGTGTGCATTGTAAGTGGCCCCCGCTCTCGCTGCAGCGCAAGAATTCCTCCATGAGCCCACCATGTGTGCATTGTAAGTGGCCCCGCTCTCGCGGCAGCGCAAGAATTCCTTCATGAGCCCTCCATGTGTGCATTGTAAGTGGCCCCCGCTCTCGCGGCAGCGCAAGAATTCCTTCATGAGCCCTCCATGTGTGCATTGTAAGTGGCCCCCGCTCTTGCTGCAGTGCGTGAATTCCTGGACTCAATGCTTACCCTGCAGCTGTGTGAAACTCACCTTTGGCACTGCATCCTGTGCAGGATAAACAAACTTCAACTCTGTTATGTTCACACATATACACAAGGACAAACTCTACCCGCCATTTGAAAACCAAACACACATCTTCACACTGAGTATACAAGAAACGCACCACAGATTTGGTTTTATGCAAACTAAGGCTCAGCATTAATGCTCTATTGCCCTGCACTAGTATTTTCAAGCATTGCCAAACTGAATATCCCTTCTATTTTTCGTTGCAACCTATTGCATTTTCTCTGGATATCTCGCTGGCTACTGCTGTTCAATGTGCTAATAAGTCGGGTACAACAATCATTAATAGTAATTAATGCACTGTATTTATTTATTTTATAGAAATTAAAATGCATTAGTTTAGAAATGTGTTTAGGTTTATTATCTTACTGTTTTGTTCCTTATTTATTCACAATGCAAAATATCTCACCATCACTTTCCCTTCTACTTTTCCCTGGTGAACTTATTTTGAGTTGGTCAAAATGGAAGAAGGTGTTAATAAACAATTTAAGGGTGTGCAGTACTCATTGTACAACAGAAAAGAAAGCCTCCTTATTGCTCCGTGAAAATCATCCAGAATTACCCGATGTTGATGAGGAGGTTGCATCTACCTTGAATGAACACGAAATGCATTTAAAAAAGTTTGCTAAACTTTATTTGCCCAAAATCTCTGTATGCTAGAAATATACCATTTTGGAATGCTTTCTTAAACATCGAAGGACATCATCTTCAATGGAAGTGGTTTTGAGGTAGTTAAGTATGTTGGCGAGATCTGCAAGACATGGTGCTCTGAAGATGGGTGATGCAGCATTCTAAGGAGAGGGGTGGGAGTAGGAGATGAAGCAGGCTTGGTGGTCTTGTTGTGCTGTTGGATATTCACGGAAGAAGAGATCGATGGCATTGCACTTTTATGTGAAGTGAGGAATTGGTGGGTGTGGCGGGGCTTGACGCAGTGCTATTTGGAAACTGAATCCATCCAAGGCTGAAGTCCATCTCGCCAATGCTTTTTTCTAGATATTAGAGCGCTATTGAATGACCCCTGAGCTCCTCAGCTGTGTCTTCTCCTGCTCCACTCAGCCTCACTGCCCTCCTCGGCACCCCCAGGATATGGGGATTATGTTGGGTTAAGAGCTTTCCTTAAAACCTCTCATATCTGCAGGAGCTAGGTCTCAAATATGTCTAACCCTTGAAAATGCTCTGTCATAGTCTGCATTTTCTGGATTACCAGTTCCACTCCCAGGTTATTTCGGCTCCCATCCACTGTGGGCTAGATTGTGGTGACAGTATTTACTTTACACCTTTGCTTCCTTCCTCAGTCATTCACAGCTCATTCAAAATGCACCTGAAAGTCATCAATAAATGGGATCACATTTCCGTAGTCCTTGTCAGCTGCATTGTTTGCCAGTGCATAAGATAATACAATCATGCCTTTCCAATTGCTCACAAAGCTATCTATTCCCTGTCTCCTCCATTCTTTTTTGTTGTTGTTGTAAACTCTTTTTATTCAAATTATGCTCATCACAGAAAAGTTTACATCAGGACATGATGGATATTGCAGCATGAGATGGCGTGTGGAAAATAATATCTCAAAGCAGAACATCAATCGGAACTGTAGGGGCCCTTATAGCATGTCAGTCACTCTCCCTCCTTCCCTCCCTCCCGCATTCAGAGTCACAGGCCCCTTAGATCTTAAACCTTCCCTGTCAATACCCCCTGTAGGCTTGCCAAGCTCCCCACACCATTTCCCATTTCCTGGGACAGCCCCGGCTTTGATAGACCATCTTTTCTGCCCTCTGGCACCAATCTAGATCGGCTTTCCAGTTTGTTAGTCTTGGTGGATCCGCACGGCCCACACTCTCGCTATGTTTTGCTGTCTCCTCCATTCTTGGTTTGTGAATTGAAAAGATTTGCTTCTTCCCACTCTTTTGGATCTGTCAATCAACGTTTCCTTCACATTCTCACTTCTGGTGAAGTTTGCTCAGGCGACAGGGCCTCTCAGTGGCCATTATAGACATTTTTTCTTGAATTCTTATAGGCTAAGCTTGGTTATCTGAACGGTTCTCTACATCGCCTTGATGCCTTTGGGTAATTGTTGCGCTTTATAAATTTAGAATCAAATCAATCAAATCAGATTGTTAGACTTTGCAACTCTCTACCATTTCACTTATAAGCTCAACCCGATGATGAAGCATGCCACCAACTAGGCAGGTGGGTGAGGGTTCTTTTTAAAACCTAGTGGTTTTTTCTTCCTGTCTTTCCCTGGAACAGTGTTGCAGAGTTTTTTGAGATTCCCCTGCAGGGTTCGTCCCTTTTGTTGTTTGGCTGAAAATGTTTCCAACAGAATTGCCTATCAAACCTTGCTTTAAGTTTCATGTTTGTGAGATACCAAAGGAAAGAAAACATATAATAAAATAAAACTGGCATTTACAGGGACAAAATAGAGACCTTTTACAAAGTAAGGCACATGACCTTTATTTCAAGTAATGACTCTTGCAAACCTTGGCAAGACAAATGACTGTGCCTCCTCTCTGAATTGTTAATGATGGTAAATGAATTGTTACTGCAGTTAATTTATGAAGACCGCTTTAAGCATTTGGAGTCAGTCAACAAATCGATGAAATGGAGACACATCAGTGGCCTTTTAAAGAGCAAAAGGTTTTCTGAGAGTAAACTTCAACATTGCTCGTGGTCGATATTCATAACACATTATAAAAGTGCTAAATACATGGGCACGCGCCCTCTCAATCCAGAAATGACAACAGAACAAGGGTGCAAGCATTGGCCCTCTCCCACCTGGATAGATGCAGCTCTCTGGTTAATGACCTCCAGAATACCCTTTGGACCCACTCAAAGGCATCCTACATGTGCTGCATGCCCTAATAAAGGCTTACAAAACGTCTACCGCATCAGCTCAACAAGCAGTCAAGGACTATATTGGCTGCCCCCCCCTAGCCCCCCTCCCCAAGCCTGCATTACCTTCAACAGCTGCTGTGCCACCTACAAGTCCACCAGGCACTTCACCAATGCATACCTGGCCAAGTACAAAACCACCTCAAGCGGGCAGCACTACCCAGAGCCAAGATATCGCCAGACTGGAGATGAAAAAAAAGAAGGAAAGGACCAGATGGCAGATCTTCTCCATCGGGGTACAAGGGATCTGAAACAGCATCCCTATCAAGAAGAGCTCACGCCTTTCTGTATTTCAGAAGGGGATTAAAGACACATCTCATCAGGCAGCATGCCCCCCCCCCCCCACACACACACAACAGGGACTTACCTCTAGCCTGTCTCTGTAAACAGCCTTGATTCGCCTCTCAGGGTTCCATTGTATCCAGCTAGGTTTGTGTTATGCAAATACCTCTAAATGCATACATGCGTCTGAAAGCACCGGGTATGCACACTGCTCTGACTCATGGGACTCAAAACAAGACATGGTGAATTAACAGTGATGCAGAGTGGTCCTTGAGGTGCAGAACTATGAGAACGAATTAGAACAAAATGTTATAAAAACATACTTTTTTAGAGAAAGCCAATGTCCAGCCCAAATATGCCTAATGCAGTTGTTTTTCAGATTTAACCCAATAAGCTTTCCCGTCTACCTAATCTTGGACTTTTAAAAGAAGCCGAAATCTGCTCATTAAAAAGGTCTGGTAATGAAAACATCAGCAGTAGTATACAAGATATGTTTTCAAAGAGATGTATGTAAAACAAATCACAGCCAGCAAGATAAAAAAATACAGAGAGGTACCACTAACATGTGAGCACGCTGCAGACAGCAGAATAATAAAACAAGGATGCCATGGATACAGAAGAGGCTCACTTCCTGCCAGCAGGGATATCATGCCACTTTATCCAAAAATGGGGACCAGCTGATGAGGTAAAGCTGGTCAAGTATTAATAATTGTAAATATTTGGTGAACTTAGTGCCTCAGGAATATATGGTAGAATGCAGGTCACGTTCACCTCAGAAACAAAATGGCAGCCAGAGCGCTTGCTCATCCACAGGGCCATACATTGAAGTAAAACATAAAGAGAAAGTCACCAGGAAGCATGCCACGCCATGCATGGCAAACTAGCTGCAAATAAGAGCTGAAAACAGCCGAGGTCCAGCGCTAATTACGGCCACACATTGACTCGAAGGCTCCCCAGTCTCATAGTTCAGGGCGGGGCAGCCATCTTGCTCTCCCATCAGATCCTATTTATGAAGACAATCATTTTTTATTTTTTAAAGCCTATGATCTTCACAAGATATATCTAAAAAATAAAACTTCGTAAATATAAAAGTGAATTTATGTACATGTCCAAATTTCACTTCAACTCAGCTTTTATTATTCTCACAGCTTCTGTTGCTGTTTGTGGAACAGCCTCCTTTCAAAAACAGCTAATGTGTTTAAGCATCTCAATATATTAATGCCAACCTTTCAAGACAAAAATGGGGTAATATTTGCATGGCATGGCTGCCACCTTTGGTCTGGGGATGTTGGTGGTTGTTCGCAGTGGCGGCTCTCACCCTCAGGGCCGGTTTTAAGGCAGTGCGACTGGTGCAGCTGCACTGGGCACTGACCTGTGGAAGGGTCGCTGACCTCAGGGAGGGCCGCTGTGTTTAGAAATAACTTATGATTGGAGAGATGAGGGGCACTTTTGGCCGGTGGTAGTGAGAGAATCCGAGGAGGAAGTCATGGGCTGTAAGGGCAGCAAAAATGATTGTTGCACCGGGCGCCACCAGTGCTCACCCTTAAGGGCATGGGGCATCCGCTTTCCTAGTTTATTGCTCTTTTTCCAAACTATACCAATAGTGAATATTATGCTATTATTCACTACTGGTGCAATACAGAAATGTCAACCTGGTCGTGGGTTAAGCATCAGCCTCAGGTTGGGAATCTGTTTGATCATTGGTCATCGGTCAGATTGTCCAGGATGCTGAAGTCCAAGTCCTGGCTTTGGACCAACAAGCCTCCCTGCTAGCCTATCCGTGATGCGCTTCAGCTGCACCAATCCAGGAGGCCCTGACTCTTTCGGCTTAACCCCTGCAGTGCCAGGGAGTATTCGTTAATCACCTCACCCTCTTCATATCGTCACAGGGTGAGTTGATTGAGGTCAAAATAACAGAGGGGAAGAGTCAATGGGAAAAGAATGAAGCGAGAAAGAGAAATAGACAGAGTAAAGAGGAAAATGGGCACATGAGGACGTGGTCAGAGAGAGAGAAAGAGAAGACTGGCAGAGAGAGAAAGATGCAGATGAGGACGAGGGCTGGTGCAAAGAAACGAGTTAGTCAGTATTTGGCAATCTTCACAGTTTGTTCATTTATCCATTTAATTTATAGCCAAAGTTCTGAATCTGCGTAGGCACAGTAATTAACATGAAGCCATCAAACGCAAGTTCTCAAAACCATTAGACAGGTAGGATGAAGTGATGTAGGCCAAGGGAAGATTCCGTAACAGGCAGGGATGGACCATTCTCAAGCCAGGAGGACTATGGTACATTAGCCATCCCTCCTTCTCATACAGTGAGCCGTGCTGCTGCTGGCAGCGGTGCCACCTCTGCTCTGTATTACAGGGGAGCTCTTGATGGAGGTAAAGCCTCAGGGTACCCTGAGATGGCATGGGCTGGGGGCTCTGGGGCCTGCCTTCCTTACCCCCACCCTCCACTGACAGAACATGTCTCAGTGCTTTAAGTAGGATGAAAAAGGGTGGAGCGTCTCTAAAGGTGTGGCAAAAGATGTTTTACTAGAAATCCTTTCCAAGAGGTATGGCCTATGTACTTAAGGACGTGGCCTAAAACATGGGAACTAAAACCCTGTGCTTTGCTCAGGCTGCCACCGGAGCAGTGTTAGGTGCCTTTCTGAGTATTCTGTTATAGCTTCCAGACATTTCACACAAGAAAGAGCACACACCTACACAATCCAGGCATATTGGCTTTGCTTATAATTGTTAGCACTATCAGGAAATTGAGTAACAACGACGATACTGTTGTGAATATTAAAAATTGAAAATGTTTCAATTCTGAAAATATGAAACTATGAATTTCACATTACCAAGTTTGTAGAAGATACAGTTGTCTTACGAGTGTCTCAATCTCTCCTATTCTCCTATTCACACCATTTTGGTTATATCTCAGAATATTATTAACAAAAACTTCGTCTGACATGAATACGTGGCCTAAATATTGTTTATGAAAATATATTTTTACTGAGTGTAGCTATTCTATTATTAACTCCAATGGGGCAATATTTTTGTAAATAATATTTACGTCACAATATTTAGGTCAGACAATATTTAGGCAATGATATTCTGGTAACACACCCTCCTTTCCTGATATTCTGGTAACACACCCCCCTTTCCTGATATTCTGGTAACACACCCTCCTTTCCTCTGCAGTCCCTCACTCTGTTAATCACTTAGGCCTCCTTTCTTCCCACAGCTTTCTAAAATCGGACATCTTATCTCTTTCCACTTAATTATGGATTTTTCACTTAGTCTTTCTGCTTGAACTTCCTTCCTTACCCCCTTCACCATGCACTCTTTTTTCCACACCTGAAAACACAGCACTTTCTTATTCTTTGGTACTGTACATTTTTTAACAGCTGTGTTCCTCCTTCACACACTTTCACATAAAACGGTGATAACAATTTGCACATGTGTGACCATCACTCTGTCTGCTCTACAGAGTGGCCAAGGATTAGATGAGCATATAACCTGAATAACTTTAAGACCCACTGACAGAGACGGTTACCGCCTTCAGGCTCACATTTAGGGGCACATTCACAAGGACTTATCGCCGAGTTATCGCCACCTCAACGCATCAAAAGTGGAGATAGATTTAACGCACCATTCACAAGCGGGTGCAAACTGCAGACATCACCAGTATTCCCGCGATAACTGCCGCAAATTTCATCCCCACGGGTGACACCACCAACTAACCCTAATGAGATGCAGAGTAGGCGTTCCTGTGCAAAAACACACGAAAACACCACTACACCACTTTCACAACGAATTGCCAGATCTGCGATGCGAACAAAAACCACGCGATAAGCCGTGGTAGCAGCAGCTATTTAACACCTGCCTCTTGCTGGTGTTAAGCAGGATGACTACCTGCAGTAGGCAACGGAGCCCCGCACACAGCCACAGCCGAGGAACAACCAGCGCCATGGAGCTGCTCATCATGCAGCTTGGGGCCCCAACAGGGCCACAACACCCACCGCCACCACCCCCAGGACCGCCACCACCCCCAGGACCGGGACCGGCACCCCCCCCCGGACCACCACAGAGGCAGCGCAGAGTAAGACAGCGGACCTACCAAAAAAACACCAGTCTCAGAGACCTAACGCCCGAGGAAGTCATTGCCCACTACAGGCTCAAAAGGACAACCATCCTCCGCATCATGACCCACATCGGCCCCAGGCTGACGGTCCCAACACAGGGGACAACCAACATCCCTCCGCAGACAAAGCTGCTGGCTGTGCTGCACACGTTGGCCTCTGGTACCTTCCAACCAACAACGGCCAGAGTCGGAGGAGTCTCACAGCCAGCCCTATCAAAGTTCCTCACACCTGTCCTGGATGCCATCATCAGCTTCATACCCCAGTACCTTCACTTCCCCCACACTGCGTAGGAAAAGCTGGAGACCAAGCAAGGCTTCTATGCCATTGCTAGCTTCCCACACGTGTTGGGGGCCATTGACTGCACACATGTCCCACTTGTGCCCCCTGCGGACACTGCACACATCTACCGCAACAGAAAGCACACGCATTCCATCAATGTGCAGGCAATAGTGGACCACCGGGGAATGTTCACCAATGTCGTCGCGAACTACCCAGGCAGTGTGCACGATTCCTACATCTTCCGACAGTCCATCATCAACCAGCGCTTCCAGGATGGCATCTATGGAACTCGACTGCTCGTTGGTAAGTACCAAATCAACACACCACACACCTCAAAGCCACCATCACACAACGCACAACTGTGGGAATGCACACGTGACCAAACCACATACAACATGTCAATCAACATGCCCACCTACCAGACACGACAACACAACTCCATTGGGATACTGGGCTTCCCATGTACACAAGCCAGCTACATCATGGCACCACAGCCACACAACAGCTGAACGTGTGGAGAGGCAGAAAGCAGGCATGTGCGAAGGACGCAAGTGACCCATGAATGGGAATGTACACAACGACAAGTGTGGCGTGAATGTGCTGGACAGACCGGGGTATGCAAACCACAGATATGTCCATGCAGACATTAACTGCTGGTGTCTGGGGAGTAGTGAACAGTGGACGTAACAATGTCACCCCAGGTTGTGGGTTAGATCTCGGAAATGTCGCTCGCTGCGTCTCCCCCTGTGTGCGTGAGTGTAGTGGGTTGGCCCGGCTTACGCCAGGCCTGCGCAGGGGTGTGGATGAAAACACCGTTGCGCTGAGCATGGTGCACTCCCGGAATGGCCAACGTCACTGCCAGGGCGGCGCCTCAGCCCACCACGGGGCCGAGGCCGTGAGCAGCGGGGCCTGCGAGCCTGTGCGCCTGCTGCACCCCAGGCCGCTGATACCCAGACCCGGCTTGCCTGCCCCAGCGCTCCATGGCCGCACTGGTCACCTGCTGACACCCTCGTGTGTCAAAAAGGGCCCACCACGTGCCGGTGCTAGCTCCAAGACCCATGCCTGCGAGCTTGGCAGCCTCCTCAGACCATCGCTGTCCTCCATGACACAGGCCCCCAGGAGTCCACATTCGTTGACATACCCCACTGCTGCAGTCCAGTATGTCCCACATCTAGAACTGAGTCTTCATTAATCAATGGCAGAGTTCATGCCAGTGAACGCAGGGAGTGGAGTGAGAGACAGATGCGTTTCAGTCCGGTGGAAACACGGATCACCGTTACGGAGGAGGTCAACCACTCGCAAGGACTGACCTGGTGCCACTAACCCTGTGCGCCGTGAGTCACTGTCAGCCTCCGGCAGAACATTGTTGGTGTCTGAGCCTGTGGCCGGGGGGTTGTCATCAGCAACTGGCAGGTACGGACTTGGTGTTTGGCATGAGTCTGTGGCATTCATATCCGCCATGTTGCCGGACACAGCTGGTATGTGCCTTCTGCACCATGCCCTGGGGGTACACCTCCCACTCTCCCCCGAGACACTCCGCGAAAACCACCTTTGATACATACGAGACCCTGATCTGCCCTCATGACCCTACCCCAGTCTCCCACAAGTCAGCGTCCCGTGGCGGTAGACCCATTGTCGGCCGCTGTGCATCCGGGCCCACTAACTCTGTGCAACTCAAGTCATGCTCCCTTGCTGTTCATACATTGCATTCCTGAGTGCCTGATGACAGTTGAAGTTGTTGCCAGCACCAGCTACTCCCTGAGGGCTGGCTTACACACACCCCACACACAGCCAGCACAGGCGTCACTGGACTAGTGGGCCTGCCAACACATCATGCCGAACCAAGTATTGACTCTTATCTCTCTGCACTGTCACAGGTGATCAAGGATATGCACTCTGCCCTTGGATGATGACACCCCTCCGAGACCCGAACACACCCGCCCAGAGGCAGTACAATGCGGCCCACATACGCACCAGGGGCATCGTGGAACGCACATTTGGTGTCTTGAAGTCACGTTTCAGGTGCCTGGACGTCACAGGTGGAAGGCTCCTGTACAGCCCAGACATCGTGTGCAAGATGATCGTTGCATGTTGTGTGTTGCACAACATCTGTGTACGCACCAATGCCCCATGGATCCCAGTTCCAGAGGTACCGGACGATGATGAGGACGATGGGGCAGTTGGCCCACATGCCGCTGCGGCAGGAATAGCCCGTAGGAACACCCTCATTGCCAATTTCTTCTCATGAGCACGTCACATTGTGGCCGTCCTTGGCAATCATGGGACAGTACTAAATGTCCACAAGCACGGCATGTGTGAATAATAAAAATTTGCAGGTTACAGGTTGTACTTGTACATTGTCATGCACAGTTTCCTGCTGTGCCAGATGTGATTGGCCATGTTGTGCACATATGCGGCACCGGTTGTGTCCTGTGTTCTGCTGTGGAGGTGTTGCTGTTTGTACCAGGATGTTGTCAATGTCGAGGTACACTTATTCTTATGTGCGTATGCTGCACGGTGGGTGAGGCGCTCCTGCGGCTCTGATTTGGCTGCCACTTATCCCTTTCATGCGGTGTGCCTTTCAGTTCTGTGCTTCCACAGTGCTGAGATGTTGCAGACTTGGGTAACTTGTGCTCTTTGTCGAGTTGTGACTCTTGGGCATGGCTTGTCCGCAGATGTGTCGTTGGCATCAGGGGTTGTTTGTGCAGGTGGTTGTGTCCGAGTGTGACCTGCTCCTTTCCGGTTGTGGTCCGCACTCAGCCACCTCAGTGTCGTGCCGTGTACATTGTCATGATGATTGGACTGCAGCCATGCTACTCGTCATGTGGTGTCTCTTGCATTGTCAGTGTGGCTGACGTATATGCATGTTTGCTGTGTTTCGCACGTGTGCATGTGTTGGTTGTGTGATTGTTGATGTGTTGGGTGGGTACCGCTTTGGGCACATTGTGTACGTGGGACTACTTGGTGTTTGTGTGTGTGCTGAAGTGTTCCCGTGGGATCAGGACATGATCCTGAGTCATTGTGGGTGTGCAGTGTGCTCTGCTTAATTGTGCATGTGTGCCATTGTGCCCATTTCCTCCCTTCCCCCCACACCCTGGTCAGTACACACCCTGTTGATGTGGTGTCGGGTCATGTTGGGCAGTGTCCGGATCCCCAACTCCTGTCACCGTCTCCCGACTGATGACTATGGCCACCATCTTCTCCATGTTATTCAGCTCCTGGTGTTCTGCTGGCCCCCCTCCTCCGAAGTGCGTTGCTGCTTTCTTGTTGGCAGCGTGTTTCTGCTTGGTTTTGCCATTCACATCAATTCAGTGCCTCTTGTCCACTTCCATTGTCCTCCTCGGCGCAGCGACGGCATTCACATGGACCGAGATGGTGTGCCATCTTTGCCTCTTTGTTGCCAATGACACGTTGGAGGTGACATACAGTTGGTGGTGGTGTTCTATCTCATCCGTGACGATGATCGTGTTTTCCTGCAGACTGTACCGCGTCTTCCTCTTCCTCTTCTCATTGCCCTTCCACATGCCCTGGATTCCTGGGTGGTCCTCCGTGCGGATTTTGGGGCTCATGTTGTCCTCTGCAGTCGGTCAGGGTGCATCCGTGGTACTCCGCAGTTCTTTTCCTTTTTGGCATTTTCCGTATGCTGTTCTTGTGCTTTTTCCCGCATTACGCGTGGGTATTGCTGGCCTCTTGCCGGTTATCACTGTTTTCTTGTCGCGTTTGGGCCCATTGCGTCTTTTTACACGTTGGGGTTTGTGTTTTTATCGCCGTCGCGGTGGTTGAATCGCAGACATTGGCCGTGATTTCGGGAGGCTATCGCATAGTACCGCCGTGTTGTGAATTCTACGTTAGCACAGGGGTATTTTCCCTCGATCGACTGCGATGTGTGAAGTGGCGTTAACATTTTTTGGGGATGTTTAGCGCACGTTCTTGTGAATATCCCCCTTGGAGTTCTCTACCTTCATGAACCCCATTTGTTATCAGAACTCATCCAAATTCTCAGAAGCAACCCAGTACACAATATGCATTATATAAGAGTTTTGTGTTGCATGAAAAACTACAGAAACACAACAACTGGCAAAAAGCAAATACGTATATAATCCAAATGAAATAAAACAGGAAATCTACACAAAGACTGCATTGCTGAAGTGGATTATCTCAAGGATTTTTACAGTCATTGTTGAGGAATCAATGTGTTTTTCTTGTAAGGTTGTGGACATGAATGTGGGACTCAGTAAGGATCTTGAAGGAAATTGGGTTACTGGTTGAGGGGGGTGAAACCTCACTCAAGCAGCAACCACAATTCTTGCCAGAGTGAAACACAAGCAACCCCCAAATTAACCTGTGCTTACTCCTCTGGTAGCATGGCACAAAATCATTCAGGCTTAGCTTAGAGGCAATGTATAAAGTATTTATGCAGCACTTCAAACAGCAAAAAAGTGAAAACACAACACAAGAAAACTCCCACACCAATTTAGAAAAATAGAGTCAAATTTAATAAATGATTTGAACCCAAAAAAACAAAAATCCAACCATTAGAACAGTAGATATCCAACCTCAAAGGTTTAGGTGAAAATAATGCCTAAAAGCTCAAAGCACCAACTGTGGTTATCTGGTCGTGCTGGACTGGAATAAAGTCACAAGTTCAGGCCAACTGTGATGGAGCACGGGCCGGATACAGCAACCAAGTTAGCCCCGCTGAACAAAGTACCTTAAATCCTGGTTGCAGAGCATTGTGAGATCCCGAATCAAGGATGCGTCGCACAGTGGCGGTTCCGAGGAGCTGTGGAATGCGATGCGGAGGTCTGCATTAAGGATGCGTTGCACATCGAGATTCAGGCGGGGAATCGGGGACCTCCGTCGAGGTTCCACTCCGTCCCCCAGCAATCCTTCGCAATCCCCCCGGTAGGTCCACACCCAGGGGGGAGGCTCTGCACAGACCACAAACGGCAGGAGCTCCTCTCTGCCAAAGTCTGGGCAGTGCACTCACACGTCGGCGGGAGGACTCCTTTGTGTCTCCCGCCTGCAGCTTCATTCGGGGAGCGGCCTGACAACTCGCGGTGCTGTCGTTGCTCCTGGCTCACCTTTGTGCCACAGAATGGCTGGCAGGCCACGAGAGGACCTCGGTCGGGCCTCGCCGGGCCGCTGCAGCTAGAGGGACGCGACGTCCTCCGCTTCCCGCAGAGCTCCTCCTGCTGGTCCATGCCCCCGGCGGGCGGGACACGGAGTGAAGTCTCCGTCAACCCTGCCCCGCCTTGCACTCTTCTGTGGACGGGGCAGGTGGGAGCCTGCGAGACTCCGGTTTCCCTCTCCGGTCGGGCCAGTAGGCAGCTGGGCCCACAAAGCTGACCTCTGGCCGCCAGTGCCGGACGTTTTACAGCAGGAAGGCGATAGAGAGAGGGAGAGCACTTCCTGCCTCAGCTCTCCCCTCTCTTCACTGGCACACACAAGGCACGAGCAGCACTGCACGCGTTAGCTCCAAGACTTCCTGCCTCAGCTCTCCTCACGCGCTTCCCGGTTGGAGCCCGGGTCTCTGGCTCTTGCAATGGTTTCAGCCCTCACCACGTGCTCACTTTAAGGCACCATAGGATGCCCTTCACGCTCTCTCCAAGGAAAACACAGTACTCTCCATGCGCTTTTGCCAATCAGCCCAGGCAAGCTACCATGCCCTGGTGGATCTTTAGAAGGCAGGGACCAGGAAGGCCAGCACCCCGGGCTCTTTAGCAGGGCAGCAGCTTCACTCCCACAAGTAGGGAGCCCCAGATGGCGATTCTTCCGGGGGCCCAGCAGTTCCACACGTTCAAGAAGTTCCAACAGTTCCCCAAACATGGGGTCACAGCCCCAGAACTTATAGGGCATATGTCTTTGTTCTCCCCTGGCCCAGGGCTCTGAGCCCAGTCCAAACCAGCTCTGGGGGGCACTTGGCAAGCGCACAACACTCCCCATTGTAAGTGTAGGCCCTGGCCCCAGACACACCACAGGGGGGCGGAGCCATTATTGTGGAAGGCAGGCACATCCCTATTCAGGTGCAGGTGCTACTCCTTCCACCACTCCAAATGCAGGCCAGGCCTATTCAGCCTAGCGCTGATTCATCCAGACTCTCTGGAGCCACTGCACCTCCCCAGCCCATGTCACTCCAAGGCTAGACAGTCAATACACAACAGGCAGGCACGAAGACACATAGCACACAGAAATACCTACTTCTAAAAGTGGCATTTATAAAATAGTGATAATAAATCCGCGAACACCAATACGCAGCATTTATCACCACTATCCCAAACATACCAAACTTGATCACGCAACTCCTCTCATGTCAGGAATTACCACTGAAGCACATATCAGGGAATCCCCAATGCATTCCTATGAGAGGGCAGCCTCTCAGCAGTGAGAAACCAAATAGGCTGATTGTCACTACCAGGACATGCCACACAGTTAAGGCACATGTCCTACCTTTTACCTACACCGCACACTGCCCATAGGGCAGGCTAGGGCCTAGCTTATGGGTTACTGATATGTAGTAAAAGGGGAGCCACAGACGTGGCAACCACTTTATGTGCCACGTCACAGCAGCAGTAAACTGCACGCGCAGGCCCTGCAGTGGCAGAGGCCTGAGACAGGTTTGAAAGGCTACTTTGGTGGGTGGTGCAAGCAGCGCTGCAAGCCCACCAGTACCATTTTATTTACTGGCCCTGGGTATATGAGTTACCACTGTAAAAGGGTCTGACAGGTAAATTAAATATGCCAAACAGGTGTAGACCAATCTTACCAAGTTTACCCTAGAGAGCACATGCACTTTACACTGGACAGCAGTGATAAAGTGCCCAGAGTCATAAAACCACCAACAACAGGTCAGAAAAAATACCGGAGGAAGGCAAAAAGTTCTGGGATGACCCTGCAAAAAGGGCCAAGTCCAACAGTCCAGATACAGGGTTAAGGGGGTTAGAGCCTTTTCTGTCCCTGATGCTGTGATCAGGGGGCCAATCAACTTGCCCTTTGAGTTACTCTGTTGGTCCTGGGTTCCATGTGCAGGTCCAATCCTTCTCACTCAGGCAGCAGAGTACCAGCGTTCTTGCAGCAGAGCAGCACAGCAGTCCTTCTGAGTCTTCCACAGGTCCAGAAGTGTACTGAAGAGGTGGGTCTGAGGGTCCGCTATTTATCTTTGGTGCCAGCTTTGAAGTAGGAGAAGTTTCTAGAGGGTTCCACCCCTAGAGGTGTTTGGAATTTCCTTCCTCCTTGTCCCACCCCCAGCTTGTCTAGGAGCACAAAAGTCTAGTGTGAAATCCTTTGTGAGAGTTCTGAGACAGAGTCTTTGTGATGTGCAAGTGTGGTAAGTGACAGTTCCGCCCCCCCCATCAAGTCAGAGATGGCCCATCCTGCCAACACCTATCCCCCCTTTGTCTCACTGTAGGCACCAAATGACTAAAATAAGAAAATGTCAACTTTCTAAAAATATATATCTGGAAATACCCCCTATATCATCAATCTTAAAACTGTTAACAGAAAAAAAGTCACACCATTATTTCTCTGAGCGTCAATTAAGGACTACTGCTGAATTCTTGTGTGTAAATCATACCAACTATACACTGAATATACTGTATGTCACATTCACAGATCTAACTGTGCACCCGAAGATTGGAAGAGAAAACGAGAGATTGTATATGTCATCCAATATTCTTCTTCTTCATTGGTAAAACATACAAACAATGGCATACATTTAAATGAAACAAAAATATACATATAACGCCATCAAACACAAATACATGTGCACACAATGGTATTGAACAAATCAAAGAACAAACATACAGAAACTGATATATTACATTGAAAAATACTTAAACATGTATATTAAGACATAAGACAACAGGTGTAGTGTCCTACGATTGGTACAAGGGGGGTTGTAACTTATTATGACCCTCTGCTTAACAGTCCGAAAGGTACTGCTTGGCCCTTTCTTGTGGTGGTTGGAGCACTTTAGCTATTTGTGGGTGATGTCATTATTCACATCACCGATATTGCATACATTGATTTGTGCTATTTAAAGTTGACGATAACTCCTGGACACACCAATGGATATGCTGACACATTTTGACCTTCGTATAGGGCCTTATATGTTTTGTCAATGAAGGGCTTCTTCAGGGCTGGGGTGCTTTTTTATAGGGACACGTTCACATAGGAACTTCCTGCATCTCCTTGAGGTACAGGAGTTCTGAGAGGTAGTGGGTTCGTATCGTACACTAATTAAGATCAGACAATCTGGCCATGGAGGGTTTAGGGACTAAAGTCTGTCCGGGACTGAGGCTAGGAGTGGTTCCATTGAGGAGCTGATGGGCGGGGACTGTCGGCACCTACTTGTATAACCTACGATGGTGCAGCTGCGTCTTCTCAGTACTTCCTCATCTTCCCAGGAAACCTGATTAGTCCTTGACCACTCCAGGACCAGATTGTCTTTTCTAAATTAGTGTATGAAAAGGAGATTAAAAGCAAAAAATGGAGTGCATCCTATCACTTTGCTTGTACAAAAGATTTACATTGCCACCTTGAAATGGCAGTTAAAAACTGCACACACAGGCAGCAGTGGGAGGCCTGTGACATGCTTAAAAGGTCTACTTAAGTGGGTAGCACAATCAGTGCTGCAAGCCCACTAGCAGCATTACATTTGCAGGCCCTGGGTATATGTAGTACCTCTTTACTAGGGACTTACAAGTAAATTAAATGTGCCAATTGGGTGCAAGCTAATTTCACCATGTTTAAAGGAGAACACTTTACCACTGGTTAGCAGTGCTATGGTGCACAGAGTCTTAAAGCCAACAAAAGTGAATGCGGTCTACAGACGTACTGGATCCCTCCCACCGCAAGTCCAGAATGTACAGAAACTGTGACCTTGAACCTCACTAAGCTGAAGCCTGCCAGTCAAGGGCAAAACGTGCTCCAGATGTGGGAAACTCAACCACTTTGCCTGCTCCTGCAGGAGGGTGGGCAAATGGAAGAGACCGCAAGACAAACAGCGCCACCGGCCCTTGTTGAAACGTCTGACAATCGGCAATGACATTTTGGATGTGGACGATACTGGACGTGTGGCTGGTGCAGGCACACAGGATAGTGACAAAGACGGTGAATTCATGATCTCATTTACCAGGCTGGCAAATGCCATACCGAGACAAGCCCCCATGTGCACAGTAACCTGGAGGGGTGTCAGTACCGTCCCTGATTGATACAGGAGCATCCATAAATATAATGCATCTGCGACAGTTTGAGGCGCTATTACCTCAGCCCCAGCTGAAAATCACAGGGCCAGGATCTGCATGTATGCAGCCAAGAACCACTGGCTCTCGGTGGAATCATTGAGGTGCATGTAGCCAATGGAAGCTGCAATAAATGTACCAAATTCCACATCACAAAGGAAGGGGCCAGTACCCTCATTGAGTGTCACACCGATGAAGACCTGGAGGCTAGTGTCCGTTGCCCAGCACATACATGACCGACAAAGGCTGTGCTGAAAGAGTTCCCGGAGTTGTTCATGTGACTGGATGCCTACGAGGCACGCAGATCAATCTGCATTTGGCCCTATGCCACAGAGGAGGAACTATAGAAACTCGAGCAACTGGACGTTATTCAGAAAGTGACAGGGCCGACCCCGTGGGTCTCCCCATTGGTAGTGTCACAGTAACCAAGACAACCTGGAGCCATCCGCCTATGTGTGAAAATGCGTCTGCCAACCGCAGCGGTCCATCGAGAATGTCACCTCACGCCAACAATTGACAACATTATTGCTGATCTAAACGGTGCCCATTGGTTCTTGAAGTTGGATATCAATGCAGAATACCACCAGTTGAAGCTGGATCCATACTCCAGATACATTACGACCTTCTCTGTGAGAAGTTGGCCTGGTATATGCTGTCCACTAATTATAGTGGGCACCTTGCACCAGTCCAAACAACCCCTTATTGGAGATAGGTTAAAGACAACCTTTATTGAAAGCTGTCCTAGTGGTAGCTATGGAGAGCAGCCTTCAGGCTAAGTCTTGAAGGAATGTAAAGCAGCTTGTTTTACCAGTCTATAATCTCTTGAGTGACCAAATGAAAGAGGACCCCACCAGGTATATATTTAAAATATATGTATTTAGTCTTAAACACACCCCTCTAGTCTCTTTATGAGGCTAGAGTTCGAAGTACATAAGTTACAAGTCGAATATGAACAGTAATAGCACAAATACACGTTTGAGCCCTAGGGGCGTACCAAACCATATACCAATAAAGTGGTATAAGAACCACTACTGAGCTAGACACAAGGCCTAGAGCCTGTAGAAGTGCTTGGCCCTCAAGGAACCACCCAAGGTAGTGACACAGGGGACCCACGGGGGATGCGTGCAGTGTGAGAACACAGCCGCGAGCCGCAGTTGACTTCTATGGGGAATGTCGCGGTTGGAGTTTTAAAGAAAAAGGACACTTAAAGGAGCACTTGGAGCAAACCCCTTTAGAACTAGGCTGTTCTAGAGTCAATACCCATGGGAGCACCGGAGTACTCGAGTTACCTCACCCAGGGAAGCCGGATGCATAGGTGTCTTTCGGGGTCGGGTTTCGTCGTCGTTTTCAATGGCGATCTGCAGCAAAGTGCTGCTGGTGACCAAGTCGAAAGTGTTCGGGGGGATCCAAGGGTGGATCGAAGATCTGAAGAACCTGAAAGCAGAGGGGACAGAGTCTGGGTCACTAGCCAGTGACCAGGAAGGCGATGAGCAGATGCCCACCGATGTTGGGTGCTTCAGGTAGGTTGACAGTCGTCTTGACTCTTCAGCCACGAGGTCCAGGAGGTGTCGATGACAACCAGGAGCTGGATTCGAGCTGTCCCACAATGTCTGTCGATTGCTGCGGTGTCGGTGACCGGATTGGACCCAACAAGCCTTGGCAGCGGCAAGTCACGTGGAAATGAAGAAAGGACGTTGATGCAGATCAGCAAGGTCTGGGGGACTCACCCAGCAAGGGTAAGTCAGGGCACCTCTGGAGCAACCAGGAAAGCTCACGCAAAAGAAAAGTTACCTTCGGGAGGGCCCACTAGCCAACGGACTAGTGACCGCGAAGGAGCCTCGAGTGGATGCACTTGGAGTTGGCTTACAGGACACTCGTAGAGTGGAGGCCAATGATCTTCGGTGCAGTCGGTGCTGGAGGCGAGGACTACTTGGAGCTTAAAGCACAACTTCGTGGGAGACCAGGAAGAGGATGCACTTGCAAAAGTTCTCAGTGTCCAGGGGTCATGGTTCCACATTACCCACGACAGCTACGGGCCTCAGCTTCACTAGGGACTCAGGGCAGCCTTGGGGAAGTCTGGAAATCCACCTCTGGTGATGCAAAGACTTCGGCATCCGGCGGGAGCTTCAGCAATGCAGACCGGACAATTGCTTCTTAGGTGCCTGCCAAGCAGGGGAGTCACTCCTTGACCCCAAGGGAGATTCTTCAGTCCTCTAATCTTAAAGTAGAGCGTCGAAGGTCCAGGATTCGGCTTCAGAGTTTCGTCCAGGGTAATCTAAAGTCCTAAGGACTAGGGTGCCATACTTATACTAAGTTAGGGGGTTGGACATACTCTGGGGACCCACCTATGGGAGGGTCAGGGAAGAGGGGTGGTTACACCCATTCCCTTTGTCCAGTTTCGCGCCAGAGCAGGGGCAGGTAGCCCCTGCAACCGGTTTGAACTGGCATATGCACAGGGACACCAAATGTGCCCCCAGTGCAGGACTTCAAAGCACCAGAGAGTGCTCCCGCCCAGCCCCAATACACACTATCCTGTCTGGTTAGTTGGTTACACCTCCCTTCGACAGGAAACCTATTGTCCAGGCCTCCCCTACCGGAGTTTCAGTCAGCTGCAGGAGGCCAGACCCGTGTCTGTGGCAGCGGCATCCATTTTGTGATGCCAGGGCTCTGTAAAGAAGTTACCAGGTAGGTCGGTGGGTACATGTCTCTCCCTCTAGAAGGGTGGAATGCTACCCCCGCCGCCAGGACTGGTGGGGGGGTAGTATTCCAAGATGTTTGACACCAAACACGACATGGTTTGGTGCCGCCAGTCCAAAGTTAGCATTGTACCGCGAGGATATAATGCACTTAAGAGTATATGGTCAGGTTGTACCACAAACAGCATCAGAGGAGGGACTCCAAACGCTGCAGAGGGGCTCTGCTCATACAGGGGCACCCTCTCACATAAAAACCAAGCACTCTGCCTTTAGGATTGTTAAGGCCTGCCATAGGAGTGACTTATAGGTTTATATGTGTGTGCAATGGTAGTGATATAGGTAGCCTATATCACAGTAAGGGGTGCATGCACCACCTTACCCAGGCTGCAGTAGCAGACCTGTGGTGTCATTTTGGCTGGCCTTCCAGGGGTGGCATAATACATGCTTCAGCCCCTGGCAGGCCTCTGGGGTACCTATGCCCTGGGTACATAGTATACCATATACTAGGGACTTATAAGGGCACTCCAGATTCCAATCAAAGATGTACCTAAGGTACATGGAAACCCTTTTAGAGAGGAAGCAGCTAGGCTGGGGTTCTGATTAGCAGGGCCCCAGCCAGACTAAAGTCGAAAAACAGTGAAGCATCAGCAAAAAGTGGGGGTACCCATGTGAAGCAGATCCTACTCTCCTACACAACCCCCCCAAACGCAGGGACATTAAACTAACCTTGACCAGTTGAGTCTTCATGTTCTAAGTGGAAGTACCTAGAGAGTCCATCTGCATTGGCATGGTTACTCCCAGGTCTATGTTCCACTGTAAAGTCCATCCCCTGTAGGGAAATGGACCACCTAAGCAGTTTGGGGTTTTCACCCTTCATTTGTTTTAGCCATAGGAGGGGCTTGTGGTCTGTTTGAACAAGGAAGTGAGTACCAAACAAGTATGGCCTCAACTTCTTCAGAGCCCAAACCACAGCAAAGGTCTCCCTCTCTATGGCTGACCAACGTTTCTCTCTAGGGGTCAGCCTTCTGCTAATGAAAGCTACTGGCTGATCCTGACCTTCTTCATTCAATTGTGACAGTACAGCCCCTACCCCCAATTCAGATACATCTGTTTGGACAATGAACTTCTTGGAGTAATCAGGACTCTGGAGAATGGGAGCAGTGCACATGGCCTGCTTCAGGTCATCAAATGCCTTTTGACAGCTAGCTGTCCACTGAACCTTTTGGGCATTTTCTTGGAAGTTAAGTCATTCAGGGGTGTCACTATTGATCCATACCCCTTGACAAATCTTCTATAGTACCCAGTCAGGCCTAAGAAGGCTCTCACCTGAGTCTGGGTAGTTGGAGCAACCCAGTCCACGATGGTCTGGATTTTGCTCTGCAGTGGTTGAACCTGGCCTCCACCCACAAGGTGGCCCAGGTACACAACCTGACTCTGCCCTATCTGGCATTTGGTGGCCTTGATAGTGAGGCCTGCCTTTTGCAGGGCCTCTAAAACATTCCTTAGGTGGACCAGGTGATCCTCCCAGGTGGAGCTAAAGACAGCAATATCATCAAGATAAGCTGCACTGTAGGCTTCCAGACCTGTGAGAACTGTATTCACCAACCTTTGGAAAGTGGCAGGTGCATTCTTCAGACCAAAGGGCATTACCACAAATTGATAATGCCCACTAGGGGTTGAGAATGCTGTTTTTGGCTTTGCATCATCAGCTAGCCTGATCTGCCAGTAGCCAGCTGTTAGGTCAAATGTGCTTAGATACTTGGCTGAGGCCAAGGTGTCTATTAGCTCATCTGCCCTGGGTATTGGATGGGCATCAGTCCTAGTGACTGCATTGAGACCCCTGTAGTCCACACAAAACCTCATCTCTCTTTTCCCACCACTAGTGTGAGGTTTTGGCACAAGGACCACTGGACTAGCCCAAGGGCTATCTGAGGGTTCAATAACTCCCAAATCCAACATTTTCTGGACTTCTGTCCTGATACAGTCCCTGACATGGTCAGGTTGCCTATAAATCTTATTTTTAATAGGCAGACTGTCCCCAGTGTCCACTTCATGAGTGCACCAGGTGGTCTGACTTGGAGTCAGAGAGAACATATGTCTGTACTGATTGAGCACTTGTCTGCAATCAGTTTGCTGCTGAGCAGTGAGGCTGCCTGCCAAGGCTACACCATCCACTGACCCATCATCAGGGTTCTGTGAGAGCAGGTCAGGGAGTGGGTCACTCTCTTCCTCCTGTCCCTCATCAGTAGCCATGAGCAAGCCCGTGTCTGCCCTGTCCACATATGGTTTCAGTCTGTTGACATGGAGAACCCTGTGGGGACTCCTGGGTGTTCCTAGGTCTACCAAATAGGTAACCTCACCCTTCTGTTCAACAATGGTATGGGGTCCACTCCATTTGTCTTGGAGAGCTGCTGGGGACACTGGCTCCAACACCCACACCTTCTGTCCTGGCTGGTAAACAGTCAGTACAGCCTTTTGGTCATGCCAGGCTTTTTGTAATTCCTGGCTAGCCTCAAGGTTTTTAGTTGCCTTTTTCATGTACTCAGCCATCCTGGAGCGGAGACCAAGAACGTAGTCCACTATGTCTTGCTTTGGGGGCTTGGGAGGTAACTCCCATCCTTCATTCACCAAGCACAATGGACCCCTGACAGGGTGACCAAACAAAAGTTCAAAAGGGCTGTAGCCAACTCCCTTTTGAGGCACCTCCCTGTATGCAAGCAAAAGGCAGGGCAAGAGTATGTCCCATCTTCGCCTAAGCTTTTCTGGGAGCCCTTTAATCATACCCTTTAAGGTTTTGCTGAATCTCTCAACTAAACCATTGCATTGTGGGTGATAGGGTGTGGTGAACTTGTAAGTCACTCCACACTCCTTCCACATTGCCTTCAAGTATCCAGACATAAAGTTTGCAACCCTGTATGATACAACCTCCTTAGGGAAGCCCACTCTTGAGAAAATTCCCAGAAGGGCTTTTGCTACCACAGGTGCTGTAGTGGTCCTAAGGGGAATAGCCTCTGGGTCCCCAAATAGCATCTGGGCACCACCAGGATAAACCTGTGCCCAGATGCTGTTTGGGGATCCATGGGACCAACAATGTCAATCCCCACCCTTTCAAAGGGTACCCCCACCACAGGTAGTGGTATCAGGGGGGCCTTTGTGGTGCCACCTGCCTTCCCACTGGCTTGGCAGGTTACACAGGAGCGACAAAACTCCTTGGTGTCTTCAGACATGTGGGGCCAGTGAAAGTGATGGACAATTCTGTCCCAAGTCTTGTTCTGGCCCAGGTGACCTGCTAGAGGAATGTCATGGGCTAGGGTCAATAGGAAGCCCCTGAACTTCAGAGGTATAACCAACCTCCTGGTGGTACCAGGCTTGGGGTCTCTACACTCTGAGTATAAGAGTCCATCATCCCAATACACTTTATGGGGACCACTAGCATTCCCAGCAGCCTCAGCAGCAGCTTGCTGTCTGTGGGGGTTCAAGAGAGGGGCAGCTCTGCTGTTCCTGGCTCAGATCTGCCCTGGAAGGGCCCCCTGTCCCTAAGAACTCAACCTGATCAGGCTCAAGCTCCTCTGGGACAGTTCCTTCCTCAGGACTGAGATCATCTCCCTGAAGAGACTGATCTTCCTTCTGAGCCAAGGGGGAAGGCACTGCCTTTACCCTACTACTCCTCCTCTTGGATGGCACTTGGTCCCTTGTTCCAGGATCCAAGGCCTGCTCAGTGTTAGGCATTTTGCTCTGTGGCCTGGTCACAGCAAACACATCTGCAGGGATGCCCAGCATTTCTGCATGGGTCCTGAGCTCCACTTCTGCCCAAGCTGAAGTTTCTAGATCATTGCCAAGCAAGCATTCAACTGGTAGGTTTGCACTCACCACAACCTTCTTAAGGCCAGTTACCCCTCCCCAGGAGAAGTTAACAACTGCCAGAGTATGGTCTGTTCTGACATTGCTAGCATTGGTCACTTGGTACATTTCACCAAGTATAATCTGCCCAGGATCCACAAGGTCTTGTGTCACCATGGTGACACTCGCCCCTGTGTCCCTAAATGCCAAAGCCTCTTTTCCATTGATTAATGGCTGTTGCCTGTACTTGCCCAGATTACTGGGACTCACAGAGGAGGTCACACCCATGCCTCCATCACAGACTAGGACAGCCTGAGTGAGTTCAACCCTACTAAACCCTTAGCTGGAGTACTCCCACCACCATTTGTAACTGTACTAGGGGGAACAGGTGCCTTAGGGGCAGTGGTGGTGGCTGGAATAGAGTCTTTGGACTTGGTGCAATCACTGGTCCAGTGGGTCTTTTGCTTACAGACCTTGCACCATGGTTTCTTTTGACCTTTTCCCTTGTTAGACTGTGAATCCCCACCTGAAGAAGATTTTTGGGGGCCTTGTGAAGACTTCTGGTCTTTACCCTTCTCCCCACCCTTATCAGAGTTTTTAGAATCTTGCTTCTTTGGGTCACCACCTTGGTTCTGTACCTTCTGCCTCACCCTGGTTCTGACCCATTTGTCTGCCTTCTTTCCCAATTCTTGGGGAGAGGTCAGATCAGTGTCCACCAGGTACTGATGCAACAGCTGATTTTGACAGTTATTAAGAATCTGCTCCCTCATGATAAGATTGTACAATCCTTTGAAGTCACATACCTTACTGCCCACTAACCAACCTTCCAGAGCCTTAGCAGAACAATCAACAAAGTCCACCCAGTCTTGAGTCTGTGCTTGTTGGGTATCTCTGAACTTTAACCTGTATTGTTCAGTTGTTAGGCCAAACCCATCAATCAATGCACTCTCCAAGACTGTGTAATTGTCAGCATCCTCTTCTCTAACAGAGAGGAGCTTATCTCTACCTTTGTCTGCAAAGAAGAGCCACAAGATTGCTGTCCACTGCTCCTGAGGGACCCTCTTTACTTTACAGGCCCTCTCTAGAGCAGTTATACATTCTGGTAGGGAGGGACAATCTTGCTCAGGTTTCTATGGTCATAAGACCTTTCCCTATCTCTGGGGAAATTGCTGCCACCATGGGACTCTAGTCCCAACTTTTTCCTTTGTCTATAAAGATCTAGGGACTCCCTCTCTATAGCCAACTGCTGTCTTCTGAGCTCAAGCTGGGCTTGTTCATACTGAAGCAGTCTCTTTTTCCTCTCATGAGAGGATTCCCTTCTATGAAAAGAAACAGAGGTCCCTACTGAGGTGTCAGAGTGGTTAGACTCCTGAGAAGGATATCTAGACCTTCTGGGCACACTCCCAACTCTTCCTGGGGGGACAAAGGGGAGGTCATTCTGAGTCTCCTCCTCATCCTCAGGAGTAGCTGCATTGTCCAGGTCAGGATCATTATCATCCCCCTGGCCAGTTTCAGAGGTCAGGTCCTGGGCATTTTCATCCCTGGCCCCTCCCTCATCTTATGCCCCACCCTCTCTGCCTACCCTTGCAGACCCTATGGGTCTTCTAAGATCATCTAGCAGAAGCATCTCCAGGAGACGTTGGGTGTTGGCACTTTTGCCTGTCTTCAACTTCCTAACCTTGCACAACTCTCTTAATTCCAAGAATGAGAGGTTGTCATATCTGGATGGCAGGAGCCCACTGGTTCCTGGCAGTGAAGACATTACTAGTGTGGTGTGGTGTATGCACTACCTACTCTAGTGTGGCCTACTAAACTCTCTTGAGTTGTAGAAAGGGTGTGCTATCCCTTAACACACAACTCTAAGTTCAGTAGAACTTACTGTATCCTAAGCTTGAATTATATGTACCTAAGGTACCCTTAGTGGTTTTCAGTTGATCAATTCAATTGAGATTATCTGGTAAAACAATAGCAAGCTGGAATCCCACACGCTGCACACCAATGTGAGAAGTTGGCCTGGTATATGCTGTCCACTAATTATACTGGGCACCTTGCACCAGTCCAAACAACCCCTTATTGGAGATAGGTTAAAGACAACCTTTATTGAAAGCTATCCTAGTGGTAGCTATGGAGAGCAGCCTTCAGGCTAAGTCTTGAAGGAATGTAAAGCAGCTTGTTTTACCAGTCTATAATCTCTTGAGTGACCAAATGAAAGAGGACCACACCAGGTATATATTTAAAATATATGTATTTAGTCTTAAACACACCCCTCTAGTCTCTTTATGAGGCTAGAGTTCGAAGTACATAAGTTAAAAGTCGAATATCAACAGTAATAGCACAAATACACGTTTGAGCCCTAGGGGCGTACCAAACCATATACCAATAAAGTGGTATAAGAACCACGACTGAGCTAGACACAAGGCCTAGAGCCTGTAGAAGTGCTTGGCCCTCAAGGAACCACCCAAGGTAGTGACACAGGGGACCCACGGGGGACACGTGCAGTGTGAGAACACAGCTGCGAGCCGCCGTTGACTTCTATGGGGAATGTTGCGGTTGGAGTTTTAAAGAAAAAGGACACTTCGAGAAGGACCTGGAGCAAACCCCTTTAGAACTAGGCTGTTCTAGAGTCTATACCCACGGGAGCACCGGAGTACTCGAGTTACCTCACCCAGGTAAGCCGGGTGCATAGGTGTCTTTCGGGGTCGGGTTTCATCGTCGTTTTCAATGGCGATCTGCTGCAAAGTGCTGCTGGCGACCAAGTCGAAAGTGTTCGGGTGGATCCAAGGGTGGATCAAAGATCTGAAGAACCTGAAAGCAGAGGGGACAGAGTCTGGGTCACTAGCCAGTGACCAGGAAGGCGATGAGCAGATGCCCACCGATGTCGGGTGCTTCAGGTAGGTTGATGGTCGTCTTGACTCTTCAGCCACGAGGTCCAGGAGGTGTCGACGACAACCAGGAGCTGGATTCGAGCTGTCCCACAACGTCTGTCAATTGCTGCGGTGTCGGTGACCGTATTGGACCCAACAAGCCTTGGCAACGGCAAGTCACGTGGAAATGAAGAAAGGACGTTGATGCAGACCAGCAAGGTCTGGGGACTCACCCAGCAAGGGTAAGTCAGGGCACCTCTGGAGCAACCAGGAAAGTCCAAGCAGAAGAAGAGTTACCTTCGGGAGGGCCCACTAGACAATGGACTAGCGACCGCAAAGGAGCCTCGAGTGGACGCACTTGGAGCTGGCTTACAGGACACTCGTGGAGTGGAGGCCAGTGATCTTCGATGCAGTCGGTGCTGGAGGCAGGGACTACTTGGAGCCCAAAGCACAACTTCGTGGGAGACCAGGAAGAGGATGCACTTGCAAAAGTTCTTGGTGTCCAGGGCTCACGGTCCCACGTTACCCACAACAGCTACGGGCCTCAGCTTCACTGGGGACTCAGGGCAGCCTCGGGGAAGTCTGGAAATCCACCTCTGGTGATGCAAAGACTTCGGCGTCCAGTGGGAGCTTCAGCGATGCAGACCGGACAATTGCTTCTTAGGTGCCTGCCAAGCAGGGGAGTCACTCCTTGACCCCAAGGGAGATTCTTCAGTCCTCTAATCTTAAAGTAGAGCGTCGAAGGTCCAGGATTCGGCTTCAGAGTTTCGTCCAGGGTAATCTAAAGTCCTAAGGACTGGGGTCCCATACTTATACTAAGTTAGGGGGTTGGACATACTCTGGGGACCCACCTATGGGAGGGTCAGGGAAGAGGGGTGGTTACACCCATTCCCTTTGTCCAGTTTTGCGCCAGAGCAGGGGCAGGTAGCCCCTGCAACCGGTTTGAACTGGCATATGCACAGGGACACCAAATGTGCCCCCAGTGCAGGACTTCAAAGCACCAGAGGGTGCTCCCGCCCAGCCCCAATACACACTATCCTGTCTGGGGAGGTGGTTACACCTCCCTTCGACAGGAAACCTATTGTCCAGGCCTCCCCTGCCGGAGTTTCAGTCAGCAGCAGGAGGCCAGACCCGTGTCTGTGGCAGCGGCATCCATTTTGTGATGCCAGGGCTCTGTAAAGAAGTTACCGGGTAGGTCGGTGGGTACATGTCTCTCCCTCTAGAAGGGTGGAATGCTACCCCCGCCGCCAGGACTGGCGGGGGGGTAGTATTCCAAGATGTTTGACACCAAACACGACATGTTTTGGTGCAGCCAGTCCAAAGTTAGCATTGTACCACGAGGATATAATGCACTTAAGAGTATATGGTCAGGCTGTACCACAAACAGCATCAGAGGAGGGACTCTGAACGCTGCAGAGGGGCTCTGCTCATGCAGGGGCACCCTCTCACATAAAAACCAAGCACTCTGCCTTTAGGATTGTTAAGGCCTGCCATAGGAGTGACTTATAGGTTTATATGTGTGTGTAATGGTAGTGATATAGGTAGCTAATATCACAGTAAGGGGCACATGCACCACCTTACCCAGGCTGCAGTAGCAGACCTGTGGTGTCATTTTGGCTGACCTTCCAGGGGTGGCATAATACATGCTTCAGCCCCTGGCAGGCCTCTGGGGTACCTATGCCCTGGGTACATAGTATACCATATACTAGGGACTTATAAGGGCACTCCAGATTCCAATCAAAGATGTACCTAAGGTACATGGAAACCCTTTTAGAGAGGAAGCAGCTAGGCTGGGGTTCTGATTAGCAGGGCCCCAGCCAGACTAAAGTCGAAAAACAGTGAAGCATCAGCAAAAAGTGGGGGTACCCATGTGAAGCAGATCCTGCTCTCCTACATTCTCCACCAATTTCAGACGATGGAGTTACAAACGCCTGAAGTCCGGCATCTCCTCAACAGCCAAAGTCTTCCAGAACACTATCTGGAAAACCCTGTCAGGACAAACTGGGGTTCTGAATATCAGTGATGACATCCTGATTTATTCCACCACTCTGGATGAGCAACACCGAAGCCTCAGGCCTACACTGGCCTGCCTTGCAAGCCAAGGAATAACGCTGCACTGCCAAAAGTCTTCTTTCTTTGAGCAGTCCATAGAATTCTTTGGCTACATCTTCTCCAAAGAAGGGCTCCAGGATGACCCTAAGAAGGCGCAAGCAAGTCAAATGGCACTCATGCTGCAAAGTGCATCAGAGGTCTGGAGATTCTTAGGGATGGCCACCTACTTGGGCAGTTCATACTGAACATAGCCACAATCTGTGAACCCCTGAGGGCTCTCACAAATGTCAACGTGGCATAGGAGTGGGACGCCAAGGCTAAGGCTGCGTACCAGAAAGTAAAAGGCTCTCTGCTAGAGGATGCAACAATGGCCTACTATGACCCCCACCGGAACACAGAACATGTGGTCGATGCCAGTCCCGTGAGCGGTACTGCTACAGAAGAAAAGTCACCATCGACTACGCTAGCCAGGCCCTGACAGAAACAGGCCTGCTATGCGCAAAGTGAGAGGGAGATGCTTGCTATCCGATGGCGATACCGACATATCCATCTCTATCTCTCACGATTCAGAGTCATCATGGACCACAAGCCTCTCATCCTGCTCTTTACTGGTTTATCGAAACACCCACCACTTCGGAATGAACGATGGGCCGTCCAGTTGCAGATGTACAACTTTGATGTAAATTATCAGCCTTTGCACATAACCCTGCCGACCTTCTGTCCTGACACCTGCAAGGAGGGGAAAACGGAGCTAGGGACGAGGATGAGTGGACTGAAGATTTTATGAAGATGATCACGTAATGAGGATGCCCCTCAGCAATGATGCTGGAGGAGATCCGGGCAGCTACGGAAACAGATACTTACTTGGGAAGGACAAAGGAGGCATTCAGCCAAAAAGTATGGCAGTACTTCCTGGAAGGAACCAAGGGATAGAACCCCACTGAGAGGCTGATCATGACACAGCTGTGGCGGGTGCGCATGGAGCGCAGCTGCACCACAGATGGGCTCCTGCTGCGTGGCCATCATATTACTGTCCCCAAAACACTATGGAGAAGTGTGGTCGAGTGGACCCACCAAGGCTGCAAAGGTATGGCCAAGATAAAAGCAAAGTTCAGAGGTAAGGTCTGGTTCCCAGGGATGAATTGTGCCATGGAAGAAAAGGTGATTGTCAGCTGACTTGGGGGAGAGGCCAGCCACAGTCATGACCGAAGAGCCACATCTGCACCCATGGACTCGCCTGAGCATGGACTTTGGGAGTTTTCCAGATGCGGAATCACGGTTGTGATCATCGACAGCCATTCTAAATATCACATGGTTGAGATTTCCGAGGATAAAGCCTGTGCTGGAGAAGGTCTTTGCGCTATTAGGACTTCCTGAGGAGGTCAAGACTGACAACAGGCCGCCATTACAGGTTAATGCGTTCAGGGCATATCTCCATAGCCTGGGGTCAGACATCGCAAAATCATGCCAGAGTGGCCTCAAGCTAATGGGGAGGCTAAGCACCTCTTTAAGGCGCTGGGGATTGGAGTAGACAAGGATGATGACCTTGAGTACTGTCTTCATCAATTTCTGACGGCACACATGCCTTATAGCACTACCGGGTATGCCCTTGCACACCTCCTTTTCAGGAGACCTATGAGAGATAGTATTCCCAACAGTTACATGTGGCATTGTGGACATGGAGGCAGTGCAAAGAAAATGGAAGGCGATCAATGATCAGGCCAGCCATCATGGAGTGCTGTGACCTATACCCTCAAGGCAGGGGACTTGGTGTTTGTGAAAGATCGCCAACCATGGTCACTGCATCTCGAGGGGACGAACGTTGAAACAGGAATGCATCCTGGTTCAAGAAAGCACAATTTACGGGTGAGCTTGAGGCAGAAAGATAGAAGAACAGTCAGAAGATGACCGGCCAGGTGCGGTTTAGTTTTGTGGGGACAATCCTGAGGAACAACTCACTTGCACACCCCGTTCCAGCTGAGTGTTCTCCGGGAGAGAGTGAAGCCAATGCCACAGCAGAACATGGCAGTAGGGTTAGCCATGTGAGGAGCCGATAACACCACCTGTGGCCCCACCCTCCTAACTGAGCTCTCAGTGACTATGCGTGGAGGCTTTGGACTGCCTAGCCTTGACTAACCGTCGGGAGAGGATCATGAAAACACTTGGGGAGGGCTGTAGAATGCCACCCGGCACTAACACGCATAACGTGGTCTTACAGCACGAACTCTTGGCTCCCCATTCAGCCCCAGGGGCTAAATAAATAGAAGGTGGTCTGCTCAAGGCCACTCCCAGGTAATCTTAAGTGGATTTTGTGTGTGGGCCCGCGCAGCCCAGCGTGTGGCCAGTGTACAATAACCAGGCAGACTGCTGTCACTTCTGATGACTGACACTCCAGTAGCTGAATGACAGCCCTTTGGACTGACCCAGAAGGTGAATGACACTTCCAACAAAGCAGTGGATGAATAGGGATGACCCAGAGCCTCACTCTCCGTAAGGGTTGTCAGTGGTCCGTCCCCAGAGAAACATACTGACATTTGTTCACGTTTTAAGATGCTGCAAAGGCCCAAATGTGATAATTAAATAAAGATTTATATAGAATGGTCTGTATTAATTTTTAACATGGTTTTTCTATCTTTGTTTATTTTAATTATCAGCCAGGGATAATTTGTGCTGCTCTAGATCACATTTTAAAGTGTTTTCTCCTAACATTGACTATTTAAAGTATGATAAGGGGAAAAAATACAACTTCAGGTGATTTTTCTAATTATTTTTGTACCAACTCGGACATTGAAATACTGGTCATGACAGTAATAAGCAAGCATTTGCAATGCAATAGGTCTCGCATTTGCGAGAGTTTAAGCTATTGGCATTGTAAATGGCAATGCCTTTTATTTATCTGTTTTGCTAATTAACACATAAAAAAAGGCATTGTCATTTTACAATGCCAATAGCTCAAACTCTTGTAAGTACAAGACCTATTCAAAGAAGCGCCTGCCATTGTCCCGGACTGCTCGGAAAGTGAAAGCATGCATGGCGTGCTTGCAGGAAAGCATGTCATGCCTGCAGTAGGAGAAACTCATTAAAGAAAATAGTGCTTACAAACTAAAGAAGACGTACCGTGTAACAACCGAAGTAAACCTTACCGAGAGAGTTGCTCAACCTTCAAGATTGGGAGTCATGTCGGTGCCCATAGAAAAATACAGAAAACCCCACTTTGAGTTTACAGAAGTGGAAACCCAAGTGGCCATCCTTAGCCAAAAACAGAAGAAATCTCTTGGCCCAGACAGAGTGCCAAGTGATGTCTACCATGATGATTTGCTAAAATGGGCACCGGTCCTAACAACGGTACTAAATGCAGCCTGGGACACCGAGGCGGTGTCTGCATCGCAAAAAACAGCAATCATTGTTCCCCTCCACAAAAAAAGGTTTCTTGCAATGATCCGGCAAATTATCTACAAATTTCTTTATTAGATTGAGCCGGCAATATCTATAGGAAACTATTACTCACCCGACTGGAAGCTTAGGCTGAAGAGAATAGGATTCCATGGCCTTTACAAGCTGGCTTTAGAAAAGCCCACGGCACAGTCGACCAAGCGATGAGGCTGCACAATATATGCCTGATATATGCATGCATAAAGAACACACCCTTGTTCATGACTTTCATCGAGCTGAAAACTGCCTTCGACTCAGACGACAGATCATCCTATGGCAGACTTTGCATGACCTTGGCTTACTAGACAAGTGTGTGACTGCTTTAAAACAAGTGCAAAGCGCTAAAAAATCTGCAGTCAGATATGGCCCCAAAGAGGAAACCAAGTCCAGTTTTGAAATACATGTTGGTGAAAGAGAAAAGAAGTGTCATTGCGCCGTTTTTATTTAATCTTTTTATCAATTATGTCAACATGAGCCTTTTAACTTTGAATTTGGATTTTCCATTAATCAGAGGCGATAAAATATTGATTCTGTTAATTGCCGATGACACTGTCCATCTGTCCAGCACTGAGTTATCAATGCACAAGCTGCTTAAAAGATTCGAGAATTATTGTATATAAAAGGAAACTTACAATTCATGCATTAAAAGCTAACTTCTTGATCCTAAATCCATAGCGAAACCAACCTGAAGAAGAAATCCAAAATGTATGGCAAGGCCCTAAGCAGAGTCGATCATCAACTATCTAGTTGTCAGGTTCGACCAGAAGCTTTTGTGACTCAGCAGTTAATAAAATGCGAAGTAACCTTGAGCCAGTAAGACAATTTGGTCCTAAGCTTCTATAATAAATGCGGCCACAGACTAACTGGACCTGCCTTACAAGTCTATCAAATGAATGTTGTGGCCACAAGTTCACATGGGGTAGTACTCTGTGGGTGCACAAAGACGACTGGCCTAAGGAAGGCTGAAAACAGAGTTTTACGTAGCCTACTCCTGGGACTCCATGACTGAGCTTAGGGTGGACTTGGGCTTAAAGACTATCACGACCATCCTAGCACTTAAAGCACTCCTATGGGTACGAATTTGGACAAACCCAGAGAAACCCATGTGCCAAATTTGGACGATCAGTAGTTCGAAAAAGTTGCTATGGTTCAGTCACATCGAAAGTACTCTATCGGCTTTAGACTGTGCTGAATTCGGGACCAATCCCAAGATAATGACCCCCTCAAGCATGCAACTAATCAAAGGCAAATATTGGACCTGCATGAAAGAAAAGCAGGGGGTGAACTAATGAATTACTTAACCCTATTACCCCGATTGAACAGTATATGGACTGGCTGTTTCCAAAACTGAAAAGGTTGCTGTATGTAAGGTTTAGGCTAGGTACATTGTCGGTCAACACCATTACCAGAAATTGGACCAAGATGGCTGTGGGCTCAGCTGCCTGTAATTGCAATAAAAGTGGAGACAAAACTATATTGCACTTTATGCCACATTGCACTAAGTCCTTGCAAGCAAGGAGGCTGTATTTAAAACCTCTTTTTTAATCAGATACAATACAAGACACTGCATAGCTGCTCTGCCCTTATGCCTCCAAGCTGACTCAGATACATTTTTAGGTCTCGCCTAGGCAGCGCATGCGCTGTCTCTCCGAGACATAAAGTAATCCATATGTTGAGTGAAACTCCGCCTAATGGCAGCTAATATGTCCTGCTGCTCGCCATTTGTTTAACGTTGGCATACCTTTTGTTAGCTGTGTTTTTAGTGGCTGTTGATCGGATACTGACTTTCGTTTAGTCCGGAAGCAGCAGCGCCAAAGTACTGTTTTAATCCGCTTTTCTGTTTGATGTGTGTTTCAGGGGAACTTTGTTTTGTGTTTTTGGCAGCCCAGCATGCTGAGTTGCAGTTGTGGCTCACAAATGCTTTCACTTTCGCGCGGCCGCGTAACTGTGTAACTGAAACCCGTGTGTGACGAAACCGAATCAATTAACTGCAAACAGGAATCAGTTAAAAGTGACCAAAGGGAATCCTTTAGTAAATCACAAATTAAGGAGTGATCCGCACTGGCAGCCACGCACGTACCGGGCGAAGCGCTTTTTTTTAAGATTGCTGTCCCACCTAAAAATGCTCCAATGTAAATGAATGCGGAGCCGATTTTACAAGCACCATGCTTTGTTATTTGCAGCTTCAAAGCGCCGCGCTTTAATTTTATTTGCGAGCGCTGCGCTTTTCCCCCGATTGCTGTTCCACCTGAAAATGCTCAAATATAAATCAATGCGGCGCCGATTTTACAACAAGCGCCATGCTTTAATGTTATTCGCAGCCTGACCCCGTCACAACACTAGAGCCCGCCCCCACCACCACCTTTCGCTCCGAGGTCGCTGCTCGCAGTTCCCTCCCGTTTGAAATAACAGCAGCATGACCCCCTCCCCAGTGTACAGCCCTAGTCATTCCGGCGTCCCTGTGCACACTCTAACCCTGTTTACGCGGCCTTACTGCAGCACCAGAATCGCATGTTACTCTTCAGTGTGCATGTGTGAATTAGCGTCATTGTGCACCCTGTGGCCGCCCATGTGCAGTCATTTAATTTTATTGCATGGTTCTGTGGTTGAGTTTTCAGTCTGCAGCTATGGAATCATGGCTGCGAGCCTCTCTCTGCTGCAATTGGATTGTGTGCACGCAAACGGGCATCCAGCATGCAATAGCACATGTGACCCTGAGAGGGACTGCAGTAACGTATATGGCCCTCATTGTGCAGCAATGGTGCATTGTGGTGTTGTGTGTGTGCTCGCATGGGTGAGCAGCAATGGAATCGCAAGTGTATGACAGTAAGTTTGCTACAGTACGATTACATCTTCTTGGACCTCAGTTCTGGTGCTCACATTTTTATGGTATAACACTGTAATCGTCTTGTGCACGAGAGTGTGCGCAACATGGGCATTGTATATGCATGAGCCTCCGTATTTGGAAATGGCAATCCTCATCTGTGTCCAGAACGGCAGTCGTTGCTTGTGCACGAACCTGTGCGTGTTCTTGATCATCGATCTGTAACGGACCAAAATATGTACTTGAACCTCTTGTGTAATCAGCAGACATTGTGCGTTCATAGACACGCATATGCCTCTCCTGTTTAACGGTGCACCCGGGGCACGACTTGCTGGACACTGCTCGTTACCTTACATCTCTCTGCAGTTACACTCACGGGGCTTGACGTTAAATCATCGCCACAAAAATATGGCGTTGTCTATTGTATTTGAGCCCAGGGCTCTCATACGAGTCGGGGCGTGTTTGTAAAATATATTAACACGTGAATGTGTGGCAACTTCCGCTGCACAAACATTTTATACACGGTGTAACTAAATACACTTTTATAGACGGGCACTTAAAACTCATAGTTTTTTCATTCTTTGGAAAGTGCAGCAAATACACTGATAAAGGCCAGACTCTGCTACATTGTCCATCACTGCAGAAAGGTTGTGGTGCGCAAGCCCCTGCGTCTGCCAAAACTTGTACAGACCACACGTCGTGTACACTGTGCACTTCTACCTGGGCCACCACAGATCTAACAGACTGACCCCAGGAGCATCCGGAAATGCGAGTTTAGGCAACGTCCCACAGTCAGTGTGTGTTAAACGTGAAAACAATTTAGTAATCCTCTGTAGGTCATATCGTAATTGTGCTCATACACCCCGTGTGCAGTAATTGCCCCAGTGCCATCTTTATGTGGCCGTGGTGAGCAGCATTTGGTTAGAGGCGTGGTCCTTCATCCGCAACCGCAGTCAGTGACCAAAAACAGGATATATGACCCAAGTGGCCATCACTTCTGAAGAAGGCAAGTAATATTGACTAATGTGGTAACATTCTGTGCGCTCTAAAGTGACCAACATATCACACAATACTATGTGTCAGCCTCATTCACCAATGCTGTCGAATGAATGAATGAATGAATGAATGCCTTGAGAGTACATGGGGTCAGGGCCACCACTGCAGACGTTCTACAGATATGATTGCGGACCTGTTGTGCACCTGAGCTACGGCGGCCAACACTGCAGAGATAGTAGGCCTGTGAGTTTTAGTGACCATCATTTGTTCCACAGTGAAATAATCGTACGCATTTATGCCTAAGGACCGGCGCTTCAGAAATATTAAGTTCGTTATTCCACTGATTAATACTGCATGTTCTAGTGTTGTATTCCGCTTTAGGTGTCCGTATATAGGTTTTCCTGAAACATGTCCTTATATAGGCACAATTCGCATTGCCCTTATATAGGCATAGATTCCCAGTACTTATTTAGGCATTAGCCGTGCACTCCAAATACAGGCATGGCCACCGACATCCGTCCACCCTAACGTCACAACGAGTTCTTAGAAACCAGACCCGTAAGCTCTTGGGAGTTCCCCTAGCACAGGATTATTGATTTCTCCAAGAACTCATCTATTATGTATGAACCGCTATACCTTAAGGGTTCATTCCTGACGTCTTCCTCTGTCCGACTTCACGCCAATGCTAACATTCCAAGGCACCTACCAGGTATAAATATACCTTCCCTTGCCCAAGCAAGTTAGAGGAGACCTCGACTTCAGAGGAGCCCGTATCCCGGCCTGACGCACTGAGAAGACGCTGTCATTCCTGCTCGCAGAAGAATCCAGCTTCCAGTGTTCTGACTCCCTTCGCGGGGAGTTAGAGTTCGAGTCCGGAAAGAGATTCCCACCTCTCTCATTCTCAAGGTATAGAGCTGACTAGAACCTAGAGGGACTCTTGGCATACTAGACTTAACATACTCTTAGTATACCATACTAGAGAATACTCCACCTACTTCTTACCTTTCCCTACACCTAGACTAGGTTAGGTACATTGGGGTAGAACTAGCTTAGAGACGCATCGTATGAGTACTCGCATTTTTAGCTCATGTTATTTATGTACGTGAATATATGCCAAAAGATAATGCTAGCGCAGTATTATTTATTTCTACTGCTTACGCTGTACATTATTTATCTTGCATACTGATTATAACAGCACATATCTCTTACACGAGAAACAAGACTGTTCAATAAAACCTTTTTATTGAAACGCCTGTCTTTTCTTTCTGTGTAACTCTGTGGAAACTAAGCATGCATGATTGACTGAGTGAAACTGTTATCTATTGTTTCCACGATTCTGAGACGTGTTCCGATTCTAAAGGGAAACAAAGTAGTCATGTTTATGCGGTTGCCAGAAACTACTCCCTTCTTGTTCTCAAGGAGTTTCTAGTGGCCTCTGAGCTAGCTGGCACAAAGTAATTAAGTTTAATATACTCGATAGGGACATATCGACCTCAGTCCTATGTCAAGCCTATAGTGTATATTATTCCAATGCGCAGAGCCTATTAGGGAAATAGGAACTACACTACATGGCGCCCAAATGTTTGGTAAGGCAGTAATTTAATGCTAGATACTGAGTAACTCAGTCGTGCTTTTCTCAGAGACCCCTACTCACATACTCCATAAGACGTCTGGAGTGGGTAGGGTTAAATATCCGCCAAAACTAATTAGGACAAAAAAACCCCTATATATTAGTTGCTTGGTTTAATCAACGTTGAAGGATACAGTGTTCCAAAATATTGTGCACCTTATCTTTTGTTTCCTTGAAATTTGTTCTACATTTTTCAAAAAACAAATGTCCACACGCGAGGACAATGACACCGAGAACGATGTAGCTGCGGCTGACCCAGTCGTAACAGCTTTCAACTTTACAGGTTTTACTGAAACCGAGGAGGGTGTTATAGACATCCATCCAAACTTAAGAAGAGCCATCACTCTAAAACTTATAAAACACGGCCTACCACCAAGAGGGGGTAGAGCAGTTTTCGTGATAGAGGCACACGAATCTTTTCAGACAGAGGTATTCTACTCATGGATTGTATTCCCTGAATCAAATCCAGTAACAAAACTGTTTCACTTCTACAAAGAAGATGAACCGCCAGAGGAATATATTCCTTTCGAGGATATTGAAATTCCACTAACATACCAGGAGCATCAGCTCTGGTTTAAAGGCGCCCTAAAATATCACAAAAACATTACCAGGCTCGGTCCACTAGGTAGACCAGGAGCAACAGGGCCGATTCTAGCCGGCTACACACCTCATCCTGACATTGAAGAGATGTCAGATGAGGAATTACTTACTCAACTTACAGAGTTAATAAAAATTTACAGACAATTGGTCCAATATGTCATGCGGACTTTCACAGTCTAACCACCATTGACCATTCCAAATCAAACCCCTCGACAGGGGAATACACTAAAAATTACACCACAGACTTTATACACAGTCATGGGTAAAATGCCCACAAAACGTGAGCAAATTCCGTTGTGGATAGCTCAAAAAATTACTCAAATTGAAGCAGTATTTCTAAATACTAGCCCTTATGAGAAACACAGAATCCTAACAATCTGTTTACCAATGGGGATCACACCACAACTGGAAGACTGCACCACTTGGGGCTCAGTCTTTGCTGCCATCTATACTAAAACACATGGTGTTCCGTCAATTGCAGTAATACCAGATGTCCTGAAACAAATTCAAAACGAATACGGGGCAGAGCCTGCTCTGAATTTAGGTATGAAATTACAGAAAAACTTCGACCAGATCTCAACAATAATATTATCTAATATTAAAGGGGAGGCAGCATCAGTGGCGATCTGCCAACGCTTAAGGTAATTTGATGTAACAGAACATCAAACAGAACTACCCAGAATAATAGAACAATCTTATGCAGAATTAGGCAGAGATAGTTTGGGTGGAAGACCATTGAAGCCAAAACTATCTGAAAGTCCTGAGAAGGACTCTATTAAACAAACTCCTACATCTTCTAAAAAGAAGTGGGAAACTAATAAACAAAATTCAAACGAGAAACGTTCTCAATCCCGAGGTAGGTCTCCTCAAAGGAGCCCTCTGAAAGGAGGTATAACCTCAGGAATAGGGATAATTTAAGAAAGCCTGACAGGTATCAAGATACTGATACACGTTCCTCTCGTACCTTTCAGATATCGTCACAGACATCGGAAAGAAGAGGACGGTCAGAACATAGAGAAGAACGCGTGAAATCGAAAGACGACAAACACGTTCAGAAAAATAAATCAAAACCTCAATTCTCAAAAAAGAAGGTAGCAGGTCTGAAGATCAGACATGCCGAGGATACTGAGAACACAACTCAAGAACGGAGAATGGGCTCAGACAATGCTGGACAGTGCGGCAGAAGTCACAATAGCTTGCCAGAACCTGAAGGAACTTCTGGAGATAGTGGACTTGAATGAGTACATCACAGTTGAGACTGTAGACACCAGGGTTAGTACTCCACAAAAGTTATATGAAATAACGGGGGCGCTAGGTGGCGCACGACCAAGATGGCCGCACGCCTGTGAGGCTCCGGTAGCTTGGCTCTGTAATCCTGCATTTATCCTCACACACCATCTAGTTTGCTTGTTGTAACCCTAGCAGCAGAAGTACCAGACTGTCAGCAGCACCCGGTGAAAGTCTGCAGCTGATCCGCCAACTGACGGGGAAACCGGAGCTTAGCCAAGGGCAGCGCGGAAGCTGTGAGGTGTCTGCCTGGAAGCCGGTCTCAGCTGCGGCGCGCAATAGAGGCCGGGGACTCCACATGTCTGGCGGGCTGCGAGTGTAACAACATACTGCGGCGGCGGACGCAATGGTCGCGGTGGAGGTCGCACAACAATACCGCTGTACTGGACGCACCTCGGGGAGAAGGTGTGGGCGTGAAGACGCTGCCCTGAGGGTATGAGGCGGGACAAAAAAGAAAGAAAAGAGAGAAAAACATTAGCGGTGGACATTGACTGTGGCGCTCGCACCCCTCCCCCACATTGCACTGCGGGGCCGACATCCTAGGCGGGAGGCGAAGTGAGTGACTCTACCCCCCGCTGGACTAGCTGTGCTGCCGCCTGCCTGCTGTATTGATTATGCGGCTGAGTGAGGATAATATACAATAGCAAAAAAAAACAAAATCGCCCTGTCTCTACCCCGGGCTGCAGGAGAGTGTGGAGGCGTCTGGAGGACTGTTGGACCGTGCCGCTTTGTTGCCTGACTGAGGAGAGATAGCGATCCTTGTGGATTGAGGGCCGATGTCTTACTGCGGGGCACTGAAGCGGCCTTGATACCCGGGCAGCTCCTGCGCCAACACGGAGACGGGGACACGGCGAGCCGCATTTCGCAAAGTTGGCGCTAGTTGCCGTGATAGGCAAGCCTGAACTGCTTGTAGTGGATGCCCCACTGGGAACGGTTGTGCGCTGCATGCCTGCGGTGTTTTTTTCTATTTTTATTTTTTTTGTAAGACCAGCTGATACTGCACTCCAACTCCCTCTACCTGGACTGCTGCTTCTTGACTGCCTGGGGAGGTGCGTGATACGGAGCCCACCCACTGCTTCATTCGTGGCACGCTTGCTGGTCGACTACCCACCCCCCCACTCGCTGTGGAGACCGGTGCGGTGGTGTGGTTTGCGGACAGTGCGCGACGGACACAATGAGAGCTGTGGGGCGGCCGTGGGAAAGTGGGGTGTGTTGGCTTCTAACCCCCCCCTCCTCGTGCAGCCATCGCTGTAGTGTAACGCTTCTGCTGACTCCTGGGGCGCGCTGATCTCGGTGGACATGGGGAAAGTGGATGGACGACAGTCCAGGCTGGTGTTTGATGCCAAGAAAACCACCACACGCTCAACAGTTGAGGAACCTGCCCCGGTCTCAGACGAGATGCAGCCCGAACAGTCTGCGCCAGCAGGTGATGATGTCAAAACGATCCTTCTAGCACTGCAGCAGAGTATGTCAGGCCTGTCGGGTAAGATGGACACAATGAACACCCGCCTGGATTTTTTAGTTCAGAAGGTGGAAAAACATGATGGGCAGCTAAAAGAAGCTGAACGGCGCATATCGGACAATGCAGATGCCACCTCGCAGCTCCAGCAACAGGTTTCGCACATGGACAAGCTTTTAAAGGTGAAAGCTGCGAAGAATGAAGATTTGGAGGCCCGCGGACGCCGGAACAACATTCGAATTTTAGGCGTGCCGGAAAGCACCAACACGGGCCGGCTGGAGGAGTATGTGGAGCGGCTATTGCGCAGCTCCGGCGGTGAGGATCTGTTCTCGGCCCAGTTCATAGTGGAGAGGGCGCATCACACGCTGGGACCGCGTCCCCCACCGGGAGGCCCCCCTAGGCCGATAATAGCCCATCTCCTTAATTATCGGGACAGAGACGTTGCCTTGAAAATGGCTAGAGAGTGAAAAAATCTCCAGTACGAGGGAGTGGAGTTCACAATTTTTCCGGATTTTACAGCTGCGGTGCAGGAGGCGCGCCGCAAATTTGTCAATGTCAAGCAGAAATTGCGGAAAGCCCAAATTGAATATGCACTACTGTATCCTGCGCGTCTGAGAGTGGTGCATCGTGGGAAAACCAACATATTTTCGACCCCACAGCAGGCAGAGGACTTCCTAAAGGCGGTGCAGCGGCGATCTCCTGGAGGTGCTTCTGCTGATGGGACGGCCCGGTCACCCTCTCCGCGGCTGGAATGCTGAACGGCCTTGATACATGCTAAGCTGCAGAGGGACTTGCCTGCTCCTGTAGTGTCGTAGACCTTCCTAGATCCCTTGCTAGGAGGAGCTCTGTGGCGGACAGATACCTGTACACAGATAAGTAGACACTGGGGACATTGCCTTTCAGGCACTAATGTTAAAATCTGGTATATATGTTACTGACATTGTATTGATTGATGGTGGGTGATACCTACTGAGCCAAGAGACCCTTCCCCCCCCCTCCTCCCTCCTTGAGCCTGATTGCTCCCCCTTGGGGCCGTCAATGCTACATTCAGGCGGGACAGTGGGAAGGGTGGTTCCGTGGTGCCCTGGCGACCCCCCATATGGGCGTTCCCCCTTACTTGTTGATGGTAATCACTGAGATTGCATGGGGATTTGTATCGTATTGTCATGTAGTCTTGGGGTTCCATGATGTTATTGCGGGTGGGTTAATCCCGGCACAATTGGGGTGCAGTTGTGGGTGGGGTGGGTGGAGGTTGGCGGGGAGTTTTTTTTTCTTTAATTCCAGTGGTTTTCTATGTAATAGCATCTGGAGGGGGGTTCGGCGCAAAACATTGCATTCAAGTGACACCAGATTCGCTGTTAGAGATGGGCGATCAGGTACTGCATGGCTGGGAAGTTAGGCACGGGCACATTACATATTGCATTACTCACATGGAATGTCCGGGGCCTGGGAGACCCACGAAAATGCCACCAAATACTAGCGTATCTCGACAGACATCACGTCAACATTGCGGTGTTGCAGGAGACCCATACAGATCCACGCAGGCTGCCCTGTTTTGGTGGGAAATGGGCATCGTATAGGATTTTTTCCTCATATTCCTCCTACTCACGAGGGATGCTAATTCTGGTTAAGAAGGGGACCCCGTTTGTCCTGGGCGGATCCATGGTGGACCCATCTGGAAGACATTGTATATTGTGGGGATCGCTGGGCACCCAATCTGTCACTGTTGTCAGTTGTTATGGCCCAAATACAGATACTCCTGATTACTACACCTCCCTTTGGGGGCAAGTTTTGAAGGTTGGCTCCACCCACATCCTCTGGGGCGGTGACTTTAACGTTACGTTGAATCCTGCACTTGATCGTTCTCACCCCCAGGCACGCCATTACACTAAGACACAGGAGATGCTTACACAATTGATACAGGCGCATGGGCTTGTTGATGCATGGCGGCATGGACATCCGGGGGAAAGGGAGGGCACATGCTATACTGCTGCTCGAGCAGCTTGGTCACGCCTGGATTATTGACTGATGTCTCGGGGGACTGCTGCCTGAATTGTCGATGTGGTCCACCTGGCAAGAACCCTGTCTGACCATTCACCGGTGCTGCTGCGGATAGCACCGCCGGGATATATTGCGACTACGTATTGCTGGAGATTGCAGCCTGAGGCACTGTTAGATACGGTCTTTCAAACAGAGTTGGGTGAAGAGATATCTGATTTTTTTAGCCGGAATAGGGGGTTAGTTGACCGCATGAGTACTCTATGGGAGGCTTTTAAAGTCACGATTCGTGGCTACTGCATGGCAAAGAGTTTTGGAGTTCTCCGGGACATTCGGAACAGTTTGAGTCGATTAGAGGGGGACTTAAAATGATTGGAAGCTGACATGTGGAAAGACACGACAGGTAGCACTAGGGCCGCACTGCGGGAGAAACTCACGGAATATACGGAAACGGCAGAGAGGGAGGTTCGCTTTGGGGTAGGTACTTTACTGCACGTCGTTACGGTGAGGGGGAAAGACCGGGCAGAGCACTTGCCACTGAAATCAGACAACCTCGGTTCTCTAGTCATATTCTGGACATTTCCGATACATCAGGTGAGCGAAAAAGAGATAGCCGGGACATACTACACACCTTCACTACATTTTACGAGGAGTTGTACACTACCCGCCGCACTAGCCCCCCTAATTTTGACCCCTTTTTTGCCGACATTTCCCTGGGTTGGTTGGGCAACTCCCAATGAGATTTTCTTGCTGCTCCCTTTGAGGCTGATGAGTTTTGGGAGGCGATAATGAAGATGAAATCCGGTAGGGCCCCGGGGTCGGACGGGTTGCCCGTCGATTTCTATAAGACGTACATAAACCAGCTGATACCTATCTTACGAGAGGTCTACTTGGAGGCCTTGGAGGCACAGATACTACCAGTCACAATGAGAGAGGTGCTGATCATTGCACTCCTGAAGCCCGGCAAACCTGCTGATCAGTGCGATTCGTACAGGCCACTGTCCCTCATCAATACGGACGCAAAGATTTTGGCAAAGATGTTGGCTACCAGGCTCAGCCTGTTGATGGACAAACTGGTGCTGCCGGATCAGGCTGGTTTTGTCCCGGGAAGGGCGACTTCTCATAATTTGCGTACGTTGTTCTCTATTATGCATAACGTCGATCCCCACTTAGCGCTTGCAGCAGTGTTTTTAGATGCGTCAAAGGCTTTTGACTCGGTGGAGTGGGACTATCTATTCACCGTTCTCTGCTGCATGGGGCTTCCGCTAGGGTTTATATCATGGATCCGGCTTTTATATACTTCACCTACCGCTTGAGTAAGAATTAATGGCCATACGTTATCTCCCATTAATCTTTCGCGCAGCACTCGCCAGGGGTGCCCGCTCTCCCCATTGCTGTTAGCCATAGTAACGGAGCCGCTCGCGGCCAGGCTTAGACAGCATCATCACGATAAAGCCCTTCGTTGTTTTCTGAGACCCATATTGATTTCCTTATATGCAGACGACGTCACCTTGTATGTAAAAGACCCTGTCCAGAACCTTAACCCATTATTGCGAGAGTTTGTGCGATTTGGCGGCCTATCGGGCATAAATATAAACTGGGCGAAACCCCTGACCTTCCCACTCACGCAGGCGGCTATACCCTTTCAAGCAGACTACCCTATTATTTGGAATGCTGAAGGGGTGAAATATTTGGGAGTATACATTACCAACGATCGCGAGGAGCTACTCCGCAGCAACTATGGCCGGGCCCTTCATCACTTGGCTAGCTGCGTAAGTAGATGGATAGCCGTGCCTCTTACCATTGCGGGGCGTATATCGCTGATCAAGATGGTGGTCCTACCTAAATTTTTATATTACTTTCTAAACATACCACTTTACCCAGGTAGAGCCTTCTTTCAGAAACTCCGGTCGGAGCTCATTCGATTGGTCTGGGGTGGCAAACAACCGCGGTTACAGTGGGAGATACTCACACGTCCGTATTCACAGGGAGGATTTGATGTGCCCAACTTTGAATTATACTACCTATGCGCACAAGCGCATTACGCTCACTATTGGTTTCACCCCCCTAGATACACTGCGCATATGGCGGTGGAGCACTGGTTGGCACACCCTATCCCTTTGGAAGGAATTATCTTGTCTAAACCCGAAAGTCGCCCGGAGGGGCCGTCTTCAGTAGACTGCACAGTTAAAGCTTGGCAACGTATTCTCTGTATACTTAAGGTGCCGGTGCTTTACTCCCCTGCGCTCCCACTGGTATATCACCCAAAGATGCCATTGTTACAAGAGGGCGTTTTCGCAAGAACCAAGCTGAAATTCAAACTCACCAACTGGGGAGATCTTTTTATTAATGGTAAATTTCGTACCATGCAGCAGATGTTTCAGGCTATCCCAACATCTCCCATGGATGTTTTTCTCTATGTGAGATTGAGACAGGGACTCAGGGAGTATTTGCCGGCATACCCCGCGGAGCCTCCTACGGTAGGCCCGTTGCATCATTTGTTGCGGACACCTGACGCCTCGCATCTCGTGTCCATGTTATATCATAGCCTATACAAAGATAGGGAATATACGGCCAGCCCGGCGAAAGCAGGGTGGAGTTTAGATCTGGGGCAGGAACTTACGGACCAACAATGGGTCTATTGTTGTAAACAGACGGAACTGATCTCATCCAATAGTAGGCTCCGGATTACGCATTACAAATTTTTACATCGACTATACTATACGCCGGCTCGGCTGCACCGGTATGGATTGCGGGATGACGCACGTTGTGATCGGTGCAAGATGGATAATGCTGATTTTCTGCATTTGGCATGGAGTTGTAGTGATGTGCATGCCTACTGGTCCCAGGTGACTGAGGCGTTGCATATTATGACTGGCTTGACAGACCTAGACTCTCCGTTGTTGGCCCTGTTGGGATATGTGGAGTCTATTCCGGCAGCACACCGCAGATTCGTTAACTTTAGTACATTGCTTGCTAGGCGGCGGGTGGCGAGTCGATGGGGAAGGGGCAGAGCTCCGAAATTCAAGGAATGGTTGGGGGACATGATTCTCTGGCAACAACAATTGCACACTTACTCTGAATTAATTCCGGTGCCTTCTCGACCACGGGATATATGGGCCCCCTTTACAGCCTACCTCATTGAACACCCATACACTGCTGAAGTTCCTTCACATACGCGGTCTTAGTTGGCAGGGTTCTTTTTTTTTTTTTTGGAGCCGATTCAGGGTGGTGTTGTTATATAGGTCATGCGGATGGGGGTGGATTCAGAATATGTCGGACGTTTACAATGTCTACTCCGAAGTGAAAGAATGTCAGGACATTTGAGCATCTAGTTGGCTCCTGCGGATACATGTGATGTAATTGAAATGAACAGCACTGTTGACTTCATTGAGCGTGCAAGAAGCTACCTATTGTATGGATTGTGATGCGCGAACCTGCACTTTATGTACTTGAACCAATGGCTGGAACTGTTGTTTGTTGTAAAGCAATAAAATCAATAAAAATATATTTTTTAAAAAGTTATATGAAATAACACTCCGGATGGAGGGAGACATACCAAGAAAGGTGAAAACGCTCTTTTGGGAGAAACTTTCAAGGGGTTATGATATACTTCTAGCAGAAAAAGACTGGCCACCACAATTTGTCAGGGAGTGCCCACATGGTGAGGACATTATTATGCCTGCCTTCTCCAACCATATTCCAATTCACCTAAAATATACTTATGCCAGGAAAGGGGCAGTTGCCCAGGCCCCTGCATTATACAAAAATCATGTAGAATGGGATGAGGACTCACCTCACCATAAAATACATCTAAAAAATGAACCTACTGCACAAAGGCAGTACCCAATAAAGCAAGAAGCTAAAAAACAGCTCAGGGAGTTCTTAGATCAACTTGAATACCAAGGGGTGATTGAAACATGCACCTCTTCAATGAACAATCCTTTGTTTCCTGTCTCCAAACCAGACCATACATATCGTCTAGTTTTGGATTACAGACACTTAAACACTTGTTCTAAAACATTTGCAGTGCAAAATGCACATAGTACAGCATTAATGAATAACATTGTGCGTAAAAAATATAAAACCACATTGGACATTTCAAATGGTTTCTTTTGTCAAAACATAGCACCTGAAAGCAGGTACTTAACAGCTTTCTCAATAATGGGGACCCAGCGTCAATTTTGTCGACTCCCACAAGGGTTCAAGAACAGCCCCGGGTTGTTCTCAGCGAGGGTAACAGAGTTACTACAAATTTATGATAATGAGGCATTGTCATATGTCGATGACATCTATCTGACAGACGATGACCTAGATAGGATCTTGAACAGGGTGAGTACCATTATATTGGGCTTCGCCTCTGAGGGCTATAAGTTCAACTTTAAAAAATCCAGAATTGCCCATCTCAATGTCCTTTTCCTAGGATATGAGCTTTCAAGTGAAGGCAAGAGCCTGGCAGCCAACTTTTTAGAAAGGTGTGCGCTGCTCCAACCTCCAAAATCGCAGAAAAATTTACAATCCATCCTGGGTTTCCTAAATTTTGGAAGAACTTACATTCTAAATTACGCAGAAAGGGTTAAACCCCTCAACGCATTAATCAAACCTGATTTTTCAATCAAAAATTGGACACAGGAACACACAGAAATCTTGCATTCACTCCAAGCTAACATGTTAGCAACAAATCACTTATAAACACGCGTAAGTCAACGCAACTTGGTGATACGAATAATTTCGGGTCAATGCGGATTCACCTACTTAACATTTAATGAGGGTGAAAAAGTACCAATAGCATACAAATCACATTTGTATACATATGCAGAAATGCGCTTCACTTCAACTGAAAAAATACTGACAGCAGTTCAAACCGCTGTAGCAAAAGAAAGAGCTCTAGCCCAAGGGAAACGCATTATTGTCGTAACCCCAGTACCGGCCTTAGAGGCGGTTACTAAAGCGAGCATTCCAAATGCTAAAGCATTACATCCTAGATGGATACAATGGGTTAATTCTCTTGCTGCAACAGATGTTGAATATGTTTTTGATCCTGATTTAAAAACACAAGCGTTGCTGCAATATGAACATGAATGTCCTCTGCCCACTGAAATTCTGCCTCTCGATCAGTACGAATTCATAATTTACACTGACGGATCCGCACAACCCGCTACAGGGAGTAAGCAAGCTTACAGTGCAGCGTGCGCAATCGTTAAAGGTCGCAAGCGCGATGGCAACTTCAGACCAATGGTCACTAAAACTCAATCTCTAGGAGATTGCACAGCATTCAAACTGGCACTTGAAAGTACAGATCGCGAATTCCCCACACTAATAGTGTGCGATTCTTTCTACTGTGTTCAGTCGTATAATGAATATATACAAAATTGGCTTGAAAATGGGTTCAAAGATGCAAAAGGTGGCACAATAAAGCATAAAACGCTTTGGGAACAAGTAGTTCAGTTAAAAAACGAACTACCAAAGGCTCACGTGATACACACGCTGAGTCATCAACGTGATGGCGTTCACGTTGCAGGAAATTCATTGGCTGATGAAGCCGCAAAGGGGGCTGTTCAGACGGCTTCTGTAGCTGCGATCACTCGTTCAAAAACGAGAATAGACAGTGAGATATTGTTGGCTGTCAATGCTACGAGCAAAGGCAGTGGTGCAGCGTTACCAAAAAAGTTTCCACTCAAGTACTCTTATGTAATTGATGCGAACAACGTTCCTTTTGCTCGAATCCCTGGAGTGGGGGATAGGGTAATTCCAAACAAGGAACGAAGATTAGGACTAATCCTAGCAGCACATGAAGGGATAGCCTCTGCCCATGCAGGTATTTCTGCAACTGTATCTTTACTGAAACAAAGATATTGGTGGCCTGGCATTAGGAAACAGACCAAAAACTATGTTTTGGAATGTGAAATATGCCAACAGATGAAAGTCTCCACAGTGAAACGTCCTGCGCAGACACCCCTGTTAATTTCAGACAAACCATTAGCTTGCGTTTACCTGGACCACTGCGGTCCCTTGCAAAGGGACGGTAACTATAAATATATAATGGTCGCAGTGGATTCGTGCTCAAGGTTCCTATGGATATGGCCTCAGCGCTCGGCTAACGCTCGAACTGTTATAAAAGATTTGTGAGTCTTTATCGGCACATACGCAATAGGCACGCTACATTCTGACCAGGGCCCTGCGTTTAGCTCTCGGGCTTACAAAGAAGCCATGGCCAGTTTGGGCGTTGCATTGCGGTACTCCTCTCCGTTTCATCCTGAGGGAAATTCTGTTGTGGAAAGGAAAAACCGGGACATAAAGCAGTCTATAACATCTAGGGTATTAGGTTCGGGTGATGGGTGGGTCAAACATCTTTATGGGGTCCAACGCTCATTAAATAATTTGCCAAGAAGTTCTCTAGGGGGGGTCACTTCATATGAGGTCCTATTTGGGACAAGAATGTGGGTTCCTGATCTCGAATGTAAAGGCACAGTGGTGGAAAATAAACCCTTTGATATCAAAGATCGTTTGGCTGTTTTACAGGATCTAAATGAACTAAGATCGAAACAAAGGAACGTGTTCCTGAAGCCAACCACCACTGGGGAAAAACTGGCAGTCCCAGCAAGGCCTGTCTGGATCCCAAAAGTTGGGGATCTAGTCAGAGAGAAGATTGCGGACAAGAAGGAATTTGGACCTTCTTACAGACAACCAGTACCTGTCCTAGCCGTTCACGGAACAAGAACAGTACTTCTGCCGCCCCTTGCTGGAAAAAAGGAGAAAAGATTTGTGTCAATCGACCTCATCAAACCACAGTATGTGGCCAATACTAAATAGTAGGCCTCGTGGACTCCGACCTCGTAGCAGACGCTCTCCTCTCGCTACTATCCAAGAGGTTCAGACTGAAAGACTGATAACCATCGAGAATTCAGCAGTAACAGATGAAGGACTGAGCAACAATGCTATGGAACTCATCCCTCTTGAAACTCAAGTAACAGTTCGTCCAAATACACCTGTCTACACCAACGTAACAAGTGATCAACTGGTTCCAGCGATTTCGATAAATCCTGATGCAATTCCAACTTTTGACAGAACTGCTTCTGGCTATTTCATTAACTTTGATACGTTTTCTGAGGATCCGAGTGAGCCTGTAACGACGCCAGCATCAAAAACTTTTAAACAGCAAGTACAAGACTTTTTTCATTTTTTGAGAAAGACTTATCTGGTTTCACCATGGATTGAACTATGAATTATTTCTGGAATATTTTTCTTTCTGCTTTGGTTAGCTTTGGTTATGACTGTCAGCGTGCTTATAAATGGCAGATACATCCGTTTGGACACTGAAAGTAAAAATGTGAACTTACTTTTAAAGCCACACAAATCATCCCATCGTAAAGCAAGAGACTTGTCAGCAGTGAACATCACAGTTGTTCCTATACAGGATGGTATAGTGTGGGACAAAACAGATTTCGATATCTTCGGCCCTACGGAACTTTTGAACATTCCACATTTATTTAAAATTTCACTAAGTGATTTTATTTCATCCAGTACCTATTCTGATGATTGGGACTTTGAGACTGTAAATGATATGATGTTTGATCTAGAAAGGTCTGCTGCATTTTCTAATAATGAATATTTAGAGGGTTCATCAGACTATGAACAGCTATATTGCTATAACCACTATGGTTTTTGCATAAATCTGCAACACCTAGAAATGTGTTTATGTTTAACCAATGGGAGCATTGTCCTACACCACCAAAAGGTAGTTCAAAAACGTTTGCTAAATAGTTTCCCTATTTTTCAGGGTACAATACATCTGACCCAGAAACATTTTACTATAAAAATGTAAACAAAACAGGACAGAAAATTATTTTAACAAATACGAAACAGATTTACTTGGCAGCATTTATTGCCCAACTGTCTAGACATGGATTCAACTTGTGGAAAGACACAATAGACACAAAATCTGTCTGGGGTTCTAAACATTGGCAAGTGCAGGGGATAGAAGCTTTGTTTAGAGCATGTATCATCCCTCAGCAAATAATGTTTTTGAATGACACTGTGCAGCAAACGTCTTGCCTTGGTTTAGCCAAGATCAAAGACATGAAAACACCTTCTGTACCAACACCTGCCAGTAATAACAATACACAGGCAGCGGTTACAGTTGACACAATACTACAAATCAACAGAACAAATCCTGACTGGAGAAAATGGTTGATCTGGCCCACAGACACAAACATCTGTCAAGAAAGATTCCTGAATAAAACACAGGGCTTTACTATTCATAGGCCAAACCCACGATACGTCCAAAGACAACATCCGGGGGTAGTAACAACATACAGTGTAGGAAAATTATGCCTCGACTGGCTACAAAAATCCACACTTGAGGATGTGAAACCACACTTATCTTTACTTAAAGAAGACGCAGACCTTAGGGAATTCTTGCTAGGACCAAGAAAACCGCGTCAAAAACGTTTCATATATGTCGGCATCTATGCTGCTTATAATGAAGCATGGAAGTTTTCACAGGCAGAGGCCGCAGAACGAATACGTGAACTTGATCGTATTAACTTAGAGAAATCTCTCACTGTGGTCGACAATGGGTTAAAAACTTTGTCATCCAGAATTTATTCATTGGACAACATTGTATCCTCTGCTATAGACATACTGGAACAAGATTTAGCCATGTTACAACAAGGCCAATCTCAGTTACGTTCTATTATGTTATTAAGCTGGACGCTGCAATCTTTGCATGCGGGCTATGTGCCTTGGCGTTTTATCAACATGTTGGCTCTGTTTGCAGAATACAATCTGACTGATAAACAGATCGAATTGGCACAAAGGGGAGCAAAGTATACAGTGCTGAGCATTGAAAAACTGGAAAAATTACCATTGACAGTGGCAGAAAAACCAGCTACAGAATGGCTTAATCATAGCAAAATCACTCTGCCTGTCACTACTTTTCAGTTTCAGTATTGCCTCAAACAAATGCAAGCAGGCAAATATGAAAGGTTGGGTAAAGAATACATTAAGACATCCTGGGATTTACCTTACGAATACAGATGTTGGAGTGGGGATCGTGAAGTGTTTCTAAGCGGTACACACTGTGAAAATGCACTAAGCGGTTCACTCATATGTCAGGACATTTCTTTACACGGGGCTTGTAATGGTTCTGTGGCAAATTTGTCCTGCCACCAGCAGGGTACACCAGCTACTGTGATTAATCCAACGTTTGGCCAACTTTCTAACGAGAGTTACCTCATGTTGAATGATCAGAGTTGCTGCGGCATGTTGCCAGGCATCCCATATCTGGTAACGATGGACTCCAGGGTCACTTGCTGTATGCAAGTATTGTTCCCCCCAATAGACACAGTCAGGGAGTCGCCTTTATGGCCTTCATTGAATGTTTCTTTTATACGATGTGATACTTTAAGCAGAATGAAAGCCATGCTTATACAACAAACCATGCCTTTGACCTCGTCCAAAGAAATCTATGATTTACAAGTTGCAAAGACTTCAGCTGAGATACAGGCTTTAATTCGTACAAACTGCCCTATACATTTCGTAGAAATGATGGGACGTATCTTTAACATGTCTGATACGAGCGGTATTGTACATGTATTTAAGACCATCTGTTCAGGACTATTAGCACCTTTCCAGGCAGTCCTCGGAATCATCCCAAACTTCGCACATTCGGTGTTTGGTGGTGTGCCATTAATTCTAGCACTTGTTGCAGGAATCCTATTTCTATTCCTACTATTACGCTATGGCAAGCCTATTCGCCAACATCACTCCGAGCGATGTGGAGAAAGCTCTCCTTGAACGAAAGTGCCGTGAGCGCATAGTGCAGCTTTTGGGCATGCCTCGTCTATGGGAACTTAATACAACATGGTTCCTGTCATTCAGACCAATCTGGCAAGATTGCATCTTACCTGTTCTACGCTGCCTGCTTTGCGGTGAAGAATGCGTGCTGGACCCCTGTCTAACACTCCCATCAGCCATGCCAACGGATATCGATACTCTGCTGGACTCGATAACGGCCTATGCTCTGTGTTGTCCCCAGAGGCTACCAATCCTGATGACGGCATTCATTGAGATCTCACAGACGCTTCCTGCAGCTGTTGAGGTATGAGATGGATCAACAGGCACACAGGTAACAACGGACGCGAACATTGATGCGGCATCTTCTGCTGAATGCGATGTTTCTCATCTCTGTGCAATTAACCTTCTGAACGAGGTGTTCCAAATGTCACCAACTTCGGTAGACGATATTTTGGCTACAGAAATAGATGATTTCATGTTTACACCAGCCCATACACTGACTTTGATTCGGCTCACAGTGTACCAGGGAAGCAATGAATTTGGCCTTCATATTTTCAAAACTTGGAACTCTTCCCAAAATTGAACTTTTTTTTTTTTTTTAAATACATGGTGAAACAATCTGCTTACGGTAGAACTATTCTTATAAAACGGACTTCTTTGACTACTTCCAGTGACACATTAACACCTTATTTATCTAACATTTCATTTAATACCATGATATGCAATGGCTTTGATTTTTGAAAACTTGTCAACCATTTCATCATATGTATATATTTCTGTTTATTCATTCATGTTGCATTTATTTCCATTATATGCTTAGAATGAAAACGATGCTTTAAAATGTACAGTACCTATTGCATTCAACAGTTTATTTTAAACTTCTTTTTATATGTTTTTAGAAATGTTTTTAGCAACATGTGGTACTCAGTTTAATGTTTAGCATTTAGTATTATCGTTCATTCGAAAGTGGAGTGGGTGTTGTATTCCGCTTTAGGTGTTTGTATATAGGTTTTCCTGAAACATGTCCTTATATAGGCACAATTCGCATTGCCCTTATATAGGTATAGATTCCCAGTCCTTATTTAGGCATTAGCCGTGCACTCCAAATACAGGCATGGTCACCGACATCCGTCCACCCTAACGTCACAACGAGTTCTTAGAAACCAGACCCTTAAGCTCTTGGGAGTTCCCCTAGCACAGGATTATTGATTTCTCCAAGAACTCATCTATTATGTATGAACCGCTATACCTTAAGGGTTCATTCCTGACGTCTTCCTCTGTCCGAATTCACGTCAATGCTAACATTCCAAGGCACCTACCAGGTATAAATATACCTTCCCTTGCCCAAGCAAGTTAGAGGAGACCTCGACTTCAGAGGAGCCCGTATCCCGGCCTGACGCACTGAGAAGACGCTGTCATTCCTGCTTGCAGAAGAATACAGTTTCCAGTGTTCTGACTCCGTTCGTGGGGTGTTAGAGTTCGAGTCCGGAAAGAGATTCCCACCTCTCTCATTCTCAAGGTATGGAGCTGACTAGAACCTAGAGGGACTCTTGGCATACTAGACTTAACATATTCTTAGTTTACCATACTAGAGAATACTCCACCTACTTCTTACCTTTCCCTACACCTAGACTAGGTTAGGTACATTGGGATAGAACTAGCTTAGAGACGCATCCTATGAGTACTCGCATTTTTAGCTCATGTTATTTATGTACGTGAATATATGCTAAAAGATAATGCTAGTGCAGTATTATTTATTTCTACTGCTTACGCTGTACATTATTTATCTTGCATACTGTCTTGTGATCATAACAGCACATATCTCTTACACGAGAAACAAGACTGTTCAATAAAACCTTTTTATTGAAATGCCCGTCTTTTCTTTCTGTGTAACTCTGTGGAAACTAAGCATGCACGATTGACTGAGTGAAACTGTTATCTATTGCTTCCACGATTCTGAGACGTGTTCCGATTCTAAAGGGAAACAAAGTAGTCATGTTTATGCGGTTGCCAGAAACTACTCCTTCTTGTTCTCAAGGAGTTTCTAGTGGCCTCTGAGCTAGCTGGCACAAAGTAATTAAGTTTAATATACTCGATGGGGACATATCGACCTCAGTCCTATGTCAAGCCTATAGTGTATATTATTCCAATGCGCAGAGCCTATTAGGGAAATAGGAACTACACTACACTAGCGCTGCAAGTATTGTGTGAGCCCCGGAAACCGGCACTGTATATTTATCTCAACCCAACAACATATATTGCAGGCTTGTATAACTCTCAAAGACCAACACCGCAAACTTGCATTATTGCCCCAGAGACAACATAAATCACGGCACGTATGTATGTACAGTGACTAGAGCAGCTTGGTATGTTAAATCCGGCATGACCAAAAACTCAATACGTATCTGAGCAACCAAGTTTGCAGAAATAAAATCCCTGGGCTGCTGTGCCTAACACTTCAGAAATCATGGTGCCGCACTGCAAGTTGTGTATGAGTCATGTTTTAGCACTGCACTCGTATGTGCAGGAGCCTCTGGGTGCAGCACTGGATCACCCTGTGTAAAATACGATGCCCAGTGAATTCTAACTTTATTTTAAAACTTCAAGCCCATTGCGCAAAGACATTAAATGTTGCATGCGTACAGTCCTTCGTGTCTAAAGCTTGAGATGTATCCACATTGACATCATTAAAGTAAGGGTTGTGTGCACTTCAGTCAGTGTCCTACAAGCATGTGGTATTGTACTTCTGTTTTTATAGTGGTTCATACCCCTGTCGGTGGTGAAGTTCATTATTCTATGGGTAGCACACTAACTGTATACCCCAAGACATTTTTAATGCATCTGCGTCACATTTTTGAACCGTGTTGTGCTTTGTACATTGTACCACTGTTACTGTGAACACATTGTTCAGAGGGTCTTACAGTTGCTGTCCTCAGCCTTAGAGTGCACCCTTTTGCCACGCTGCTCTACAACATAGCTTAAACACATTTGCAAAGACAATAGCTCTGGCTAAACATTTATAAGGTCCCAAAAGCGAGACCTATTGGCTATGCCAATGCTTGTTTATCCCAGTGGCTTCTTATATTTACGCCAGCTGGAAAGTTACCAGAATTAGCTCTCTTGATGAACATCCTCCTATATGAACGCGGGGGCACCTGTTCAGTATTGATTAACCCTATAGTGAAATTATGGAGAATCACCTCTCTTGATGAGCACCCTCCTATATAAACCTGGGGCCTCCTGTTTTAGGTCACATGAGTTCTATATTGCTCTCTTAGCTAGCACCCCACTTTTAGCAGAGTGGGTAGAACAAGCAGCCCAGGCATTGAAGAGCTCACCATATTTAGCTGAGGAGGGATAATATTTATAATACTTTTTAGAATTTGATAAATTGCACTTTTATCAGCGTATTTTATTACTATATTAGTAGATGAAATAGGAGGAATTCGACAAACCAACTGAGTAGCCTCTAAAGGTCATCACTTCTAAATTCCGATAGAAAGACTTTACATTTGCAAATTTGCACATCACATCATCCACCAGTAGTTCGAAGAACATGAACGAGGAGTCCCCCCCTGAAATTAAACTGCATCAAGCCTTACGTGAGCATATTTGCAAAGTATTGTTAACATGTGATAGAAGCTTATCATAATAGCTTCCTTGCAGCGCAGTCTTTATTAACATGTGTATTTTATGAGAGTGCATTCATTCTGGTGCTCAACCGCATAATTTTAAATGCAAGGATTTATTGCCCTCTTTCACAAACCCGCTTTTATCTGTCTGCTCATGAATTGCATATTTGCACAAGGAAGAGATGCAACTCTCTTCCCTTTTTAAATGGGGAGAGGAGTTGGCCTAACCGCTAGGGCTGTCGACCTCTAATCTGGGAAACTGGGTTTGAGTCTCGGCAATGACGCTGAACATCCTGTGATTCTGGGCAAATCACTTAATCTCCCGTGCCTAACAAAAATGAATGTGTCCTCATGTAATGCAACTGGTGCTATGTAAAGCGCTCTGATACCCGATTCGGGTCAAGTTCGCGCTATATAAAACTCTGTAAAATATATAGATATTTTTTTTAAAATGTCCTTTATTCCAATTCCGTGTTAGTTTAATATTTTGGTTAGTGCTGCTGGCCAACTGATATAAAAGTTAAATTGCCATAGCAAGCCAATAGCTGGGCCGAGACAGCAATAATTTAGACTGCTGAATGACCGAGCATGTTCCACAAGATGATCTGATAAAACACATATGGTTGGCTGAAATGTTAAATGTTTCATCAACGTATGCGTTATTGCAAGGCCGCGAGAGCCCTGCCTCCCGGTGACACCCTCTGGGTCTGTTCTCTGCCGTTAGGCAATCTTTTCCTGGCGCACGCCCCCCTGTTGAACGCCCACGCTGAAGTGGGTCAGTACCTGCCATTAGGCAGTGGTATGAGCTGTTTTCAAAACCGCCTGGGGGTCTGTATTATAGGCATTTTTCTTACGCTTTGGCACAGATTCTTGTATTGCAGGTGTCCTTCCTGCTGGGACCTTCTACCGGCAGGCTGCCCATTATTATTTCACTGCACCAGGGCTGTTGGTCCCAGGGTTTCTGCCCAAACTAACGCGAGCTCTGCCCGCATAAAGCGCAAGCTGACACCCAGCCCCCTATATCCTGAGATACACCCTCTTTATACTTACCCACTTACCTGCGTGGCACTACCTTTTCCTGGCCTAATGGAGTCCTTCCAGGATGATGCCTACCAGGATGACCAGTGGGAGGAGGACCCCCTTACTGCTCTCCAATGGGATGAGGACTTCTATGACGCGGTAGATGCGTCCATTCATAAGGCGGTGAAGCAGGCTATGGTGCCCCTAGAAGACCGCCTGTCCCGCCGGATTGAGCAGGCGTGCGATAAGCTTGCCAAGGCCTCTCAGGCCTTTCAAGCCAACTCACTCACCCCCAGCGGATCCCCCGCTGACCCCCAACCACCACCTCCCAAACGTCCCAGGGACACTGGGGTGGACATGGATGCTTTTGATCGCCTTAAGCAGGCTTTCCTGGCGAGTAATCCCCCGCCAGTGACACCCACTGCCCCAGGGGACGACAGTACAGGAGATCAGGTCGACGCCGCTGGCCCTTCCAGTCCCTGGCGCCCTTCCCGCCCGGCACCTAGTTCTGATACCCAAAACATCTGTGCCGACATGTTGGATCCAGATGACATTCTTCACCCTAGATCCTCGGATTGGGCCCCTTCAGATAAGGTCGCCCAATACGTCGCCAGCAGAATCCGCCGGCCGTTAGAGGCTACAGCCCGCAACTGTCTCAGGGCGGAGTGCCCCGGCCCTCCTTGGAGGGGAAAGTAGCTGCCACCCCCGAGATTGACCCCCGCATGGCGACGTTTCTTCAGAAATTCGTCAAGGACCCTAAGAAGGGTATTGACAGGTCTTGGCGTGCTTGCCAAGACAAGCTCCTTGATATCCTAGGACCAATAACCAAGATCCTAGACATGGCAGAAGAAGCTAAATCGTCAGGGTCCCTGATCTCCTCCGAACACCTCTCCCCCTGGGCCCAGCGCGTAGTGGTGTTTTTAGGTAATGCCAACTGCGCTCTTTACACTGAGCGGCGCAGTTCTTTGCTGATTAAAGTGGACTCCAAACTTGGGGATCTGGCCGACTCTGAAGCGGGTTCCGTGGCACAAGGTGGCCTCTTTGGCGAGCCCTTTATTAACGAATTAGGGAGGTCCGTTAACACCTTCACGTCTTTAGACAAGGCGCAAGCCTCCATCAGAAAGGTGTTCCACCCTCAGGTTTTCCGAGGGGCCGGACGAGGCAGGGGCCGCTCGTCCGGCCTTCCTAATCAACACAGAGGGCCTTCCTAATCAACTTCCTAACCAACCATGGACAATATCAAGATCAAGCCAGATTTGGCAATTTCTATCCGACAAGAGGACGCCGGGGCAAGAACAGAGGCGGCAGAGGCGGTGGCGCCTCCAACTCTTCCGGTGAGTGTTCCCCCTTCTTCCCTTCTAAAGGTGGGGGGCCGTCTGGCGCATTTTTTCCAGGCCTGGACTTCTATCACAGGGGACTCCTGGGTCCTACAAACCGTCCAAGGGTTCCACATAGAGTTTCACGGGGAACCTTCGCAACCAGTCCCTCTGCGCCCACTCTCCTTTTCGTCAGCAGACGCCGCGCTGGTCGACCAGGAGGTCCATTCTCTGTTGGACAAGGGGGCGATTGTGGAGTCTCTCCTCCACCCTAGAGGTTTCCTCAGCAACCTCTTCGTGGTGGACAAGACGGACGGGGACCAACGGCCTGTCATCAACTTGCGCAAGCTCAACGAGTGGCTGGTTTACCGCCACTTCAAGATGGAAGGGATCCATATCCTTCGCGACCTTCTCAGGCCCAACAACTGGATGGCGCACCTAGACCTCAAGGACGCCTATCTGATGATCCCCATTTTCCCTCCTCACAGGAGATTCCTGCAGTTCTTCTGGCAGGGGAAAGTGTTCGAGTTCACCACTCTACCGTTCGGCCTTTCCTCTGCCCCTTGGTGCTTCACCAAGGTTCTCAGGCCAGTCATAGAGCGGCTGAGAACGTCCGGTATGAAACTCATTGTTTATTTGGACGACATCCTTCTGATGGCTCAGTGCCCCAACACCTTAGCACATCAGCTCCAGACGACGGTCAATCTTCTTCAGAGTCTGGGCTTTGTGATCAACGAGGCAAAATCCACTCTCGTACTGGCCCAGAAGGTAGTTTTTCTCGGATTCTCGATAGACTCCGTAGACGCTACCCTCAGTCTCCCAGCTCGCAAGATGGCCAAAATTAATCACGAGATCAGGAGAGCTCTCGCACAGTCCCAACTCTCTCTCAGGTAGCTAGCCCATATTGTGGGTCTCCACTCAGCCTCAATCCAGGCTATCTTCCCAGGGCCGCTCCATTACAGAGTCCTACAGGGGCTCAAGGCACACAATTTACGCAGAGGCCTCTCGTACTCACAGAAACTGAGCTTCTCGGCGGACGCCAGGGAAGAACTTCACTGGTGGCTCACCAAGATGGAAGCCTGGAATGGACGTGCAATCTTCGGTTCCGCGCCAGATATCGTTATCGAATCAGACGCCAGCAGGTCCAGCTAGGGCGCGAGGTGTGGCGACTACACTACAGGAGGTGTGTGGTCACCTCAAGAACAACAGTTGCACATCAACTGTCTCGAGCTTTTGGCGGGATCTTTTGCGATCCAGTGTTGGACCAAGGACTCGATCCGGTCCTGCGTCCTCCTCAAGATGGACAACATATCGGCGGTCCGATACATCAACCTTCTAGGGGGCACGCGATCGGGAGCACTCTTGGATTTGGCGGCGACTTTCTGGCAGTACTGCCTAGATCACCATGTCTCCGTTACGGCGGAGTACCTCCTGGGTCAGGACAACCAAGTAGCGGACTTCCACTCTCGCCATTTCCACGATGCGAGTCTCTGGAAGCTGCATCCGGTAGTCTTTGCGGACCTACAGATTATCTGGGGCCCATTTTCGGTGGATCTCTTTGCCTCTCGTCTAGACCACCAGCTTCCCCGGTTCTTCAGATGGAGGCCGGATCCCCTAGCAACCCGGACGGACGCGTTCTTTCAGGATTGGCGGGGCGAAACAGGCTATGCTTTTCCCCCGTTCGCCATGCTAAACAGGGTCTCGGCCCAAGTGCGTCGCCAGAGAGCGGACGTGGTTCTAATCTCGCCAATTTGGAGATCTCAAGTTTGGTTTCCAGTTCTTCTGGAACTTTCTTGGGATTCTCCAATCCCACTCCCCCGGTTTCCAACACTTCTTCTCAGTCTGGACAAGGTTCCTCACCCGTTGATCGCCCAAAGCTCCTTAACCTTAATGGCGTGGAGGATTACAGGGGACGATGGGCGGTCTCAGGCCTTTCGGGAGTGGCTGAGAAATTCATGTCCAAGGCCTGGGCAGATAGTACAGTCAAACGATATCGATCCACCTGGAGAAGGTGGTGCCGTTGGTGTATGCGACGGTGTCTCAATCCCGTGGCAACCTATGTGACTTCTATCCTGAATTTTTGGGCCTCTTTGGCGGAGGATGGTTTGGCTTATAGAACCATCATTACCTTCCGTTCTGCCATTTCAGCGGGTCATAACATTGTGGATGGTTCTCCAGTGGGTGAACATCCTTTGGTTTGCCGTCTTCTTCGGGGCATCCGCCTCTCCTTACCTCCTTAGCCTCATTATTCACAGCTCTGGGATGTTAATTAGGTTTTGAATTTGTTTCTGTCTTGGCAGCCAAACAGATTCCTCTCTCGGAAAGAGCTGTCGGCCAAGTTGGCCATGCTTCTCTGCCTTATTTCTTGCAGACGGGTTTCTGATGTTAGAGCCCAGGATATTACCAGCAGGATATTCTCTCCCTCCGGGGTTACATTCAATGTTCGTTGTCGAACGAAGTGTGGACGACGTCTATCTCTTACCCGGCTTTTCCGGATTCTCCGAAACTATGTGTGGTCTCTTGCCTCATGGCTTACGAGGAAATGTCGGAGGAGTTCCGCCCCCCAGGGGAGCAACAGTTGCTTATTGCGCTCAAAAAACCCCATAAGGCGGTTTCCTCCCCCACCATTGCCTGTTGGGTAAGGTGGGTGATGCATGAAGCTGGAATTGACCTTAGAGCCTTCGGCGCTCACTCTACTAGGGGGGCTATGGCCTCTAAAGCTTTAACCCTGGGAGCTCACCTTGAAGACATTCTGAATGCAGCATATTGGTCTTCAGACTCTACCTTCAAGCGGTTTTACTTCAAACCGGTGATTGATATGGCTCACTTTGTGGTGAGTAAGCTTTAAACGAGCATAATCCTCTCCTCCGGTCCTGACATAGAATGAAAAATTTCCTAGCTATTGTAACGGAAAGTTTCAATTCTATTAAGGACTCAGAGGCGAGGATTATCCCACCCAGGGTACAACTTCTTGTAACTTCCCTCCCTCGTAATAGAGTAAGTAAACTGTTTAGCTGTCTCAGGTTTGACTTGATTGTACATACTGTCAAATGCATTTTCATGTTTTCCCCCTACAGGGCTAATCCTTAGCCAATGCTGTCGCCTAATGGTGTTGTTTGCTTCCAGCAGGAGACTCCAACAAACAGGATTCCTGAAGCATTCGAACTGGCTGACCACGAGCGACGAAAGAGGGGGAATAGAGGTTGACAGAGGACTAGGATATCTATGGAGCCCTGTGATTGGTGGACCTACATGGACACTCTGTACTTGAACACTTTATTGTTAAAACTTTGTTATTCCCTATGTTTCATGGGAATAGTAGTTTTTACCAATTTCTTTGAATGGCTGCTATTCAATAAAGTGGAGAAAGAATAGCATAATCCTCGCCTCCGAGTCCTTAATAGAATTGAAACTTTCCATTACGATAGCTAGGAAATTTTTCACTCTTTTCCATCTAATGCTTTTTATGTTACCTCTGTGCTAACCCAATATTCTGGTTAGTTTTGCTGTGTATCCGATATAAGCTCTAAGATGCCAACGTAGGCTGCTAGCCTGGTGGTAAATGAAATATTGTAGACCGTCGAATGATTCAGTACGTACTACAAGTTGACCTGATACATGTATAAGCTTGATTGTAATTTTAAATGTTGTGTTATTGCATGGCTTACATTTGTAAAGCTGAAACAATAAAGGATTGGTAGCAGAGAACATGTAAAAGCGAGGGAAAGTATAATAAAGCTTAACTTAGTACTATGCCGGTGTTCGTGTGATCTCTTACCCAGCACTCCGGGTACATCTAGCTTACCTTTTAATGCCACTAGTTCTTCTGCATTAATAAATACTCTCACCTAACTCCTGTTAATTAGAATTATCGCACCAGCGTGGCATCTTCCAACCACTTTGTAGCGCCTCTGACTAAATTGACAATACATAGATTTTAAAGTCATACGGGATATTCAGCTGATAACCAGAGAAATCATGCCATGACGTTGTATCATCTGATACAAAGAGCGCGTTAGGAGATGGAATTTTAATGACAAAACCATCATAGCTTTACTCTCTCTGTCTTTCCCTCAGCCAATCTCACCATACTTGGAAAATGTTTACTCTGAAATATCGTATACTGTAATGTTACGGTCTCACCCCCATTCCTCAACAATTAATAACTTTCCTGTCGTCATATTGATACAACACACACCAAAGAACAGGGTGGGATCAACGTGTTATCAGAAACATAGCGCCCTAGGGCAGAACCGAACAACCTTTCAACCCAACGTCAATGACCCTGCTCCAAATAGCGTAGAGTATCCCGCCCGCCCGTCGATTGGCTCACTCACCCACACGTCACGTTTAGCTCCTCTCACCCAAAAGCCCCGCGGCACACTACCCGGATCCGCTTGTACTTCTCCATTTCTAGCACTGCCTCCTTGGTAACACTTCCGGGCTACAGATTGCCGTCAGAGACACAAAAAACAGACTACAGATGAAGAGGGGAGGAGGGGCCGTGGTCAGAGTAGAAAGAATTTCTTTAGAGTAGTGTTCGAATGGAGTGATCACGGTCATGTAAACAGAAACGTGCACTAACCTGGAAACGATCGAAACAAGCATTTGCAATGCAATAGGACTCGAATTTACGCGAGACCTATTGCATTGCAAACGAGAGTGCGGGCGGGCAGGGGGACGAGAAGACACGAACAACGGGAGTGGGGGGGGAGAAGGCACGGACAGCGGGAGGGGGTGGGGCACGCTAAGAAAATAGTGCTCATGCAACACGAAGTAAAGGGGCCAGTAGCCATGGAAGGATACAAATGACGACATGGCCGTCATAAGGAGGGACTAACAGCTTATAAACCAATCGGAAGGCAGCATTTAGAAAGGACAAAGACACAAGCCAATGAAAAAGTGGGCGGGGCAGTGGGCGTGGCTTCTCCCCTTACTCTACTACCACAGATCAACCCCAGAGCAGCGCATGCACGCTGGCTCAGGGCTTGACCTAAAAACAGGCGAGGTGGCAACCCTACTCTGGGGTCGATTCCGATTTGGGCCGGAAATTTCTCTGACCGAGCCGGACCCGGAGAGATTTCCGACCGAATCGGACCCGTGCAGTCCGACCGAACGAGTACGATGCGTCCGTATGTTATCGGACTCGAGTCGGTCGGACTCCCATTGAAGTCAATGGGAGCCGGTCGTACTAACGCGTACGCGGGCTCCCATTGACTCAATGGGTGCGGAGTCGGACAAGTGCGCCCCTTACAGCGGGTACGCGGCGAAGCGATTCGCGCCGTACACGCACAGGTAGGGGGGACCCATGGGTCCCCCCTGTGTGCGACTCGCGCGGCTACGCGGACAGGGGGTCCGACACGGACCCCCAAAGTACGGCTCCGACAGCTCTTTCGAGCCGGAGTGCGCGGCTCGGTCGGACTGCTCGCGGCGCGCATCGTACTTACCCGGCCGGGGAACGTCTCCATTGCGCGGTGCGAGTCGAGTCCGAGCGAGTCGGTCGGAGCGGTTCGAGCCGGGAGCGAGTCGGTCGGAGCGGTCGGGACGCCCGGACGAGTCGGTCGGCGACTCGCATCGTACTCGCTCGGCCGGACCCGCGTACGGTTCGGTCGGGAAACAGGGCTCCGAATCGGATCCGGTAAAGCCGAATCCGATTCGGAGCCCTACCGGCCGAGATCGGAATCGGCCCCTCTGTGTATGACCTCATGTGGGCTGATTCACACTTTGAATGCCAGGCATTTCCGTCAATCTGTGGCTGAAAACTTCTCTCTATGTATTTTTTACTCTTTGCAAAAGATCTGGATTGACAGCAAGAGCTGTCTCTAGCCCAGACTTAAAAATACCCTGTTTAGGGAGTGCTTAGACCCAGGGTAGCTAAGGTCAGTCCAGTGGGCCAGACCCTTGCAAAACACTCTGTAAATGGGTTCCATTCAGATTCATTGTGTGCAAGTTTTTCTTATGTGTATATTGTAAAACTCCGACATGGACTGGACCCTTGTGGACCTAAGCCAAACCCCCCCAACGCTGTGCAGTTGTCAGCTAGGAGCCCAAATTACGTTCAAATAGTTTAAGCATCACTGTCTTTACGCAGTTGCACTCAATTCCCTTCTTTCTAGTGCAGATTTAGAAGAATTCGGATGACTTGAAATCGTCGAGATATATATATTTCAACACCATATTCATTAAATTTAACAAGAGCGGAGCCAGGTGGAAATACCTATGAACAAGGAACTCATCTGCATAAATGGAAGGCCACTTTGTCACCCGAGACTCTAACACAGCCAAACAAGGCTATGAATCTACAAAATGGCGGACATAAAATGTATGCGTGGGGACAGGAAGGGCAATTATGACTTCTCATCAGCATACAGAACAGTAACAAATGGACTCTGAAGGACAAATAAGTCTTCGCTCCATGCAAATATGCTCGTTATTAAAGAAGAAAAGGAAGACAGATGCATAGAGCGCTGACAGCATTGCACCCTGAGTTGATCATTCACAAACTATTACTCGAGCTGCCACTGTTGCTGTACAAGGGAGTGCAGGCAGGGTGGCTTCACAACTCTTCTATTTATCAAAGGTAGACTCCACTGTGAAGCAATATAAAAAAGCATTGGCAAGCCCAATAGGCCTGGCCTCGTCAAGCTGGTGCCATGGTTATTTTTATTATTTGTGAAGTAAACAAAACTAAATTGCCACCTACCCAAGCACTGAAATTGCAGGCAGCTAAAATGCTACAATGTCACTTAAACCTTTCATGACACAATTTTATTTTTAAAAAGAGCATAGGCAGAATAAATAGAGGACAGGGTAATATAAAACATAATGGATATAAAAAAACACTCTTTGTAATAGCCTTGCAATTGAAGGGAAAGGAACTATTTTTAGATGAATGTGAACAATGTACATGGGCTTTATACAATCACTCAAAGGGAAAGGAGCCAAAGAGGAAAGTGGGCTGACCTCTTGCCCCTGAAGTATGGTATGGTAAGCTGAAGCCGAATGTGAAAGAAAATTTAATCGTACAATGTATGAAGCTGCTGACCAAAAGCACTTCTATGTATGTATATTATGTATGAGTTATGGGGAAAATCAGTAGTTATGAGAGACAGGTAAAGCTGCCTCAAATACCAGACAAAAAAAAGCATAAATATTTATGACCGAACTGTGGCCTGGAGGACCTGAGCAATTTGTATTTTGGAAGAGCTATAGTTAACAGAACCGTTTGAAGAGACAGGCTAAAAATAAAAAAATACTTTAACCCTTTCTGAGATTATATTACACCAAAATTAAGTAGGAAAATAGTTAGTTTTGACAGACAGAACAGAGTTGATCAATATTGCCCTGATAAATTCTGGCACCTAAAGCAGGGTGAAATTTGTAGGGACAAAGGCTGGAAAAAGCCAAAACATTTGGAGTTTGGTGTGTTAATATTATTATTGTTAATATTAATATTTTTATTAGAAGTTAGGGAAACCGGAAAGCCAGGTTTTTAGGTTCTTCCTAAAAACTGATCAGGACTCAATTGATCTGAGGTGAATTAGGGATCACTGACAAAATATCGACGACAGGAATATCGACCTACACAAATATCGTGTTCAAAATATCGATGTCAAGAATATCGACATCCTATCTTTACAATTGTAAGTACAAAATATCGAAACAAAAATATTGTTGTTAAAAATATCGTTGTTCAAAATATCGTTTTTAAAAAATCTCGCGTAAATAATTTTAAATAAATTAAATAATACATATAATTAATAAAAACATAGTTAGAATTATTAAAAAATGTTAGAAAATATAAATAATAAATGTGATGTAAAAATAAATTTACTTAATAATATTAATAAATAATTATTATAATAAATTATAAAATGTTAGAAAGATAATACAAATTATAAATACATATATATATATACATACACCTGTAACATAAACATAAAAATAAAATATATATATAATAAATTAAAATATTAAAATAATTTTTTAATTTTAAAACAACATTTTACACTACATTAACTGAAACAGTAGGGAAAATGTTGGATAGCGGAGGGAATAAAATTACTATTCCAACTCCAGGGAGTGCAACAGTAGGGAAAGTGTTGGATAGCGGAGGGGATAAAATTACTATTCCCACTCTAGCAAGTGCAACAGTAGGGAAAGTGTTGGATAGCGGAGGGGTAAAAATTACTATTCCCACTCCAGCAAGTGCAACAGTAGGGAAAGTGTTGGATAGCGTAGGGGAATAATTTACCATTCCCACTCCAGAGAGTGCAACAGTAGGGAAAGTGTTGGATAGCGTAGGGGATAAAATTACTATTCCCACTCCAACAAGTGCAACAGTAGGGACAGTGTTGGATAGCGGAGGTGATAAAATTACTATTCCCAGTCCAGATAGTGCAACAGTAGGGAAATTGTTGGATAGCGTAGGAGATAAAATTACTATTCCCACTCCAGCGAGTGCAACAGTAGGGAAAGTGTTGGATAGCGGAGGGATAAAAATTACTATTCCCACTCCAGCAAGTGCAACAGTATGAAAGTGTTGGATAGCGGAGGGGAATAATTTACTATTCCCACTCCAGCAAGTGCAACAGTAGGGAAAGTGTTGGATAGCGGAGGGGAATAATTTACTATTCCCACTCCAGATAGTACAACAGTAGGGAAAGTGTTGGATAGCGGAGGGGTTAAAATTACTATTCCCACTCCAGCAAGTGCAACAGTAGGGAAAGTGTTGGATAGCGGAGGGGAATAATTTACTATTCCCACTCCAGATAGTACAACAGTAGGGAAAGTGTTGGATAGCGGAGGGGTTAAAATTACTATTCCCACTCCAGCAAGTGCAACAGTAGGGAAAGTGTTGGATAGCGGAGGGGGATAATTTACTATTCCCACTCCAGCAAAATAATGAACATTAATTAACAAATAATTAACTAATTAAAAATAATTTACCTCCCACCATATTCCCCTATAAATAACCCCACCAATGTTGTAAAACATAACACAATTAACATAATAAATTAACAATTAATTAAATAACTAATAACAATTAACAAGCAAATTAAAAACAATCAGTAATAAATTAATTCACAGATTTAACACTAATAAATAAAATTTAAAAAATAATATATAAAAATATTAATAAAAATATTAAAATGTAATTACTTCCCACCCTACTCCCCTATCATCCCACAACCCGCTCCTAAAAAAATGACACAATTAACATATTAACCAATTAATTCTTAATAATTAATAACCAATTAATAACTAATTAATAACAACTTAATTATCACAAGTAACAATATAAAATATTAAATACATAAATATTAATTAATAACAAATATTAATTAATTAATTATAAATAAATTACTTCCCACCCTATTCCCCTATAAACCCACAACCCGCTACAAAACGAAAACGCAAAATGTAATTAAAAAAAATTAATAACTCCTAAAAATTATTAATAAATGTATTCTAATTAAATTACTTCCCACCCTATTAAAATTAATTAACATAAAATTAATTACTTCTAAAAATTTCACACATACATTAAAAAAATATGCTATACTTATACAAATTAATTACATCACATACTTTAAACACACCGTAAAATACAAAACACTAAAATAAATGTCGATATTATTAACAACGATATTTTTACTAACGATATTACTAACTTCGATATTAAAAAAACCGATATTTCTTACCTTCATGTCGATATTCTGGTCAACAATATTCTTGCATGTCGATCTTGTGCCACCTCGATATTAAAAACTCGATATTCTGGAACATCGATATTCCAACATCGATATTCTGTCTGTGCACCGTGAATTCCACCAAAATGCGAGAAAGGACGTCCTCCCATCCCCCACCATCTAAAGCAAGGCAAGATCAACAGATTAACACGTGCTAGTCTAGGGGTGTTTTTAGGCTGATAGAAAATTAATTTACCTCTCAAATAGAGAGGACCAGACCTGTTGATGGCACAATGTCATACACAAACCTTGAACTACATATAATATTGAATTGTTAAGAACAAATTGGACATACTATGTCTCAGTTTTCTGATAAAAATTCAGAATAGGAGCTATTTACCACATGTGGTAAACACCTCACACTGGGGTAATGCTATGTACCATGTGTGGTAAATACCTCGCCCTATTCCGACTAACTTGTATTGAAGGCCTCAGTCTGTTGCAGATTTAGGATAGGACATTCAGGGTGAGAAACAAGGGCAGGTTTTGGGGGCCAATACCTCAGTCCCTGGTCCACATGAGGGAACATTTACTAACATTTGACGCAGTGCAACGCAGCACGACAACTTACTGCACTGCGCCAAATGGAAAGGGCAGGAATGCGCCATATCTCTGGACTGTTCCCATGAGGCACAGGGTCAGACCTATTTGCATATGGCCATGTCTGAACTGGGGTGGCGGAGTGAGCTAAAGAATGATGATGGATTAAACCCAGATCAGTTGACTGGGGGTGAGTGCTTGCAATGTTCAACACTCCGTCCATCATCCCCTTTGGTTTTGCTATGTTCGCCCTAAGTTGGCAGGGTATGCCCAGACGGGGGTCCCTTGCTCACTTTGCCACTGGATTCAAGATAGCCTGGCTGATGACGGCTGTAAGCCAGAAACCGGTCCCAGGATGCTTGTTTCTGGTCCAGGGAAGACATGGCTTGGCAGTTCGGGCTGGACTGTTCCCATGAGGCACAGGGTCAGACCGATTTGCATATGGCCATGTCTGAACTGGGGTGGCGGAGTGAGCTAAAGAATGATGATGGATTAAACCCAGATCAGTTGACTGGGGGTGAGTGCTTGCAATGTTCAACACTCCGTCCATCATCCCCTTTGGTTTTGCTATGTTCGCCCTAAGTTGGCAGGGTATGCCCAGACGTGGGTCCCTTGCTCACTTTGCCACTGGATTCAAGATAGCCTGGCTGATGACGGCTGTAAGCCAGAAACCGGTCCCAGGATGCTTGTTTCCGGTCCAGGGAAGACATGGCTTGGCAGTTCGGGCTGGACTGTTCCCATGAGGCACAGGGTCAGACCGATTTGCATATGGCCATGTCTGAACTGGGGTGGTGGAGTGAGCTAAAGAATGATGATGGATTAAACCCAGATCAGTTGACTGGGGGTGAGTGCTTGCAATGTTCAACACTCCGTCCATCATCCCCTTTGGTTTTGCTAAGGGCAGGAATGCGCCATATCTCTAAAGATATGGCGCATTCCTGCTCTCTGCGCTGGTGCCCTAGCGGCGGACAACTGCCAATACAGACACCCTTGCACAAAAGTGCGAGGGGGCCGGTGCTTCAGGCAGGACTGTTTTTGTGCAGGAAGAGACACATTCCTGTACAAAAACAGTTCTCTATGGCTTTTTCCACTTTCTACTTGTGCTGCAGAATGCTTTGGGTTAGTCAAGATATAATATGCCATGCAAAGCCACAAAAGGAGACGCTGCTTGGCATAGTAGATCTCACGTAAAGGCTTGCTTTGCTCTTGCATCACCTTGTGTGCGGAAGGGCAATGCAAGCCCTTAGTAAATCTGGGTCTTTGGCTGACCTTAGGCCAGCCAGCAGATGTCAAGAGCCTTCCTTTTGAGCCTGGTAGATCCCAGAGGCTGGTCATCCACCATAGAACAGAAAGCTGTGCCTCCTCTTCAGTCGAGGTGGACCAAACGATGGTGATGTTTTCCAAGGGAGACGCGCTGCCACAGAGGAAGCACAGCACCGTTAGATGCCCTCACAGGAAAGTGCAGCTTAAAGAGGAGAAGACAATGTTGACACAGAGGAGGAGGGGCTCAGGATAGGGATGTGGGTTCCTCAAGGAAGATGCTTGGTCGAAGGACAACATAAGCAGAAGCTACAGGGCGCAGTATAGATTCCGAGTGCTGACCAGAGCAGGACAGGCACGGCTTTTCAGGTATTCAGACAGTGACAGGAGGACATCTTCAAAGACACTTCCAGATAAAGTTGTAGGAGCTTTTTCATAATAGGTAGCCTGAAGCACAAGCAAATAGACCTCCCATTTACCACACATGGCAACTGCTGGGCCACCACATGCTAGCAAAGACAAATTACAGCTGAGCATGGGCGGACATAGGTAGGACACTGAACGGCTCACGATAGACAAAGATGTAAAAGGGTAACATCACTGTTCCTTGCATGGCAGCCAATTTGACTCCCGATGCTGTATTGGCATAGGGGTAGGATGGTGGTTTAAGTTGGTGATAATGTTTCAAGTAGCATTAGGGGTTGTATTTATTTCTGTTGAAGAGCAACACATTGGTTTTGTTTTCGATGTGTGAGAGTACGTGCTTGTGTGTCTGGTGGCATCTGTTCAACTGGTGGTACAAGTTGTCTAGAGGTAGGATTGCTGGGTTCATATGTGTTAGAACTTAACTGTAAACTACTTATTAGTCTAAAATGGTCATCTTATTGTACGTTTAAGCGATAGCGTAGGTGTAGAGGCAATCTGGTTGTAACTTACTGCTGTCTCATAATGACACAAACATTCTCCTGATAAATGTTTTTCTGGTAACCTTTACAAGCAAGCAAAGGTGTTCGAAGCTCACAAACTTTGCAACTATACAAAGTTGAGAAAGTGTGAACTTCGCAGAAGTCTTCTGGTGGAATTTATGTTCTCTGTTGCTCCGGGTTATAGTGTATTGAACGTGGGACAATCAGAAGTCTAAGTATTTGATGCAGTGTCCAAGTAGTAGTGTAGATTCTGTTTAGGTGTTAGTGCATACAGAGAGCAACACCACCTGTGTAGCTTTTGGTGCTGAGTTGGCACCATTTGCTGCAAATCTCTCCTGTGGTGCTGATTATGATGGTAAGCTACAGGTTGCCATCTGTGTAGTCTTAGGTGATGTGCTGGATGTGTATATGTGTGATGTCAGTAGACCTGTGGTGCACTGACAATGCAAGTATGTTATGTTATGTAAATTTAACTTCTTAAGCGCAACGGTTACCCTAGGGTGTCCTGGCGCTGAGCACTGCCTAATTGGTTGCTGTGATATAGGGTGGCTATAGGGTGAATAACCATGTTTTCAGTCCCTTCCTGAAATAAAGGAGCTCGGTTGAATTTCTGAGGTGGAATGGTAGATTGTTCCAGGCCTTAGAAGCACATGTAATAAAGCTCCTCCCACCCCATCTTGCTTTTTTGACTGGGGAAACTTTCACTTTTTTTACTCCCGTGGACCGAAGGGTCCTTCTGGGAACATACCATTGAAATCTTTGTTTTAAGTAGTCGGGCCCACTCCCTTAAGGGCCTTAAAGACCGTGCAGAGAGCTTTAAATTGCGTCCGTTGTTTGACTGGGAGCCAGTGTAGTTGTTTTAGTTCTTTCTTAACCGAGACAAACTTCGGTGTCCCCGTCAACAGTCTGGCAGCCGCGTTCTGCACGATTTGAAGTCTGTTAAGGTGTTTTTTTTGGATGTTCAAGTAAAGACTGCTGCAGTAGTCTAACCGTGACATGATGAGTGCCATGACCACTGTCCTGTGACTGTCTTCAGGAAGAAAGAACTTTATTTTCCTTATAATTCTCAGGAGGAAGAAACTCACTGAGACCACCCCACTTATATGGTCCCCGAAAGTGAGCCTGTTGTCCACTATAACCCCAAAGTTCTTAGCTTTCTTGGTCAGTATGGGGCAGGTTCCCAATTCTTCCGGCCACCAGTCGGGCGTCCAGAGGTGCAGATTGTTACCAAATATGATGACCTCAGTTTTGCCCGAGTTAAGTTTCAGGCAGTTCGAGGACATCCACCCCGAGATGGCTTTCATACAGTCATGAAATCTTTTTCTTGTTTCAGCCTCTTGCCCACGCCAGAGAGACAGCACTATTTGCGTGTCATCCGCATAGGAGGTCAATTGGAATCCAAATGATCTTATCAGAGCCGCCAGCGTTGACACATAAACATTAAAAAGTGTTGGGCTGAGGGACGAGCCCTGTGGCACCCCACACGGAAGGGAAAAAGGTTTGGAGCTAACTTTGTCTAAGTCCACCGTTTGGGTTCTGTCTGAGAGGAAGGATTTCAAGAAGTTCCAGGCATTGCCTTGTACCCCGCTTTCTGATAAATGGTCCATCAAAACTTTATGATGGACCGTATCAAATGCCGCCGAAAGATCCAGCATGATCAGTAGTGTGTTGCCTCCATGGTCCAAGGCCTCTCTAACTTCCTCTGTGGATTTTATCAGGGCCAGCTCCGTACTGTGTTCAGCTCTGAACCCATATTGTGTTGGGTCTAGTATATTGTTTGTTTGGAGAAATAGGCTAAGTTGGGCATTCATGGCTTTTTCGATCATTTTTGTCGGTATGGGGAGGTGCGAGATTGGTCTGTAATTGTTAGGGTCCTTGGGTTCGAGGTTCTGTTTTTTGAGCAGAGGAAGAATAGATGCCATTTTACATTTTCTGGGAAACTGGCCAGATATTAATATGGCGTTGAACAGGGGGGCAAGGGCTGTCCCAATGACCTCTGGGATTTGTTTGATCACGGACGCCGGACATGGGTATAAGACAAACTTCTTCAACCTTAAACCATGCATTGCTCATTTTGTAAACTTCTTCTATGACAAGGTCAATGCCCTCATAAACTAAACTCCTCACTTAAAAATGTCTTTTGATGATAAATGACCAGAATTCAACTCATCACCACTGAGCAAATGCCCTAGAGAATCCCTAAACTCAGACCCACTTGCCACTGCAATATTGTCATGTCAAACACACACTAAAAAGGTGCCTTTAATCTTTTAAAAATTGCCTGGTTCAACATCGCTAGGCTCTCCTAGCATAAGGTACTGTCCTAGATTATCTAAATGGGTCTAGTGACACCAATGTTCAAGAAACAGAAGATAGATTCAAATATGCTTGCAAATTCTCACCACGTCGGTTCTCATACGATTGTAAAATAAATTAAACATGTATTGCATATTACCTGTTTCTTTCTTTTATATATTTTTTTTTGCACCTGGCCCTTTTCAGGGTCTTCCCTAGATGTTTGCCTTTTGTTGATGAAACTGTTTTTGTTGGCATTAGGACTTTGTGCACTTTACAACTGCTGACCAGTGCTAAAGTGTATGTACTCACTCCCTAAAATATGGTACACTTGGCATCTACCTGATTGGTACATTTAATTTATTTGTAAGTCCCTAGTAAATAGTGCAACATGCACCCAGGGCCTGTAAATTAAATGCTACTAATGGGCAGGATCTCTCATTGTGGCACCCAATAACGTAGCCTTTTAAAACATGTCTCAGGCCTGCCACTTCAGTCTGTGATGCAGTTTTAAACTGCCACTTCAACCTGGCAAACTAAACCTTTTGCCAGGCCTAAGCCTTCCTCTTTAAAAGGTATAGGACACCCCAGGTAGGCCCTAACCACCCACAGGACAGAGTCCATAGTGCCTAAAAAGTATGACATGTGTTTTTTTTTTACATGTCCTCATAGTGAAAAACTCATAAAGTTGTTTTTCACTGCTATAAGGCCTATCTCTCCTATTGACTGACACTGGGTTACCTTATTACATTTAATAAGTGCTAACGTTTGATTGGGAGCAGATAGAGATATGCTGTTTACCCTCAAATGATTGCAATTTAAAATCCTCTTTAGTATTAAAGTCAAATTTTAAGTCACAATTCTGAAAATGCTACTTTTAGAAAGTTGGCATTTTCTTGTCCCAACCATTTGTGCCTTCCGCCAGTGCCCTGGGTCACATGACTGTGAATGGCTGTGCTGCTGATTTGTATATTTCTTCCTGACAGTAACACAAAGGATGCACAGGATGGGCCTTCCTGGCAGGATGACTGGGAAAGCCTGTACTCAGCCCCACTTACACTTCAAAGGGCTTTATCTTATGCACACACAAAGGAACCCAACACCAGGCCTACCCTACCTTTTATAACCCCCAGACAGAGTAGGGTCTTGACAGGGGAAGGGGAAAGGGGAAAAATTTCCAGAGCCAGATGTGGGGGTAGGACAGGGAGTTCCCCCACACAAAGTCTGGAACCAGGTCATCAGAACACTCCTGGACCTGCAGAAGTTACAGAAGAATAACTGTCCTGCTGCCAGAGCCCTGCCCCGGTGCTTACAGGCCTGCCTTGCTGTCTAAATAGGAAGACTGAACCTGCTTGCCTTCATCCCAGGCTACCAAGAGTGACTCCAATGGTGAGTTGGCTGACCTCCTGTGTGAACTACAGGGACACAGCAAGCTTCAGATGCCTCCCTTAAATTCCCCAGATGACCAACTACACGTGTACCTGCAACTTGAACTTCCTGAGCCCTGCTCCTGGCCTCTGCTGGAGTGAGTCCAGATCACCAAGAGGTGCCTCCCAGGTCCTGGACCATTGGCTGGCATCAGAGAGAACTACTCCTTGCCTCACTTGAGGTTCCATCAAATCTGCTGCAAAGCAATGTTTTCGGCCCGCAAAGCCTCACCGCACAGCTGAGAGCTTCATCGGAGCCGACACAGAGCAATGCAAAGTGCGGCAAAGCCCCATCAGAAAGCTTGAAAACTTCATCGGACCCGACGCCAAGTGACGCAAAGCCCCGCAAAGCTTCACCAAACAGCTGAGAGCTACATCAGAACCAACGCTGATCGATGCAAAGTCTGTCAAAGCACCGAGAACATAAAGTCAAGTTAAGTAATGTGCTCCACTGTGGTCAGCCTGAACTTGTGACTTTGTCCCAGTCCAGTGCGATAGATACCCCAGTTGGTGCTTTGCACCTTTCAGCGCTAATTTTACTTGTAACTCTAAACTTCAATATCTTCTGTTCTGCTGATTGAATTTTGTCATTCTGGTATCATTTTATTTATTAAAATAAAAGTTACTCTATTTTCCTAAATTGGTTTGGTATTTGTGTGCTGCATAAATACTTTACATATTGTCTCTAAGTTAAGCCTGACTGCTTTTGTGCCAGGGAACCAGAGGGTTAAGCACAGGTTAATTTAGAGACTTTTGTGTTTCAGCCTGACAAGGATCGTGGTTGCTGACTGAGTCGGTCCTCCATCCCCTTAAACCAATAACCCATTTTCTTACAATATTATGTATGTACATTATTTATAATGCACATTATTAAATATTTATTTATAATGCATACTATCAGCAAGGTCGTCCTGGCACCAGGAGTATCCAAGGGAAAACATTCACACCAACACATCTATAATCAATAGAACAAACAGCTTTCCAGAAGCTTTCAGAACATTCCAAATTGATCTACCAGGTGTGGCTGGAGGGGCAGCGTGTTCCACTGCTCAGGCTTGACAACTCTACAGGCTCTCCCACCCATGCAAGCTCTCTTGAATTTAGAAACCTTTAGCAGTGTGGTCTCTCAAAGTGATTTATAGGGGGGTACACAAGGGTCCACAGATAAAGGTGATGCAGACACCTACTACAGACAATCATGAAGATTGTGTGCACATGTGTAATATATAAATACAATACAAACATTAATAAGGTCTGGGGAAGAGGCAGTGGTCTCTGCACTGTATTAATCACTTCATTTCTCTTCACACAACTTTCTTCTGCAGTCTCTCGGTTAGGCATTAAAGCCCCTTTTCTCCTGATTTCCTTCTGAAACCATCTAGCTGCATATCTCACACCTCATCTCTGTCCTCTTCAACACCCTCTTTGCCCACTCCCCAGCACATACTTTCTTGCCTCTCCTTTCCCTCACCTCCTTCACACACAACGCACCCACTCACCTGTACGCACTATATTGCTCAGTGGGTTGTGAAATGCTTCCAGTACAACTGGTTTTCTGATTCTATTTGTCACATTGACTAAGTCCTTGGTGCCAGTGGATCTAGAAAACCAGCCTTTGTGTTTCTAGGAAAATCTAGGGAAAAAAAACCTTTAGTGGGACACATGGACCTCCTTGATCTGCAAAAGAGGTAGGGAACCTGTCTTTGGTGATGGGCATGTTGTGATGGGCAGTTCCTGCCTTTTTGTGTATTCAATGTATTAATGTCAGAGGCCAAAATCTCCTTATAGGTATCTGCGAATGTATCTGTGAAAAACCTGCCCATATTGTCATATAGGGATTTTGAAGGTCGAATTTAAGCTGTACTGCAATAAGAGGCTAGGAAATGCCTCTTTGTAGAAGTTGCAGACTTTGCAGACAGTAAACCTTCTGAGATGAAGAAAGTTTTCTCCTTCTACTGAGCTGTTTCCTACAGTCCAAGCTGAGCCTTGTTTATGACTTGTGTATCGTCTCATAACCATACTTCCATTTACTCTCTGGGGCATATTCTCAAGGAACTATCGCCGAGTTAACGGCACTTTATCGCAGCCAAAGTCGCGATAAAATTATCGCCCCATTCACAAGCTGGTGCTAACAGCCGATACCACCAGTTTACTTGCGAAAGCATCCGTAAAAAACATTGCCACAGATGACCCCGGCAACTATCGCTAATGAGATGCAGAGTAGGCGTTCCCGAGCAAAAAGCTGCGACAACACCACACCTCAACATTCTCAATGACCAGCCACATCAGCGGTAAGACCACAAAACAGGCGATAAGGCGCGTTAGCGTCAGGAAATTAACACCTGCTCCGACCTGGTGTAAAGTCGGACGACAACCTGCACCTTCAAAGGGAGCCCAGCCCAGAGCCACACATGAAGAACAACAGATGCTATGGAGCCACTCACCATGCATCCCGGAGCCCCGAGAGGGCAACAACACCCACCGCCACCACCCCCAGGATCCCCCCCCCGGACCACCACAGAGGCAGCGCAGACAAAGACAGCGGACCTTCAGGAAATGCACCAGCCTCACAGACCTAACACCAGACAATGTCAATGCCCACTACAGGCTCAAAAGGACAACCATCCTCCGCATCCTAAACATCATTGCCCACAGGCTGACGGTACCAACACAGCGGACAACCAACATCCCTCCGCAGACAAAGCTGCTGGCTGTGCTGCACCTGTTGGCCTCTGGTACCTCCCAACCAACAACCGCCAGAGTCGGAGGAGTCGCACAGCCAGCCCCATCCAAGTTCCCCACACCTGTCCTGGATGCCATAATCAACTAGGTACCGCAGTACCTATATGTCCCCCACAATGCACAGGAACAGCTGGAGACCAAGCAAGGACTATACGCCATAGCTGGATTCCCGCACGTGTTGGGGGCAATCGACTGCACACATGTCCTACTTGTGCCCCCTGCCGACACCGCACACAACTACCGCAACAGAAAGCACACGCATCCCATCAACGTGCAGGCAATAGTGGACCACAGGGGACTCTTCACCAATGTCGTAGCCAACTACCCAGGCAGTGTGCATGATCCCTTCATCTTCCGACAGTCCAACATCAACCAGCGCTTCCAGGATGGCACCTATGGAAATTCACTGCACGTTGGCAAGTACCAAATGAACACACCACACCCCTCAACTCCACAATCATGCAACTCACAACTCTGGCACTGCACACGTCACAAAATCACATACAACATGCCCACCCACCAGACATGACAGCACAACTTACTGTGGCAACCTTGGTTAGCCATATACATGAGCCATCAACGGCATGGCACCCCAGCCACACAATACCGGAATGTGGGGAGAGGTGGGAACCAGGCATGTGCGAAGGAGGCAAGTCACCCATGAATGAGAATGTACACAATCCAAGTGTGGCGGAGATGTGCTGGACAGACTGCAGTATGCAGACCACAGACATATCCATGTATACATGCACTGCTGGTGTCTGGAGTGTAGTGGACAGTGGACGCAACCATGTCACTCCAGCCAGTGGGGAAGCCCAAGGAAATGTAGCTTGTGACGTCACCCCCTGTAAGCGTGTGCAGAGTGGGCTGGCCCGGCGTACGCCAGGCCAGCGTAGGGGTGTGAATAAAAAGCACGCAGCTCTGGGTGTGGTTCTCTTCCGGAATGCATAACGTGTCTGCCGGGGCGGCGCCTCCCACCCCGCCACGAGGCCGACGCCGTCGCCTTGAGCGGTGTGGCTTGCGATCCTGTGCGCCTGCATAGTAAAACCAAAGGGGATGATGGACGGAGTGTTGAACATTGCAAGCACTCACCCCCAGTCAACTGATCTGGGTTTAATCCATCATCATTCTTTAGCTCACTCCGCCACCCCAGTTCTGACATGGCCATATGCAAATCAGTCTGACCCTGTGCCTCATGGGAACAGTCCAGGCCGAACTGCCAAGCCATGTCTTCCCTGGACCGGAAACAAGCATCCTGGGACTGGTTTCTGGCTTACAGCCATCATCAGGCAGGCTATCTTGAATCCAGTGGCAAAGTGAGCAAGGGACCCACGTCTGCGCATACCCTGCCAACTTGGGGCGAACATAGTAAAACCAAAGAGGATGATGGACGGAGTGTTGAACATTGCAAGCACTCACCCCCAGTCAACTAATCTGGGTTTAATCCATCATCATTCTTTAGCTCACTCCGCCTACCCAGTTCTGACATGGCCATATGCAAATCAGTCTGACCCTGTGCCTCATGGGAACAGTCCAGCCCGAACTGCCAAGCCATGACTTCCCTGGACCGGAAACAAGCATCCTGGGACCGGTTTCTGGCTTACAGCCGTCATCAGCCAGGCTATCTTGAATCGAGTGGCAAAGTGAGCAAGGGACCCACGTCTGGGCATACCCTGCCAACTTGGGGCGAACATAGTAAAACCAAAGGGGATGATGGACGGAGTGTTGAACATTGCAAGCACTCACCCCCAGTCAACTGATCTGGGTTTAATCCATCATCATTCTTTAGCTCACTCCATCACCCCAGTTCTGATATGGCCATATGCAAATCAGTCTGACCCTGTGCCTCATGGGAACAGTCCAGCCCGAACTGCCAAGCCATGTCTTCCCTGGACCGGAAACAGGCATTCTGGGACCGGTTTCTGGCTTACAGCCGTCATCAGCCAGGCTATCTTGAATCCAGTGGCAAAGTGAGCAAGGGACCCACGTCTGGGCATACCCTGCCAACTTGGGGCGAACATAGTAAAACCAAAGGGGATGATGGACGGAGTGTTGAACATTGCAAGCACTCATTCCCAGTCAACTGATCTGGGTTTAATCCATCATCATTCTTTAGCTCACTCCGCCACCCCAGTTCTGACATGGCCATATAAAAATCAGTCTGACCCTGTGCCTCATGGGAACAGTCCAGCCCGAACTGCCAAGCCATGTCTTCCCTGGACCGGAAACAAGCATCCTGGGACCAGTTTCTGGCTTACAGCCGTAATCAGCCAGGCTATCTTGAATCCAGTGGCAAAGTGAGCAAGGGACCCACGTCTGGGCATACCCTGCCAACTTGGGGCGAACATAGTAAAACCAAAGGGGATGATGGACGGAGTGTTGAACATTGCAAGCACTCACCCCCAGTCAACTGATCTGGGTTTAATCCATCATCATTCTTTAGCTCACTCCGTCACCCCAGTTCTGACATGGCCATATGCAAATCAGTCTGACCCTGTGCCTCATGGGAACAGTCCAGCCCGAACTGCCAAGCCATGTCTTCCCTGGACCGGAAACAAGCATTCTGGGACCGGTTTCTGGCTTACAGCCGTCATCAGCCAGGCTATCTTGAATCCAGTGGCAAAGTGAGCAAGGGACCCACGTCTGGGCATACCCTGCCAACTTGGGGCGAACATAGTAAAACCAAAGGGGATGAAGGACGGAGTGTTGAACATTGCAAGCACTCATTCCCAGTCAACTGATCTGGGTTTAATCCATCATCATTCTTTAGCTCACTCCGCCACCCCAGTTCTGACATGGCCATATAAAAATCAGTCTGACCCTGTGCCTCATGGGAACAGTCCAGCCCGAACTGCCAAGCCATGTCTTCCCTGGACCGGAAACAAGCATCCTGGGACCAGTTTCTGGCTTACAGCCGTAATCAGCCAGGCTATCTTGAATCCAGTGGCAAAGTGAGCAAGGGACCCACGTCTGGGCATACCCTGCCAACTTGGGGCGAACATAGTAAAACCAAAGGGGATGATGGACGGAGTGTTGAACATTGCAAGCACTCACCCCCAGTCAACTGATCTGGGTTTAATCCATCATCATTCTTTAGCTCACTCCGCCACCCCAGTTCTGACATGGCCATATGCAAATCAGTCTGACCCTGTGCCTCATGGGAACAGTCCAGCCCGAACTGCCAAGCCATGTCTTCCCTGGACCGGAAACAAGCATCCTGGGACCGGTTTCTGGCTTACAGCCGTCATCAGCCAGGCTATCTTGAATCCAGTGGCAAAGTGAGCAAGGGACCCACGTCTGGGCATACCCTGCCAACTTGGGGCGAACATAGTAAAACCAAAGGGGATGATGGACGGAGTGTTGAACATTGCAAGCACTCACCCCCAGTCAACTGATCTGGGTTTAATCCATCATCATTCTTTAGCTCACTCCGCCACCCCAGTTCTGACATGGCCATATGCAAATCAGTCTGACCCTGTGCCTCATGGGAACAGTCCAGCCCGAACTGCCAAGCCATGTCTTCCCTAGACCGGAAACAAGCATCCTGGGACCGGTTTCTGGCTTACAGCCGTCATCAGCCAGGCTATCTTGAATCCAGTGGCAAAGTGAGCAAGGGACCCACGTCTGGGCATACCCTGCCAACTTGGGGCGAACATAGTAAAACCAAAGGGGATGATGGACGGAGTGTTGAACATTGCAAGCACTCACCCCCAGTCAACTGATCTGGGTATAATCCATCATCATTCTTTAGCTCACTCCGCCACCCCAGTTCTGACATGGCCATATGCAAATCAGTCTGACCCTGTGCCTCATGGGAACAGTCCAGCCCGAACTGCCAAGCCATGTCTTCCCTGGACCGGAAACAAGCATCCTGGGACCGGTTTATGGCTTACAGCCATCATCAGCCAGGCTATCTTGAATCCAGTGGCAAAGTGAGCAAGGGACCCACGTCTGGGCATACCCTGCCAACTTGGGGCGAACATAGTAAAACCAAAGTGGATGATGGACGAAGTGTTGAACATTGCAAGCACTCACCCCCAGTCAACTGATCTGGGTTTAATCCATCATCATTCTTTAGCTCACTCCGCCACCCCAGTTCTGACATGGCCATATGCAAATCAGTCTGACCCTGTGCCTCATGGGAACAGTCCAGCCCGAACTGCCAAGCTATGTCTTCCCTGGACCGGAAACAAGCATCCTGGGACCGGTTTCTGGCTTACAGCCGTCATCAGCCAGGCTATCTTGAATCCAGTGGCAAAGTGAGCAAGGGACCCACGTCTGGGCATACCCTGCCAACTTGGGGCGAACATAGTAAAACCAAAGGGGATGATGGACGGAGTGTTGAACATTGCAAGCACTCACCCCCAGTCAACTGATCTGGGTTTAATCCATCATCATTCTTTAGCTCACTCCGCCACCCCAGTTCTGACATGGCCATATGCAAATCAGTCTGACCCTGTGCCTCATGGGAACAGTCCAGCCCGAACTGCCAAGCCATGTCTTCCCTGGACCGGAAACAAGCATCCTGGGACCGGTTTATGGCTTACAGCCATCATCAGCCAGGCTATCTTGAATCCAGTGGCAAAGTGAGCAAGGGACCCACGTCTGGGCATACCCTGCCAACTTGGGGCGAACATAGTAAAACCAAAGTGGATGATGGACGAAGTGTTGAACATTGCAAGCACTCACCCCCAGTCAACTGATCTGGGTTTAATCCATCATCATTCTTTAGCTCACTCCGCCACCCCAGTTCTGACATGGCCATATGCAAATCAGTCTGACCCTGTGCCTCATGGGAACAGTCCAGCCCGAACTGCCAAGCTATGTCTTCCCTGGACCGGAAACAAGCATCCTGGGACCGGTTTCTGGCTTACAGCCGTCATCAGCCAGGCTATCTTGAATCCAGTGGCAAAGTGAGCAAGGGACCCACGTCTGGGCATACCCTGCCAACTTGGGGCGAACATAGTAAAACCAAAGGGGATGATGGACGGAGTGTTGAACATTGCAAGCACTCACCCCCAGTCAACTGATCTGGGTTTAATCCATCATCATTCTTTAGCTCACTCCGCCACCCCAGTTCTGACATGGCCATATGCAAATCCGTCTGACCCTGTGCCTCATGGGAACAGTCCAGCCCGAACTGCCAAGCCATGTCTTCCTTGGCCAGGAAACAAGCATCCTGGGACCGGTTTCTGGCTTACAGCCGTCATCAGCCAGGCTATCTTGAATCCAGTGGCAAAGTGAGCAAGGGACCCACGTCTGGGCATACCCTGCCAACTTGGGGCGAACATAGTAAAACCAAAGGGGATGATGGACAGAGTGTTGAACATTGCAAGCACTCACACCCAGCCTGCTGCACCCCGGGCCGCTGGTCCCCGAACCCGTCATGCCCGCCCCTGCGCAGCCAGGCCTCACTGCTCACCTGCCGACACCGGCGTGTGTCAAAGAGGGCCCACCACGTGCCGGCACAAGCTCCAAGCCCGAAGCCCGCGACCTTGGCAGCCTCCTCAGACCATCACGGCCTCCACGACACAGGCCCGCTTTACTCCTTTTTCGTTGACGTACTCCACCGCTGCCTCTGGCCTACACTACGGTCGAGTAGGTCACACATGTGGAACTGAGTCTTGATTTCTGCATGGCGGAGTTCATATCATTGTACGCAAGGAGAAGAGTAAGAGGAAGACGCGGTTCAGTCCTGAGGACAAAAGGATCATCGCTGCGGAGGTGATCGAACACTGTCGACAACTTCTCTGGTGTCACTAACTCTGTGCATCGCGGGCCAACGACACGTGGCTGTGGGCCCCTGCTGACCGTTGCCTCGGGCCTACACTGCGGTCAAGTAGGTCACACATTTGGAACTGAGTCTTGATTATACAATGGCCGAGTACACACTTTATGGCTGAGTTTATATCACTATACTCCCTTCGATGTGGTGACACAAAGTATGTGCATGGCATCCCAACCACACGTGTCTGTGGGCCCTTGATGACTAAGCATTCGGTCTACGCTGCGGTCGAGTAGGTAACACATTGGGAATTCAGTCATGAATCATTTATGGCAAACTTGCCATCATTGTACTGGCCTCATCGCAGACTGCATCCCCTTTCAGCTCCGGTGCCACTAAGTCTGTTCCCCGACATCCATGGACACTTTCTGGTTGAACTTTGGTGGCGACTGAATCTATGGACTGGGGCTTGTCTTCATCATCATGTCGGTGATACTGACTTTTGTGGCAAAAACGAGGCTGTAGCATTTCACTCCTCCATTTGCCGCTTCCGGCCGGCTTCTGCCCTCTGCATCATGCCCTGGAGGACACCTTCCACTGTCCCCCGCAAACCTCCGCTACATTCACCTTCGACATCGGCGAGGACCCGCTCATCTCGCGTGGCCCTATCTCACTGCACCGCAAGTCACCGTCCCATGGCGGTGTGCCTGTGCCGGCCGCAGTGCATCCGGGGCCACTAACTCTGTGCAGCTCAAGTCATGGCCCCTGTCTGATAGCATATTGGATGGCCTCTAGGTCGATGGACTGGGGGTCATCAAGGCCATGTGTCTGTGGCCCTGCGCTGTCCGCTGCCTCCGGCCTCAACTGCGGCCCACCTGGGCTCACACATCAAATCGAGTCCTGGCCTGCCCGGACGTCGCATCACCGGAGGATGCACACGCCACCACCGCCAGGACCAACTCCAAACAACAAGTGCCAGAGTCGTAAGTGTCTTACTGCCAGACTATCAGAGTTGCTCACATCAGTCGTGGGTGCCATCATCAGCTTGTTCCCTGCTCAGCTCTGCAGGTGCCACTAACTCAGTGCACCACAAATCATGGGCCATTCTGCTTGCATGTTGGGTGAACACTGTACTTTCTCCGGCTACCACCATGATGCTTCACAGTTGTTTCTGTTATGCTGGTGCTTTCTGTTTCCACTTTAATTGTGATCACTGTTCAAGTTGTTGCCAGCACCAACGACTCCATGAGGGCTGGCTTACACTCACCCCACACACATCCAGCACATGCATCACTGTACATGTGACCATGCCAATAAAGGTGTTGCGCGCACGTGCCAGTAGCCAGTTCAACGAACTATCTGAGTGTGTCCGTGTGCTCATGATGTATGCATTTGTGGCCAGGCACTACAAAATTACATTGTGCCATGTACAGAGGACGCAGCCATGTCACCGCAGGCAGCGGGTGGGACATTGCACATGTAGCTTTGTCGTCCCCCACTCAATACGTAAGAGGAGTGAACTGGGCCGGCGTACGCCAGTCCAGCGTGGGGGTGTGGATGATCATCCCATGGCTCTGGGTGTGGTTCAGTACTGGAAATGTGCAAAGGCATGTGTCTCTGTCGCAGTGTGGGTCTCCGTTGGGGAGTGTAGGTGGGCCCTGATGGGACTTAGACACCCACATATGTGATCTAGTTCGGCTTCCATGAGGTAGTACCCCACCCGCACATGTTCGGCCACCCCCTTCTGGCAGTCTGACACCTGGCCTTGGAATGCGATGTGTGCTTCGGTGGGCTGCTGGGAGCCAGTTGGGGTGGTGTGTGCGTCCAGCTGTGTTGTCTGTGCAGGGGGTGGGGTATCCTCGATGCAGCAGTGCTGCCCTGCTACTGGAGGTCGATTGCCTAAGATGTCCATGGACTGTTGTGGGGCGTAGGTGTCGGAAGTGTGGGGGTTCTCTTCAGCATCACTGTAGAGTTGTCTGGTCTGCTCTGCTGGAGGTGTTGTTTGTCCCTCTGCAATGTGAAGGGGAGATGCTTGTTGACATTGTGTTGGCATGTATGTTGCCGCATTGTTCAAGTTTACATACAGACTTCATGACAATGTACATTTTGACTGTTTGGGAGGGGCGGACTATTTGATGCGAGACAGTGGACATTTGGACTACATGACGTAGGTGAGGTTGTACACGTACATTTGCATCTCACAGTTTCCTGCTATGTCAGATGTGATTGGCCATTTTCTACGCACAGGCGGACCCAGTTGTGTCCTCTGTTCTGCAGTGTAGATGTTGGACTGTGTACCACATTGTCGTCCATGTGGGTGTGCTATCATTGCTGTGTGTGTGTGCTGCATTGTGTGGGAGTCGCACCTGCAGCTGTGCTTTTGCTGCCCCTTATCCCTTGGAGGCGGTGTGCCTTTGGCTTTTGTGCTTTTGAGGTGCTGTGATGTTGGCGACTTGGGTCATTTGTGCTCTTGGACGGTTTTTGTACTCTTGTTTGTCTGCAGATGTGTTATTGACGTCAGTGGTTGTTTGTGCAGGTGGATGTGTCAGAGTGTGACCTGCTCCTTTCCGGATGTGGTCCACACTCAGCCACCTCAGTCTCGTGGCGTGCACAGTGTCATGGTGATTGTACTCCAGCCATGCTGCTGGTCATGTGGTGCCACTTGCATTGTCAGTGTGGCTCTCACATACGCATCTTTGCTGTGTTTCGCACGGGTGCATGTGTGTGTTGTGTAATTGGTGATGTGTGGGGTGGGACCCCTTTGGGCACATGGTGAACGGGGCCTACTTGATGTTTGTATGTGTGCTGCAGTGTGCCACGGGGATCAGGGACATGACCCAGGGTCATTGTGGGTGTGCGGTGTGCTACACGTCGTTGTGCATGTGTGCCATTGTGCCCGTCCCCACAGTCCCTGTTCGTTACTCACCCTGTTGCTGATGTGTCAGGTCATGTCGAGCAGTGTCCGGACTCCCGACTCCTTGCACTGTCTCCACACTGATGACTGTGGCCGCTATTTGCTCCAGATCCTCCTGTGGCGCAGGACTCCCACCTCCATTCGTCGTTGCTGCCTTCCTGTTGGCAGCAGGTTTCTGCTTGGTTTGGCTTTTCACATCGTGCCAGCGCTTCTTGGCCTCCTCGACACTCCGGCTGCATTCACGATGGAATGCCATTTTTCCGTCTGTGTTGCCAATGACACGGTGGAGGTGACGGACAGTTGTTGTTGGTGCTCTGTCACCTCCGTGACGACGATCCGGTTGTCATGCAGACTGTACCCCGTCTTCCTCTTCCTCTTCTCCTTGGCCTTCCCCGACCCCGAGGTTCCTTGCTGGTGGTCTGTGGGGCTTGTGGGGTTCGCGTTGACCTGGGCACTCGTTCCGGGTGCCTCCATGTTGCTACGCAGTTTATTTTGTTTATGGTGTGTTTTTCTTGTTCAGCTTTTATAGTGCATTTTCCCGCATGACGCGTGGGGATTGCAGGCCTGTCGCTGGTTATCGCTGATTTTTGTATTGCGGTTAGCCTCATCGCAACTTTAATCGCGTTTCGCATTTTTGCGGCGTCGTGTTAATTTTAACGCGGTCATTTGGCGCGTTATCGTGGGGCTATCGCATGGTGCCGCCAGGTTGGGAATACTACGTTAACAGGGCGTTGTTTTCCCGCGATAGACTGCGATGTGCAAAGTTGCGTTAAGCTAAACTTGCAGTTGTTATCACACGTTCTTGAGAATATGCCCCTCTGTTTGTTAGACCCAATCTCATGGCCTTGAGATTTGGGTTGTACTACCTGTTCCGAGTGCTATTTCTGGTAGATTTCTTGGGGCATTTAGCAATGGAGAGAAACTTCTTTTTCTGTAAGAACAGAACATAAATATAAAAAGAGGTACCATGCTATTTTCTGTAATTACCTTTCCTACTCCCTACGGATTAGAATTAGCACCCAAGTCTGCAATGTGGCCAGGTGCTGTGCATTAGCGCATCACTGATGCAGTGTCCAAAGAATCTCAAGGGAATCCTTACAGCTGGACCTGTGACTATCCGCACAAGAACACACAAGGTGTGAGCTAAACAAGCAGAATACGAATATATGAACTAAAGGCACAACGTCACAATGCGTAAAACCTGAGCAAGCTGCTGCAATAAAAGCAGCCACCATTAGCAGTGAATCTTCGGGGGCCGTAGGCTGGAGGCGAAGGGCAGGCAGGTGTATTGTGGACCCCAATGCAAGTAATGTGTAAACTTGCAACAGTGTGAATGAGACCCACCCTGCACTGTAAGGAAATGCATGACTGATTCTGGCCCAACCCTGACAGCTGTTTCCTAGTAATATGGTACCCTAACAATAGCTGAAACCCAGAAAAGTGAACTACATAAAGAATGTTCATTACACTGCGATTTCATTATTAGACCGCGCTATATGTCATATAGTGGGATGGAAAAGACCACCACTAAATGCCCTTAAGTAAGCGCGTGATGATAAAATATAATATTCTGTTCAATAATGCATTTTGGAGACAGCATACAGAGATCTTTGAGTTTTATTCTCAGTTCGATCACACGTGTGTGCTGCAGACATCTATCTTTCAACTGCTTGGCAGAAGCCAGAGCAGACAAACCTTCCTATTTTTCTGTGTTTGATCTTTTTAAAGAAGAGCTGAAGGGGGAGCGCGCGCGGCGCCAAACAAGATGGCCGCCTAGCTCCGGAGCTCCGCGTCGCGGCGGAAATGTCGCGGTAAATTTCGCGGCAAAAAATTACCTTGAGACATCGAAACAGTGAGTTTCAGACATCGGAACTGTTCCTGAACAGCCTCATATGCCTGATATGGGTGTCCTCTCTGTTTTTTGAGGTAAAACCTCTCTTTATTGCTCTGACTCCTCTGCAGCCGCCATTTTGGATTTCCCTGTGAGGCTTTCCTTCAGTTGCTATGCTGCTTTCCTGATTTATGGGTGATACTTATTAATCTCTCTATCAATTTTTACCTGACCAGACATATTTTGAATTTTGGTGAACAATAGTGCTGTACTTTTGAACTGTTTGCGCATACACCTGTGGAGCCTACCTCACATACTGTGAGACATTTCACTTCCTCACTGGTGTTTTCCTCCTACTGCACGTAGTTTTTCCTTCCCTGCTCTATGGGCAGGAGCAAGAAACTATTACTTACACAGAAGAGATCCACTAATCAATCTCCAGTGTCAGTATCTTCTCCCTCTGCTCCTGTAATTAGGAATACTACCACTATGGCGCAATCCAGCTCTTCAAAGTCGACAACTGCGTCACCAGCGACAATTAAACCACAGGTCTCATCTTCCGCTAACAAACGCCTCAAACAGGACCCTCCTTCTCCACCAAAGCCTGTTTCCCCGATTTCTCTTGACACTATCTTTGAGGAAATTCGCGCTTTGCGCCCCTTTATCGAGGAGACTAATTCACGCCTACAGACTATGGACACCAAGTGGGCCTCTATGGACACTCGCATTTCCACAGTGGAACAGCAGGTTGATGAACTTCAAAGTGTCTCTACAAAACTAATTGTCCTTGAGAAGGAGGTCCTTTGGTTGAAGAAATCAGCGGAGGACTTGGAAAACAGAAATAGGCGCAACAACTTGCGCTTATACGGTCTTCCGGAGAATTTAGAAGGTGATGATCCAGTTCCCTTCTTTAACAACTTTCTCATAAAACTTCTGGACCTTCCTGCTTCTACAAATCTGAATATACAGAGAGCACACAGGCTAGGCCCTCGTTTGTCCTCTTCAGCTGCTCCCTCCAAGCCACGAGGTGTGATTTTTCTGTTTTTGAGGTTCACGGACTTGCTACTGGTTTTAAATGCAGCTAAGCACAAAAAACAACTTGTCTGGTCGGGTACTAAGTTATTTTTATCTCAGGATGTTTCCTCTGCAACGGCTAAACGGCGGAAAGAGTTTTTGGATCTTCGACCCCCTTTACGCATGCTTGGAGCCCGATATGGACTTTTTCACCCATGTTTATTCAAGGTTACCTATCAGAATAAAACTTCGACCTTTGAGGAACCGGCAGAGCTGAAGAATTTCATCCAGTCACTTTCCACATCGTCGATGGATGTTTCTGGCCCTCTCTCTTCTTCGTCCTCTATACCTTGACTTTTTTCTCTACTGTTTTGGATTTACTCAGCTTGGTTTTACTCAATGTTTTTCATCTTTTAAGGTTACTGTTCATAGTTATATTGTAACATTATGTTGTCTTATTTGGTTTTTCATCATTTCTTTTACATCCTTCTTTGTTTTATAGATACTTTTTTATCCTCTAACGCATCTTTCTCTCTGTTTCCTGTTTATCGCATATGTTCTCCGCTGTGACGCTTCCTCCCCGGTTAGTTGTGCCGTCTTCCTCGTGTCGCCACTCCTCGTATTCTTTCTTTGTCTTCCCCTAAAAGGTACGTATCACAGTCGTCATCCTCCTTGTTTTTTCAATTTACATTCCCTTATTGCATTAGTGGTTGTCATGTACTGTCTTCTCTTACTGTCTCTTTCTCCACTTTTTCCTTTTTCAGTCCTTCTCCCTTTTCTTCTTCCCTTTTCCTTCCCTTTCCCCCCTTTTCTCTAATGTTGTACTCATATTTGGATTGTAAGTTTAACTACAGTATTTATTGCATCTCTGTTAATATTACACGTTTTGTTGTTGTTGTTGATTTTCATATATTTTTGACGGTTCTACATTCAGAGTTATTTCTTGGAATGTGAAGGGTTTTATTAACCCTATTAAGAGGCAGAAAATTTTATCGCATCTTGCCTCTTATAACCCTGATCTGGTTTTTCTGCAAGAGACCCATTTGACAGACATTGAGGCTTTAAAATTGAAGAGGAGCTGGGTAGGATCAGTTTTATTCTCTCCCACTTCTAATAAGAAAAATGGTGTAATAATTCTATGTCATAAGAAATTAAATTGCAAAATTATTTCGCAAGAAATCGATACAGAAGGTAGATGGATATTAGCTAAGTTGTTAATTAATAATATTTCTTTGACCGTTTTTAATGTTTATGGCCCCACCCACCCTGATTGTTCCTTTTGGCCTATGATCACACAAAAATGTATTCAGTTTAGAGATGAAAATTTCATTTTAGGAGGTGACTGTAACCAAGTTGTTGACCCTTTCCTAGATCGCCAATCACAGACACGCTTTACACCCCATAGATCTCATAAACAATTTCTGGACACTATTTCCCAAACACATCTTGTTGACTCTTGGAGGCTCACTCACCCCGATTCTCTTGACTTTTCTTTTTCTCTCCCCCTCACAACTCTCTCTCCCGCTTAGACTATATCTTTCTTTCTCAATCCTTATCTCAAAACTTGCTATCCTCTTCTATTGAACCTATCGTTATTTCTGACCACTCCCCAATCATAACTGAACTTGACCTACTTCCACCACATCCCAGGTCCTCCCGTTGGCGTTTCAACAACTCTCTTCTACTTGACCCTTTTTCTCTTCTTCTTTCACCACCTTTGCTGACGAATTTTTTGACATTAATAATGTCTCTACTTCCTCCCCTTATATAATTTGGGACTCCTTTAAGGCTACTGCAAGGGGTTTCATTATAGACTTCGTCTCAAAAAAGAAGAAACGTTTTCTCCAGCAACATAAAGCCACCCTGGCCCACATCAAGGCTTTAGAACACAAATTCTATACCTCATCGGGCAACGCAGTCCTTCCAGCCCTGATTCGCGCTAAATTGGCATTCAATAAAACTTCGACTGACAACGCTTCTTCCATACTTCTCCGCAGTAGTGCTCGGTATTATGGTGGTCGTAATAAGGTTGGAAAACTCCTAGCAAACTATCTTAAATCTCGTAAAGATCGTACGCTGATTGATTCTGTTTATTCTGCGGACGGCTCTCTTCTTCATAAGGATCAAGATATCCTTAACGAATTTAAATTGTTCTATGAAGATTTATACACCCCGGAGTCCCCTCCGTCTAGTTCCCTCATTCAATCCTATCTTGATGGAGTACCATCTTCATCCAGTTCTCATCTGAATCTGTCTGGTCTTGAGGTTGACCTTACTCTTAATGAACTTTCCTCTGCTTTGTCCGCTCTAAAGAAAGGGAAAACGCCTGGCCCTGATGGTTTTTCTGTTGAATTCTACCTACATTTCTCTAACTTACTCCTTCCTAAGATTTTAAATCTCTTTCATTTCTTTTTTCTCTCTGGCAAAACAGAAGGTACCTTTCAAGAAGCCACAATTTGCCTTATCCATAAAGAGGGACGAGATCCTATGTTTTGCAAAAATTATAGGCCGATCTCTTTGGTTAATGTCGATTACAAACTTTTTGCCAAGACACTTGCTTTACGTTTAGATCCTCTTTTACCTCATTTGGTTGGTAAGGAGCAATGTGGTTTTGTCAAAAGTAGGTTGACCTCGGATAATTCTCGTCTTTTTCTTAATGTTTTAAACAAAGTCCCCTCTCTTTCCACATCTTTAGCGGCCATTTCTGTTGATGCTGAAAAAGCATTTGACAGAGTAGATTGGTCATTTTTATTTACATCCTTGAAATGGCATGGATTTGGTCCCAAATTTATTTCTCTTATATCTTTGTTATATTCAGCCCCCAGAGCGTCAGTACTAGTTAACGGTTGTGTCTCGTCCTACTTTCACCTCCAGCGTGGTGTCCGTCAGGGATGTCCTCTTTCCCCTCTTCTTTTTGTTCTTGCTCTTGAACCCTTTCTTTCCTCAATCCGCAACAATGCTTCTATTTCTGGTTTTTCGTACGGTGAGCAGCATTTAAAACTCTCTGCTTACGCAGACGACATCCTACTCTTTATTTCTGATCCTGATAAATCCATTCCCCCTTATTACAAGAATTTGCTTCCTTTTCTCTTGTTTCTGGTTATAAAATTAATTCTGACAAAACAGAAATTCTTCCCCTCACTAAATTCTGTCTTCCTCATTCCTTTTCTTCCACTGGGTTTGCATGGAATAGTTGCAAAATCAAATATCTAGGTATATGGTTCTCCAATTCTATTGCCTCTTCTATTAAATTAAATATGACTGCGACCCTGTCTCGGATTGACAAATTACTTTCCTCTTGGAATCCTCTCTTTCTTTCATGGTGGGGTCGGTTGGACTCAATCAAGATGATGATTACTCCTATTTTGCTTTATACTCTTTCTATGCTTCCTGTTCACATTCCCGCCTGCTATTTTAAACAAATCGATTCTCGTCTAACTAAATTTCTTTGGCAAAATAAAAAATCAAGGATTTCTCTCTCTTCTCTTCGTAGAACAAAATCTAATGGTGGTGTAAATTTTCCTAACTTTCGTTTATATCATAAGTCTTTTTGCCTTCGACAGGCCTCCAAGTGGCTCCTCTCTGACTACTCCCCCTTCACTCCCTTATGGCTCTCCATTGAGCGAGCCCTATCATTACCGTTCTCTTTAAAGGAAGTCTTGGCCTTTTCTGCCAAAACTCCTCTTACCTCTCTCCCATTGTTTAAACATACCTGTTCTCTACTGAAACCTTTATTACATTCCAATCCTATCTCTAGAGAATCCTTTTTAGAATCTCCTATTTGGCACAACTTCCTCATTACTATTAATGGTAGACCTATTTTTTGGCACTCTTGGAGATCACGGGGTATAGCCTGGGTCAAGGACCTTTTTGATGGTCTAACTCCTTGTTTATTTCCCCAGTTTCAATCCACTTTTCAATGTCCCCGCTCCTTTCTACAGAAATTTACTGCTCTAATGACGGTCATTCTTGATACTTTCTATTCTCTTCCTTCCTCACCCTTTCCCCCTGCCTCTCATTCTCTTCTCAAAATTCTTCTCTTAGCACCTAAAGCATCTCCTATATATAAATATTTCTCAGCTCCTAATCCAGAACGTATCAAAACCAAGTTGGAACTTACATGGGAATCTGACCTGGGGTGTGAATGGTCTATTATTTTTTGGGACAAACTTTGGTTGCGTTCTCTCAAAATCTCTCGTTCCGCTTCTCTTACTCAATCTATGTTCTTTCTCTATCATAGACTATATCATACTCCCACATCTATTGCTAAATTTTCTCACTCTACTAATACAAACTGTTGGACCTGTGGCTCCCCTAGTGCCGACCTTCTTCATCTTCTTTTTCTCTGCCCTTCAGTCTCCTCTTTTTGGAAGAAAGTTTGGTCTTGTGTGTCTCGCCTATTTAATATCTCTATTCCCTATTCCCTTCCCCTACTTTTCTCTGGAAGTCTCTCTGATTCCATAGACCTTCTCTCTCATAAAAATGGTCTCTTTGACCTTATGCTCGCTTTGGCTTTCCAACACATTACTCTCAATTGGAAAACACTAACAAAACTCTCCATTCAACACTGGTGGAACAGCCTCTGTCATATGCATCGACTTGATATTGCTTTCGCCTCCTCTTGTAAACCTGTGCTCAATAGAGATCTCTTTTGGCTACCTCTTGTCACTTATTTAGATCATTTAGTATTAACTGATAACACTCGTTTAAATGCTGAAAATTTCAAGCCTCCTTGAACGTTTATTTTCTTCATTCCTTACCTTTTACAGTTCTTTGATCACCATGTACATTAACTTGATTAGTTTTATCTTTTTTATCCTGATGTAAGATGCAATTTTCTTAAATTTTAATTTATTAGCTTTGAAATGTTTACCTTCCTTCTCCCCCTTCTCCTTCCCTCCCCCTTATTCCCTCCCCCTTATTCCCTTCAAAATTTAAAATAGCTTTCTTTTCTTCTTTACATAAACCTCTTATTTGATATGTTTTTTTCTCTCAGATTGCAGTAAATTTGTATCATTGGTTTCTTGTTATTTGTACTACCTGTATTCGAAATAAAGCTTTTTAAACATGAAAGAAGAGCTGAAGCTTCCCCTGCCTCTCTCTTCCTTCTCTGTTCTCTGCCACGCGCCTCCCCTGTGTCTGCGAGCACGTGGCAGCTCAATGAGCATCAACTGGCGACCAGAGCTGGAAGCAGAGCAAAGAGTTCCTGCTGGCGGCTGGGAGACAGGCTTATCCCTGTGCCCTCGGAGAACCACAAGCTGCCTGCTTTATTTACATGGAAATGTGCAGAAGCCAGAGCAGCCGGGGCGAGGTCCTGCCGGCCTAGTGGGCGGGCGAACAGTCACTGGCTGGCGGCCTCCTTCCTACAGCAGCTTCTCCGGTAGGTCTATTTCTGTCTCTGTCTTAAGAACAAAGACGCATTTTTACAGTGCCCTAATCACCTGTATTTTTCACATATATTCTTTATTGAACATGTTTAACGTTGCTTGCGGGCAAAGAACGTTGCCAGGACTTCTAACATGTAACAGTTCATAATCCACTTGAGAATTACCAGCAGAACAGGTGCGGGTGTTTATGTTTAAATCTGTTTTATTGAGTAAACAAGTTGTAGTGTCCTGCTGGACACGTTCTAGTGTCTCAGCAGGCACTGAATTTACCAGAACCTCCCTCGAGGGCTGGACACACTTGCACCTCACACCCATCCACCACAGGCATAATGAGTGACATGACCCTGCAAATAAAAGGGCCCGGGTGCACGTGCTCATGGCCAGTTAACCACCATACTCCCTGTTTCCATGCCATACTATTAGCAGCATGTGGGCCTAGGGTCCACAACACTACATTGGCGACGAGTGGGTCTGACCCCGCGCATACCATGGCTGCTGCTCAACTGTTCCTTGTGGGGGGAGAAGAGTTGCCGGAATAGGAGGCACCCCGGCACCTGCTGTGAGCACGTTGGGGAGTTCATGCCCCCGGTAGCAGCCTGCTACACTGACCGGCCCTGAGGTGGGAGAGAAGAGACTGGCCATCTCCCACAATCCGGTGCTCCTGTTGCTGCCCGCCTGGTGAGTCGTGGCATGAACAGGAGGACAGCAATTAATGGATGAGCTCCTGAACACCCCTGAGGTACGGCAAGGACTAGGAGTGGTTTTGCCCCCATGTCCTGAGGCTCTCGCAAGTTGCCCCTGCCTGCCACCGTTCGCCTGTACAAGTCAGAAGTGCGGTGAAGCCACGGCAGGGCAGCGCTGACCGGCAACCGCAGGGAGGTCTAACCAGACCTGATTCACCGCCCCCCACATGGCATGCCCCACTCCTGTTTCCACATCGCCTGCCGAGAAAGGAACGGCCTACAGTGCTGATAAGGCTGCCGTGGCCCCATACATAAAGGGAAGCACCATCCTGGCATAATGAGCCACGGCACCACATCAGCACATATAGACACCACAGAGCTGCCTGAAAGCACCCACTAGCCACACCGCGGCTCACTTGGACAAGGCGGTCTCTGCCGTTAGGGAAAGATGCCCCACGCTCCCTACATTCTGTAGTGAGAGGGGCAGAGACGACTGTCACCAGCAGAAAAAGGCCCCCGCACCTCCTCCATGCCTACAAAGTGCCGTCGCAGCTCAGAGGACGGACAGTGGGAGAAGAAGCTGAGGAGCTGCAGCAGCCCGCTCCCCACAGCCAGTCTCTCATGCGGCAAAGCACAGCTGAAACCAAGGACGAGCAGTGCCCCAACAAACACTGACCTTGCACCGGATTGTCCAGCGTTGTGTAGCCTGCACCCAGTGGCGGATGGTGACATTTGAAAGTGGTGGGGTGTAAAATGCTGGTCATACTGCACTGTAGCGAGCGAGCAAGCCCGAACAACCTAAGGGGGATTCGGGGGGTTCTCCCCCTGAGAAAAGTTTGAAAAAAGAGTGGAAAAATTGTGCATTTTCAAGCAAATTTGAGAAAGCAGGAAGGTTAATAAAGCAATTGTGAAAGTGCAGTTATTACATTAATGCAGTTTGCAAGCAGCTCTTAGATGACAGTTAATAGCTCACTGTTGTATGTTAGGATTTTAACTTACAAACTGCAAGTAACAAAACAGGTTAATGTGCCTGCTGCAAAGAACATGTACCTGATGATGATCACAAAATGCACATGATCTAAATAGGTCAGTGAGTCACTGCTTTTGTCAGAGAGATCCTTTTGTTCTTTGCAGCAGGCACATTAACCTTCTGCGCTACCTTTCCATGAGTCAAAAGTTCCACTAGACAAAACTCCTTCCACATGTAACATGAAGGAAGTATGAGTTCTATCCAGCCAGGACAGAGGAAACATGCAGTGGACAAAAGGAATGGGCAGGAAGACAGGGTTCACAGAGGGAGACAGGAAGGGTCGATCTAGATGGAGACTGGGAAGTGTAAAATGGATATCAGCAGCTTGGCCTCCATCTTGTACACAGCACACACACGGTCTAAAAATAATGCACGTTCCCTGCCCTGGAAGTGTGTAAAGGCAAGTCCAATCGGGACGTGACTCACACAACAAATAAGCTTTTGTGAGTAAAATGTGAGCAAGCAAACAGGCTATAAGAATAAGTCTTATAAATAGAGCGTGCAGCTTTACGCTCATTAATAACGCTATCCAAACATACTTACGTTGGAAAGATCTTAGTAAACAAGCAGACAGCTGATAAAGAACATCTTTGGACATTTTGTGGGAACATTTGATGTGACAGTGCAGGCTTAACTAGGAGCAGCCCTCGTCTAGCCTCCAAGCTCGCCGTGCTCCTGAGGCGCAGGGCACACGTCGGCCGGACATGCATGAGCACACTCGTGTAATGTCCATAAAAAGTAATGGCGAGCAGGGAGACGACTCTCTGAAAATACGCTTGCTCTGCACCACGGGCATTGGCAGACGCTTCCTCCAGTTCCTTCTCTTGTCAGGGGCATGATCTATGTGGGCACAGAGTGGGAGATGGCATTACCAAGAACAAGCCACTCATTCTTATTTAAAGAAATAGGCGTGTGAAATTAATTTATCTGAAGTCTGTCTTGCAAAAACTACCGCTCTGCTGCCTCAAGAAAACAAGATTTGATGAGGATGCCAGTATATTAAAAATCTGTCCTTATCATAGGGGAGAGGATGTGGCCTAACGGCTTCAGCGGTCGACCTCAAAGCTGGGGAAGCAGGTTCGAGTCTCGGCAGGGACGCTCAACATCCTGTGCAAATCACTTAATCTTCCTATGCCTAACAAAATGAATGAGTCCGTCTGTAAGGCAAATGGTGCTACAGTGAAATGCTATGATACCGTCTGGTCGAGTTCCCGCTATATAAAACTCACTCTCCCGCCCCCCCCCTACACCCCCCCAAAAAAATGAATGTACATTATAAAAAATATAGTTTCCTGTAAGAAATCACCATTCATTGAGGGCGAAATGAGGGTTCCAGTTTTGAGACTGCAGCAGTGGAATCAACAGAAAGAAAAGGGGATTGTAGGAACCCACCTTCATCCATCAGCTGATAGGTGCATATCAGCAACCATTTCACACAAATCAGTTCTTGACAGTAAACTTGCCTGCTTGTACACACACTCTGCTTTTATTGTTAGTGATAAGCGAAGATATATGTTATAAAAGAACGCAGCGAGGTAATAAAACATCCCACATGACATAACTTGTTTATATTATACTCGTCAAAGACCTGGCGTTTAGAGATTATTTTCTTGGAAGATACTAGTATCTTGAAATGATTAAAGGTATCATATCAGTTGCACTGCTGCTTCTATCACACGCACTGTCCTTCGGCGTGCAGATATGACGTTGACAGATAATGGGCTTATATTTTTATATTATTGGCTTAGGAATGTCTTGAGACAATTTAGATTTTTAATATTACCAACATAAGATTTATAGCAGGTGAGGTGGCACGGTGAAATAGGTACTACTCTGGGCCCTATTCACATAGATACATTTGCTTTTAAACTTATTTTTATGACCAAATGTACAGTCGCGGCTCGCAATACTCGCGGGAGGGTCTCGCGCGGGGGGTGGGAGGGGTCTCGCGCGGGGGTGGGGGACCGCGGGGGTTTGAAAATAAAGTACAAAGAAGCTTAAACTTACCTGACCGGGTCCGCCGCCTCTGCTGTCTGCTTCTGGGCCGGGGTCTGCGTTTGGCGCCTTCACAGTCGTCTTTTGCGTGAGTGGCTGGCAAGCCCTCTCAGGCTCTCAGCCAATCCAGATGCTGCTCCAGAGTCCCGCAGGGCCAGGATTGGCCTGGAGCAGGGTCACTCCCTGCCCATTAGGAGACCGGGGGCTGCGAATGAAGCAACCCTTGGGGAAGCTCTCCTAAGGGGAAGGCTTAGTGCGCATGTTCGGGCTGGTCTTAAAAATGACCAGCCCAAAAACGAACATGCGCACTATTGCGCTGTCACTCACCCTGAGTGCTGCCGCAGCCCCACCCCCTTCAGCGTCCCTCGTTCTACTTCTGACGCTAATTCCATTCCAATCAGGAGTCCTGATTGCTGGAATTAGCGTCAGAAGTAGAACGATTTCTAAATGGGGCCATGGGCCCGTGGCATTGGTGGGGCAACGCCCGAACGCCCCCAATGGACGCACCGCCACTGCCTGCACCTTCAGGGAGGCTGCCGCGCTGAGCAAGACTTGCTGAAGTGCCACCTAGTGTCACGGTGCTGCACCGCACCCAGCAACAACACCCTATACATGAAGCAGCCCCCATACGCGGCTCAAGTTTTCAAAGGGCTCGGTATGTGTAAATAGTATGCAGTGTCCCCCGCATACCTTCAAGCATGTTTATCGGGTGGCCCCCAAGCATTGTCAACCCACCAGCAGTCACTGCCTGCATCGCCTCTGCGAGCTCGCACCAGAGTGAACGGTGAACACAGCGAAATCAGAGTGTCGCTCAGCACAGCAAGCAGGCATACAGGCCTTCTCAGCCTGCCTGCAGTCTCTGATGGTCTCTTCCCTGCGGGCCTGCACCTACGCAGAGTGTCTCTCCCCACACCGGCACCTCCAGCGCCCACGAGGCCTGCATAGTCAGAAAAGCTGCAGTGACGTCTCTGTAATCGCCCACAGTGGCACCTAGTTGCCAATGAGGGGTACCACACAAAAGAAAAAAATAGACTGAACAAGTCTGTAAAGAAAGGGCCAGCAGAAATGGCCAACAGCACTGCCAAGGCTGCAGCGGCCTAAAGTGACAGTAAGGACAGCACCACATAGTGGCTACTGGCAGCACAACACTTAAATAGAAAACACAGCTTGAAAACATACAGTCCCAAGATGCAGACACTTGCATAATCATTCATGACGCACGGCATGATTGAGAACTGGGCAGGCCTCAGTGCAGAATCAGAAGGTCAGAGCGTGAGGTGACAGATTTTTGTCTCCACCCAAATTACATCACAAGCAAAGGCCATAAACAACTCCCTGTCCACATGCGTATAGAGAATGCCATACACACACAAGTGTGCTGCCTACGTTTTTGGAAGGAAAGAGACTGCAACGCCCACGCAGCAAAGATAAAGAGCATAAAGCTGCCCCAGGCAAGAGAAGCGTCAGGTGGCCAAGCAAGGTTCTGCAAAGGTAATCGGACCGAAGGCACCAAGCAAGCCCCACGAAAGGTGCAAGAAGATCTTGCACTGTGCACGTGCCCCCTAGTGGCTGTCCGACGCCACCGCAAGTGGGAGATTGTGCCACACGCCCCTGGTGGTAAATGGCCACCACCACAGTATGTCTCTGCAAAGGAGGAGGACTGGAACACTGCCTGTCTCCCTGCAGGGGGAAGAGAGCGTTGTGCAACCCCCAGGGGCAGGACACAGCAGAGTCACATGTGCATGTAGAGCACACACTCAATAAAGGCCTAGTGTGGCCCAAATGCAGGAGGGAGAGCCTCTACATCTCCGCTGCACCAACACCGTCCTGCAATGGGCCAAAGACAATCAAGGGAGTGCCCCAACACTGCTGTAAGACTACGTCGTACATCGGCCCATTATAGGCAGGAGGGGAGCCGCACGTCCCCAAATGGCAAGCTGCCACCACCACAACACGTAGAAGAGAATGTGACATGACACCACATCATGAAAGAAGAGAAGTGTCCTCCCCACACTGCCTCAAGATTGAGTCGCCACTGGCCCAATACAGGCAAGAGGAGAGTCGCACACTCCAAGTGGCATGCCACCACCACAGCTCCCTACTGTCTGTGGAAGCCATTCCCAGAAGAGGGAACACCAGGAGTAGGAGCTTCAAGAAGCCCCTTGAAGAGGGAACGCATGAGACAAGCGGCTGGACGCCACCCAGCACCCAGGAGAGAGAAGAGAGAAGAGAGACTGACAGTCTCGCCCGCGTAGTCCAGAGAACATTGAAGTTGATAGGCCCTGTTGGGCTGTTTGGAAGATGGTGCATGCCACTGCACCCGGAGGAAGAACTGAAAAGAAGAGGAACAATCCCATCACTAGGAAGGACCGGACGAACACAGGTGCGCTGGAGAGAATAACAAGGGGAGAAGTACGAGGACTTGTAACACTACAAGCCAAGGTTACACCCGAAGACCCAAGACAGCCACCAAGGCAGAGTGACATCCATGGAGACAGCTCAATGGGAGAACCACATGCAAGCCGCCAGCGAGCGCAACCTGCATCTCTCCCCCTACGCTTCCCAGTGTGACCGTCAGTTCCTGAGAGTCGGCAGTTTGAGCCAGATGGCATCCCTGCTTGTGACCGCAGATGCCACGGGAGAAGAACGGCACCGGCAAAGACACATGGCTACGAAGTCCCTTTAATCATCCTTACTCCAAGTGAATCATCACTACCTGTCATCCAGGTCTACTGGCAACCACATCATCATTCCCATGTGCATGCCACCACACACAGCATAGATATGGAAGTGTGACCGGCTGGTCTACACTAGGAACCCGACGACCGAACAAGTTCAGGAGGGAAAGTTGTGGGAGGTCAGGCCTGAAGTTGGTCATAACTTGAGCTGCGGAGGGAGCGCATCCAGACACACAAACAGCAAGCCAACCAGGTGAAACAACATGAGAATGACCTGGCGACCGCCCAGCGAGAGACCGAGAGTAAGCCGCAAGCATGTGCGAACAGAGTCTCTGCCTCGAGCTTCTCAGCGTGTCCATCACACCACTGTCACCGGCGGCACAGTAACCCAAGACATCCAAGAGCAAGGATGCAGATGCCTCCCCAAAAGAAATGGAAGCGCCTGGCCACCCCCACTCCCAGTGATCGACTCAAGAACGAAGACCTGCAACCATCACGGCAAGTCATCAACAAATGTCATCCAAATTCACCACTTGGCTGGCAATGCCATCACGCCAGTCCTTGTCAAGTGTGTCAAACACTACCATCCCTAGAGTACCGAGCACATGGACTGGAGTCCTACACTGTTGCCACATCAGCTGACAAGAAGAACCAGAGACTACCCGCTAACCTGGCTTGCATCAGAATTCAAGCAGCGAGAGCATATCTTTACCAAGACCCATCCACCCCTGAAGGTTGTGTGCGAGAGACTAGGCACTGGCTCCTTGGCGGTCTTGCAGCTGCCCCCATGTAGGCACACACACAGCCCCAGTGCAGCCCAGAAGCAGTCCCATGGCAACCAAGACAAGGGGCCTCCCACAGGCGGGAGAGTTGGACCTGATATTGCCCCACCGACAGACTACAGGATACAGTGAGGTTGTCTAATGGAGACTTCAGTTGATCAAGCAACACCTTCGTGAACCTTCACCATAGACTCCAACCATGCTCATGACAAACCCTGTTTTATGAACTGGTAGAACCCACCACAGATCATCCCCGGGTGCAATGGAGCAGAACAGCTTCAGACAAAAGGACAGGTTTCCACTGGTATGATGCCGAAGTGCGGCTGACGTCTCCAAGCCAGCATTCGTGTCCTGAATCACTCAGGTTAAATTATGAGTGCAAGCAAAGATGTCCTGCTGCAGTCCGAGTCATCAGCCCCAGTGTCTGCTGTCTTCCTGCTGCACGATTCTAGAGGCTGATGGACCCAGTGGTGTTTATTTGATTCTTGTTTACCCCCACAGGTTGGACTAGTGTTTGTTTTGTTTTTCATTAAGGTTTGGGAGGAATCTAGTGTCCTGCTGGACACGTTCTAGTGTCTCAGCAGGCACTGAATTTACCAGCCACTCCCTCGAGGGCTGGACACACTTGCACCTCAAACCCATCCACCACAGGCATAATGAGTGACATGACCCTGCAAATAAAAAGGGCCCGGGTGCACGTGCTCAAGGCCAGTTAACCACCATACTCCCTGTTTCCCTGTCATACTTTCAGTAGCATGTGGGCCTAGGGCCCACAACACTACAAAAGTTAGTGATTCTCCACAGCAATCACCATAGTAACGCCATGTTTCAAAATGTCACGTGACTGGACGTAACACAAGCACATGAATACACAATACCTGCAGGAGTGTAGACTGCCCCCGCCACAACCGTCATCCGTACAAGAGAGTATCACACAGAAGTTTTCACAACAGTCAAATCAGTCACATGGAGTTCACCCCGGGAGCCAGGGCCACACACACTCATTTAACCTCCAGAAAACCTTGGCAGTGTGTGCCTGAATGAAGATAAAAGCTTTGACTAGGGGCGAAGCGACCATTGGCGCAGCAGGTGTAGTGGCACCGGGGCCCAGGGCCCTGAGGGGCCCTTTGAAACCTAGTAATTGCTGTATTTAACTACTCCAATAGCAGTCAGAGGGGCCATACTTCCTACTTGCACCAGGGCCCATGGGCCATGGCATTCTTGCTGGGTGACTGCTTGTCATCCTCCTCTACACTGAACTTTGTTGAAAAACAAAGGCCGCGATTTTGAAACGTGTGAAACCCTTCTTGCAACTACTGCCGATTTTGCCGATTTTGCATCGTTGTTCTGCTTAAATGACGAAATTCCAACCGGGGTTTACGCACTGCCGGAATAACACGCCCAACTCATAATTAGGCCCTTAGAATTGTGAGTGTGACGCAGATGGAAACCGTGGACAGGATGAAGGTCTGTTTGGGGATGTGCTCGAAGGTTAGGGTGGTAATAGCCTTACTGTCAACTTTAACAACTGTTAATTGCACCCCCTCCTCATTGGGTATCCTAACACCCAGGTAAGGCCTATAATTGTTCTTTATGCTATTATTAGACATTAATACACTCAGCAGAATGCAGTAATGCTTAACACCTTTCTTTATCACTGTAGAACGTCTTCGTGTGAAGGAAATGCAGGTTGCAGGTCTGTTTTTTTTCTATGCCTGGTTTTGTGATCATAGTGAAGAATGTGTGCGTATTGCACACCAAGGTGTGCTTTGTGTACAATTTTTGTTATTTTGTGAAGTGATTGTTCATCATCAAAGTCATTTCCCACATTGATTCCAGATGTTTATTTTTATACATCTAAATTTGACTAATCTTATCGGATTTAGAAGGATGAAAGTCTGAGTGGGACCACTGGGATTCGAACCTTTGCCCAGGCAGTTAAACAAAGGTGCTTGCAGTGAATGCATTAGCTCTTTTAACCATCAGAGTGAAATTTAAAATTGTGTAATACAAGTATTTGCATAGAAGAGCGGTGTAACATAGAATGGGTGAGTGATAACGAATGAAAACACGTGTTTCTAACAGTAAGTGCCTACAAACAGTTTACAGTTGTCATGACGACAGTGCCTTTCAGCATACCATTTATAGTTCAAGGCTACTGGCCTTTTCAGGGTTTAGCAGATGGGTACTGTCACAGATGTGACGAATATACCACTCACCTTATTACACGTACCATCGGATATAATGCACTTGCCATAAGATGGACGGTGTATCTGCCACGTTTGTCATAAAGTAGCATGCCTGCCAAACTCTAAATCAATCCCTTAGCGCCTGATTTAGAGTTTGACAGGTGGGGTACTTCATCACAAATATGATGGATAGCCTGTTTGTAGTGTTAAAAGTGTCACAGAGTATAATGCACTTGTTACAGGGTGGTTGAGCTATCAATCACATTTGTGACAGAGTTTTTAATAGAGGCTTATAGCTGCAGATTCCTCACCTTTTGAATATTCCCTAGGCGTCAGGCAGGATGCGGAAACTTTTCAGCAGTAACTCTGCTCGCCGGAAGGGGGCGCATTGCGACTCCACACTGATACCATTCCACTCTGGAAATTGACGTGCGGGCATATATAGGCACCACTCCCACAGACTGATGCCAGTTCATTTCTTTCCACACCCCCAGACGCAATCTGGAGCTCCCTTCGTGTCTCTGAGAGACATTTTACCTCAAAATTCTCCAGTGTGCAAGGGATGTCACCCCCAAAACCTACAGGTTTCCAGCCTTGTATGGACTGACGCAAACAAATTTCTGTGATAGATCCCCACCAGGTATGCTTTTTGTGCCTGGGGTCGAGCCAAGACTACAAGGCCTGCAATGATTGTGAGTTGATGAACCAGAAGGCATTAGGAAACGCAAGGTCAAACTCTGTCACCAAGCATAAGAAAACTCCATGTCAAGGCTGCTCCAAGTTACAGTCCGCATCCATGGTTTGTTCCCAGTCTTGTTCCCGTTTCCGGAGTTGTCGAAGCCCCTCGAGAGGCTGTTTTTCATCATGCTCCAAGTCTTCAGGTAAATCTAAAAAGAAATGCAAGAAGTCGAAGCGGGATTCCACTTCCTTGCCCCACTCGCATTCACTTGAGCAGGAGTGTGGGCTCAATCTCACACCCGAAATCAGCCGACTTTGGAACTGATCCCGCAACTTATGCTGGTGCAACTCTAGTTTCTGGTGCCAAATACTATGCCGAATCAGAGCAAAGAATTCCATGCAGTCATGCTCTGGCTATTCGGATCCCTACTGACTCCCTCTGGCGTGCCTCTGGGCCCCAAGGAGCTGCAAGGCCCTCCATTTGGAATACCGCAGGCGGATTCACCCTGAGCGCCAGTTGGACCCTTCAAGCTTGTCTTGCATTCAGCTCCACTGTCGACCCTGCTTCCGGCCCGAGACCTTTGCCTGCCCTGGGTTCCTCTATGCCTATGCCAGCTCCATCGAACGCCGAAGGAGGAGGACACTATCGTTCTCTCCGATGTTGAGTCAGCGCCAATTCAACCTCAACCAAAGTCCAACCAAAGGAACCTATTCCTCCATTGAACATACCAGCCCCTCAGGGGAGACAGCCCACTTTGTACTCTCTCTTTGGCACTAATTCTGGAAACTATTTCCAGTTTGATGAGTTTGCTCAGCCCTACAATGATGACAATTGGTACAAGGATCTGCAGGAGGCTAGTGGCCACAAAACCTCTCCAGAGACAGCTCTTTTTTCTCCTCACGGACCTGCCATAGGGGAATTCACTTCCTATGCTATGATTATGTGTAGGGCAGACGAAGTTCTTGACCTCAGGCTCCCCAATATAGAGGTAAAAAGCAGTGTTCTTACTGAGGTCCTACAACCAGAACAGACCAGCTGAGCCTTTTCTCACATTTAATGAGGCACTGATGGACATTTTATTAGGGGTCTGGGCCAAACCTTCCTCTGGCCCCCCTGTCAACAGACAAATTGCCAGGTGCCATTATCCTGCTCCATGTGACCCTTCCAGAGTCAGTCTAATCCGAACATGCTTCCTACCACTCCCCCTGACAAGGAATCAAAGTTGGTGGAAAGATTCAGCAAGAGGGTTTTATCCTCCACAAGCCTGGCCCTCTGCTCTGTCAACTCCAGCTGCTTATTGAGGCGCTAATCCCATGCTGTTTGAGATTGAATGGCACAAGTTCTCCCTGATGTGCCTGATGACCTTCCGCCTGTCCTGGCTCAAGTAATTCAGGATGGGTGTGTTGCAGCCAAGTTAATGATTTGTTGTGGCTTGGACACCACCAATCCCATCGGATGGATTATTGAACCAGTATTGCCATTCACTGCCATGCGTTGCTGCAATAAACTGGGTTCTCTGGCGATGTCCAGTCCTCCATGATGGTCATGCCTTTTGATGGGATGCACCTGTTCGGGGACATGGAAGGCTGAGTCTGCTCTTGAGCGATTTAAAGAGAGTAGGGCTACCACTCACTCTCTGTGCCTCTCCTCCCCTCATCGCCAACTGCACCAGTTCCAATGCTCCTTTCATAGTGTTGCACAAGGCTCCCTTTAACACCAGCCTGTCTAACCCCTCAAAGGGTCTAGCTATTTTAAAGTTGCAGCCAAGGTGCCCACCACTCACGTGGCCAAGTTTAGCGTACCACCCAGCCCACCACCCCACCTGGCAAACTTCTTTAGCGTGCCCTTGACGGAGCACAGCCACCTGGTGGGAGGCAGAATCTAGCAATTCTTTCCGGGTTGGCAGGCGATCACTTCAGACAGGTGGGTCCTGCAGATAGTTCGCAGACAGTATGCTCTCCAATTAATTTCTTCCGCGCAAACAACTGACGGAGGACCATCTCTCCATTTTTCAACAGGAAGTTCAAACCCTTTAGGACAAGGGTTGTAGAGATGGTGTCGGTGCCAGAAGGAGGGCATGGTTGTTATTCCCGCTACTTTTAGGTATCTGATGGAGGCTGTTGGCCTATATTAAACTTGGCCCCCTCAACGCCTTCTTCCAAAAGGAGAAATTCAAGATGTTCACCCTGGCCCACATCTTCTCTGCCCTCGATCCTAGAGACTGGATGGTGGCGTTAGGTCTGCATGACCTCTATTTTCATATTCCTGTCCTACTGGCCCATCTACGCTGCCTGTGGTTCGTGGTGGGACAGGAGCATTTCCAGTTCACCGAGCTCCCCTTTAGTCTCATCAGTTCCCCTGGGATACTCATGAAAGTAATGGCAGTGGTGGCATTTCATCTTCCCCTCGATAGGGAACGTAAAGTATGGTATCCACAACTACAGGGCTTGAGCATATGTCCTCGATCAGGCGGCCCCTCCAGGAGGACCTGCTGTTGCAGCAGCTGGGCAGGGTTCAGCACCTGGACCTTCGCAATCTCCACCTTCATGATTGGAGATTGAGCGGCAACAGCTGAATACCTTCGTCCTTCCTCCGTAGGTGGTTGATGTAATCTTGGCAGCCAGGCGTCCCTCAATGGAAACTGTATACACTTGTCGCTGGGACAAATTTGTTGCTTGGTGCAGCACACAGCAGATTGACCCCCTCCAGCCCAAATTATTTGCCGTTCTGTTGTTTGTTCTGTCTCTTGCCTGGCAAGGCTTTGCTTTGGACACAGTTAAGAGTTATCTTTCAGCCCTTTTTATGGTGTTTAAGTCACCAGTTGTGATGCAGTTTCCGTAAGTATTTCTAAAGACAGTGGTCCCCAGACAGAAAATAAGTTATAAATCAATAAATATAGACCCAATCAGTACTATATTGTAGACATCTGTCAATCCGGACAGATATTTAATATGCAGTCAAATAATGTTTACAGACAATAAACATGGAACAGTTTAAGTGGGACACAAGCCTGCATCCAACTTAGCAAGAAAGACGTTACAACATAAAGTAAGGGGTTCAGGCAAAGGAAATTGTTTGTTTCAAGCACATTTCTAATAGAACAAACAGAATATACATGAGACACCAATACACAGAAATTAGAACATTTTCAAAGGGTGTATATGGTGTACAAGGTGTCGACGGTGTTTCGATCCCTTAAAAGAATAATGGGATCATCCTCAGGACATTATAAATAACATGCCTGTTTTCATATGGCTTAAATTGCCAACGTGAAGAATGGAGCTGTGACAGAAGGTCTTGAGAATCAAGAAGAACGGAAGGCCACCGGCATAGGATCTGTAGGGATGGTGGTCTTAGTTATAATCCTGGGGAGTATGCACCGGAGTCAAGGTTCCGGTTAAGGGAGTTCCATTGTGGACATAATTCCAGTGAAAAGCAAGCCGCAATTGCGGTCTTGAGCCGTAATACAGGCCAGTGCGTATGTAATCTAGGGTCCGTCACAGCCTGGGTGTTTCCGGTCACAGCAGTTTCCGCAAGGGCTTCAACATATGTATCCCCCTTCTCCTTTTGTCATGCCCCATGGGACCTTAAATGTTGTGGCTTGTACACCACCGATCCTGTAGGAAAGTAGGATCTGCTTCTTATGGTTACCCCCACGTTTTGCTTCAGGTGATACTGTTTTTGACTAGTCTGACTGGGATCCTGCTAATCAGGACCCCAGTCTATCTGCTTTCTCCCTAAACTGTATGTCATGTACTTTGGTACACTCCATATTGGATACTGGGGTACCCTTGTCAGTCCCTAGTATATGGTACCCATGTACCCAGGGCATAGGTACCCCAGAGGCCTCCCATGGGCTGAAGCATGTATTAAACCACCCATGAGAGGTCATGCAAAATGGAACTACAGGCCTGCCATTGCAGCCTGTGTAAAATAGTGCATGCACCACTTACTTTAGATATAGGTTTACTATATCTAAGGGTCACTGCACTTAAAACCTATGTCACCCCTATAGCAGGCCTTAACAATCCTGAAGGCAGGGTGCTTGGTTCTAAGATGGTACCACTTCATGAGCAGGACATCCCTGCAGCCTACGGAGTCCATTCTCCTGGGTTGTCAGTGTATCAGCCATTTACGACATATAGAGTGGCATTATGCGACCGCGTGATGACCAACTCTAAAACTGCTGAAAGTAACCCTATTGTGTTTGGTGTCAAACATTGTGGAATTATACCCCCACACCGGTAACCGGTGTGGGAGGTATGATTCCACCCCTCAGAAATGAGCTTCGTGAGGTCCCTGGTGTTCCCGGTACCAGCCTTCTAGTCCCAGCGCAAAATGGTTGCTGCCGCCAGAGACACATTTCTGCCCTCCTGCTGCTGAGCCAAGCTCGAGCAGGGGAAGGCAGAACAATAGGCATCCTGTCACAAGGAGGTGTGACCACCTCCCAGACAGGATTTAGTGTATTAGGGCTGGGTGAGTGTCCCTGTGCATAGTCCAGTTCAAACCAGTCCTGGGAGCCGTTGGCACCTGCTCTGGCGCAAAACTGGACAAAGGACATGGGAGTAACCTCCCCACTGTCTAGACCCTCCCCTGGGAGGGTCCTCTGAATCGGTCCAACCCTCTCCCGTGGGTACAAAAGGGCTTACCTGTCTGTAGGACCCTAGATTCGACGTGGACAACATTCTGAACCAGAAACCACTGAACTTCGAACGCCTGGACACTCTGGACTTCGCTGGACTTCGTTTGGGCCCGACTTCGTCTCCCTCTCAGTCTGAAGCATCGTCTGTGCCCGTGCACCATACAGGCTCCATGCAGGACCTGTGGAGCATCAAGGACAACTGAAGATATCTCCCTTAGAGTGAAGGAGTCACTCCCCTGCAACCGCAGGCACCACATCACAACTGACCGGTCTGCTGATCCTGAGCTCCTATAGACTCCGAAGGGTCCAGCAACACAGGAGGTAGGTTTCTACATCCCTTGAGGTTTGAGCTGCCCTCTTACCAAGCTTCAGGCCAGAATCCCTCGTGGGGGCTGCAATACCCGTATCCCTGTGCACCGCAATCATTTGCAAGTGCATATGCTTGTTGGCGTTTCCCGAGCAAGTTCATTGGGCTCTGAGTAGCCCCAACCTCTGGCACTATTTCCTACAAAGAACTCTGGCCTCCTCACACCGAGTGCTCCGTGGGCTGCTGCTTTGTGAAACTGCCCTAGGTCCCCTTGCAACTCCTGTGCCTCCGGCCTGTGGGTCCACTTGAGGGTCAACTTTGCTTTTCTTGGGCTCTCCTGGTTGCTCCAGGCCTGCCCTGACTCCCCTGTGTTTGGTGAGTCTCCTGGACCTTGCTGGTCTGAACCGTAACCTTTTTTGACCTCCTGCATGTGTTGCCATTGCCAAGGCTTGTTGGTGCTCCAGCCAGACACCGACCCCTCAGTACTCGACATCCTTTGTGGGACAGCTTGTATCCTGCTCCTGGTTGTCCTCAACATCTCCTGGTCCCAGTGGCTGCAGAGTCAAGAACCTCCTCAAAGCACCTGAAGCACCTGACATCGGTGGGCATTCGTCTACCGAGCCCCTGGTCACTACTGAGTAACCCAGACTCTATCCCCTCTGCTTTCAGGTACTCTTCAACAAGAATCCACCTTTGGATTCCAACGGACACTTTTCTTCCTTCCAGCAGCAGCTCTTCTTCGTAGTCCTCCATTGAGTTCGACCGCGGTTTCCGACGCCACTTCAGACCTATGCACCCGGCTTCCCTGGGTTAGGTAACTCTGGTACTTTGGTATGCACGGGTGGGGTGGCTCTCCAACCTCCTAATTTCCACGGGGTTTCTTCGAAGTCCACTGGGAAGGGTCCTTAAACTTTAAAACTTCAACCGCGACTCTCCCATAGAATTGTACGGACCACGCGGTCGTGTTCCCACACTGCACCTGTCCTCCGTGGGATCCCTACTTACTCACCTTGGGTGGTTCCTTGGGGTCCCAGCAATTCTACGTCCTCTAGACACTGTCTTGACTCAAGTTGTGGTTCTTATATCACTATTTTAGTATATGGTTTGGTCTCCCCCTGGAGCCCACTGTGTATTAGTGCTACTTACTATTGTTTCTGTGCTACAGTATTGTGTGCTTTGTGATTATCTTCGTGTAGAAGATACTTTGTCGTACTAGAGAGTGTTATATTAATAAATACATATTTTAATAACTACTGTGTGGTTCTCCTTTCATTTAACCAATACTATAAGGTTGCATTCTGGTAAAACAAGCTGCTTAACATTCCTTCAAGACTAAGCCTGAAGGCTGCTCTCCACAACTACCACTTGGATAGCTTTCTAAGGTTATCTTTGACCTCTTAAATCACTATAAGGGTTGTTTTGACTGGTACAAGGTGCCCACTTTAATTAGTGGACAGCATATACCAGGCCAACTTCTCACATTGGTGTGCAGCGGTTGGGGATCAAGCCTGCATTTTTTACCAGATAAATCTTTGTATTGATTAACTGAAAACCACTAAGTACTAGGTACATACTAGCTTAGAATAAGTAAGTTCTACTGAACTTAGGGTTGGGTAAGTCAAGGGTCTAGCACACTCTTTCTCCAACCTCAGAGAGTTTAGTTCCCACTAGGTTAGGTAGGTGCAACACCTTACCACACTTAGTATGTCTACTAAAGGAGATGCCAGTGGCTCTCTGCCTTCTAGATACAGTGAGCTTTCATTCCAAGAATTGAAAACCCTGTGTGCCTCTAGAAAGCTGAAGACAGGGAGAAGTGCCAACGCTCAACGTCAAATAGAGATGTTACTGTTAGATGACCTATGGAAGACTCCTGGGTCAGATGAGCAGGACAGAGTGGGTAAGACAGGGAATGAGGCCAGGTCAGGAGGGGACACCTTTTATGACCTGGAATCTAACCCTGACCAGGGGTACCAAGATGTGTCCCACCTGGTTAACTCAGATCTTCCAGAAGGCAGTGGAGAAGGCAATGATGGCCCCCTCTTCATCCCTTCTGGAAGAGTGCAGCGTTTACCAAGGAGATCTAGATCTCCCTCTGCAGAGTCTAATCACTCAGGACAGTTTGTAGGGACCTCTGTATCTACCAAGAGGGACCACTCTTATGAAAGGGAGTACCAATTGCTTGAACTTGAGAAAGCTAGGCTTAGGCTCAGGCAAGAGCATTTGGCCCTTGATAAAGAGTCCCTAGAAGTCCAGAGAGCTAGAAAAAAGTTGGGACTAGAGTCCCATGGTGGCAGCAACAGTGTCCCTAGAGTTAAGGAACATTCCTTTGATAATAGGAACCTGAGCATGATTGTCCCTCCCTACCATGTTGGGGATGACATCCATAAGTGGATAACTGCTTTAGAGAGGGCCTGTAAAGTTCAGAGGGTCCCTCAAGAGCAGTGGGCAGCTATCTTGCGGCTCTCCTTAGCTGACAAAGGTAGATAAGCTCCTCACTGCTAGAGAAGAGGATGCTGACAACTACTCAATCTTGAAGAGTGCTCTCATTGATGGGCTTGGCTTAACCACTGAACAGTACAGGATTAAGTTCAGAGACACCCAGAAAGCACAAACTCAGGACTGGGTAGACTTTGTAGATTGCGCTATTAAGGCTCTGGAAGGCTGGTTCCTTGACAGAAAAGTGAATGATTTCAAGGGATTGTACAATTTGATTATGAGGGAGCAGATCCTTAATAATTGCCAAAATCAGCTATTGCATCAGTACCTGGTTGACTCTGATCTGACTTCTCCCCAAGAATTGGGAAAGAAGGCAGATGAGTGGGTCAGAACCAGGGTGAAGCAGAAAACCAGAACAATGGTGGTGACCAAAAGAAGCAAGATTCTAAAACTCCAGATAAGGGTGGGGAGAAGGGTAAAGATCAGAAGTCTTCATCAGGGCCCCAAAAACCTGCATCTGGGGGGGGGAGTCACAATCTAAAAAAGGTAAAGGCAAAAAGAAACCTTGGTGTTATCTCTGTAAACAGAAGACACATTGGACAAGAGATGCAGACTGTCCAAAAGCCAAGGATAATCCTCCTACCACCACTGCACCCTCTAGCACTAGTACAGGTGGTGGTACAGGGAACAAGGGATTAGTAGGGTTAACCTTGGGCTCTGAGATGGGTTCTGGCCTAGTCAGAACTCCAGCTCAGGCTGTGCTTGTCTGTGATGGTGGCATGGATCTTGCCACCTTATTTGTCAGTCCCAGTAACCTGGGCAAATACAGACAGTAGCCTTTGATCAATGGTAAGGAGGCCATGGCATACAGGGACACAGGTGCAAGTGTCACTATGGTGACAAAAGATCTTGTGGATCCTGATCAGATCATACTTGGTGAAATGTACCAAGTGACCAATGCTAACAATGTCAGGACTGATCATTCCTTGGCAGTTGTTAATTTCAGCTGGGGAGGGGTAACTGGCCCTAAGAAAGTTGTGGTTAGCTCAGACCTTCCAGTGGAGTGTTTGTTGGGCAATGATTTGGAAACTTCAGCCTGGGCTGAGGTAGAGTTAAGTACTCATGCAGCAATGCTGGGCATCACTGCAGATGTGTTTGCTGTGACCAGGTCACAGGCCAAACTGGCTAACACTGAACAGGTCCTGGATCCTGAAATAATGGACCAAGTGCCTTCCAAGAGAAAGAGCAGGAGGGGTAAGGCTGTGTCTTCCCCCAGACTCAGAGTGAGGATCAGTCTCTTGAGGGAGATGATCCCAGTCCCTGTGAAGGAACTGTCTCAGAGGAACTTGAACCTGATCAGTTTGAGTTCTTGGGGACAGGGGGCCCTTCCAGGGCAGACTTGAGCATGGAACAGCAAACCTGCCCCACTCTTGAACCCCTCAGACAGCAAGCTGCTGCTGAGGCTGCTGGGAGTATCAGTGGGTCCCTCAGGATCTATTGGGATGAGGGACTCCCATACTCAGAGGGTAGAGTCCCCAAGCCTGGTGCCACCAGGAGGTTGGTCATACAGCTGAAGTTTAGGGGCTTCCTACTTACCTTGGCACATGACATTCCCTTAGCAGGACACCTAGGCCAAAGTAAGACCAGGGACAGGCTTGTCCCTCACTTTCACTGGCCTCACATGTCTGAAGACACAAAGGAGTTTTGTCGCTCCTGTACCACCTGTCAAGCCAGTGGTAAGTCAGGTGGTACCACAAAGGTCCCCCTCATACCACTACCTCTGGTGGGGGTTCCATTTGAGAGGGTTGGGATTGATATAATTGGCCCCATGAACCCTCCAACAGCAACTGGACACAGTTATATTCTAGTGGTGGTGGACCATGCCACTAGGTATCCAGAAGCAATACCCCTTAGAACTACCACAGCTCCTGTGGTGGCCAGGGCCCTCCTGGGGATTTTTTCCAGAGTGGGCTTCCCTAAGGAGGTCTTAACTGACAGAGATACCAACTTCATGTCAAGTTACATAACTGTTATGTGGAGTGTGGAGTGAACTATGAGTTCACCACACCCTATCACCCACAATGCAATGGGTTAGTTGAAAGGTTCAAGAAAAGCCTCAAGGGCATGATCATGGGCCTCCCAGAAAAGCCTAAGCGAAAATGGGATGTCCTGTTGCCCTGCCTTCTCTTTGCCTATAGAGAGGTCCCACAGAAGTGGGTTGGCTACAGCCCTTTTGAACTTCTGTTTGAGCATCCAGTTAGGGGTCCCTTGTGTTTGGTGAAGGAGGGATGGGAGTTACCTCTCAAACCTCCTAAGCAAGACATAGTGGACTATGTACTTGGTCTCCGCTCCAGTATGGCTGAATACATGAAGAAGGCCAGTAAAAACCTTGAGGCAAGTCAAGAATTACAAAAAGCTTGGCATGACCAAAAGGCTGATCTGACTGTTTATCAGCCAGGGCAGAAGGTTTGGGTGTTGGAGCCTGTGGCCCCAGCAGCTCTCCAGGACAAGTGGAGTGGACCCCATGCCATTCTTGAGCAGAAGGGAGAGGTCACCTACCTGGTGGACCTTGGTACTCCCAGGAGCCCCCACAGGGTGCTCCATGTGAACAGGCTCAAGCCATACATAGACAGGGCTGACATGGGCTTGCTCATGGCAACTGATGAGGGACAGGAGGAAGAGAGTGGCCCTCTCCCTGATCTCCTCTCTCAGAACCCTGATGATGGGTCAGTTGATGGTGTAGCCTTGGCAGGCAGCCTCACTGACCAATAACAAATTGATTGCAGGAAGGTCCTCAATCAATACAGACACATGTTCTCTCTGATCCTAGTCAGACCACCTGGTGTACCCATGAAGTGGACACAGGTGACAGTCTACCTATTAAAAATAAGATTTACAGGCAGCCTGATTGTTGGAAAGTCATCCTGTGCCCTGGGCACCCCCTAACGATTTGCTGTCTGGTACTGGTGGTAACTGACTCTGACTGACCCTGGGCTCTGCCTAACCAGGCCCAGGGCCAGTGCTATGCTGAAAACACTTAGAATACAGTGAAAACACCTACATACACTAGGGTACACTAAGGGTTGGGGTACCCCTGTGATTGGCATGACCTACCCCATAGGGCCCTAGTACATATTAGGGCAGGGAGATTGGAACAACCTTTCAGTAATGTAATGTAATGGGACATTTGTAAAGCGCGACCGTCACTCCGGGGAGCATCCTGGCACTGATAGGGTTACTAGATAGGAACTAAGGATAGCTGAGGGCGAGAGAGATGTTAAATGAATGTTTTGCACAGTGTATCTGAGACTGAGAAAATCCAAGTTTTCAGGGCCTTCCTAAAAAGCGTTTCAGATTGGATGTGACGGAGATGGTTGGGAAGTTGGTTCCACGCTTTGGAGCCAAGCACCGCAAGCGATTTCCCTCCTTTCAAGGTATATCTGAATGCAGGGGGTTTTAGCAAATTAGTGTTGGATGATCTGAGGTTCCGGGTAGGGATATAGCGCATGAATCTGGTCCTAAGATATTGAGGTCCTGAGGAGTGGAATATTCTGAAGGCGATTATCAGAATCTTAAATAGAACTCTTTTATATATGGGTAGCCAGTTTAGTGTTTCTAAGGCCGCCGAGGCAGATGATCTCCTGGGCCATTTTAGCACTAAACGTGCTGCTGCATGTTGGACCATTTGTAATTTGTGTAGAACTGTCTTGTTAGCCCCTGCATAGAGGCTAATGCAGTAGTCCAATCTAGACGTGATTAGGGCCACCGCAACAGCCTGTCGAGCTGCTAGGGGAAGCAGATCAAAGAACTTTTTTTGTGATTTTATGATGTGAAAGCAGGTTCCAGCAACTGCTAATGATTGTTGGTTAAAGGTGAGTGTGGCGTCAAATTTGATTCCCAAATTTCTGGCTGCTTTTACTGTGTTTGGGGGAGGAGGGGTGTCAACTGGCCACCATAGATTGGGAGAGAATGCGTTTCCTTGTCCCAGTGGTAGTATTTCTGTCTTTTCAGTGTTGCATTTCAGTCCCTAGTATATAATAGGACATGGCAGTTTAGAGGCCAGCAGACCTTTCTGCACTTGCATGTGTGCACTGCTGAAGCCTGAGGTCATTTTAAAAGTGGCTCTGAGTGGCAGGACTGCTTTTAAAATGTAAATTGTGCCCAAACTTGACTTTTGTGTTTGGGGCACTTAAGAAATGGTTAACCTACAATGTTTGGGCATATTAGGTACCCCCAGGGTCTCCCCTAGGTGTCCCAGGGGTGGAGGGTCAGGTATCTATAAGGTGAACCCTTATAAAATGAGTTTTATATGCCCTGGGTGAAGTGAAATTGCACATTTCACTCCCCACATTGTGATAAAGTGCTGCCCAAAATTGACTTTGGTGGTAGGAGCACTGTGGAGGGAGGATCTGCAATATTTTGACATATTCAGAACCCCTAAAGTCTCCCCTAGGTGTTCCTGGGGTGGAGGTCCTGTAAATATATGTAGTGTACTTATAAAATATGTTTTTATAAGCCCTGGTGCTGGAAAAATGGCCCAAGTCACGTTTCCCATTGCAAATCCCATGCCATAGGTTAACATTGGAAAATGTTATTAGTTAATAACTGGAGAAAGAAAAGCCATAAAACTAGGATTAAAGGACTCAGTAGAATGGTAATGATAAATCCAACAATATGGTATTGTTGAATTTATTGTAAAATGTACAGACAAGAAGTTATAAGACTTTTTTTTGTCTGTAAGCCAAAATTCAACCCTGTACTGCTCTGCCCTGATTGGTCGGAGATAAGTGGGTGAGCCTGGCTGCTTTGAAGAGGTGATAAATGACCCCAGGGGTTAGGAAGCCTCTCGGGGAGGAGAGGTTGCTGGGCATAGGAATGTCAGAGCAGGGGGAGGAGTCGTAAACCATGGATATCAAGCGAAGGGGAGGACCCCTGTTCACCTCCAGCCAGATGCTAGGATTAAGGAAGGAATGAGCAGATGCAAGGGGGAGAGACTATGGAGAATAGCCATCCTAGGGGTGTGTCTAGCCAGCTCTTCTCTCCCTGCTGAAAATCCTGGCATATTGAATTTTGGGAGAATAGTGGTTTCTGGGTTAGCATTTTGCCACACTCTGCAGGAAGTGGTCAGACCTTTGGGTGGAACGCTGCAGCTAATTGGACAGGAGTGCCCTCCTGCTTGACCCCAGAGAACACTGAATAAGTGTCTGAGAGGGTTGTGCCTCTCAGATCTGCTGCTTGAAACTTAAGAAAGCAAGACGGGCCATGCTGGAAGTTTGATGTGCATTTCCAAATGACTGCACCTTGTGCACCATCTGCAACTACAGCCTGTGGATTACTTTGCTGTAAAAGGACTAAAGAGTGGACTCCCTGCAAGCTACAGGTTAACAGAGCTCACCTGGACATCACACCAAAGAAACCCCCTTCCTAGAGTACTACCAGTGGATTTGTAAGGGTTTTGTTCAAGTGGATTGTGGGAATTGAAGTCTCACACTTTCACGGACCCTCTTGGAGATTCCAGAACCTTGGATTGTGTGTTGGATACTTTGGGACCCGCAAGAAGAACTTCAGGAAGGAGTTCTATCTGGACCCAGCCTGCTGAAGGGGGCTGCACAAGAGTGGTGAGAGATCCTCCAGAACAATTGCTAAAGGTGAATGTGTCCCTGTCAGAGGCAAAGAAATGACTAAAAGGGGCACTGTTGGTTTCTAAGCACTAGAAAGTGACTAATCTTTAAAAATTTATATCTCTGGTTCCCTACAGTGGATTTTTTTCGTTTTGGTGTCATTTAAAAGATAAAAATATTTCCTATTTCTATAAATTGGTGTTGGATTTTTATTTTGTGTTGTGTCTTAATTATTTACTGAATTAGTGTTTTTAAATGCTTTACATACCTGTCTTTGAAGTTAAGCCTGCCTGCTCGCAGCCACGTTACCAAGGGTTGAGCATAGGAATACATTTCTAAGACCTATTCTGAGCCCTATACTGTGTTAGTGGCCTTATTGCCAGTGGCAGACCTACATTTGCCCATACCAATAATCCACTTTCCAACACTGATCATGTCAGAGACTTCTTCAGGACTGAGGTCCAAAAGATGCTAGAATTGGGAGTTATTGAGCCCCAGATAGCCCTTGGGCTGATCCAGTGGTCTTGGTACCAAAACCTCACACCCAGGGTGTTAAATGAGAGATGAGGTTTTGTGTTGACTACAGGGGACTCAATGCAGTCTCTAGGACTGATGCTCACCCAATTCCAAGGGCAGATGAGCTCATTGACACTTTGGCCTCAGCCAAGGTCTTGAGTACATTTGACCTTACTGCTGGCTATTGGCAAATCAGACTAGCTGAGGATGCCAAACCAAAAACAGCATATTCAACCCCTAGTGGGTATTATAAATTTATTGTAATGCCCTTTGGCTTGAAGAATGCACCTGCCACATTCCAAAGGCTGGTGAATAAAGTCCTTACAGGTTTGGAGGCCTATAGTGCAGCATATCTAGATGATAAAGCTGTCTTTAGCTCCACCTGGGAGGATCACCTGGTCCACCTGAAGAATGTTTTGGAGGCTCTGCAGAAAGCAGGCCTCACTATCTAGGCTACTAAGTGCCAGATAGCGCAGAGCAAGGTTGTGTACCTGGGCCACCTTGTGGGTGGGGGCCAGGTTCAACCATTACAGAGCAAAATCCAGACCATCATGGACTGGGTTGCTCCAACTACCCAGACTCAGGTCAGAGCTTTCTTGGGCCTGACTGGGTACTACAGAAGATTTGTGAAGGGATATGGGTCTATAGTGACTCCCTTGAATGATCTTACATCAAGGAGAATCCCCAAGAAGGTTCAGTGGACAGTTAGCTGTCAAAAGGCATTTGATGATCTCAAGCAGGCCATGTGCACTGCTCCCATTCTGCAGAGTCCTGACTACTCCAAGCAATTTATTGTCCAAACAGATGCATCTGAGTTGGGGGTAGGGGCTGTGTTGTCACAACTTAATGCATAGGGTCAGGATCAACCAGTAGCTTTTATCAGCAGAAGGTTGACCCCCAGAGAGAATCGTTGGTCAGCTATAGAGAGGGAAGCCTTTGCTGTGGTTTGGGCCCTGAAGAAGCTGAGGCCATACCTGTTTGGCACTCACTTCATTGTTCAGACAGACCATAAGTCCCTCCTATGGCTAAAACAGATGAAGGGTAAAAACCCTAAACTTTTGAGGTGGTCCATTTCCCTACAGGGGATGGACTATACAGTGGAACATAGACCTGAGAGTGACCATGCCAATGCAGATGGACTCTCCAGATATTTCAACTTAGAAAATGAAGACTCAACTGGGCAAGGTTAGTCTCATCTCCTTACGTTTGGGGGAGGGGTTGTGTAGGAAAGTAGGATCTGTTCTTATGGTTACCCCCACTTTTTGCTTCATGTGATACTGTTTTTGACTAGTCTGACTGGGATCCTGCTAATCAGGACCCCAGTCTATCTGCTTTCTCCCTAAACTGTATGCCATGTACTTTGGTACACTCCAGATTGGAGACTGGGGTACCCTTGTCAGTCCCTAGTATATGGTACCCATGTACCCAGGGCATAGGTACCCCAGAGGCCTCCCCTGGGCTGAAGAATGTATTATGCCACCCATGAGAGGCCATGCAAAATGGAACTACTGACCTGCCATTGCAGCCTGTGTAAGATGGTGCATACACCACTTACTTTAGATATAGGTTTACTATATCTAAGGGTCACTGCACTTAAAACCTATAAGTAACCCCTATAGCAGGCCTTAACAATCCTGAAGGCAGGGTGCTTGGTTCTAAGTGAGAGGGTACCACTGCATGAGCAGGACATCCCTGCAGCCTACAGAGTCCATTCTCCCGGGTTGTCAGTGTATCAGCCATTTACAACATAAAGAGTGGTATTATGCGACCGCGTGATGACCAACTCTAAAACGGCTGAAAGTAACCCTTTCGTGTTTGGTGTCAAACATTGTGGAATCATACCACCACACCGGTAGCCGGTGTGGGAGGTATGATTCCACCCCTCAAAAACGAGCTTCGTGAGGTCCCTGGTGTTCCCGGTACCAGCCTTCTAGTCCTGGGCAGCACAAAATGGTTGCTGCCGACCAGAGACACATGTCTGCCCTCCTGCTGCTGAGCCAAGCTCGAGCAGGGGAAGGCAGAACAATAGGCATCCTGTCACAGGGAGGTGTGACCACCTCCCAGACAGGATTTAGTGAATTAGGGCTGGGTGGGTGCGCTTGCCATCGACCGAAAGTCTGCATGAGGGGCACATGTGGTGTCCCTGTGCATAGTCCAGTTCAAACCAGTCCTGGGAGCCATTGGCTCCTGCTCTGGTGTGAAACTGGACAAAGGACATGGAAGTAACCTCCCCACTTTCCAGACCCTCCCCTAGGAGGGTCCCCTGAATCTGTCCAACCCTCTCCCGTGGGTACAAAAGGGCTTACCTGGCTGTAGGACCCTAGATTCTATGTGGACAACATTCTGAACCAGAAACCACTGAACTTCGACCGTCTGGACACTCTGGACTTTGCTGGACTTCGTTTGGGCCCGACTTCATCTCCCTCTCAGTCTGAAGCATCGTCTGTGCCCGTGCACCATGCAGGTCCTGTGGAGCATCAAGGACAACTGAAGATATCTCCCTTGGAGTGAAGGAGTCACTCCCCTGCAACCGCAGGCACCACATCACGACTGACCATTCTGCTGATCCTGAGCTCCTACGGACTCCGAAAGCTCCAGCAACACAGGAGGTGGGTTTCTACATCCCTCGAGTACCGAGCTGCCCTCTTACCAAGTTTGAGGCCAGAATCCCTTGCGTGGGGGCTGCAATACCCGTATCCCGGTGCACTGCGATCATTTGCAAGTGCATATGCTTGTTGGTGTTTCCTGAGCAAGTGCATTGGGCTCCGAGTAGCCCCAACCTCTGGCACCATTTCCTACAAAGGACTCCAGCCTCCTCACACCAAGTGCTCCGTGGGCTGCTGCTTTGTGAAACAGCCCGAGGTCCCCTTGCGACTCCTGTGCCTCCGGCCTGTGGGTCCACTTGAGGGTCAACTTTGCTTTTCTTGGGCTCCCCTGGTTGCTCCAGGCCTGCCCTGACTCCCCTGTATTTGGTGAGTCTCCTGGACCTTGCTGGTCCGAACCGTAACCTTCTTCGACCTCCTGCGTGGGTTGCCGTTGCCAAGGCTTGTTGGTGCTCCAGCCGGACACCAACCCCTCAGTACTCAACATGGGACAGCTTGTATCCAGCTCCTGGTTGTCCTCGACATCTCCTGGTTCCAGTGGCTGCAGAGTCAAGAACCTCCTCAACGCACCTGAAGCACCCGACATCGGTGGGCATTCGTCTACTGAGCCCCTGGTCACTGCTGAGTGACCCAGACTCCGTCCCCTCTGCTTTCAGATACTCTTCAACAAGAATCCATCTTTGGATTCCCACGGACACTTTTCTTCCTTCCAGCAGTGGCTCTTCTTCGAAGTACGCCATTGAGTTCGACGGCGGTTTCCGACGCCACTTCAGACCTATGCACCCGGCTTCCCTGGGATAGGTAACTCTGGAACTTCGGAATCCAAGGGTGGGGTGGCTCTCCAACCTCCTAACTTCCACTGGGTTTCTTCGAAGTCCACTGGGAAGGGTCCTTAAACTTTAAAACTTCAACCATGACTCTCCCATAGAATTGTACGGAACACGCAGTCGTGTTCCCACACTGCACCCGTCCTCCTTGGGGTCCCTACTTTCTCACCTTGGGTGGTTCCTTGGGGTCCCAGCGATTCTACGTCCTCTAGACACTGTCTTGACGCGAGTCATGGTTCTTAAACCACTATTTTAGTATATGGTTTGGTCTCCCCCTGGAGCCCACTGTGTATTAGTGCTACTTACTTTTGTTTCTGTGCTACAGTATTGTGTGCTTTGTGATTATCTTCTTGTAGAAGATACTTTGTTGTACTGGAGAGTGTTATATTAATAAATACATATTTTTATAACTGCTGTGTGGTTCTCCTTTCATTTAACCAATACTATAAGGTTGCATTCTGGTAAAGCAAGCTGCTTATCATTCTTTCAAGACTAAGCCTGAAGGCTGCTCTCCACAGCTACCACTTGGATAGCTTTCTAAGGTTATCTTTGACCTCTTAAATCACCATAAGGGTTGTTTGGACTGGTACAAGGTGCCCACTTTAATTAGTGGACAGCATATACCAGGCCAACTTCTCACAGATCCCATTGGGAGGACTATTGGCACCAGTTTTGCCATTCACTGCCATGCATTGCTGCAATAAACTGTGTTCTCTGGCGATGTCCAGTTCTCCATGATGGTCATGCCTTTTGTCGGGATGCAATTGTTTGGAAGGCTGTCTGCTCTTGAGCGATTTAAAAAGAGTAAGGCTACCACTCGCTCTCTGTGCCTCTTCTCCACTACTCGCCAACTGCACCAGTTCCAATGCTTCTTTCATAGTGTTGCACAAGCCACCCTTTTACACCAGCATGTCCAACCCCTCAAAGGGCCCAGCTGTTTTGCAGTTGCAGCCAAGGTGCCCAACGCTCACGTGGCCAAGGATAGCGTACCGCCAAGCCCACCACCCCACCGCAGCTCCACCTGCCAAACCTCTTTAGCGTGCCCTTAATGGAACACAGCCACTTGGTGGGAGGCAGAATCTAGCAATTCTTTCCAGGTTGGCAGGCGATCACTTCAGACAGGTAGGTGCTGCTGATAGTTCGCAGACGGTATGCTCTCCAATTCATTTCTTCCACGCAAACAACTGACGGAGGACCATTTCTCCATTTTGCGGCAGGAAGTTCAAGCCCTTTTGGACAAAGGGTTGTAGAGAGGGTGCCGGTGCCAGAAGGAGGGCTTGGTTGTTATTCCCACTACTTTTTGGTTACTGATGGAGGCCTTATGGCCTACATTAAACTTGGCCCCCCCAACGCCTTCTTCCGAAAGGAGAAATTTAAGATGTTCAGCCTTGCCCATGTCTTCTCTGCTCTCATTCCTGGAGACTGGATGGTGGCGTTGGGCCTGCAGGACCCCTATTTTAATTTTCCCGTACTGCTAGCCCATCTACGCTACCTGTGGTTCGTGGTGGGACAGGAGCATTTCCAGTTCACTGTGCTCCTCTTTAGTCTCACCAGTTCCCATAGGGATACTCACGAAAGTAATGGCAGTGATGGCAGTTTATCCAATGGAAAGTATGGTATCCACAGCTTCTGGACTGGAGCATATGTCTTTGATCAGGTGGCCACTCCGGGAGGCTGCTGTTGCAGCAACCGGGCAGGGTTCAGCACCTGGAACTTCACAATCTCCACCTTCATTACTGGAAATTGAGCGGCAACAGCTGAACACCTTCGACCTTCCTCTGGAGGTGGTTGATGTCATCTTGGCAGACAGGCGTCCCTTGTACACTTGTTGGTGGGACAATTTTGTTGCTTGGTGCGGCACACGTCAGATTGACCCCCTCCAGGCCAAGTTATTTGCCTATCTGTTGTTTGCTCTGTCTCTTGCGTAGCAAGGCTTTGCTTTGGACACAGTTAAGAGTTATCCTTCTGCACTTTTAGCCTTTTTACAGTTGCCAGATCATCCCTCATTGTTTAAGTCACCAGTTGTGATGCATTTTCTGCAAGGGCTTCAACATTTTCTAACTAATTTCACCTTCATTCTATGATCCGGCAGACTCCTCCGCACAGCGCCTAGACGCCTCCGGGCATTCGTGCGCTATATAAATCTCACAATCAAATCAAATCAAAATCAAATCATATGTTCCCCTTTCTCCCTTTGTCATGCTCCAATGGGACCTTAATCCGGTCCTGACTTATCTATATTAATAAAAATAATAATAATAATCAATATTTGTAAAGTGCAAACATATCACCCCTTAAGGTTTCAAGGCTCTGAGGGCTGTCAGGGAGATTAAGTGAGCTATTGCCCAGAGTCACATGATGCTGAGCTGAGCTGCTGCCGGGGATGGAACTGTGAGCCCCACGCCCCAGAGTCATCAGATCTGGCCGCTGCGCGAAGTCACTTCACAGCTGTCCCTTACAGTCCTGTACCATTAAGTCTGTGTTTCTTGTCGCCATCTCCTCAGTACAGCAAGTGAATGAGCTCCAAGCTCTTCTTTTCAATTCACCATACACTCTTTCTACCCAGACAAATTGGTTCTGCCGACCCTAGCAACCTTCCTGCCGAAAGTTGTGATGCCATTCCACGCCAGTCAAACCATCACCCTATCGGTGTTCCATATCTCACCCATCTGAGGAGGAGGAGAGACTCCACGCTTGACCCCCACAGAGAGTGCTGAGCTTCAACATAAATGGTACCAAAGAAAATTGGGTCGATAGTCAGCTTTTTGTTGGGTTATCTGGAGTGAAAAGACGCAAGGCAGTGAAGAAGAGAACCATCTCCCACTGGATCATGCTCGGCATAAAGATCTGCTAAGCAGTGGATACAAAAAAAACAGCCTCCAGACTGATTGCATGCTCATTCTACCATGGCCAAAGCTGTTACCACTGCGTTAGCTTGCGGAGTCCCTGTCTTAGACATATACCAAGCGGCTATGCGGCGTCCCTCCACACATTCACGAAGCACTATTGTCTGGGCGGTCATGTTTTCCAAGAGGGGCATTTTCCTCAGTTGGTCCTGCAGAACTTTCTGGTATGAGTCCATCAACAGACCCACCTCCAAATAGGTAGTAAGGAAGCCTCTATCAGAAGAGCAAGTTACTTACCTTCAGCAACGCTCTTTGTGGTAGAGACTCTATCTAACCACAGATTCATCACTGACCCTCCCATCCTCTACATTCTGTGATTGGACTCTCTCCATTAATAGGATATCAAGTCTAGGAATCTGCACACTGTCTTCCAGTTTACTTTTGGAGCTCTGCGTCTGAGGGTGCAGACGGTCTAGAAAACAACCGACAGCCCACAGGAGTGGCGCCTATATTGGCCCCTCATGTCATTTCAGGAGTGGAACCGCGTGAGTGTGGAGCTGCAAGGTGCCACCTTACTGCTGAAAAATTTTCAGATCCAGTCTGATGCCTTGGGAATATTCAAAAGATGAGGAATGTGCGGCTAGATAAGAGTCTCAACAGAAAGAGTGTTACCGAAGGTAACTAACTTGTACATCCCATCCGCTCTTCATTAGGCCATGGCAATCCATCTGGCAGAGAAATGAGCCCAGTAGATGGTCTTTGTAGCCCTTATGACTGAGGAGGACCCTTGGTCTGATATGTCCTTCAGCTGCATGCATCGAGGTTGGACTGCCCGGAAGCTATAGTCATTCCTGAAAACTTACTCTGTTGTGCATAAGTTATGGTTCAGCTCTTTTGATTGCCGGTTTTAGAACATATACTCTCACCTATATCCAACGGCCAGTGAGGGCGTGAGCCAGGGGTATAACAAAGGCCCCCGCTGTGTGGGGGGCCCCAGGCTTACCCATACTGGAGGGGGCCTCCTCAGCCCCTACTGATGTGAGTGTGAGGGGCCCCTTCATCATATCTTGCAGGGGGGCCCACTCACATTTTGTTATGCCACAGGCGTGAGCACAAACAAGAGAGGGTGAAGGGGAGGGATGTGGGGGGTCAGGTGTGGGTTGGAAACTTGGAGGAGATTGATTACAAAGAACAGCAAACTGACGCATGGTCACAAACTGATGCTGTATCCTTTAATGAGTGCTCAGGGCCGACAGTACAACCTGGGGGTAGGGGTGTGATGTGGGCATATTGTTGTAACTTGTAATGTTGCTTTACATCCTTTCCCTTATATCTTCTACTTACCATCTAATCCTGACCTGTAACTAAGCTTAATAAACCTCTTACCTACAACCTACTACATGGCTACCTAAGGACTTCTTTTGGATTACATCACATATGTTATGCAAAGAAAAGATGGAGAAGCATTTTAAGGATTTTCATTTGTTTTGGGAATATTAGTAGACAAAAACTCCCAAACCAGCCAAAAGGCCCACTCTTTTATCACCGCTCGTGCTGAGACCTCTGGGTGGGTTGAGACCACAGGCTGGCAGTTTTATTTTATTTTCATTTTCAGTTGTTTCTTCACTGAATAAAATCTTGGACGTTTCAACTAGGCATGAGTGAAAATCTTTTTATGCAGGCAGAATCTTGTGTAATTATTCACTACAAGGAGCTATAGAGGGAAATCACCATGCCACCCTCCTCTCACAAATCATCAATACAATAAAGACCTGGCTATGAGAGAGTTTCTTCAATGTTACTCTTAGGAGCTGCTTCTAACGTGGGAATCCCTTTTTCTACCCACTCTCTGGCACCCTGTCCAATTTCCCGCAGTCCCAGAACTCTCAAATTAATATTTTTATAAAAAATGAAGAACCGCTGTCAGTCAAGCCGCCCAACCATGCATATCCCCCCCCCACAGCATGTGAGTGAAGAACACTTACTGAAAAATAAGTGAAAGCGTGAGAGGGCACCTCACGTATGCAACACCAGGGAGGCTACCAGCAGGTTCTCGCCAGTATGCCCACATATATCATCATCGGTTGCCCACTCACGGAAACAAAGAAATTAGTGTCCAATAGAGAGACAAGAAGAGCAGAAAAAAAAGAGTTAACTGTCCCAAAACATAAACCCCGTGATATGCAGAGAACAGTGTGTTCCATGCAATTAAAATCGAGTTAAGACTCACTGTTAGGTTGCCCTTTTTATTTGCAAATGTGAGCTTACTCAGGTTAAAAGCACTGCATGTTGCTAACCTTTTCCAAGAAGGCCAACATGTTTCATTGCCAATTACGTATGTTGTGGCAAATTCGTCAGGGCGTGAGGTTCAATCACTCGCCTCTCTGGACAATACTTTGTGTGATGCGGATAGGCTGACAAAACAAAAAGAACAGCGGTTCTATCTCAATAAACCTGGTCAACCAGATAAAATTAATTTACAACGTAATGTATATTCTTTCATCTTTGGTTTTCAATCGTATATAGTTACCCGGTGTCGGCAGAGGGCTTTCATACCAGCCTGCACCAGACCAACAGGGGTGTGTTCATCACTCTTACCCCTGGATTAGGAAGCACTACCGTTGTTTATCGTTACACCTGTGGAAATATTATCAAAACCTTACATCAACACTACAAATAGTGTGTGCCTTTCATCTTCGTCAACTGTATAACGACCCTATCTCAATGCCATCATGTGCCAAATATCGTGTTCATGAAAGCTAACCATCAGTAGACCCCTGTCATTTCCATGTGTGCGTATCGTTACCCACTACATGCACATCGATGAGAACTCTAACCGCTACGATATACCCCAGCAGTATTGCACAACATCTCTGATTTATTTGGGCCATCTCATCAAGTTCACGCGTACACTCTCCCTTCATTACTCCCTTATACAGGACTTATCCCCCGCTCTTAAAATCCTTTTTGCTCTTGGAGAATAGTGCCGGCATAGCGATATCGCCGGTAGCTCAGCCCTGGTAGCCTGCAAACATGCTCTTACCGCACCCACGTTTACACCGAGCAGCGTCTCGTCCCAGCTTCGAAACGCGCCGGCCGCTGGAGCAATATCTACCAGTAGCTGTTCTACGCGCCCATTACGTGTAGACCATGTGACCACGCAATGATGTAAAAACCGACTGATTTTCCACACCACTGCGGCAGCCATATTGGAACGCACATAAATTCAAATATTCTTATAGCTCTCATTTATCAGATGCAATGTGCTTCTCCTTAAAACTTAACCATTAGTGCCTAGGGTCAATGTTTATGTTAACTTCGCTGTCAAGTACATTTTTATGTCCTGACTCCTCGGACCGTCATCCAAAAAGGACACTCGTCACGAAGGTCATTGTAATATTCAAATGAGGTATACTCATTCATTCCTCCCGATATTGCCTCAAACAGTCCTATTTTCAGTGTTCTGGGATAATGCCAAAAAAGGATTTGTTAAAAAGACCGAGTGCTTATATACTCGTAGTGCACTGCGTAAAATTCTTATTACATCCAACAGTGCCACTGCTCTGATGTTGCTCAGATCTTGTCATTTCGATCAGTGCAATAACCATGATGTTATACAGTCCTTATTCACATTTTGACTTATTATCTTATTGCTTGCATCAGTACAAGCACCCTGATGTTATACAGAGCTTATAACTCACATCAGTGCGCATACATTGATATTTTACAGTGCACTTACACACCTCCACCCCCAGCAATCTCGGCAACTAGAGGGTTCTATTCCCTATATTTAAGAGCACCCAGGATATTGATTTCTTGTGTGTTGGAGTTCGTACACAGTCCAGACCCCAGCTTAATGCACAAGTCAGTTGTAGAGCCCTACAATCTACTGACTTTGTTCCATTCAATGTGGTCATTCAATCCTGTTTGATCCACTCTCTCGGAGAAGATCCAGCGGGATTCTTTGTTTACCAGTATTCTTTCGATACTGTCACTGCCAACCATTACCCTCTCCAGAACAACCCACCTCAGTGCTCGAATGTCATGTTTGTGTTCATTAAAGTGCTGTACCAAACGCGTAGTGAGCTTGCCTGCCTTGATGGTACTTAAGTGCTCTTGAATCCGCACTTTTACTTTCCTGGTTGTTAAACCAATATACTGTAGCCCACACTGGCATGTTAGTCTGTATATGACATTAACTGTATTACAGTTTGAGAACTTATTCAGATGCCATGTTCTACCGTTGTGCAGCTGCACAGTATTAGTTTTCTCTGTTAATTCGCATACCGAACACCCCCCACATGGATAGTGTCCGGCTGGCATCGTAGTAACTTTTGATTTCTGTACTTGTCGTGTATGCACAAGTTTGTCTTTCAAATTACTCGCACGTCTGAATGCAAATCTGGGCTGTGGCATTTTAAAGTCAGCAGTGGACAGCAATGACCAATGTCTCCTCATCACATGTCTTATCTTAGAGGCTAAAGGGTTGAATGTCATAACTACTGGTAGGCAGTCACCTGCTTCTCTTGTGTTCTTTTCTAATAGAGCCTCCCGGGGAGTATTACGTGCTCTTTTGCGAGCCCTATTAACTATCTTTTTGGGATAGGCTCTTTGCATCAATTTGCCCGCCAAATCTTCGGCTTGCTGCGAGAAAGACTCGACAGTCGTGCAATTGCGTCAGTACCTCAAAAATTGGCCTACGGGCAAATTATCCCGCAGGGATCTTGGATGATAGGACTGATAGTGTAACAATGAATTCCTATCAGTCCCTTTCTGATGGACCGTAGTACACAGTTTACTCTCTAGTACAGTGATGTCAAGATCTAGGTATACAGCATGTTCGTTACTTATCGTCCACGTGAACCGCAGACAAGTGTCAAGGCTGTTCAACCAGTCCAGAAATTCCAAAAGGGTACTCTCTTCTCCAGTCCATATACACAAAACGTCGTCAATGTACCTCTTCCAGAGACCAATGTGTCTCTGGAAGGGGTTTGACGAGTGATACAAGAAGTGTTCCTCAAACTGGCCTACATAAATGCAGGCCAGACTGGGCGCAAAAGTTGCGCCCATTGATGTACCGGACACTTGCAAGTATAAATCATCTTTGTAACAGAAGTAATTGCGTGTCAGGGCAAGTTCAATGCATTGAAGCACGAACGACTGAGGGGAGTCATAGAACCATTCTTGTTCACCCAGGGCTCTTGCTGCTGCCACCAGCGTAGCTTCCTGGGGGATACTAGTATACAATGACTCTATGTCAATTGTAACTAAAAATTGTTGCATGGAGTCAAATGCCAAATCATTAAGGGTATTCAGGATATCTGTAGTATCCTGTACATATGATGGTTGCTTCAGAACAGACTCTCTTAAAAAGAAGTCCGCAAATTGGGACAACGGCTCAAGGACGGAAGAGATTCCCGATACTATCGGGCGCCCCGGAGGGGGCCGCTGTGCTTTATGCACCTTAGGTAATATGTAGAAGGCCTGAGTTCTAGGCTTGGTGTTAACAAGAAACTCGGCCTCCTTGCTCGTTATCCACTTCTTACTCCTGGCTTCCGCCACCATCTTAGTGATCAGATCTTGGAGTTCACACAGGGGGTCTCTAGGGAGGGGGTGATAGTTTTTATGCTCACTCAACAGCCTTAACACCTCGTTGTCATAATCGGTGGTATTCATAACTACAACCGCCCCGCCTTTATCGGCGGACTTTATAGTTATGGCGTCATTGTCCTGTAGTGTCTTTACTGCCTCCCAATCTGCATGGCTCATATTATTAAAACCATTTTGTTGATCAAGTTGTTCCAATTTCGAGATCTCTTCCAAGACCTTCTGTTCGAATACCAGGACCTCAGGTCCTACTGATGAGCTGGGAGGACAAAACTGGGAGGGACGTCGCAAATTAGTCGAAAATATCGACTGTGGTTCTACCACTTTATTGGCAAATAATTTTTTAAGTTTGATTTTCCTCATTGTTTCATGGAATTCAGTCCTACATTTAAAGGCATCATGTCGTGGGGTGGGGACGTACCCCAATCCTTTATTAAGGACCCGGATCTCGTTAGATGTCAATTCATAGTCTGATAAATTCATGACTATATTATTTAGAGCGGGGTCCTGCCCCGACTGCGGGTTATGCGCGGCGAGAACATTGGCCATTGCTGGCCCCGGTTCTGTCGGGCACGCCCTCGGCCCCTCTGTGCCCCTCCTCCTCTGTTGCCCCTGTGAGTGTGTCCTAAAAAAGAACGCAACAGAGCGCCTAAATCCTCGTTGGACTTGGACTGTGAGTCAAACCTTACTCTGCCCGGATTAGGTGGCTGTGCCCCCTCTTCTTCCTCACTCGAGGTGTTATCAAAAGTCCAGTTCAGGGGTGTTCTCCTCTGCTGTTGTCTACCTCCCCTCTGGTAATTCAATTGGGACACTTGTTCACTTCCCTGTTGGTAGTATTTATCATCTACATAGGGAAAAGCCCACTCATGTGTGTACCTCTCAAGATTTCTTCGTAGCCCCTTTATTTTCTGATTAACCATATAATTCTTATACTCTGCCAGGTCCTCTTGGATCCGCTGCAATTGTTCTTTAGTATCACTGATGGTTGTATCTCTCTTCAGGGTTTCCTCTAGTTCTAAAATCTCCACCAACAGTTCATCACTCAGCCTCTTTGCCGTGTTATTAATTAATATCAGCCAATCTCTCGTGCATTTATTGGCAATATAACTCCAATCTAGTCTGAATTTCTTGTCTTCTAGGAAAATATGGGGCTCTATTCTCACTAGTAGACTAGCCGGTGCCGCTCCAGCACGGAGGTATTCTGTCATAAGAGCTCCATGCAGAGCCACCCTGATCTGGCGTTTTTTGGTGTTACTTAACCTTTCCCATTCTTCTCGTGCTGAACTAGTGTTGGTTAAGGATGAATCTGGAAACAATGAAGGACCTGACAGAATAGCTGCGATCTGGTCGTCAGAGAACGCCAAACAATTCCTGTCCATCCCTTCTCAACAATGTCTTTAGTAAAGAGTATATATTCCACAGGTGAACCTCAAGTCAAACAGAACGTGCTGCTGACTATAAAAGACTTATCTGGTTGATCCAGTCTACACAAATTTATAAAAAAAGGTTTGTTATACAACAAGCTCTCACGGCTGAGCCGCCGTTCAAAAACTATTCACTACAAGGAGCTATAGAGGGAAATCACCAGGCCACCCTCCTCTCACAAATCATCAATACAATAGAGACCTGGCTATGAGAGAGTTTCTTCAATGTTACTCTTAGGAGCTGCTTCTAACGTGGGAATCCCTTTTTCTACCCACTCTCTGGCACCCTGTCCAATTTCCCGCAGTCCCAGAACTCTCAAATTAATATTTTTATAAAAAATGAAGAACCGCTGTCAGTCAAGCCGCCCAACCATGCATATCCCCCCCCACAGCATGTGAGTGAAGAACACTTACTGAAAAATAAGTGAAAGCGTGAGAGGGCACCTCACGTATGCAACATCAGGGAGGCTACCAGCAGGTTCTCGCCAGTATGCCCACGTATATCATCATCGGTTGCCCACTCACGGAAACAAAGAAATTAGTGTCCAATAGAGAGACAAGAAGAGCAGAAAAAAAAGAGTTAACTGTCCCAAAACATAAACCCTGTGATATGCAGAGAACAGTGTGTTCCATGCAATTAAAATCGAGTTAAGACTCACTGTTAGGTTGCCCTTTTTATTTGCAAATGTGAGCTTACTCGGTTTAAAAGCACTGCATGTTGCTAACCTTTTCCAAGAAGGCCAACATGTTTCATTACCAATTACGTATGTTGTGGCAAATTCGTCAGGGCGTGAGGTTCAATCACTCGCCTCTCTGGACAATACTTTGTGTGATGCGGATAGGATGACAAAACAAAAAGAACAGCGGTTCTATCTCAATAAACCTGGTCAACCAGATAAAATTAATTTACAACGTAATGTATATTCTTTCATCTTTGGTCTTCAATCGTATATAGTTACCCGGTGTCGGCAGAGGGCTTTCATACCAGCCTGCACCAGACCAACAGGGGTGTGTTTCCGTGAGTGGGCAACCGATGATGATATACGTGGGCATACTGGCGAGAACCTGCTGGTAGCCTCCCTGGTGTTGCATACGTGAGGTGCCCTCTCACTCTTTCACTTATTTTTCAGTAAGTGTTCTTCACTCACATGCTGTGCGGGGGGATATGCATGGTTGGGCGGCTTGACTGACAGCGGTTCTTCATTTTTTATAAAAATATTAATTTGAGAGTTCTGGGACTGCGGGAAATTGGACAGGGTGCCAGAGAGTGGGTAGAAAAAGGGATTCCCACGTTAGAAGCAGCTCCTAAGAGTAACATTGAAGAAACTCTCTCATAGCCAGGTCTCTATTGTATTGAGAATCTTGTGTAATGCCTGATTTTTGAGTATCACGTACTCCGTGCCATTTTTGGTTTCCACCCAGATTATGCTTTTTCATATAATTTTCACCTGCAGTTGGCTGGTTTGAGCAGAAAATATCTCGCAAGAACTGAAAAAATGAGGCTGGCTGTGGCTGTAAGGTATTTTTGGCTCAAACTGCTCTCCCAACTTTATTTTGTGTGATTTTTATTCCTAATTTATGGCCTGGGTGCAATTTTGTGTAAATGACCGACTGCATGTATTTTGCGGAATATGCAAAAGTTTTCCCAAAAGTATTCGTATAGCACAATGAAAAATGTTGTCGTTTTACCGACTCTAAGCACGCCTCTAATGGCATGTTTCTTGAAGCAGCAAGTGCATGGTTTCAATAAAGTGGGGGTCAGTCATGCAGGGCCCTCAGAAGGTGAGGAGTAGAGAGAGGGGCATTATGCCCCAGGCCCCGTTCTTTCCATCCCTCTCACCCCCTTCAACAACAAGCGGCTCCTTCAGTTGTCAAGGGCTAAAAAAAAAAACAAATACAAGAAAAGAGAATTAAAGAAAGAAAGGACATCTAAAAAGGAGAAATGGGGAAAAGAAAAGACTGTACTGAAGCACAGTTAATTTATGCACATGTGGCTCAGGTAAAATGCACATGTTTATGCACACGTGATCAGTGAAAATGCACGTGTGTATGCACATGTGGATGCTGGTCTGACCGCCATCGTAATAAGGCCCTATATGTTTTTATGGGTGGAAAAAGAATGTTTATGACATTCTGAGAGACCAATGGGTGAAGAGTGGTGTGGTGCCTCTGTATGTATGATTAAATATGTATGTATTTTTTATGATTTTTTTTTTTTATTATAAGAGAATGTCAGTCAGGAAAAGATGTCAGGCCAGCCCTAAAACGTACATTAATTCACACACAGCTAAATACTATGCATAAAATTAAAAATATGTACACAACTATTGCCAACTACCGTAGTCTCTGAAATTCCATGTTACAAAATGCAAAATAACAATCTACCCTTAAAGCAGGAGGAGGTGTGACCTAGAGGCTGGAGCTGCTGACTTTGGACCCGGGGAACCAAGTTTGAATCCTAGCCTTGGCTCAACATCTGTGATTCTGGGCAAATCACTTAACCTCCCCATGTCTAAAAAAGAGAAAGAAAGGAAGAAAAAACTGTGATATCTGGTTCTCTAGTTTGTGCCATATGAAACTGCAAAAATAAAGGCCTATTGGCGTTCACATGTGCTATTCACTACAAATCAGAAAGCTCTACTGGGTTTGTTGGAACATTTTATAATAAAAAGCTCTGTGACACTTAAGATCATTTTTCCCAATGAACCAATCATGTCTACAGTCTTGGCAAGGGTGTGCCACCATAACCAACTCAGTCCTACTGTATTGAGCATCAGCTTTCACACAAGGCATCCATCTGGCATAAATTCATAAAATTACGGCTGTGTGCAAAGTTGCATTTGGCAAAACAATGTAGAACCCTTCCTATGAAGGCCCAACAAGGAATATCACAGTGAAAATCTTCTCCTCTCAGGGTTTGCCAGAGGGGGCAACCAGCACAAAACTGTTCCCTACTACAGTAATCTGTGAGATTCCATGTAACGAAATGCCTGTCTTCTTAAAGGCCTATTGGCTTTACGATGTGCTTTTCATAATGAATAATGCAAGCCGTCTGCCTTTGTTACAGCTTTTCATAATTAACAGATCATGCCTATGGAACCTGATCTGACGTATAATTGGTTTATCCTCATAACCAATCCATGCATCCTGTACTGAACATAAGCTTTCCAACAAGGCATAAAATGCAGTACACGTACTCTTTTTCAGTGGATGCACACAACTTCTGCTCAATCACATGCTGTAGTTAAGAATCTCATCGTCATCATCATCATCAAAATGTTTATTTCGGATACAATGATCCATAAAACACAATACAGCAAGTTAAAAAAATAGAAAAACAAAAATTTGCTTTAAAACAATGAATACCACCAAACACATATTTATGTAGCAGTGCTGCAAATATAAAACTAATGGAAAGTAAAGAAGCTAATAATATCACCTTGTAGGTGGAACAAAAGCCCCTCACTCAGTAGTGCTTCTTAAAGCTCTTTTTCTGTTGATTACGTACCAGCGGCGTCACTAGGGTTGGTGTCACCCAGTGCGGACACCTTTCCCAAATGAGACTATTTAGTAAATAGTCTCATTTGGGAAAGGTGTCACCCCATGTGATGGTGTCACCCGGTGCGGTCCTCACCCCCGCGCCCCCCTAGTGAAGCCACTGTTACGTACGTCCTGACGACAGTGGCGCTGTAAGCCAGACCTAAAAATTGATAGGCTTCTCCATGCACCTCCCACACAGCTGAGGTGCTGAATTGTATTTTAATAAGTTACTTCCAAACTGAGGCTCTTTTTACACCAATAGAAAAAAATATTCACAGCCACAATGGTAATCTGAAATGGTACACAAATGATTCTTGGCATCGGTTTAGAATCACAAGATCCACGCTAATTGCACAAAGTCTTGGGTTGTGGCAATGCAGTCTCCTTCAGATAATACCTAGAGGGATTTGTGCGGCTAAAAAAAGTACCTGTAAGAATGTGAATTATTATTTGGGGTGGACGACTGCCCACCTCAAGGAATAATAACACTTCTAGTCAGGCTGAAACCTCAGAGTCACTAAATTAATCTGAGCTCACCCCCTGGTAGAGATGGCACACACCTGACAGGGCTAATTGAGGGCAATGTGTAAATTATTTTTCAGTGCCGAAACAGTAATGAGGTCAAAATAGCAAGCAATAAAAATACCAAATAGAGTGAGAACAGAGTAAAATGTAATTATAACTAAATAATTAATAAAAATCGATGCACACCCACACAAACAGCCATTTATGCGTAAATGTACTCTCTCTATCTCACACACACGTACATAAATACACACATGTACACACACACGCACACACAGGCACATTTGCACATATTAATAGGCACACATGCACATCCACACACACCGACATGCACACGCACAAACATACACACATATACAAACAGGCACAAATGCACACATGCGCACAAATACATGCACACACATACAAACCACCTCACATGCAGCCCGACACACACATGCACAAAATCAGGCAAACACGTACACACATTGCCACTTAGGCATACACATTGCGTGGATCATTATACAGTAGTACTGTCATGAGATCTGTCCTCATGTGTACGCTAATGTGAGAAATCTGGGATTTTCTGATCCACCTTCTGCCAACAGAAGGCTAACCAGTGCAGACAATTACATGGTTTGTCCTCCAGAACTCTCATGTATTGGAGGAGAATTAGTAATATGCATGAATTATTGGAGTGTGTGCATAAATGAATGCATAAGTATTTTTACAAAGCTAACAAAGCTGGGATGCAATGGAGCCCCTCACAAGGAATGCGGAGGGATTCAGGACCGTGCACACAATGGAAAGATTGTGAGTGGCATGCATAACAGGGATAGAGGGACAGAAGTAGCCTTTAGGTCCGGAAGGTGGGTTGTTTGAAAGAAGGTGAATGTGGAGCAGCATCAGTCCATTGATGGAGCAAGGCTGATGTGCTGTGGAATAGCTTTGTAGATTCTAAAGGCTGTGGCGGCTTCTTGAAGGGGCGCTAGGGTGCAGCTCACCTGCCTCCTGTGAGGTCCCACATTCTGCACTTTACCTCTCTGAGTCCTGATGCTGTGCATCATTTAATTTTGCAGTGTTCATTAAAACACTGACTCTAATGGGAAGCTTTACAGAGCAGCAGTGGCAGGATCCCCAGCTCTGTCCCAGCTTCCTATGGGGCTGTGGTTCCAGTCCTATCAGGAAGCTTGGAGTGGCACTGAGCTGGGTCTTTCCATTTTGACATCTGCCTTTGCTGCTCTGTCTGGCTCCTTGTTGGGAATCATAGCTTGCTAGTTCTAATTCCCAGCACAAGACTCCTGCTCCGCTTCTGCCATGGAGCCTCCGAGTTGTCAGCAAAGGAAGCATGGTAAGTACAAAATTGTTTCTCTGTTCATCTATGTATGTGTTTGTGAGTGTGTTCATGAGTAATTGAAAGTGCATAGGACTGACTGTGTGTAAGTGTGTTTGCGAGTGCCAATGAGAGTGAAAGTCAGTGAATCTGAGTTTGAGAGTGTGTATGAATATGTGAAAGGGAGTAAAAGGGAGTGACTGAAGGAGTGCTTTAGAAGGATGAGTGATTGGAGATTGTAAGAGGGAGTGGAAGTGAGTCAGGAATGTAGCTGTTAATGGTGCAGCAATTGCAGTTGCACCAGGGCACAGAGTCAGTGAGTGTGAAATGGTGCATGTGTGGAAGTGTGTCTGTAAGCGAGAATGAGAACCAATGAGTATGAGTACGTTTGTGGGTTAGTAACAGTGAGTGGGAGTGCAATCAGTGACAATGACTAAATAAGAGAATGTGAGTTAGAGTGAGGAAGGGGGAAGATAGTAAATGTGGGGGTGAGTGAGTGAGGGAAACTTTGAAAAAAATAGAGTGAACTCCTTCCCCACCACATTTAAAGATCACCAGCTGCCACCGTCCAAAGGCATTGTGTTATGAACACAGACGAGTGGGCATCACCATGTCCAGGTGAGGCCTAGCAATTACAGTGACTTTCTGGCCTGCAAATTGCCGGAGAGTGGCTTGCATTGGTTTAAATTAGCAAGATTCTTTCTCCTGCTAGTCGTGTAGCTGTGTCCTGGCAACCAATGAGTGAAGGAGGTTTTTCAAACTTTCTGCCTGACTTCACAATGCCTATGGGGTGGGCTCCTCAACACTGGCTGAGAGACAGTGGCGTAACGAAACTTGAGGGGTCCCTCTGCAAAGTACATGGAGGGGCTCCACCCAGTCAGAAGCTGTTAGGCCATGGGCCTGCCGCCCATGCACAGTGCCAGAGGTAACCCGCTGGAGGTCTTAGGCCCCCCGCACTGTTTAACTGAGACAAAATCCTAACTTTACGACTTTCAGTATTCACAAAGGGCATTTAGGAGCAGTAAAGTTAGGATTTTGTCTCAGTTAAACTTAAGTTTTACTTAAGTTAAACTGAAGACCAAAATTTAAGTTTAACTGAGACAAAATCCTAACTTTACTACTCCTAAATGCCCTTTGTGAATACCGAAAGTCGTAAAGTTAGGATTTTGTCTCAGATTACTTTTGTCAGGTAGGTCGCTCCCCCACCACACAGCTCCGCCTGTGTTGTCTGCCCGCTGCTTCTGCAGGTAAGATCGCCCTCCGCTTGTGGCCCCGGTGCCCGTATTTTCTGCTTGTCTCCCCATTTTCCTTTCTGTGCCCCTCGCTGCCCCACTGTCGTTGTGCCCGTGATTTTGTCTGCTTGTCTCCCCATTTTCCTTTCTGTGCCCCTCGCTGCCCCATTGTCGTTGTGCCCGTGATTTTGTCTGCCTTTCTCCCCTTTTTCCTTCTGTGCCCCTCGCTGCCCCATTGTCGTTGTGCCCGTGATTTTGTCTGCCTTTCTCCCCTTTTTCCTTCTGTGCCCCTCGCTGCCCCATTGTCGTTGTGCCCGTGATTTTGTCTGCCTTTCTCCCCTTTTTCCTTCTGTGCCCCTCGCTGCCCCATTGTCGTTGTGCCCGTGATTTTGTCTGCCTTTCTCCCCTTTTTCCTTCTGTGCCCCTCGCTGCCCCATTGTCGTTGTGCCCGTGATTTTGTCTGCTTGTCTCCCCATTTTCCTTTCTGTGCCCCTCGCTGCCCCATTGTCGTTGTGCCCGTGATTTTGTCTGCCTTTCTCCCCTTTTTCCTTCTGTGCCCCTCGCTGCCCCATTGTCGTTGTGCCCGTGATTTTGTCTGCCTTTCTCCCCTTTTTCCTTCTGTGCCCCTCGCTGCCCCATTGTCGTTGTGCCCGTGATTTTGTCTGCCTTTCTCCCCTTTTTCCTTTCTGTGCCCCTCGCTGCCCCATTGTCGTTGTACCCGTGATTTTGTCTGCTTATCTCCCCATTTTCCTTTCTGTGCCCCTCGCTGCCCCATTGTCGTTGTGCCCGTGATTTTGTCTGCCTTTCTCCCCTTTTTCCTTCTGTGCCCCTCGCTGCCCCATTGTCGTTGTGCCCGTGATTTTGTCTGCCTTTCTCCCCTTTTTCCTTCTGTGCCCTCGCTGCCCCATTGTCGTTGTGCCCGTGATTTTGTCTGCTTGTCTCCCCATTTTCCTTTCTGTGCCCCTCGCTGCCCCATTGTCGTTGTGCCCGTGATTTTGTCTGCCTTTCTCCCCTTTTTCCTTCTGTGCCCCTCGCTGCCCCATTGTCGTTGTGCCCGTGATTTTGTCTGCCTTTCTCCCCTTTTTCCTTCTGTGCCCCTCGCTGCCCCATTGTCGTTGTGCCCGTGATTTTGTCTGCCTTTCTCCCTTTTTCCTTCTGTGCCCCTCGCTGCCCCATTGTCGTTGGGCCCGTGATTTTGTCTGCCTTTCTCCCCTTTTTCCTTTCTGTGCCCCTCGCTGCCCCATTGTCGTTGTGCCCGTGATTTTGTCTGCTTGTCTCCCCATTTTCCTTTCTGTGCCCCTCGCTGCCCCATTGTCGTTGTGCCCGTGATTTTGTCTGCCTTTCTCCCCTTTTTCCTTCTGTGCCCCTCGCTGCCCCATTGTCGTTGTGCCCGTGATTTTGTCTGCCTTTCTCCCCTTTTTCCTTCTGTGCCCCTCGCTGCCCCATTGTCGTTGTGCCCGTGATTTTGTCTGCCTTTCTCCCCTTTTTCCTTTCTGTGCCCCTCGCTGCCCCATTGTCGTTGTACCCGTGATTTTGTCTGCTTGTCTCCCCATTTTCCTTTCTGTGCCCCTCGCTGCCCCATTGTCGTTGTGCCCGTGATTTTGTCTGCCTTTCTCCCCTTTTTCCTTCTGTGCCCCTCGCTGCCCCATTGTCGTTGTGCCCGTGATTTTGTCTGCCTTTCTCCCCTTTTTCCTTCTGTGCCCCTCGCTGCCCCATTGTCGTTGTGCCTGTGATTTTGTCTGCCTTTCTCCCCTTTTTCCTTCTGTGCCCCTCGCTGCCCCATTGTCGTTGTGCCCGTGATTTTGTCTGCCTTTCTCCCCTTTTTCCTTCTGTGCCCCTCACTGCCCCATTGTCGTTGTACCCGTGATTTTGTCTGCTTGTCTCCCCATTTTCCTTTCTGTGCCCCTCGCTGCCCCATTGTCGTTGTGCCCGTGATTTTGTCTGCCTTTCTCCCCTTTTTCCTTCTGTGCCCCTCGCTGCCCCATTGTCGTTGTGCCCGTGATTTTGTCTGCCTTTCTCCCCTTTTTCCTTCTGTGCCCCTCGCTGCCCCATTGTCGTTGTGCCCGTGATTTTGTCTGCCTTTCTCCCCTTTTTCCTTCTGTGCCCCTCGCTGCCCCATTGTCGTTGTACCCGTGATTCTGTCTGCTTGTCTCCCCATTTTCCTTTCTGTGCCCCTCGCTGCCCCATTGTCGTTGTGCCCGTGATTTTGTCTGCCTTTCTCCCCTTTTTCCTTCTGTGCCCCTTGCTGCCCCATTGTCGTTGTGCCCGTGATTTTGTCTGCCTTTCTCCCCTTTTTCCTTCTGTGCCCCTCGCTGCCCCATTGTCGTTGTGCCCGTGATTTTGTCTGCCTTTCTCCCCTTTTTCCTTCTGTGCCCCTCGCTGCCCCATTGTCGTTGTGCCCGTGATTTTGTCTGCCTTTCTCCCCTTTTTCCTTCTGTGCCCCTCGCTGCCCCATTGTCGTTGTGCCCGTGATTTTGTCTGCCTTTCTCCCCTTTTTTCCTTCTGTGCCCCTCGCTGCCCCATTGTCGTTGTGCCCGTGATTTTGTCTGCCTTTCTCCCCTTTTTCCTTCTGTGCCCCTCGCTGCCCCATTGTCGTTGTACCCGTGATTTTGTCTGCTTGTCTCCCCATTTTCCTTTCTGTGCCCCTCGCTGCCCCATTGTCGTTGTGCCCGTGATTTTGTCTGCCTTTCTCCCCTTTTTCCTTCTGTGCCCCTCGCTGCCCCATTGTCGTTGTGCCCGTGATTTTGTCTGCCTTTCTCCCCTTTTTCCTTCTGTGCCCCTCGCTGCCCCATTGTCGTTGTGCCCGTGATTTTGTCTGCCTTTCTCCCCTTTTTTCCTTCTGTGCCCTCGCTGCCCCATTGTCGTTGTGCCCGTGATTTTGTCTGCCTTTCTCCCCTTTTTCCTTCTGTGCCCCTCGCTGCCCCATTGTCGTTGTGCCCGTGATTTTGTCTGCCTTTCTCCCCTTTTTCCTTTTGTGCCCCTCGCTGCCCCATTGTCGTTGTGCCCGTGATTTTGTCTGCCTTTCTCCCCTTTTTCCTTCTGTGCCCCTCGCTGCCCCATTGTCGTTGTGCCCGTGATTTTGTCTGCCTTTCTCCCCTTTTTCCTTCTGTGCCCCTCGCTGCCCCATTGTCATTGTGCCCGTGATTTTGTCTGCCTTTCTCCCCTTTTTCCTTCTGTGCCCCTCGCTGCCCCATTGTCGTTGTGCCCGTGATTTTGTCTGCCTTTCTCCCCTTTTTCCTTCTGTGCCCCTCGCTGCCCCATTGTCGTTGTGCCCGTGATTTTGTCTGCCTTTCTCCCCTTTTTCCTTCTGTGCCCCTCGCTGCCCCATTGTCGTTGTGCCCGTGATTTTGTCTGCCTTTCTCCCCTTTTTCCTTCTGTGCCCTCGCTGCCCCATTGTCGTTGTGCCCGTGATTTTGTCTGCCTTTCTCCCCTTTTTCCTTCTGTGCCCCTCGCTGCCCCATTGTCGTTGTGCCCGTGATTTTGTCTGCCTTTCTCCCTTTTTTCCTTCTGTGCCCCTCGCTGCCCCATTGTCGTTGTGCCCGTGATTTTGTCTGCCTTTCCCCCCATTTCCTTTCTGTGCCCCCGCTGCCTCTCGCCATTCCCGCCGCTGCGTCCCTGCGGCCCCGCCCCCTGACTGCCCATTCGCTGCCCCTGCCTCCCGCCTCCCAGCTGCTCCTCCCTCCCACCTCCCCATAAATGGCGGCCGCTGGCGCGCCGAGGCGCGCCTAAGGCAAGCCCGTCTGCGCCCGTCCGCGACTGGACCGCGCCCAGCGCCAGAACCCCTGGATCCCACCGATGCAACACCACTCGACGGACCTACGACGCCGCCACACTCACCGCACTCAATGCCGGCCGGAACCCTGCCTGCTACCGAGCCTCACCGAGACGCACCCACGGACCCTTCACCTGCCAAACCTGCCGATTCACCTGCCCCCGGACGTGCACCACCTCCGCCAAGTCGAGCACCAGCAGCAACCACCTGAAATGCATCCTGCTGAACACCCGCTCCGTCCACAGGCACGCCGTGGAACTCTGGGACCTGCTCGACGCAACAGCACCGGACATCGCCTTCCTCACCGAAACCTGGATGAACGCCTCCTCAGCGCCCGACATCGCCATAGCCATCCCGGACGGATACAAGATCACCCGGAGGGACCGCGTCAACCAGACGGGAGGAGGCATCGCCATCGTACACAAGAACACCATCCGCATCTCGACTAACTCCGACGAGACCTTCACCGCCGCCGAACACCTACACTTCCAGATACACACTGACCCCAAGACCACCCTCCGAGGCACCCTCATCTACAGACCCCCGGGACCACGCACACTATTCAGCGAAGACATCGCAGACTTCATCAGCCCGCACGCCATGCCCTCCGCCGACTACATCCTCCTAGGGGACCTCAACTTCCACCTGGAGAACAACAACGACAGAAACACCACCGCCCTGCTGGACAACCTCGCCAACCTCGGACTCAAGCAACTGGTGAACACGCCCACCCACTACGCCGGCCACACGCTTGACCCCGTCTTCTCGTCCAGCAAGCACATCTCCTTCAGCCACGCCACCGGACTCCACTGGACCGACCACAGCTGCGTCCACTTCAGCTTCAGAAAGACTGCGACCCACCACCACCCGCAACAGGCTCCCCGCCGGAGCTGGAGCAAGATCACCGCCGAGCAGCTCACCGCCTCCCTCAGCCAGAACACACCCACCAACACAACGGACCCAAACGAAGCAGCCAGCAACCTCGCCAAGTGGCTGACCGCCTGCGCCGACGACCTCGCACCACTAAAAACCCTCCCAGCAGACCCGGAAGCAAGAAAACCCCTTGGTTCACCAACGAACTCAAGGAATCCAAGAAGAACTGCCGCACTCTCGAGAAAACCTGGCGACTCGACCAGACCACAGACAACAGGACCGCCCTCAAGCACGCCACCCGCAAACACCACCAGCTGATCCGTGCCACCAAGAAGTCGGCACTCAAAGAACGACTGGACAACAACGCCCATGACAGCAAGGAACTTTTCAGCATCGTCAAAGAGTTCTCCAACCCCAGCGCCGGAAACAACGACATCACCCCCTCGCAAGACCTCTGCAACTCACTCTCCGCGTTCTTCCACCGCAAGATCACCGACATACATAACAGCTTCGACGCACAAACCACGCACCCTACCGCCGAACCAACGCCCGCCACCACCACCCTCTGCAACTGGACCCCGATCAGCACCGAAGACACCACCCGCACGATGAACTCCATCCACTCCGGATCACCAACCGACCCTGCCCACACCACGTCTTCAACAAAGCCGACGCCACCATCGCACCCCATCTCCGGGACATCATCAACTCCTCCTTCCACACCGCCACCTTCCCGGAGAGCTGGAAGCACGCCGAGCTTACCGCCCTCCTGAAGAAACCAACGGCGGACCCCACCGACCTCAAGAACTACCGTCCCATCTCGCTCCTTCCGTTTCCGGCCAAAGTCATTGAGAAGACCGTCAACAGACAGCTTGCCGCCTTCCTCGAGACGAATGGATCCCTCGACCCCTCGCAGTCCGGGTTTCGGGCCAACCACAGCACCGAGACCGCCCTTATCGCAGCCACCGATGACATCAGAACCCTAACCGACAACGGGAAACAGCTGCCCTCATCCTCTTGGACCTCTCCGCGGCGTTCGACACCGTCTGCCACCGCACCCTAGTGAAGCGCCTCAGCAACATCGGAATCCGAGAGAAAGCACTGGAATGGATCATCTCGTTCCTCGCCGGAAGAACCCAGAGAGTCCGCCTCCCCCGTTCAGATCCGAAGCCACCGAAGTCATCTGCGGCGTTCCACAAGGATCTTCACTCAGCCCAACCCTCTTCAACGTCTACATGAGCCCCCTCGCAGCCATCGCACGCCAACACAACCTCAACATCATCTCCTATGCCGACGACACCCAGCTGATCCTCTCCCTCACCAACGACCCCACCACCGCCAGAGCCAACCTACACGACGGGATGAGAGACGTCGCCGACTGGATGAGGAAAAGCCGCCTTAAACTGAACTCAGACAAGACGGAAGTCCTCATCCTGGGCTCATCACCCTCCGCCTGGGACGACTCCTGGTGGCCCCCGGCCCTGGGCACCGCGCCCAAGCCAACGGACCACGCACGCAACCTGGGCTTCATCCTGGACTCCTCCCTGTCGATGACCAGACAAGTCAACGCCGTCTCATCTTCATGCTTCAACACCCTGCGCATGCTCCGCAAGATCTTCAGATGGATCCCCACTGAAACCAGGAAGACCGTCACCCAGGCACTCGTCACCAGCCGACTGGACTATGGGAACACCCTCTACGCCGGAACCACAGCCAAACTTCAAAAAGACTCCAGCGCATCCAGAACGCCTCCGCACGACTCATCCTGGACATCCCCCGACACAGCCACATCACCGGACACCTGAAAGACCTGCACTGGCTCCCCGTCAGCAAGAGAATCACGTTCAGACTCCTCACCCACGCACACAAGGCCCTCCACGACCTGGGCCCAAAGTACCTCAACTACCGCATGACCTTCTACACGCCCACACGCCAGCTACGATCAACCAGCCACGCCCTCGCCACCGTACCACGCATCCGCAGAACCACCGCCGGAGGAAGATCCTTCTCCTACCTGGCAGCCAAGACCTGGAACTCCCTCCCCACTCACCTTCGGCGAACCCAGGACCATCTCTCCTTCAGGAAGCAGCTCAAGACCTGGCTGTTCGAGCAGTAACTTACCCCCTCCCCCAGCGCCTTGAGACCCTCCCGGGTGAGTAGCGCGCTCTATAAATGCCGTGATTGATTGATTGATTGATTGTAAATCGGGCCCCATGTGTTTGGAACTTTAAAACATTTCCCCACTCCACTACCTTGTGAAATTCAGTAATAATTACCCTTTACACATTTCTGCTCCACTGACTGCATTTACTACAGCACTTGCACTATTCAGATGTAACCTAGATGTGCTAAAAAGTGTGCTAATTACATTACAAGGCCGGACAGGCCTTTTTTTCCATCAGAGGGGGAAGGTAGAGAGAAAGTGATCAGAGAGTAAGAAGAGTGAGAGGAGAGAAGGAGATAGGATGGGTGGATGGAAGAAGAGAGTTTGCTCAAGAAGTCCAAGAGAGCGGGCTGTTTTGAACATTTTGCCTGGGCTGCTGTTGTTTCCTAGTCTGACCTTGTACATTAACAATTCTATGTGAACATCAACTAAGTTGGTTTTCATCAGATATGCATATGTTTTCCTGACCACAAGTTTGACATACCATACAGAATGCTTAGAAATGGTATTTTATGCAAAACTGAGTAAGTTACCCAAAATTATTTCACAGGCTTACGTTTTCATAAAGCTAGCGGCTATTTACTTGGCCACCTGGTACATAATAAATTTTCTCTGCTATTTGCGTGCCCGGTGGCTAAATAGTAGAAAATATTTACTATTTGGCCAGCGGCCTTGAAAATATCAGAGAAACTTCACTTTTTACCCGGCTGCTGGCTAAATAATAAACATTCTGCACTGTTTGGCCATGCAAATAACAGAAAACGTTCGTTATATACCCAGCAGCTGGCTAAAGGGGAGATACTCTGCACTGTTTGGCTGGCGACTGTGCAAATATAAAAAAACGTCACTAGTTATCTGCCCATTTACCAAATAATAGAGAGATTCCGCACTGTTTGCCTGGTGGTGGTGCAAATAGCAAGGAAACTTCACAATTTACCTGGCCACTGGCTAAATAGCAGAGGTTTTGCAATATTTCGCCAGCAGTCAGGCAAACAAAAAGCACTTCACACATTTCCTAGCTGCTGGCAAAACAGCGGACATGTACAATTAGGCAAGTAGCAAATAAAGTTAATTATTTATGTGGCTGCTGGTTAAATAGCAGAAATTATATATTATTTGAGCAGTAGCCTGGCAAGTACCAAATACATTTCAATATTTACCCAGCAGCTGGCTTAATAGCGGAAATGATGTACTTTATTGCCAGTGGCCTTGCAAATAACTTGAAAAGAAACTTCATTATTCACCTGGTGGCTGGCATAATAGTAGACAGTATGCACAACCTGGCCAGCAGCCATGCAAATGGCAGATGAAGTTCACTATTTAACCCAGCGTCTGTCTAAACAGTGTACTTACCCAAGGGAGAACTGCAAACAAGAAGTGAATAAAATTAGCATCCATCTCCTTATGATAGTTAGGGTCCTGATGTATTATTTTTTCATTCACAAAAAGTGGTTGCAAATTCCGCGTATACTTTTTGCAAATGTAATAGTAGTTTGCAAATGACCTATGTATGGTTCGGTCGGTGCACAAAATACTGAATCAGAGGGGGTTGCAACCTGCCGAGTTATTATTCATTAGGCAGGTGCCAATTTGCGACCCTTTATGATTGGCTGTAATACCAGGGATGGTGTCCTGCAGGGGACAGCACACCACCATCTCTCTGAGTGCATTCCAAAATGGAAAATGTTTTTTTTTCCAAAGCACCCCATATTCCTTAAAGGAATCAGTTCTGGTTTAAAAAAAAAAAAGGTTTTGATTTTGGAAAGCTTCTTCCCACTGAGGCTGCCAACATGATTTCCAAAGGGAAAGAGGTCCTAAGGGGCCCCCTTACCCTTAGCAAATTAGTTACTACTCCAACTCGGGGGCGACAGCAAGTGCAGTCACAAGCTATCAATAAATTCCTTTCTGAATTGAAACCTCCTATTTGCAATTAGGAAACAATTGCAAAAGTCCTTTTACTAGTGGCATTTTTTTTTTAACTCATAATAAGGGTTTCATACAAAATGATAAGACCTTTTGTGGTCCCAAAACATGATTTTGCGACATGAGGCCCTTAGTGGTAGAACTAGCTTACATGCAGACGTACTGAATGTTTGAATGTTTCTAAGTTATTTTAACAGACATGGCACAGAGTGCCACTCCATTACACCATGGGCCGAGACATAGGAACTTGGGAGGCCCTTTATGCAGCTGTCTCGTGCTGCACAAATGCTAATACTCCTTTAGGTTTACCTGCAGGGGTCCCTAATGATAAAGATAAATAAGATCTTTGTAAGACTAGCTAAAGCTGTTTACTCTTCTAAAGCTGTGTACTTGCTCTTACTCACAAAGCCATGAGAATGTACCAGGGCTAGGCCTGGGCGGTGAACTTCGTTCGCTCCGTTCGCGGAGTTTTCTGCACTCCGCGGAGCTCACGGAGTGCAGAAAACTCCGCTTCGCAATGTGCAGCGGAGGTTTTTCCCCGCTCGCGATCGCGAACGGTAAGTTCACGAGCGCGAGCTGCTGCACTGGTAGAATTTCTACCCGAGCGGCAGGAATACCAGCACAAACTGCAGTTCGCACTGCACTCCGCCACTCGCGGAACTTCGCAGAGGTTTTTTGTAACTTTGCGGAGTTTCGCGTAGCACAACTCTGCGAACTACGCCCAGGCCTGACCAGGGCCAGCTGTAGGATTACCCAAAGGCTCCATGCTATCGGATCACCTCTTTTTATGCAGCAATTCACTGCATTCTAGAATTATTAATTCTGGTTCAGTTCAATTAAACAAATCAGACTAAAACACTGATTTGCAATAAGCAAAAACCAGAACTGGAAATGCTACATTGCAGTGACTAGAGCCATCTAATATTTAGGGTGATTTTATCAAAATAGAAACAATTGCATAGGGCCCCTTATGATTTGACCAAGACGGTATAATTGAGAGGCTTTATTCCAATCTTATGACAGTAGAAATAAAAACTATAAGCCTATTTTAGAGTTTCGAGGACAGAGTTAACTCCTTCAGGAGGACAATAGTTCTATCCGCCAAATTTAAAAATTGTCCACTGGCCCCGCGACAGCTCTCTACAGTGACAGAATCTGCTGTCATGAAGGTTGCTGTCTATGCATGACATTTTTGAAGGACAGTACCATCAGACATGATGGCCAGCCAGCAAACCCCGGCTCCGGCAGGGCCCTGGTAGGTTGATAGCCGCACTCCGAGCATCGACACGTAGCAACAACATGCCACGCAGTGCTCCCCCTGTCGATCCAATTGGGGCCCCGCCCTCTACAGACACGGGTCTACCACCAAAGAGACGTTGTCTGTGTCTATGTAAAGTATACAATATATACCGATAACGTCTCAAAAATTTGTTGTATTTGTTTACATTCTTTTGCATATTATTCACAGGGCATGGTTCACTCATTCCTTATCTTTCCATCCCTGTGAAGAGTAGAATTAGGTTCTTCTGGTCCTGACAAAATGCTATGAACCATTATGGGCTGTAACAAGCATGAAACATGTTGATCTTGCTATGCAATACTTTTGTAGCTAAATAGATCATTAAATCTATTTTATGCTCAAATCACGTTTTTAACCTTGACAAAGGGACCAGAGTATTAAAAAACTTTACTTCATGTCTGGATCTCTTTAGGCAATTTTAACACACATTTCACTCACCTAATCTACTCACTCCACACTACTCGTCCATGCCAACACACATCAGCAAAAAAGAAAAGACCTCCGGTAAAGAGCCCCCTCAAGGGGCCCGTTGGGCATTGCAGCGCCGGCCCAACGAGGAGCTGCCAGATGATGATGAAGCATGACACCCCTCGGGGTGTGTGAGGGCCCTTGATCCTAAAAGGAGCACTCCCCACCCTCTATCAGACCTAGCCCCTCACTCAGGAACAGCACACTCTGTAATCTTACAGCAAACCTTTCAAACATTTTTGTTTTTCATAAACCAATCCAAAGAAACTAATGGTGGAACATGCTGGAGTTTTCTCCCAGGGTGACGGGGTCATTATTTCTGTCCCTTAACGCCAGGTTTCTCTCTAAATAGAGTAGACAGTATAAATTCCTTTCTTCGATGGCCCCTACTCTGTTGGGCCATCAGCGGAAGTATTCCATCGAGGAACCACCAGCAAAGTAATAGGACTATAATTAATTGAACTGAATGTCAGTGGAATGTGAATGACTTTTTCCAGTAAATCAGAGCAAGACATGTAGGCATCAAAGATACAGAAGAAATGAAACTCACAGAGATTTTTATTCATTGATTTTATTACAAATATTGCAAGAAATAAGGCAAAGAATAAACAGAGACATTTTGTTAGTTCGCTTCTTGTGACCTACGGATCAATCATTTCACAATTCCACTTTATTAATTATTTTCCAGACAGAGGATGTGGATCCTCTATTGAAGTGTCAGAACTGATTCTCTTTCAAATATCATTTTCTGACTGTAGCTCAGACACAGCCCTTGTGCTAGGTGATGGCTTTCACAACAGTCATCATAGGGCTGGCTCCAAGCAGAAGTATCCAAAACAAGGACACAATGTAGCATGAGATCTCGGCACGTGACAGTGATCAGTCTTCATGAGCAGTCATCAGGCACAGACATAAGGGCAGCCCTGCTCAAAACCTTTGACACGTTTATCAGGAGAAACCTCTGATCTACCCCTTACTTCTGCCATCTACCCTATGTCGCAACTCAGGAAGAACTAATTAGCAGCCCTTTTCTAAAAAGGACCTCACAGAATTTCTTTGGGTCGCCTTTTCTCCATTGTCCCTCACTTCAGTTCTGGGTCTCCACTCTTCATTCACAGGGATGCAGTCAATATACGCCCACTGTGTAGGGAAGCTGTATCTACACTCCATCACGTCATGCAAAATGCACCCCATTGATCCATGCATTTAGACTTTCACCACACCAGGAGTCTTACTAGTATGCACTTGAGACATACCCACCGCACATACACGCACATGGAATGTCAGCGCAAAGATCTGTGGGTCCCACAGAATCCCTTTTTGGGCTTTCTGAGATGATCTATCTGGAGCCTCCATAACTTTCTTGTCTGCTCATCAGAACCTTTTAATGTTCCTGAGCACCCCTTTGCTGATTGCTTTAGCCCTTTGACGCATTTGTTAGCCATTAACCATTTTTACTGACATCTGAGTTTCTCAAACCCTCTCTGCCATCCTTCACAAACCACACTCATTTCACCTATCCAGCTTTATTCTCCTTTGCCACGTTTCAGTCTTTTTACCCTCAGATCCACCCTCAGACTACTCTGTCAGCATCAGAGAGCACCTTCTATTACTCAGAGGTCAGAGTGTAATAATCCTTGGTTTTTCTTTACTTGCATGCTCTTATTTTTCAGCAAATACTTTTCAGTTCTGTACATGGGCTGAAGAGATGGGAGTTTCCCCTATGGGTTGGCAGCATAAAAGCATGAGTAAGACCCCTTTACAAAAGGGATATCTTAATACATGAGGCCTACAATCACATGGGTGTCCCCCTGCTCCCAGTCTTCTTCCTTCTCTTCCAGGTCCTGCTGTGCCTTTAGGCATTGACCCTCCTCATAGTCCTGTTCCAAGTCCTACTTTTCTGAGTTGTTTTGGTCCTCTGCAGCCTCATCCTAGCCCTGGTCCACTAGTTCTGGTCTCTCTGGTATTAGTTTCCTGAATTTGGTGCTGCTGGTTGTAGTCTTTCCTGACCCTGCTCCTGGCTCATCCTTGTATTAGCCTTTTCTGAAGTTGGGTTGCACAGTAAGAAGATCACAGAGACAGGAAAGAGGATACCGTTCAGGTTTATTATCTCAGTACAGAAACTCCATCCACTCTGTACTCTTGCCTGCCAACAAGTCCCTAACAGTCTCAAGCCACATTCTACATTCTATTATCAGGCAGGAGGGCAGAGGCTATTCAAATAATAACAAGAACAAAAGATGACAAGTGCAGTAACAAAGGGAAACCAGTAACATATTATGCACATATACTCCACCCTTTCTGAGCCTAGTGATCCTGGCACTACTGATCCTCACCCTGATCCTGCTGCTCTGCTGGGTCCTTATCCACCTATCCCTACTGTCCTAGTTTTCCTAGGGCTAACACTCCTAGTTGTCCTGGTTTGGGTGATCGGATTCTCCTTGCCCTGGTCCTTGTGGCCCACCTGGTACGGCTTCCACTAGTCCTGGTCCATCTTATTAATTTCTCTTCTGTTGGGCCTGGTTATTTTGGTCCAGGTCTGTTCCTATTAGTCCTCGTGGCTCTGGTTGTCCTGGTTCCTCTGATCCTCGCCAGCCTGGTCCTAATTCCCCAGTTTCTAGCCCTCCTGCTCCACTTGGAACTTCAGGCTCTGGTCCCCTTGGTTCTGACCTCTCTGGTCCCCCTAGCCCTGTTACTATTCCTGTTTATTCTGATCCTTCCAGTTCACCTAATCTTGCTGCATTTGGTCCTTGTTCTTAATGGCCTTATTCCACCTGCTCCTGAACGAATATATGACGTTACAACGCAAACAAATATAACGCATGCTTTTACAACGCCACTTTTACAACGCAACTACCATTACATCGCAAGTTTATGCAACGCATACCATTACAACGGAAATGTAGTATAATAAATTGAATGATCCATTACAATGCATAGTACAACAACGCACACATTTACAACGCAATATATATATATTTTTTGTATAATAAACCCCTGGAGCGGGATGCAGGGAAAACAGGGGTTTTGGGTGGGGAAGTGTATTAAAACGTAAATAATGAAAATTAATACACAAGCATTAAAATTAATACTTGAGTATTAAAATTAATACTCGCGTTTGATATTAAAAAATTAGATAATAAAATTTATATAAATTTATTAAAATAATTGCTACAACACATACTATTTTAAAACACAATATTTAATTAAATTACCCAATGTTAAAAAAATACTTGGATAACAAAATTAATAGAGTACTTTTTTCAGATTTTTTTTTTACTTTATAATTTTAATAAACATTTCCAAAATGCATAATACACATATAAATTAAACATAAAACTTAAATTAATATAAACTAATTTATTTACGACATTTTAACATAACATACATTTAACCAACATTTTCAAAATTTTATTATGTAAACACAAAATAAAATACACAAAAATGAAAATACTACTGAATAACACAAATTAATCTACTATTAATAAATCGTAAATTTTCACATAACAAAAACAGTATAATACACAACTAATACCAACAACAATAAAAAAAGTTAAGTTTTACAAATACGAAAAAAAAAGTCCTACAACTCTTTCAATGAAATTACTGTGACCCGGAAATAGCCAAAATGGAGGTTAAAACCTACTAAAATAAAAATATACAAAAAGTAACATAACAAAATAATTATTTATATTCTCACACACCATTAAAAACACAAAGAAAAATTAAACGCAAAACATATTTTACTTTCAAATAAAGTTCAAGACAACAAAACGTATAAAAGGAGCCATCCACCATTTTTAAAATTGTAGTTACCTGATTACCAGAAACTGCACGCAAATTGCAAATTCTACTCGTCGAAGAAAGCCAGCTAAAACTCAAAGTAAGTACAAACTATAGAAATGTATAGCTACTTAACAAGTTTTTAGAGACGCAAATAAACTAAATTCCAACATATTATTATTTTTTTCAGTTTCTTACAAAACTTTACAACCTCCAACCAACTTTACTAAATACTCTATTTGGGACAATATATATCAAAAGTAAGTCACAACATATTTTTTTCTCGTTTAAAACAAAATGTAAAATAGTTGTTTTATACTAAATAATGCTAAAACGAAAGAGACTTCACCCAAAAAATAATTATTATTCACTTTACAAAATATATTCAAAGTTAAAATAATGTTTCCGTTTAAACATTTTTTAACACTTGATTCTAAAAATGTGCAGGATAATAATGTAGTAAAATTACTATTCTTACTCCAAAGGGTGCTTGCCTGTGAGAAAATGCTGGATAGTGTTTATGTTAAATTAACTATTCCAACTCCAAAAGGTGTTTGATTCAGAAAATGTGCAAAAAAGGGTGCTTGCCTGTGAGAAAACGCTGGATAATGTTTACGTTAAAATAACTATTTCAACTCCAAAAGTTGCTTGATTCTGAAAATGTGCATGATAATAATGTATTAAAATTACTGTTCTTACTCCAAAGAGTTCTTGCCTGTGATAAAATGCTGAATATTGTTTAGGTTAAAATAACTATGCCTACTCCAAACTATGCTTCCCTCTGAGAAAATGCAGGATAGTGTTTAGGTTAAAATAACTATTCCAACTCCAAAAAATACTTACCAAAAGTTGCTTACCTGAGAGAAAATGCTGTATAGTATTTAGGTTAAAATAACTATTCCAACTCCAAAAGATGCTTGATTCAAAAAATGTGCAGGATAGTAGTAGGTTAGAATTACCATACCTACTCCAAAGGGTGCTTGCCTCACAGAAAATGCTGGATAGTGTTTATGTTAAAATTACTATTCCAACTCCAAAAGATGCTTGCCTAAGAGAAAATGCTGGATAGTGTTTAGGTTAAAATAACTATTCCAACTCCAAAAGGTGCTTGATTCAGAAAATGTGCAGGATAGTAGTATGTTAAAATTACTATTCCTACTCCAAAGGCTGCTTGCCTCACAAAAAATGCTGGATAGTGTTGTTAGAGGGAACGTTGTGGTTGGTCACACTCTTCTGCGTACCTCTCCCCTCTCAGAATCTCTTTCACACTTTGCTCGGTCACTTGGCAAGAAAGAACCATGTGTTAAAATATCATAGTTTATTAAACAATTCAAAAGCATAAAAGAAAATACTTCAATTAAAGTGTGCCCATCAACATATGGGTAAGATCAGAAATAACTGCATCAACAATGTTAAAGATCAATTGGTTCAATTCAAACAGAAATGTATATCTATCAATTAATCCATGAGCAGCCGATCAAGGGGCAGCCCTGAATTCAAGAGTGATACAAATGATAGCATTCAGAGGACAAACTTCTTATTGAGATAAAATAACAATATTCAAGACTACACATTTAAACTGAAATAAATGCAATTGCTTGGGTACAGATGACCTGAAGTAAATAATCTGACAAAGCCAAAAGGCAGAATTATTGAGTCAGATAGTCTGACAAAGTCAATGGGCAGAATTTGACAAAGGCAATAGGCAAAATTATTAAGTCAGATAGACTGACAAAGTCAATAGGCAAAATCTGACAAAGCCAATAGGCAAAATTATTAAGTCAGATAGACTGACAAAGTCAATAGGCAAAATCATTAAGTAGGAGCATTATCACCTTGGCAATAGGAGCTCTGGGCCCAGTCAGGAGCGATTGATCAGTCGGGAACCCTCACACGGCACCTGGGTGCTGGTTTGAAGAGAATTCGAAGCCACACCCTGGGTGCAGCTGTTTTATATGCTTGAATGCAGAAGTTTTACCCTCTCTGACGTAGGTCCTGACGCAGCCCTTGACCGCCCTCTTGTAACTATGGAAAATTCCACCCATAGGACTGAGAAGTGGTATCATGGTGAAATTAGGGGCTTTTGACAGGTGGTCAGTGCTCCTGACCGCAAAAAGTAAACAAAGGATAATTTTTACCATAAGAAAGCTCAGAGTTAACATTTTAATACATTAATTCTTTGTCACGCAGCCCGTCTTTCACAGGTTCGATTAAGCAAGCGCGGAAAGTTTCTTAACTAAAAAATATTGCACATGTACTTGTGAAACCGCCAGATGTACCAAAAATGTCCTACGTGTGTGGGCTAATCTAATTCTCGTAACTGTGGAAATTTACAAGGGGGAGGGGGGAGAGTTTGTCGCGGAGGATGGCGCAAGCCTCTGCTGTCAGGTTAGTGAAGTCTATGAGACCAGTTCTTAAGTTATTGGGCCTATACATATCTCTTACAAAGGTATGGTTGGTCTTGTATGTAGGTCTGTGAGAAGGTGAACTTGGGCCTATGTGTGGATTTGTAAGAAAGTGAAGGACCGTGGACAACTTAAAGACCCTTTATCTAGGCCTCAGTGGTGGGGCTTATCTAGGGATGCCAGGTTTGAAGGGTATTGCAGAATGGGGTGTGGGTGTCTGTTAGATGGTAAAACGGGACCCTCCTACACATCCCTTCTCTTGTTCATTATTGAACACGTCTGTGACACAGTACTTTGCTGGACCCTCAGGGGCTTGGTGCATACCGAGTGGGTCACTAATATACATGCATACTGTCTGTGGTGGCAATTCAGGTGTTATAGTAACGTATTCTCCCCCATCCTCGGGAGCTAACTCATCATACCCGTTAATGTCATGCTCCTCCCTTAAGGCGTATCTAGGTGGTGGAACCGGTGGAGCTGTAGGTGTGTTTGAAGAGGCATGAGGGGCAGGTTGTTCTAAGAGTTGCACATGGATCTGCCCATTCCCATCCCCGGGAGCACGGTCCATGTCCTGATACTGTGCATTGTTATTAATTCCAGTGTGAACGTAATTCATTCCTACTGCTTTGGTGCTGCATCTGTTGACACATTTAATTACTAGCTGTGCACCGCAACACATTACCAGGACAACACAACAAATAGGTAGCACAATTTTCAAGATAGCAGATAGCCATGAAGGCATCCAGTTCAAGTTGAACCAGTCCGTGATAGGATCTGCAGCGGCACCGCTTTCGTCACGCATCTTTTTTCCCAGGTTGCCCAAGTCCTCAATGGCCTTAGCGAGCGACCCGTTTGTGGCATCATTAGCCGGTATGAAAGTGCAGCAGCTCTTTCCAATGGCACTGCATACACCACCCTGCATAGCTGTGAGTTGATCTAGAACATATCTATGCTCTAGAACCATAAGCCTTAAAGGCCTTAACTCTTCCTGTATGGCGTTGAACCCATCTCGGGTGTTATTTATCAGAGTCATTAGTTCGTATCGTGTGACCTGTAGCCACCGGGCATTAGCTGATGTTTGCCAAATGGGCCACAGGCCTCCAAAGAATTCCTGGGCACCATTGAACAGGCGAAATTCTTCAGGAATTTCGGCGAAGGCATCGTTAGCGAAGTATTGAGCCTTCCGTCGGTGCCGGTGAAGCAGGGTGACGTCATTTGTCATGGGGTGCTCAAACACTTGAGAGATGTTGGATGCCGGGACAACGAGATGCAGCTCGTGCATGGTAACCATGGTGCATAGGCCCTTCCATCGAGGAGGCAACTGGGGGTAGATGCGTTCTCCACATGCCCAAAAGATGTCCATGAGGCTGGCGGTGCCGTCTTGGAGGTCCAAATTAAAAATTGTTGTGTTACAGTTTGTGTTGCTGCCCACAGGGCGAGTACCGTTACCTAGGAAGCAAAGAAGAGGATGTTTTAGTTTATATGCTCTCTTCCATTTGTAAGCTGTTCCCTTCCCAAAGGTGTACCGTCTAGTTTCCTCTGCCCACACCTCCTCACACTGAGTCTCAACATCCCAATCAATATTCTGTTGATATTCTGTTTTTGCAAAGGGTTCTCCCAAGGAAGCTGCCTTACATACCAGGGCGTCTGGGCCATGCCATTTGTTATCAAAATACACATGGGCCTGCAAGAGCAGCACAGACCTATATTGACATGGACAGTTGGCAACGTGTGAACTGTTACTTTCGTGTATCGGGGGTTTGTTATGGAGTTGTTTGTTTATTGTCTCCTTACATAGTGCCGGGGGGATGTGAACATAAAAAACCCTGATGCTTTGAATTCATGCTCATGAGTTGTGAGCGGTGTCTCCCATCTAGGTGATTCCCATCTATACAAATTCTCATTTTCTGTCTCGAATTGCAATGCATCAGTGACAACCATGTGTGTTAGATAGTTAGAATCCCACGCGGTGGTGTTTACAAACACAGTGTCTATCTCTGCTGAGAAAAGCTGTATTTGGCCGTAGATACGGCAAAGAAACAAATGGAGGAGGCATTTGGCCGTTGGGGGTGGTATTTCTTGTGGGAACACCATTTTGTCTGCGCCAACTGCATGCGGGATGTGTGAGCACACAAAGCATGCTTCTTTTGTTACCTTTCTCCCTATTTGAAACATGTGCCGGTACCACATGTTATCTAGCAGGGCACTATGGGCTTCATGGTCGTTATTAAGTGTGTCAGGACGTATGGAGTGGAAATCAGGTCTGGGATGTTGGCGTGCAACGTGGACCACTGTGTCCTGGAGAGCGGTGGCCAAATCTTGTTTGTCATTATCTTTTGTTGGTCTATGACTCCTCCAGAACCTTGGTCTACCTCTTCTAAATCTGCGAATGTTGCGGGAGTTGGGACTGCGGTTCACTGGGGGACCTACTGTAATCTCTAGAAGCCTATCCCACGGAGTAGTAGTAATACTTGGGTCTGTGAAAGTAGCTATGCGTGTGGGGTGTGTACTAGTGTGTGCACTATCAGTGGTATGCTGTGGAAGTGATGAATCTTCAGTGTGGGGCGGGAAGTGTTTTTGTGCAGTTGTATTTTCTGGCACAACTGGTTGTTTTGAGAATGGTACAATAATTTTAGCAGACAAATGTGGCTTAAAAGTTGCAACATAAAACAAGTACCAATTAAGTGCGGCCAACGTTATAGTGGAAAAAAGGCAAAATGTTAAGACAAGTGAAATACATAACTTTGCATTCCCACTCAGGTCCTCGATATTATGCTCATGGCGGTTATTATCTTCGTCATCAAAGGAGGATGGAAACCCGCTGTCCTCGTGGAGCTGTACCAAGGGTATGTCCTGTCCCTCCTCTAGTCGATTGGCGGAGGTGGTGCGGGGTCCAAGCGGACGTGACTGCGATGGATCCATGCTTTTCTTTCAGCTATTCGTACTGCAGTTGGTGACGAGTCGATCACCTGGAATGGGCCCTCGAATTTAGGGTCCTTCCAGCGTCTGACGTTTTTCCGGATGAAGATCTGCGTCCCGGGACAGATTGGTTGGAGCTCAGGATCGGTGGGGCCCTTCCCCTTTCTCTTGGATATCTGGATAGAAAGGAACTGCGCTGCGCTGGTTAGTTGGCACAGATAGTGGTAGAGTTCTGCCTTAACTATCTCAGATGATGACTCACTATCTAATTTGGGGCGTGTGGATGGAACTGTTACATTTATGGATCGTCCAGTGACAAGCTGATGGGGTGTGAGGTGATGATCCGAACTTGGGGAGTTTCTTAGTGCAAACAGTGCTATGGGCAGGCAATAAAGCCATTTCTTTCCTATTGTGGCACTTATCTTACTTATTTTGTTTTTGAGCAGGCCGTTAAGGCGCTCACAAATGCCGTTGCTTTGTGGGTGGTAAGCTGAGGTCAGCTTGTGTTTGATGCCTAGCATTGTGGTCAGGAAGGAAAAGATGGCATTTGAAAAATGACTTCCGTTATCGGTCCGGATGGAGTCTGGGATGCCCCAGCGAGGAATGACATCACGTAATAGAAATGTGGCAGCTGCTTTGGCATCGCAGTGGACGCAAGGTCCACTTTCGATCCAGCGTGAGAATGGACATACTACCACAATGAGATAGCGATAGTTTTGACAGCGATCGATCATATCGACATAGTCAATGTGTAACTCTTTGAAGGGGCCTGATGGTCTAGGAATTGTAGAGGCAACAGTTTTGAGCGTAGGGGCTGGGGAGTATTGTTGGCAAATGAGACATTTATTAACATACAATTGTATCTGTTCATAGGCATTGGGGATGAACCAGTCTGTTTGCAAAGTGACAGACATATTGTCTCGGGTGACATGTGTGGGAAGGTGGAGTTGATCTAATGCCACTTGTAACAAAGCCTGTGGCATCACCGGTTTCCCTGTTACTGTTTGTCTGTATACGAAGTCGGCGGAGTCCTGCTGTACTCCCCTCTTCTTCCATAACTCTTTCTCTTGATCTGGTGCACTTTCTTGCATTTCTCTGAGGTGTAGTTGTGCAGTATGATCGTATTGTCGCGTTTTGTCAATATCAAATGGTGTTGGTAATTGGGGTGGTGTGTCTGAACTGTGTTCACTGCTGGTGTCGTGCTCTGTCGGAGGTACTGTTTGGGACAAAAAGATAGGTGCAAGTTGGACTTCCGGTGCTGTTTGTATTGATGGGCCTGCTACTAAGGGGCCTCTGGCTGCAGCTTTAGCTGCCCAATCAGCCAGAGCGTTACCTCTGGAGACAAAATCTTGGCCATTAGTGTGCGCTGTGCATTTTACTACGGCTACTTCAGCTGGTAGTGTAAGGGCCTCAATAAGTTCTTCAAGTAACATTTTGTGAATGACAGGTGTACCATCTGATTTAAGGAAGCCGCGCCTTCTCCAGCGGAGGATGCTGGAGTGAGTTGTTGTAGTGACATATGCAGAATCTGAATAAATTGTAATGCGGTCCTCAGCTCCAATGTTTAGGGCAGCTATGAGTGCTACCAGTTCAGCTGCCTGGGCAGAATAATGTGATGGGAGTGTAAGCTGCTGCACGATGTCTAAGGAATCAGAGGAGTCATTTTGCTGTGCTTTAACTACTGCTGCTCCTGTGTATCTTATGCCTGTTTCTTGATCAATGGTAGAGGAGCCATCAACAAAGTATATAGTACTATTTGGTAAGGGATCTTCTTTGGCTGCTCCTGACTCATCTGGTGAATAAGTGGCACAATCATGGTTGTCATCATCTGAGGTGGCAATTGGATGGGCAAAAAATGTGGCGGGGTTTACGGTGTGACATTTGACAATTTTCAGAGAAGGTAATGACAGTATGACTTCGTAGCCTGACACTCTTTGCGTTGTCAGTGTTGTTTTAGCTTTCTGTATTATTGCAAAAACAGCATGTTCAGTGTACATTGTTAGTGGGGAACCCATCACAATGGGGGTACTTTTTCAACAGCAAATGCTGCGGCAGCAAGGGCCTGTTCGCAAGGGTAATGGCCTTTCATGACAGAGTCCAGCATTCCGCTGAAATAAGCAATTGGCTTATGGCCCATGGGGTATTTTTGAGTGAGTACTGCTGTCATGACTAACCCATCACAGTGAGTGAAGAGGTAGAATTCTTTTGTGTAATCAGGTGATCCTAACACTGGTGCATTTGTTATCTCATCTTTGAGCTGGGTGTAGGCTGTTCTCATTTCAGGTGTCCATTCAATTTTATTATGTCTGTCTTTGCCCATTTTCACAGCTTTCAGCAATGGGGCAGTTATTGTTGCGAAATCAAAAACCCATTGGCGGACATAATTAACCAAGCCGAGGAATTTTTGCATGTCTTTAACTGTCTGGGGTTCAGGAGTGCCTTTTATTGCCTCAACTCGACCTGGAGTCACTCGCCTGCCTGATGCAGACAGTAGCTGTCCTAGGTAGTGTACCTCTTCCTGACAATACTGTACTTTTTGTTTGTCAACTTTATATCCTCTTTGTGCCAGCGTGGTGAGCAAGAGGATGGTGTCTTTCCTACATTGTTGTTCGGTGGGGCTGCAAAGCAGTATGTCATCGACATATTGCAGTAAGGTGCTGTCACATTGGAAATTGGACAAGTCTTCTTTGACGACCCTGTTAAAAACACTAGGGGACTCACAGTACCCTTGAGCTAACCTTGTGTACGAAAATTGCACATTTCTGAATGAGAACGCCAGGAGGTATTGACTATCTGGGTGCAAAGGAATGCTGAAAAAGGCATTTTTCAGGTCGATGACAGAAAAGTACTGTGCATCCGGGGGGACATTGGTGAGAATGACAGAGGGGTCTGGGACAATAGGGAATTCTGGTACTACTATGCTGTTAATTGCGCGAAGATCGTGTATCAAACGCCATTGATTTGTCTTCCCCTTCCTCACAGGAAAAAGGGCTGTGTTACACGGAGAGATACAAGGATAAATTACTCCCTGTTCTAGTAATGCCTGTATAGTGGGGGCTATGCCCTCCTCTGCTGCTTTAGACAAGGGGTACTGTTTTATTCTGGGCAGGATAGCACCTTGTTTGAGTGTTATCTTAAATGGCCTGGCAGATCTGATAAGGCCCACATCATTTGGGCCTGTTGTCCAAAGATGTGCTGGTACCTGAGCCAAATCAGCTTCTCGCACAGAATCATAGTCAGGGGTGATCGTTGGTGTTCTAATTTCCACTATCACTGAGACGGGCACATTGTTATCATAGATAATCTCGGTTTTAGAATATTCCTCAGGGGATCCAAATAGCTGAGCATCTGAAATGTGTCTGACCAATCCTTCCTGTTCAAGGAAGATGACACAAGCCCATGTGTGGGCATTGTCATCGCATGCCAGGAAGGCACCATAGGTGGGTGTTATTTCAAGGGCGCAGATGTCAAAAATCAAGTTTTTATCTAATACTGGTGAGTCTGGTACTTGGGGTCTAAAGAGAAATTCTTTTGGTAGCTGAACTGTGCGACCTCGTAATTCGGGAGTGGTGGCGACAATTGTGTGGACAGCTGCAGAGAAGGCCTGCTCATTGACTGGGCGTGCTCTGACTTGGCTATCTAAGGAAGACTGTGCAGTGACTGCCATCATCCTAGTTAGTGGAGTACCTGGAATGGAGCAAATCATTGTTCCATTGTCATCAAAGTGGATGGTCATGTTTAGTTTGGCCATGAGGTCGCGTCCTAAAAGATTGACTGGGGAGCTGGGTGAATAGAGCAGAGGCTGCTCCACTGTATGGCCTCCTATCTCCATTGAGACTGGCTTGGTGAAGGGGACCCTTGCTATTGCCCCAGAAAATCCCTGTGTGTCCGCTGTTTTGTTTGAAATGGGCAGAGGGCCACCTGTAATGCAGGAGTATGTGGCACCTGTGTCAACAAGAAAACTGTATATTTTGTTATTTATCATAACACTTGCAATAGGGTCCTCTTCAGTATTGCTTGTGCATGACAAAATTGGGCACACAAGAGTTGTCTGTGGGCTGTCCTAGCCAGTGTATCCTCCATGCTGATATTGCTGGATGGTGCCCTGAGTAAAGGGGTTGCTGGAGGCAACAATTGTTCCTCCTAGAGGTACATTGTTTTGTGTTTGGGGGATCATCTGGTAAGTAGCCTGTTGCTGTGGCTGTGATTGTTGCATTGGAATCTGCATTTGTTGGACCGCTGGCTGAACCTGAAGCATTGGGGGCGCTTGGAGCTGCACTTGCTGTTGCTGTGTTGGTTGCACATATGAGTATAGTACTTGGGGCTGCTGGGGGGTGGCTGTGTGCGCTGTTGTTGTTGGAATGGTGCCTGTGCTTGGTAACCAGGACGCATATATTGCTGACCCATATCGCGCTTTTTACTGTTACAGTCTCTCTGGATATGGCCTTGTTTCTGGCAATAGTAACATATTATTGGTGGTGCCCCTTGTCCTGGCTGTTGTGGAAACCTTTGCTGTCCCATCCCTCGCCCCCTTCCTTGTCCACCCGTGTTCCAGTTCATATTCGGTCTGTTATTGTAATAGGGCTGTATGTTGGTGCTGTACTCAGGTGGTGCTGGCATGTATTGTGTCATTGCCTGTTGTGGCTGCTGGACATACTGTATGGCTTGTTGGGGTTGAGCTTGTATGTACTGTACTGCAGGTGGTGCTTGTACCTGCTGAGGTGCAAGTTGGGCATTGCCTGCAAGAGCATTCATGGCAGCCTGAGGGAAGGATGTTACTGCTGTCATTTGAGTGACGGGTGCCGCGAGCATGACTGTGTCAACATTGTCTTTTTTCTTATTGAGTTTCTGCTGTACTAGTTTGGCAGCGGCATTCTCTATTGCCAGCTGTCTAGTCTTCTCCTGTTCCTGTCTCTTTTTACAGTAATGTACAATGTGATCTTGTATCTCTGCCCATGGCTTGCATTCCATTGCTACAATGCCATCTAATTTCTCCTGCACTTCAGTTGGCAAACCTTTCTTTACTGTGTGGTAAAATAGTCTCCCATATCCTCCATTTGCGTCCCATCGTTGCCCTAACTCCTGGTGCCACTTTTCTTTCATTCTAGAAAGATAGTTGGCAGGGTCCTCATTTGGTTGCATAGTCTGTGACAACAGAGCCCCAATGTCAGGAACATCAGGGAATTTCCTGCGCAACTCAGCCCATGCTACTGTTCTAATCTCGTTGAAGGAAACCCCATCATGTTTGGTGTTTGTCTTGGTAAGATTTTTATGAATACGTATGAAAAGATCTTCTGCATCTTCTCCAATGAGGGAGATCAGCAGGCATTTTACATCTCCGATTGCTATGTTGTTGCCCGTGGTGCAATTTTCAAAAGCTGCAATCCATTTTCCCGCACCCTCTGTGAGGGGTGGGAGCGCCTTTTGACATTTTCTTTGTCTAATGTAGACCAGGGGATATAGATGGGGGGATCAATGATGTTTTTATAGAGCAGTGGCATCTGGCGTGTTACCCCAGGGCGTTGCGCTGTGGGTCCTGTAGAATCATACTGGCGAGCATATCTCTGCCAGACTTTGAGGCTCTCCCTCATGTAGTCATAGTCCCAATCCTGATCTCCTAATCCTTTGAGGATGCATTCAACTGCTGTCGCCATGTACTGAGGTTCGAAAGAGCCTTCCCTTGGCCAAGGGCGCATTTGTGGCGCCAAGGGCTCTGACCAACCTGCCAAATCGTCTGTAAAAGGGTTAACTGCATAATCTGAACCTTCCCCCAATGTCACTATCTCATTGGGAGTGAGGTCATTACTAGCTTTTGGTGGAAGGGGTCTACTGAGATACATCATGTTACGTCTATTCTTCATCCTAATGGTGCGTAAGGAAGCAGAGCCCGAGACGTCATATAGTATGTCGTCGGGGCGTCCATGTGTCCCCAAGACTTTAAGTCTCTGTGCCTCGGTGGTCCTTTCCTTTCTTCTTACCACTGGGTCATGTTCCTGCGGGTGTTCACAATATATTGGGATGTCACCAAACAGTGGATTGTGGCCTTCTAGCACCCGTGGAGGTGTCTTTTCCCGCCCTAATGCTGTTGGGAAGTGGTGGTCTTGGTGTGTGTTAGTGAATGTTTGTGTCATTCCAGAGGCGGCAACGTCACGGTGGGAGGGGTGCTCATTAAAGCGATATTGTCTGCTCCCTTCCCCATTCCTACTGATATTTGTCTTTGGGTGGTGTTTCACGAGGCGGTGCAGCGTGGGTGAGGGTGATGTTGGGGTGTTGACTTTATGGAGCATGTCCACAACGCTTTTGTTCATGTTCTCTAATTTAAATGACAAGCGTCTTATGGAGTTCACCTGATCTGCGTGACTAGGTGATTGATGCATGTGTGACTGTTCTTCTTCAAGGTGCTGTGATGAAATACTTTCCAGGCTGGTGCTTTTGCTCAAGTCTGCATTTTGTCTATAATTGCCATACGCGGATGGAAGACCAGTGAGAGGAACACACTGTCTGTCTGTTATGTCCAGTGGTGGCGGGTCGGGGAACTCAATGAACTGTCGCTGCTCTGTCATAAGGCCAGATCCTGGTACCTCAGCATGGGGGGCAGCAGCCATGAAGGGCATGTTATTTTGCAATTGGGGGTGCGAATTTGAACCCAGGTGTGTATCGGTGTCGTGGAATGGGTTGGGGTCATGTTGTTGTTTAGTGTCCGTGTCACGGAAGGGGTTTGATTTAGAGGATTGTTTAGTGCTGAGATCATAGGTGACAATAACAGGTGAGCGCGAGGGACAGGGCAGGGCTTGAAAGACGGAGTCATGCGAGTGACGAGATGATGTCTGAGAGACAGAGTCAGAGCCTTCCTCATCGTCTCCACCTGGGCGGGGGTGTGCAGTATTGACTGTTGGTGTAAATTTTAGTGACAGTTGTGCATCTACAAGACCTGGGATACCAGATACTGCTGTGTCCCTTACTGTGTCGTTAGGGAGAGGCAAGTGCATGCTGCGCAGTTCTGTGAGGTGAGGGTATACATGCCCGGGGGGCATGGGTGGGGTCAGTGATCTGGTCATGTGGTGGTACGGGTGACTAGGTGACGTGTGGGAAGCCTGAAATTCCTCAACCTGTGTGACGTGTAATTCTGGGCCGAGGTGCGGTGAGGAAGATGCCTCGGTGGGTAATGGCTGAAAACCTGCAGCCGGGGACTCATTAGTGGTGACTGGTAGTTCCAGTTGCTCCTTATTAGTGAGCTCGGTATACATACCGCTAAAGTGATAAGGTGGTGGGGGCGGAGCATTGGGTACAACCGGTGATGTGGGGTCAGAGTGTGTTCTAACTTTATCTTTAAAAATGCGCCAGAGGTCTAGAGTAGCCTTCCTCTTCTGTAGTTTAGTACCGGAGTACTTTGTATCTAGAAAGGTGGTGGCATGCTCCAATATTATAGGGTCAAAGCTTCCCTCTGACGGCCAAGGATGAGTCATTTTTGCCGTATGCTTATGAAGCTCACTGCAGTGCTTTACGATATGGTGTTCCTGGCCTCCGAATGTTCTTAAAACATGATGGAGTGGAGTCGCCATGTGGATATGCGTAATCCTAGGCGCTTTAGGCAAGGCCTAAATTACAGGATCGCGTTTTCTCAGGTGCTAGGGACAATGTCTCTGATGAGTTCTTGCTGTACTGCCTGAATGACAATATCATATACCCCGTCCTGTAGGTCCCGCTCTTGTGCTGGAGTATAAAGGGGGAAGCGAAGCTGGCCGTCGAAGCAGGCTTCAGCAATATAACTCTGGAGTGGGTGCCTTGGCCATGTGCTAGATAATATGGCAGTCAGTAGCGATCCATGGGGACGTATAATGAAGAAGATGTGAAAGTGGGTAGAAGTTTTATACACAGTAGAGCTCAAAATGCCATTCATGAATGTTGTTTTAAAAATACAATGTTTTTGAGGGTGAAAGTCAATTTTTTGTTGGAAAGGGATGCACTTAGATGTCAGGCGAGTATTCAGCGGTAGGAGAGTGAGTGTCAAGGGTAGGGGTAGGGACGTCTTCTACTAGCTCCTCTCCTATGGCGCTAATAATAAAGTGACACAGTGCTTTCCTCAAGTCCTGTTCGTCTGGTCCGGTGTATATCCCGTTGGGGGAGAAATCAGGAAATTGGAGTTGGTTGTCAGAGAGAGATGCAATGATCTTGCTCTGCAGTGGGTTGCGGGGGTAGGATGAGGTTAAGGTAGTAGGTATCTCTAAGCCTGGTGCTATTAAACGAATACGTATGCAAATATAATGTGGTGTTTTATGAACAGAGGTACTCAGAATTCTGTTCATGGGGACTAATAATAATTGAAGAGACTAGAGTGTTTCCTAAAGTGTCAGTGCTTGCAATGTTTTTGTTCTTTGACCTTGGTGACGATAGGATGCGGAAAAGCTGGTGCAAGCGAAAGCGTTATTTGCTGTGCTTGAGTATAATCGATCCCTAGGGCTTGAAATATAGTGAGAAGGACAGTGTTTGCTAAAGGTGTGACGTAACAAAAAGACGATGGGTGACCAGTGGAGAGACCTACCACGTTGTTGTTCACTAAATACACGATGATGGGAGAGGCTGTAGTATCAGGGGATGAGTCATTCATTCCCTACAATGGGTGGAAGTGCGGAGATGGACAAGTCGGGGGTTGCGCAGTGGGAACGTCAGGTGCAGGGACCTGTAGGTCTACTGAGTAGTCCTGCAGGAGTGCCACAAGGAGTGGGGACTCATCAGCTGAAGACAATGGTTGAGGGTGAGCACTACTGGATGCTGATGCTGTGGGAGATGCAGGAGCGGAAAGACGAGGGAGTGTTGCTTCTTCAGAAAGTGCTGTAGAATGTGCGGAGTTAGACTCGTCGTCTGTGTAAATGACGGGGGGAGAATTAACAAAATAAACAGAAGAACTTAATGAGGGTGGGGAGGATGACGAGGAATTAGAGGAATGGCCAGGCCACAGCAGATCCGGGCGGGTGGTATCTGGTGGAGGCAGTGACTGGGAGGAGACGTTGAATGAGGGCGGATAGTCTACGAGAGACAGGAGGGCAAGGCGTAACTCAGTAGTGGGGGTAAAGGTGATTCCTAAAGTATTCCATGCGGCTGCAAGAATGTCACTTTGATGGCGTGTAAGAGGGGTAAAGCGGTCCAGGGAGGTGTGATAGACAGCAGTGGCCGTACCACGGACTGAATGAATGAGAAGACTTATGATCTGTGGGGGGTCAAGGGACATAACGGGGGTAATCAAAAGGGGACAATACAAGAGGAGTGGGGATACACCACCACCCCTCCTTTTGGCTGCCACTGGACGCAAGGCAAGAGGCAGACAAAATGTGTGAGAGACAGAAAAGAGGCGCAAAGTGCGTGCAATGAGGGCCGAAAAATAATGTAACTACTTAGCGGGATCACAGCTAAAATTAAAAGGCACAGCAATCCAGACAACAGCTACCTAGCGCAGTCGCCGCTAAACCGGACCAAGAAGGTGTGTGTGGGCAACTGAGCACCAAAATAACTGGCAGTCTGCCACTCGGCTATGTTCGGTAGAGCTGGCAGAACGGCAACAACTGGGGGGCTAGCGTGGAACAACAGGCAGAACTATCATCAAAAAGATGAGACACAAAAAACAGACACAATGAACAAAAAATAAACAAGTATTAAATAAATGAAATGCATTTCCGAAGAAAAACGAAAACCATCAATGTGAGGAAGAACAGAGTGCGAGGAAACAAAGAGAAAAGGCGGGGCTAGGGGGAGCTGCAGGGCAGCTGCGATCGTTCGACAGGGACTTCCTCTTTCCGCGTTGGCAGAGAGCCGAAGAAGGCTGAAGGCACGACAGAAAGTGACAAACGATCTGACACAGGAAGTTCCTCAATCCGGAGTGGCGCAGCTAACAAATGAGAAAAGCGCCTACCAGAGACCGAAAAAAACTTAAGAGACAGAAAGAGAAGAGTACCCAAGCAGTGCAGGAGAGAGTCAGAACGGGACCAAACAGAGAGGGCGAAGAATGAATGTGTGAATACACCCATGAACACCACCTACAATGGTGGGCAGACCATACCCCAAGAGGACCCGAGGGCAGGACAACAGTCACTGAAACCAAAGACCCTCAGAACCACAAATGCATGACCACCGCATACCAGAAGGTGGGCAGCCAGCCACGGAGAAACTCACCAAGTGAGAACAAACACACGACGCAAACCCCAAATATCAGCCACTACTGATAGCAAAATCGAAGAGAAAAAAAAAAAAAAACACAAACACACAAATTATGCGGTAAAGACCTCAAATGCATGTATCAGGCAGCAAACACACGCCAAAATGCGGCCAGGCACATAAGAGAGCTGGCACAGGACCCAAACATCAAATAGCAACCACAAATGGCAAAACCGAAAGAAAAACCAAACATACAAATTATGCGGTAAATATCTCAAATGCATGTATCACGCAGCAAATACATGCCAGAATTCGGCCAGTCACATAGGAGAGACTCGGCGCAGGACTCAAACCCCAAATAGCAACCACAACTGGCAAAACCGAAAGAAAAACCAAACATACAAATTATGCGGTAAATATCTCAAATGCATGTATCACGCAGCAAATACATGCCAGAATTCGGCCAGTCACATAGGAGAGACTCGGCACAGGACTCAAACCTCAAGCCATATATAATTAAAAAGAAACACAATAAAAAATAAACACACAAATCATGCGGCAAATACCTCAAATAACAATATACATGAAAAAAGGCAAATACACGACACATATGGCAACAGAATAACAAGAAAGGTGAAGAGACCCCACGCAGAAAGAAAGCAAAACGAAGTATAGGACAGCAGAGAGGGAAGGACCAAAAAGACGCCTCACAAAATATGACCAGCCACAGAGGACGTCGTGGCAAGACAGTCAGCCACAGGGGAACAAGAGAGCAGACACAGGGGAAACCCCAGAGGACACGACAGCCGGGACGGACCACCCCACAAGCCACAACCTGAGGTAAATTCAAGGAAGAAAAACAAAACCATCCCTGACTTACCCAGGCGGGCGGGGGCAGCGGAGCGTCCGAGGTGCAGCCTGGAGGGGAAACCCGTGCGTGTGTCTCAAGACCACATGTTGGATGACTCGCCGACCGAGACCCTCGTTCGTGGTCGCCACTTTGTTAGAGGGAACGTTGTGGTTGGTCACACTCTTCTGCGTACCTCTCCCCTCTCAGAATCTCTTTCACACTTTGCTCGGTCACTTGGCAAGAAAGAACCATGTGTTAAAATATCATAGTTTATTAAACAATTCAAAAGCATAAAAGAAAATACTTCAATTAAAGTGTGCCCATCAACATATGGGTAAGATCAGAAATAACTGCATCAACAATGTTAAAGATCAATTGGTTCAATTCAAACAGAAATGTATATCTATCAATTAATCCATGAGCAGCCGATCAAGGGGCAGCCCTGAATTCAAGAGTGATACAAATGATAGCATTCAGAGGACAAACTTCTTATTGAGATAAAATAACAATATTCAAGACTACACATTTAAACTGAAATAAATGCAATTGCTTGGGTACAGATGACCTGAAGTAAATAATCTGACAAAGCCAAAAGGCAGAATTATTGAGTCAGATAGTCTGACAAAGTCAATGGGCAGAATTTGACAAAGGCAATAGGCAAAATTATTAAGTCAGATAGACTGACAAAGTCAATAGGCAAAATCTGACAAAGCCAATAGGCAAAATTATTAAGTCAGATAGACTGACAAAGTCAATAGGCAAAAATCATTAAGTAGGAGCATTATCACCTTGGCAATAGGAGCTCTGGGCCCAGTCAGGAGCGATTGATCAGTCGGGAACCCTCACACGGCACCTGGGTGCTGGTTTGAAGAGAATTCGAAGCCACACCCTGGGTGCAGCTGTTTTATATGCTTGAATGCAGAAGTTTTACCCTCTCTGACGTAGGTCCTGACGCAGCCCTTGACCGCCCTCTTGTAACTATGGAAAATTCCACCCATAGGACTGAGAAGTGGTATCATGGTGAAATTAGGGGCTTTTGACAGGTGGTCAGTGCTCCTGACCGCAAAAAGTAAACAAAGGATAATTTTTACCATAAGAAAGCTCAGAGTTAACATTTTAATACATTAATTCTTTGTCACGCAGCCCGTCTTTCACAGGTTCGATTAAGCAAGCGCGGAAAGTTTCTTAACTAAAAAATATTGCACATGTACTTGTGAAACCGCCAGATGTACCAAAAATGTCCTACGTGTGTGGGCTAATCTAATTCTCGTAACTGTGGAAATTTACAAGGGGGAGGGGGGAGAGTTTGTCGCGGAGGATGGCGCAAGCCTCTGCTGTCAGGTTAGTGAAGTCTATGAGACCAGTTCTTAAGTTATTGGGCCTATACATATCTCTTACAAAGGTATGGTTGGTCTTGTATGTAGGTCTGTGAGAAGGTGAACTTGGGCCTATGTGTGGATTTGTAAGAAAGTGAAGGACCGTGGACAACTTAAAGACCCTTTATCTAGGCCTCAGTGGTGGGGCTTATCTAGGGATGCCAGGTTTGAAGGGTATTGCAGAATGGGGTGTGGGTGTCTGTTAGATGGTAAAACGGGACCCTCCTACAGTGTTTAGATTAAAATTACTATTCCAACTCCAAAAGATGCTTGCCTAAGAAAAAATGCTGGATAGTGTTTAGGTTAAAATAACTATTCCAACTCCAAAAGGTGCTTGATTCAGAAAATATGCAGGATAGAAGTAAGTTAAAATTACTATTCCTACTCCAAAGGGTGCTTGCCTCACAGAAAAGGCTGGATAGTGTTTAAGTTAAAATTACTATTCCTACTCCAAAAGATGCTTGCCTAAGAGAAAGTGCTGGATAGTGTTTAGGTTAAAATAACTATTCGAACTCCAAAAGGTGCTTGCCTGAGAGAAAATGCTGGATAGTGTTTAGGTTAAAATTTAAAATAACTATTCCAACTCCAAAAGGTGCTTGATTCAGAAAATGTGCAGGATAGTAGCATGTTAAAATTACTATTCCTACTCCAAAGGGTGCTTGCCTCACAAAAAATGCTGGATAGTGTTTAGGTTAAAATTACTATTCCTACTCCAAAGGATGCTTGCCTAAGAGAAAGTGCTGGATAGTGTTTAGGTTAAAATAACTATTCCAACTCAAAAAGGTGCTTGCCTGAGAGAAAATGCTGGATAGTGTTTAGGTTAAAATAACTATTCCAACTCCAAAAGGTGCTTGATTCAGAAAATGTGCAGGATAGCAGTATGTTAAAATTACTATTCCTACTCCAAAGGGTGCTTGCCTCACAGAAAATGCTGGATAGTGTTTAGGTTAAAATTACTATTCCTACTCCAAAAGATGCTTGCCTAAGAGAAAGTGCTGGATAGTGTTTAGGTTAAAATAACTATTCCAACTCCAAAAGGTATTTGCCTGAGAGAAAAGGCTGGATACTGTTTAGGTTAAAATTACTATTCCTACTCCAAAAGATGCTTGCCTAAGAGACAGTGCTGGATAGTGTTTAGGTTAAAATAACTATTCCAACTCCAAAAGATGCTTGCCTAAGAGAAAGTGCTGGATAGTGTTTAGGTTAAAATAACTATTCGAACTCCAAAAGGTGCTTGCCTGAGAGAAAATGCTGGATAGTGTTTAGGTTAAAATAACTATTCCAACTCCAAAAGGTGCTTTATTCAGAAAATGTGCAGGATAGTAGTATGTTAAAATTACTATTCCTACTCCAAAGGGTGCTTGCCTCACAAAAAATGCTAGATAGTGTTTAAGTTAAAATTACTATTCCTACTCCAAAAGATGCTTGCCAAAGAGAAAGTGCTGGATAGTGTTTAGGTTAAAATAACTATTCCAACTCCAAAAGTTGCTTGATTCAGAAAATGTGCAGGATAGTAGCATGTTAAAATGACTATTCCTACTCCAAAGGGTGCTTGCCTCACAAAAAATGCTGGATAGTGTTTAGGTTAAAATTACTATTCCTACTCCAAAAGATGCTTGCCGAAGAGAAAGTGCTGGATAGTGTTTAGGTTAAAATAACTATTCCAACTCCAAAAGGTGCTTGATTCAGAAAATGTGCAGGATAGTAGTATGTTAAAATTACTATTCCTACTCCAAAGGGTGCTTGCCTCACAGAAAATGCTGGATAGTGTTTAGGTTAAAATAACTATTCCAAATCCAAAAGGTGCTTGATTCAGAAAATGTGCATGATACTAGTATATTTATATTATTATAGCTACTCTAAAATATGCTTGACTCAAAGAAAATGCTGGATAGTGATGAGATTAAAAGAAATATTCTTACTCCAAAAGCTGCTTCTTTCAATAAACATGCATAATATTAAAACGTTAAAATTACTATTCCTACTCTAATTTTTTTTATATCAACAGATTACTGCAATACAACTTCAAAAATAAACAACATCTCAACAAAGAAATCTCAAAATCCACTGGACAGCAGCAAAATCATTACCCAAGGTAATTCTCTCAAATGTAACCAACTAAGAAGAAGCAAATAAATGAGAAAACATACAAACACAAAATACATCATCAACATAAAATATTAACAATGTTCAATATTTTTTTCCAGCTTTCAAACCTTCAAACAATATGAAAAAAACAAACCAAAACAAGGTAATTTCCACATCAATAATTATTTACATTTTAAACTGTACTAAAATTATTTTCCAGAAAATAATATTTTATCTCCCACACAAAAAGACATATAACAGGTAAATAAATTCATTATACTTGAATAAGAAATGTTGACAGATAAACACAAATTTAAGTTTTGACATGAAAAAAAGTTCATTGTATATAATTATAAAACATGATTATATTGTCCCTTAACCAAAAATATGCTATTATATTTCAGAGAAATTATGTAACAAATTTTTAATACACTAACATTAATTTTCTGTAATCTTTTTCAGACCACAAAACAACTCAAAATATTAAATAAAAGGAAAAACAACCTACATTTTTTTATAAAGGTAAGATTACAAAAACAAAAGCCAACAAATATAAAGAACTATTGTATTCTCACTAGGAAACTTCACCAGTAAACTACATATACCTAATAAAACTCAAAATATATTTTTATTTTCAGAAACACAGAAAACCACAACTAATTTTCCAACACAAAAGAACATTGCAACATCTAATTCAAAGGTAAGATAAATTGATTTGTTTTCCTATACAATTAATTAAATTTCCTTCCTCCCAATAAAGCAGGATTTTTGATGTTAAAATACAACAAAAATAGAGATACATCAAAATAAAAACAATAACCAGATATTGAAAATGCATACATTATAAACTGTGAAAAAACTAATATAAACATACTGTCATTTTCCCTCTAAACAGGTATATATCACTAAATTTTAAATACATAACATTGTTTATTTCTTTCTTCTCTTTACAGGAAAAAAATGGCAACACCATCCAAAGAAGCAAAATACATCCAAAGCAAAAGAGGGAACAGGCTGCTGAACCATAGTGGGTATGTTTATTGTAAGGAGAGACTATCTGAACCCAGATGTCATTGGAGGTGTGTGCAATATTACTCAACCCATTGCACAGGCAGAGCGGTTACTCTTGGTGACACTGTTTTAAGGACCACAGACCATAACCACTCTGCCTCTGCAATGGAGACTGAAGTTCATGAAAGAATAAATGAAATTAAAGATATTGCATCCACCTCCAATGAACCCTGTGGTTTACTTTTAAGGAAGGTATCACAACAAATTCCCACACATGTTGCAAGTAGTATGCCCACAATACCTAATTTGAGAAGAATTATTCAACGTCAAAAACAGACAAGTAACCCACAAAGAGTAACACCCCAAACATACTCTGACATTATAATTCCACCTGAACTCTCTGTTACTGCTTCTAATGAACCTTTCCTATTGCATGATAACGAAAACCCTCAAAAGAGAATCCTAATATTCAGCACACCACAAAATTTAGTACGGTTAGAAAACAATGATATTTGGATGATGGATGGAACGTTTAAAAGCACACCCCATCCATTCAACCAAATATACACTATTCACGCATACATTAACAGTACAGTAATTCCCTTAGTATACAGTTTACTGCCTGATAAACAATCCTCAACATACACTGAATTTTTATCAGTGATAAAATCTAAAACATCTAACAAAAGCCCTAGAAAAGTAATAATTGACTTTGAAATATCTATGATTAATACAATTACAAAAACCTATCCAGAAACCCAAATTCAAGGATGTTTCTTTCACTTTTCTCAGGCATATTGGCGCAAACTTCAAAAAACATCCTTAATTGAAGATTATATATCAGACAGTAAACTACAGTTTGAACTCAAAAACTAACTGCACTTTGCTTTGTTCCTCCTGACAGTGTAGACGAATACTACACTTCAATTACTGAATCTGAATATTTTACAGCAAATGAAGATAAATTGGCACCTATACTAAATTATTTTGAAGACACATGGATTGGCCATCTAAGCAGGTCGGGTCACAGAAGGAGACCACGTTTCCATGTGGACTGGTGGAACTGTTACTCGACCTGCTTAGAAGGAGGAGCAAAAACAAACAATGCCATAGAGGGATGGCACAACTCCTTCAACAAAGCAATTGGCAAACCTCACCCTAATTTCTATCATTTTTGGAAATTTTGAAGAAGGAGCAAAGTTTCCAAGAAATGAGAATGGCGCAATCATTAACAGGTAGTCTGAACCCACGTATTTCTACCAGAACTAAGGAAATGTCAGAAAGACTATTGGGTGTTATTCAACAATTTTCGTTGACAGTGGCTTCAGACTACCTTGATAATCTTGCACACATCCTACACTTTTAAAACACATTTATTTTACTTGTCTGTTTTACCCTAAAACAACTCCTACTAATTCAATTGATCATATTCAAAAGATATTAAAATTAAAAATAAAAGTCGGGTCTTCTTACCTTCAGAAGTTTTCTATCTTCAACTCTTGGACTTACATTCCATCCATTACTTCACCAAGAGTCCTTTTTTTTCTTTAATCCATAGTAAATAACAGAGAATCCATTTAAAAAATCCATCACCGGATGAAAAATATATTAATATGCACACTAAAATTAGTGCATATGTGAAAATACGCACCCAATAAAAAAATCCAGAAAAATTTATATTTTTTCTGAAAAAACGCAACAAATTCCAACGTTGCAATCCACTTCTAATCGAAATCCAATAACATTTCGATATCGCTAGAAATCCAAAATAAGGAAACCCAAGAAAAAAATCCCGAATTCTTTTTTTTACATAGAAAAAACGCAACAAATTCCAAAAATTAAATCCATCTAGAGCCAAAATCCTGTAGAAAGAAATTTATGAACACATCCAAAGTGTATTACAGTTTAACCAAAGTTTAAATACATCTAACCACAAAAGTGATAAAAATGTGTTATTTCTTAAACAACGTACCGCTAAACCAAAAAGGTACACATTTCAAAACACTTTTGTTTCATTAAGTGTTTAATATATATACCATTAACCACTTAACAAAACAAATATAGTTTTAGAAATAAAAGACCCGACGTGGAACTACTACTGCAACATGTAATGGCGGAAATTAGTTTCTGAAAACACATGAAACCTACGTAAAACACATTTACTAAATAGATATACCTCCCTCATCTCTCCTTACAATAAACATTACCACTACACTATGGGGCCGATTCCGATCCCGGTCGGGCTCCGAATCCGATTCGGCTTACCGGATCCGATTCGGAGCCCGATTTCCGACCGATTCGTACGCGCGTCCGGACGAGCGAGTACGATGCAGCCGCATCGCTGACCGGACTCGTCCGGCATCCCGACTGCTCCACTGAGTCAATGGGAGCCGGCTCGAACCGCACCGACACGGACTCCCATCGGACTCGAATGCGCACTGCGCAATGGAGACGTTCCCGGCCGGGTGAGTACGATGCGCGCCGCGAGCAGTCCGACCGACCGCACACTCCGGCTCGATAGAGCGGACGCAGTCGGGCCCTCTGGGGTCCGTGTCGGACCCCTGACGCGTAGCCGCGCGAGTCGCGACACAGGGGGACCCATGGGTCCGCTCTACCTGTGCGTGTACGTGGCGAGCGCTCGACGCGTACCCGCTGTCCGGGGCGCGCATTGTCCGCCTCGCACCCATTGAGTCAATGGAGCCCATCGCACGCGTCGTACGAATCAGTGCTCCCATCGACTTCAATGGAGAGTCCGAACTGATTCGAGTCGGCGATTGCACGTACGGTCGCATCGTACTCGTTCGGTCCGGACTGCACGGGTCCGACTCGGTCGGAAACAAGTCTCCTCCGGGTCCGTGAACTCGGTCGGAGAGATTTCCGCCCGAGATCGGAATCGGCCCCTATGTATTTTAAGAATGTAAATGTATCTTACCTTAACGCAGCTCTCCCTTGCTTCTGTTCTCTCCAGCGACGATCTCCGTAATGATGAAACTTACGTCTACGCGTCGACGTCATATGTTTTAGTAAAAATGAAAAAAGGACAATTTCTCTCATTGAAAACAATGGAAAAGCGTGAGAAACTTATTTAAAAATGTATTATAAATGTTACTCTACATAATAAAATACAAAACTATTTTAATAAAATGTGTTAATATATACTCTATTTTTCTATATATTTTTCTGAATTTATTACAATGAATCTAAAAATGTTAAATTAACAATAAATAATTCTAAAAAAGAAATTACCTGTTTCCTATTTCTTTGTACATGTTTATTTACCTTTAATAAAAAGATAAAATACCAAATAATGATTTTTTAATTTAAACATTTTTATATATATATGTATTTATCTTTTTACATTTATTAATAATTAATTCCATATACTTTACATTAAAATATATATATCATTAATCACAATTTACTATTAACAGTAATAGTATTTAAACCTAACATTAACTTTATTTTTCTCTATTTACTTTCTTTATTTAAAATATTGATTAATATTTAATTAGTTTTTAATAATACTTTCTTTAAGTTTTTACATGACAAATAAATACTTATAAACATTATTTATACCTGAGTAATAATTTACTAATAATTTTAACTTAAACCTTAAAATTAAGTAAATAATTATTATCATCAAAATTAAATATTTACCAACAAAATTAATACCTGAGTATTATAATTTTTTTAATCTTATATTTAAAAATACATTTTCTGTAAATGTTTCCATAATAATTATAACAGTAGCATTAATATTAATACCTGAGTATTAATCTACTCAAAACTTATAACTATTCCATAAATTATATATTATTATTAACAAACATATTAACTGTTAAATAACAATATAAATATATAAAAACTAATGAACTATAAATAAATTATTATATTTTATAAATAAATATTACTTAAATTATTTAACATGCATTATCTAAAAATATAACAAACACTTACCATACAATACTTACCAATGCGCTGTAAAAGCATGCGTTGTACCTATATATGCGTAATAATAGCATGCGTTGTAAAATCATGCGATGTAAGTGTACCTGCGTTGTTATGGTTGCGCTGTAAAGGCATTGCGTTGTAATGCCTGCGTTGTAAAAGATGTTTCCCCTCCTGAACAGACTAGTTCTCCGGGGTCCTCCTCCAGCATGCCATGATACTCTTGGCCCTGGTCCTTCTGCTTGTTGTCATCCTGGACTAACGTGTCAACTTTGTCCTGCTCCTCTTTGTTCAGGTCATCCTGTTCTTAGCTATAGGGCTTTGTCATCATGGTTCCTTTCATCCTGGCCTTCTTTTTCCTGGTCTTCCTTTTCCTCCTCGTCGTGGCCCTGCTTGTCCTGGTATGCCAGGTTCTGACACTCCTGGGCCTCTGCGACTTGAGCTTCTTTTCCCCCTTGGTTGTGGTCCAACTGGTCCTCCTTACCCCCGCCCTCTTAGCTCTTATCCTGCTTGCTCTGTTTGTCTGGTGATCACCTCTTGATTCTTCAGGTCCTGTACTCCCATTCTTCCCCCTTGCTGTTTGGTTTGCCTATTAATGGTTTTCCTAATCTTAGGCCTTACATTACATGTTCTCTTTCTAGTTTTGTGTCCACTAGACTTGATCCTTTTGTTTTTGGTCCTCCTTGTTTGGGTCTTCGTATATCTAATCCTATTGGTTCTGATCCTCCTGGCCATGCTGGTCCTTTCAGACCCCCTTCTCCATGTGCTTTCCTGATCCTTTAGACCCTCGTTCATTTGACTTGGTCCTTATGACACTTCTCACCTTGCTCATCTGATTCCTAGTACATCAGTTTCTGGTCTTGCTGGTTCCCTCAGCCAACCTGGCCTCTTGTGTCCTGGCCCTCTTAGGCCTTGCCCTCTTAGCCTGTGTTTTCCTGGTTTGGATCATCCTTTACTTCCTGGTCCTGTGACTTGTCCTCATGGTCCTTCCGGCACTGCACCCAATGGTCTGACCCTCTTGGTCCTTCTTGGTCCTGATTCTCTCTGTTTGGATACTTATGAGCCTCATTATGTTGGTACTGGTCCTCTTAGCATTCCTGGCTCTGGCTGTTCAGGTCCTCCTGATCTTATTCACCCTGGTCCTGCTTTTCCCAGGCCCTGGTCTTTCTCCTCCACTTAGTACTCTGGGCCTTTGTCCGATGGTCCCAGGCCTGGTCCTGCTCCTGCTCCTCTTCATGCTTATCTTACTAATCGGCCTTGCTCTGGCCCTGGTCCTCCTGGCATTATTTGTACTGATCCCCTCATGTTCCTTATTCCTGTGGTCCTATTGGCCGGGATCTTGGTCTTCCTGGATCTGGTCCTGATCCTCCTGGCCCTCATCCTCCTTGCCAGTATGGTTAAGAAATAACTTGTCCTGTCACAGATCATCCTAGCCGTTCCTATTTCTGTTGTTCCTTGAACTCTGGCTCATGCTAGTCTAAGAAATTCCTGGCCCTGTACTTCCTGGTCTGTCTAGTCATCATTCCCATGTACTCCTGTCCATAGTCCTTTGGATCCTGGGTCTCCTGTTTCACATGCTCCTCGTCCTGGACCTTTTCACCCTCCTCACCCTAATCAGAGGATCACTCTGCTGTCGAAGGCGTCGCTGTGTCAGGTAATGTGGGTTTAGATCATCCAATAGGGGATTCTTAACAGTACACCTACACTGGGGAACTAGGTTAGGGAGCGCTTAGTAGGAATACATTTTTCACCGGTTTTATGCCAGCATATATATACTGCTTTAGCATGATGGTGGAATTGTTCATTCTGTTTACTGATTCAAAAAGAGAGGGAAAAAGAGGAGAAACTGGGTTCACCCTCCTTTTAATGATGTATTCAGCAAAAAAGAACCCAGTCAGGGGGAAGAAACAAAAACTCTCCACCTTGATGGAAAAATCAGGAAAAAATTGTTTTTCCTAGAGAACGCTCACCCACCAGGGTTGCCCCTTGGTGGCATGCTTCATCATTGGGGTTCATCCTGATCCGCTGCGGATCGAGGTGTGCTGCGACCAAACCGACCACAGGGTTTCGTTTCATGGATTAGACAAAATTATTTTGACATCTTTCACCTCTTTATAAAATATAGGGGCCGATTCCGATCTCGGTCGGAGGCGCACCCAATACCATTCGGTCGGGAAAAAAGCCATGCGAAAGCCTGTTTCCCGACCGATCCGTACAGCACACCGAACGAGTAAGTACGATGCGCACAACAGCACAGAATCCGGCCGAGCCGTACTCACCCAAACCAGGTCCTGTTCTCCGACCGAGGCGAATCCGGAAACGCTGAATCGAGTCGCACGGAAGGGAAAATGCAGCTCCGTCCGGCCGAACAAGTACGATGCGCTTCCCGTACGCGCCGAACCCGTCGCTACGCACGTCACGTCAAAGCATCCGGGAGAGGCGCACATAAGCTCCGATTCGCGCCACAACACGATCCACGGCTACGAGACGAACACGCCAGCGACGAGGACGACGCGAAGCGACGAGGACGACGCGAAGCAACGAGAAGGACGAACGACACGAACCAACCATGAATCCCTTCGTCCCGATCATACCAATATACTACATTTACTACCGGAACAGGCACGGACGCGTACGGCGCAGAAGGTAAGTCAGACACCAACCACAAAACACATACAACACGTACACGACACATCACACACACACAGAGGGTTGCAGAATATACTTACACCAGCAACAGCAGCACCATAGGGGCGGGATGCCCATCACCAATGCCACATATGCACACAGGGGCCTGAATGCACACCACCACCCCTACCCAGGGGGGGCAGGATGCCTACCACTACTACCACCCTCACCCAGGGGGGGCTGGATGCCTACCATCACTACCACCCTCACCCAGGGGGGGCTGGATGCCTACCACCACTACCACCCTGAGCCAGGGGGGGCTGGATGCCTACCACTACTACCACCCTGAGCCAGGGGGGGCTGGATGCCTACCACTACTACCACCCTTAGCCAGGGGGGGCTGGATGCCTACTACTACCACCACCCTCACCCAGGGGGGGCTGGATGCCTACCACCACTACCACCCTGAGCCAGGGGGGCTGGATGCCTACCACTACTACCACCCTGAGCCAGGGGGCTGGATGCCTACCACTACTACCACCCTGAGCCAGGGGGGCTGGATGCCTACCACTACTACCACCCTTAGCCAGGGGGCTGGATGCCTACCACTACTACCACCCTGAGCCAGGGGGCTGGATGCCTACCACTACTACCACCCTTAGCCAGGGGGGCTGGATGCTACCACTACTACCACCCTTAGCCAGGGGGGCTGGATGCCTACCACTACTACCACCCTTAGCCAGGGGGGCTGGATGCCCACCACCACCCTTAGCCAGGGGGGCTGGATGCCTACCACTACTACCACCCTGAGCCAGGGGGCTGGATGCCTACCACTACTACCACCCTTAGCCAGGGGGCTGGATGCCTACCACTACTACCACCCTGAGCCAGGGGGGCTGGATGCCTACCACTACTACCACCCTTAGCCAGGGGGGCTGGATGCCTACCACTACTACCACCCTTAGCCAGGGGGGCTGGATGCCTACCACTACTACCACCCTGAGCCAGGGGGCTGGATGCCTACCACTACTACCACCCTGAGCCAGGGGGGCTGGATGCCTACCACTACTACCACCCTTAGCCAGGGGGGCTGGATGCCTACCACTACTACCACCCTGAGCCAGGGGGGCTGGATGCCTACCACTACTACCACCCTGAGCCAGGGGGGCTGGATGCCTACCACTACTACCACCCTTAGCCAGGGGGGCTGGATGCCCACCACCACCCTTAGCCAGGGGGGGCTGGATGCCTACCACTACTACCACCCTGAGCCAGGGGGGGCTGGATGCCTACCACTACTACCACCCTTAGCCAGGGGGGGCTTGATGCCTACCACTACTACCACCCTGAGCCAGGGGGGGGCTGGATGCCTACCACTACTACCACCCTTAGCCAGGGGGCTGGATGCCTACCACTACTACCACCCTGAGCCAGGGGGCTGGATGCCTACCACTACTACCACCCTGAGCCAGGGGGGCTGGATGCCTACCACTACTACCACCCTGAGCCAGGGGGGCTGGATGCCTACCACTACTACCACCCTTAGCCAGGGGGCTGGATGCCTACCACTACTACCACCCTGAGCCAGGGGGCTGGATGCCTACCACTACTACCACCCTGAGCCAGGGGGCTGGATGCCTACCACTACTACCACCCTGAGCCAGGGGGGCTGGATGCCTACCACTCCTACCACCCTGAGCCAGGGGGCTGGATGCCTACCACTACTACCACCCTTAGCCAGGGGGGCTGGATGCCTACCACTACTACCACCCCCACTCATAGGATGGACAATGCATGACACAACCAGCACACCACAACCTAGGGAATGCAAGAAAAAGACATCCCCCCAACACCATGACAAGCGTGTGTAGACTGTGTCAAATGCCTACAACACCGAACATGACTTTGAACATACAATGTGACCCCTAGCACATGTGCCACACATATATGTGTGTGGCACCCACAATGCAAGCAGGCCATGACCATTGTGGCAATGGGGTCCAAACCCCATCATCACAGTGAGCAAAATGTAAGTGTGGGGTCCATAGCTGAAGCACATTTTGAACATTGTGGCAATGGGGTCTAAACCCCCATCATCACAGTGAGCAAAATGTAAGTGTGGGGTCCATAGCTGAAGCACATTTTGAACATTGTGGCAATGGGGTCTAAACCCCCATCATCACAGTGAGCAAAATGTAAGTGTGGGGTCCATAGCTGAAGCACATTTTGAACATTGTGGCAATGGGGTCTAAACCCCCATCATCACAGTGAGCAAAATGTAAGTGTGGGGTCCATAGCTGAAGCACATTTTGAACATTGTGGCAATGGGGTCTAAACCCCCATCATCACAGTGACCAAAAGGTAAGTGTTGACAAAGAAAGAGCTGCAACTGCCAAACTGCATGGATGATTCCTGGTCACAGAACAAAAAACACATCAGTGGCAAAGTAGTGTATGTGTCCCATTGCAACATAAATTGGGTGAGCCAAATACTGCAGTGCAAATAAGACATACCTTTGGCCATGTGCAGACAAACAACACCCATGGGGGCTGACACTGTCAACATTCATCAATGACACAATGACAGAAGTGACCATCAGAATGCAGACCCACATATTTGCACCAATGGGCACACAAATGCAGATACCCTGTGGAGACTGCAGATGTGAGGTGAACAGATACCATACCATGGCAGCAATGGGACACACAAACCATGATCATTGTGCTGACCGATGACCTAGGAGTCCCAGGGACAGCAGGGGAAACCCACCAAACTACATACAGCCAATGGCACACCCAAGATATGCCAATGCAGTGGTGCAGATGCACAAACACAAACAGGCAGACCCACACTGCACATCATACACAACAGGTGAGGGGGGGTGCCAGTGTCCCCAGGCAACCACACAACACATGAGGAGACCTGAATACCAATCATACAGATGTGCATACAGTGCCACACAAAGGTAACTCATGGATCCAAATCCCCTATGTGGGCAAGCAGGCATTGTCAGATGAGAGGGAGCACAAATCACACATGTCACACAGGCACGTAGGAACAGCAACTGACACAGCAAGACACAGACACACCACAGCACCACCCCCAGGGCCCCCACAATGTGGTGACCCTGGGCTGCATTACAATCCCACTGTGATGACAAAGCTAAATGTGGTTCACACTGTGAACCACAGTCATGTGTCCTGAGCAACAAACTACCATCACACCTACACAAGCACAAATCAATCAGCATGGCCAGTAAGCCAAGGCCAACATGGAGGCAGGGGCCTAGCCGGGCAACAACTCTCATCTGCACACACTCAACACCACACCCCTCGACCTCCAACAATGTGCAGCAGTGAAGTACACATGCACTGGTGACATTGCACATGCACCCATGACTATTCCAGGGTGGTGGGTGGGAACCAAGGTGCAGAAACACATGACACATGGCCACTCAACAAGACTCCTGAATGTCTGACACACTGCACACTACGCTGTACATGGACATGACGGCAATACCACACCAACCAATGGGATCCCAGCCACAGTCACACACCAATGAAGAAGCCAAGGTCACCCACAAAGAACACACATAGACAACAACCAACATTGCAGCCCGGACCCTGAGGAGTGCCAGCAGTCACACACACAACGTGTCACAATCACTGAAAGATAACACAAACTGGAAATCACATGACAGGGGCAAACAACAAGTGCCAAGGGGAAACCTGACTGTGACCCATCTGCGTCTGCACACAAACTCAGCCCTGACAGCAAACACACCTATGGGTGACACCCTGATGACCAGTAATGTGCCATGCACCCACATCACAGAGAACCCAGGGAGAAGACTTTGGGGGAACATAGGTCAACTCAGCAAGCATCACAAACAGGTACAACACTAGGGATCACAGCATGCACAGCTAAACGGAAGTGAACACACAGACATGCACATACAACACACACCTTGGGCGCAGGCAATGTCACAGGTGTACACACTGCCATGAGGGGACTCCACTCCTGTGTGAGGAAAGCTGTGCCATGTGTTGCCTCAGTAGGGCCCCATCATGTCAGCTGAGCACTTGGTCACACAATCAACAATTAGCACCAAATGAGGGCTCCCGTCACATCAGCCTGGTCATGGAAGTGCCAACGGAATCATCAGCACAGATCCAACACACTTGTATAGCAATGTTGCACTGACTACACGGATGAGTCCTTCCCCATTGATGCCCAAACCTGCATGTCCAGTGGAGATGGCCACACGGTCAGGGAAGTAGACGAATTGAACAATGGCAGGCACAACAGATGTGCAGGGGTGGAAGCCACAGATGTGAAATAGCTAATCTAAGTAGGAAATCCCATTGCCAAATACTGAACACATGACACCCTCAGATGCTGCTATGGATGACATGGATACACCACAGGATAGGACACATTCCCCCTGGACCACATGGGTTCCTGCACAGTAACACTTCATTATCATGAGACCAAATATCACCATCACTGCAGCAAGGGCATGGTTAGCATCATCAACAACATGTACATCAGAAGCATAAGCACTAGAGAACAGAAAGTTGCTTTATTCAGCATATGTGTGGAATGAAAACAAAGTCCAGAAAAAACACAAAGGCCAATGGCCAGTCCATTGTCAAAGTCCAAACTTGGTGACAGTGGCAGATGTCACCCTACGCATGCCTGCACAAAACCAGGGACAATCCACTAGGAGGGGCAACCGGGGGGCAGGCCAGGCACCGCAGGGACAGGATCAGGGCTCACCAGGAGGAAGCAGGGAAGGGGTGGTGGGTGCTGGAGAGCCACTGACAACTGCAGTGGAGGTGTCTGACATGGTGTGTGCCGGCACAACTGGGGGGCATGACTCAGATGTTGTGGGTGCCGGCACGACTGCAGTGGACCCTGCAGATGGAGTGGACAGGTCCGCCACTGCAGTGCCCAAGTCAGACAGGGTGGTAGTGGACTCCACTGCAGTGCCTACCACCAGGGGAGGAGAATGGGGAACAGGCAAGGTGGGCTGGACAGAGGGGGAGGACACCCTCACCACATCAGTGGCACAGACAAGCGCAGCGGGGGTGTGGTGCCGGGAGAGCAAGTGCCAGGGGGAGAAGGCCGGATCCTCTTGGGGATGGTATATCTGTGGGTGGGGGAACCTGGGGCAGGGTGTGGTGGGGGCACCTGTGGAGTGGGGGCCTGAGGGATGGAGGAAGGAGACCTGGTGCCTGAGCTGCAGGGCGGCGGCGGGGTCTTGCTCTTACGACTCCGGGGGACTTGCGGGTGGGGGCCTCAGTCTGTCTGCGCCTGGGGGAGGGTGTCCGGGGGCGAGGGGCACTCTGCTCCGTGTGGGTGGGCTTCCTCTTCCCCCTGGATGCTGGAGCAGCTGGATCGGAGGGGAAGAGGCTGAGGTCACTGAGGAAGAGGCGCTGGGTCTTTGGGGTTGCAGGTGAGGCAAGGGAGGGTGTTTTGGAGGGAGAGGCAACTGAGGACTGCGCAGTGCTCGTGGATGCGTGTGTGTGTTCCAGGGCCCCATCCCCTGTGAGTCTGGTTTCAGTCCCCTGACTGTGCGTGCGTGTGCGTTTTGTTTGTGGCGTGTGTGTCTGTGTGCTGGATGTGTGTGTGCTGGTGTGTGCCTGTGCCGGTGTGTGTGTGCTTGGGACGGGTAAGGTGCTGGGGAGTGTGGATGGAGCAGAGGCAGGAGGGGTGAGGGACTGTCTGAGGAGGGACACTGCTGCCGTCAGGGAGGAGTCCATGGACCTATTGCCCCTCTGTAGGTCAGACATGCCCGATGAGATGCCCTCCATGAACGACACCAGCTGAGTCAACAGAGCGGTGTGCGCATGGAGGACACTCAGCATGGCTGTCTGCCCTACATGGAGCTGGCGAAGGAGGTACACAGACTCCTCACTCAGGGCAGCAGGGGACACAGGGGCAGGGGGTGCGGTGCCTGGCCCAAAGGAGACACGCTCCCGAACATGGGAGCCTCCACGGACCTGGGGAATGGGAGCCGATGGGAGGGCGGTGGTGGTGCTGGTGGTGGCGGGGACAGCAACACTAGCTGGGGTGTGGTGGCTGCTGACACCCGCCTCCATAAGGGAGTCATCCTCCGAGTTGCTCTGGTCCTCAGCTGAGGTGGATGGTGCTGAGGACTCCTCGGTGTGGCTCCCCTCGCCCTCCGTGCCACTGGGTCCCTCCGACCACTCCTCGGCTGCTGACCCAGTCTGGCTCTCCGGCTCCTCCTGGTCCGTGGAGCTGTCCCCTTCCGTGGCCGTGGATGTATCTGCAAACAATGGGGAAACAGACAGACATCAGTCACCTGCACCAAACGCACACACCACTGTGAGCACAGCACATTACAGAGCAAGCCCTGGCATCATTAGTTGTACATTGCTAAAAGTGCCCTAACTGAACAGGAGCAGCCAATTGTCAGTCTGATGCCAACCATGGCACTCACATCCCACATGGCCTTGCACCCATCTGTCTGGTGTCTGTTGGATTGCAACACCCCAGTGTGGACACATGCACCAACTACACAGTAGTTGGACAGTGCAGAGGACACGGTGTAGCATGTGGACATGCACACATCACAGCTCTTGCCACTGAGTCAGTACAGGTTTCCGGATGAAAGGGATGCCCAGAGTCAAATAGGAAATGCATGTGATGCATACCAGCGACAGACACCATGATGCACCCATGTCCTGATAGCCATCGCCACAATGGTGTGCATGTAGCACATGTCACTCCCCTGCAGGATCACCAATAAGTAGACACATGCCATGGCGGAGGCATGACTGCTAAGTCATACATCACTGTCTCAGTGATGTATGACTTGGCAGCCAGACAACAACACTCTGCACTGTGTCACAATAGTAGGTCATGGGGAATGCAAGTCCTGGAGCTGCACAAGTGCACATGTACATCCCCCCACAACACATCATCTTAACCCTCATCTGTCCAGGTCATACCTATTGGACATATGGGAGACCTGTGACACTACCCTCTGAACCTGAGCCCCTCACAATCTGCTGTGAATGGGGAACAGCTGCCTGAACTTCACATTCGCATACCCCAGTCTGCACGGGCAGCTGATCAAACACCTATGTGACACACAAGTATCGTCTCCTATGGTCACATCTCCAGTGGCATGCTGAGCCCCTACCAAGAAACACCCCAGCAGTCCTGGCAACTAATCCACAGCACACTGACACAGAGGCAGACACCTGAGGGGTCAAATCACTGCGCACAATGTGTCAGCTGATACACGGGAGTGGGAGTACAGAGTGCATTGCATGGCCTGGAGTAGGCATGACTGTCCTGCCCCACATGAATGAGGGATGAGCCCTGGACAGTGGATAGCTGGCTATGTATGTGTGACACACGTAATCTGCACACTCCTGGGGCCCAAACATTGTTCCCACCCGCTGCATGGGCGTGTGCCACATACCCCAGGCACATGTGGTGGCTCAGCTCAGCAAGTGGACCGCATATCAAAGCAACACGCAGATTACATGTCCGAACACAGGCGTTGTGTGAACAATGGACCCACCCATGATGCCCACAACAGAGTTAGGGAAACAGATGCTGTCCCCCACCTTTAGTGAAGCAAACTGCAAGGACACAGTCCCAAGTGACACAATTCCCTGAATGTAAGGGCCACACCTGGGTATCAGATGAGGAGTGGGCAGTGCACAATAGAGGGACATGGCTCCTGGACAACATGACTGCTGCACTGTGGCAGTTGAACCAGGCCAGAGGAGGGCACAAAGCATGTAATACAGAGTTCACAGTGCAGTCTTTGACTCACCCCTCCTTGCTGCTGTCTGGCCTTCAGCTGCCCATCCAGGTCTGGAAACACCACCGCCAGGATCTGGAGCATGTGGGGGTCAGGGTCCGTGTTCCGCCCCTCCTGCGAGGAGGCGACAGCTTCAGCTGGACCCGTGCAATCCTCCGGGTCCAGCCCCGAAGGTCCTGCCACCTCTTCTGGCAGTTGCGGATCCGGCGCTTGTAGACCCCCACGGACCGGACAGCCCGGACGATGTCCTTCCAGATCTCCTGCTTCCGATGGGCATTAACCTGTCAGGATGACAAAGTGAAAAGGCCATTACTACACATGCAACATATCCGTGCATGACACAGTTGTATATACATGTCTCAATCACAGGGGCACATGATGTACACAGGCAGTGCAAAGCTGCCCATGGACAGTTTGCCAGACGTCACTACATGGTATCATTGCATGGGAAGTAAAACCTTGTTCAAATGCACTGTCACTGCACCATACCTGTCCAGTGCATGTCACTACACACTATGGGGGGTGACAACTACTCAGTGAGCCTGCTAGCCAGTGGCGTGCAGACTTTCAGCCTTGCTAGTCAGACAATATGCACATTCAGAAAGGCAGTGCACAGAACACTCACCTGCTCCCCTGGTGTCCCATACAGCTTGCTGTACTGTGGAAGTAGGCTGTCCAGCAGGGCCTGGTTCTCCTCAAGGCTGAAGGCTGGGGCTCTCTCCACAGTACGTGCCATTGCAGGGTCCAGAGGGGCAGAGACAGCAGCAGTGCAGTGGCAGATGTCGTCCTGGAGCATGTAGTGCAGGCAAGTGAGCTCTCAGGGGAACAGCCAGCAATATATATGTGCTGGAGAGGCAGATACTGTCCCTTGTGTCCAAAGTGATAGGTCCAAGTCGTTTGCATCTTCTGAATCTGGCCAATCCATGGAATAGCAGCACCAATACACGCCCACAGCATCCTTCAAATCTTCAACTTCATGACATACATGATTTTGCAACATTGTTGTGGGTGACCAACTGAATTTCCAGCAACCGACTCGTTCGAAATTCGAAAACGCGTCCGTTGCCAGGCAAGGCCATTGTCAATGGGTGCGCACCGATCGGTCCATTGCGGTACAACGCGTACAGGGGTACAACGCGTACCCGCACACATTGAATGCAATGGGCCGGCCGGGGCACCGATCGGTCCATTGCTGATCAACGCGTACAGGGGTACAACGCGTACCGCACACATTGAATGCAATGGGCCGGCCGGGGCACCGATCGGTCCATTGCAGTACAACGCGTACAGGGGTACAACGCGTACCCGCACACATTGAATGCAATGGGCCGGCCGGGGGCACCGATCGGTCCATTGCAGTATCAACGCGTACAGGGGTACAACGCGTACCCGCACACATTGAATGCAATGGGCCGGCCGGGGGCACCGATCGGTCCATTGCTGTTCAACGCATCACTGTACAAGTGACTGGCATATGTCACCATGCCTGTCTCAGATGGACATATGCCAGCCACAGATAGCTCCCAGGGAGTGAGGGGCACACCTACATCACGACAGCCTGTCCAAACTTTATCATAAGGCATGTAAGGCTGCATTTCCTATTGTGTGTATGTTGGTGTACATGTTGTCCTGTGGGTGTCACCTGTGGGCAGCCACCCCCAGGCTGTGCACGTGTTCATGGGGACAGGATCCTGGGTGTTACGTGTACATGACCACTGTGATGTGCAACTGTTCATATCTGTGCATGTGCCATGGTCACATTTCACGGTGGTGTATGTGTATGTCATGTCACATACCCCGTGAGTCCCATGTGGGACGGTATGTTTGAGCCAGGGTGTCCCAGTGGCACAATAGTGATGGTCCTCCACAGTCTGTGTGCATGTAGTGTTTACAATGTCTCTGATTTCATGTGCACAATGGGAGACAGTCTCCACATCCACGTTGTGTGTGCATGGACTTTGATGTTGTGCGTGTGTGTGTCACAGACGTCCATGTCTGTCCTGCCGTGGCAAGTGGGACCACTACCTGTGGGGGTCATGGTTGTTTTGCTGTGGTGTATACATGATACTCCATGTAATGCCAGTGTCCATGTGGCAATACAGGGTCCCTGGGAATGTACCTGTCGTTGAGCTGTGGTGCCTGGGGCACATCTGTCCTCACATGTCACTGTGGGGGGTGATTGTGACACGGCAGCAGGAGATGGGAACTGTGACACGGCCTCATGATATCCAATGGGCCAACCTGGGACTAATTGATGCCACTTGTTGGACCGTGTTGACAGATGTTGGCCATGTATGTACCATACATGTCCTTACGGAACTGCACACTTCATGTAGTTGTGCCTCATAATGATGTATGTTGGGATATTGAGTGTGTTCAATGCCGCATATGTGGGGTGACTGACAATCTTGCTTACTTCTCCTCTGCACTGCAGGGCTCCTGCTGTCCATCGACCATTCCCAGACCTGGCAACGATGGTGGAACGGGACAGCATCCGACGGTACCGCTTCACCAGGCAGCTGATTGAGGATTTGGCAGTGCAGTTGTCCCCACATTTGCAGCCTGGCCGGCCGTATCCTACAGCGCTGACCCCCAAGGTGAAGGTGATGGCAGCCCTACACTTCTTTGCCACCGGTACCTTCCAACATACTGTGGCGACTGCTGGTGGGATGTCACAGACCATGTTGAGCCGTGTGCTCCGCGATGTTTTGGCGGCAATGTTGCTATTCCTGAACCGGTACATCTATTTCCCTAGACTGCGACGACTCACTGACGTGAAGAGTGACTTTTATGCCCTGGGGAGGATGCCGCATGTCATTGGCTCCATTGATGGGACACATGTGGCTTTGGTACCACCACAGGCCCAGGAGCAGGCCTACAGGAACCGCAAGCACTACCACTCGGTCAATGCACTGGTGGTGTGTCTTGCAGACATGACCATCACACACGTGTGTGCCCGTTTCCCTGGTTCAGCACACGATGCCTTTGTGATGAGGAGTAGTCGCATCCCCAGGATGATGGCACAGATGCAGAACCAGCGTGCCTGGCTTGTCGGTGTGTACTGACTTTGTGCCATTGTGTGTGATCTGATCTGTAGTATTCCGCCCACTTTTCCAAGTCAGCTAATGTGCACTTGTCTGTCCGTAGGTGACTCGGGATACCCCAACATGCCGTGGTTGCTGACACCCCTCAGGAACCCTGTGACACCAGCCCAGATGCGCTACAATGAGGCACATGGTCGGACCAGGAGAGTGATTGAGCGGACATTTGGTCTCCTGAAGAGCCGCTTCCGCTGCCTGGACAAGACCGGAGGGTCCCTCCCATATGCCCCTGCGAAAGTGTGCAAGATTATCATCGTCTGCTGCATGCTCCACAACCTGGCAGTGCGGAAGGAGTTGCCTCTCATCCAGGATGACAATGACCAACATCCGCCACCTGTGGAGGATCCTGGCCTGGACCACGATGCCAGTGACGATGATGATGATGATGATGAGGGTGATGTCCGCACACAGCTCATCACCAACTTCTTTAGCTGAATGTGAGTATCCTGAGGTGTCATGTCAATGATGTGAGTTGGCATGATATGTGTAGGTGGTGCTCTGGTGCTGTTGGAGTGTGTCCATGGGCTACTTGACTGGATGTGTGTTGCGATGTGTGCTTACAGGTGGGCTGTACTCCCCAACAGTGTTGACATGCTAACTTGGTTCTGGGTGGGTATCTTGTAACATGTATTGTGCATGAGTTTTGCTGTTCTGTCCTGTACTCCATTGCTTTTGACTGTGTGTCATTTCTGTCCTTCACAGGGTACTTTCAGATTCGTTTGGTCAACTGTGTCCACCGACGACGTGATTGCACTTCCAGGGTGGTAGCTGTTGTGTCCCTACAGGTGATGTGCGCCACACCCATGGACTTCCTTCCGTCTACAGTTGTTGACTGTGTGCCCACTGCCAGGTGGGATTACCTTGCATCTGTAGTGGTTACGACATGTTGCAACTGTGTAATAAACCTGTGCTTCACTTTGTGATGTGCGTTGTCTGTGGTCACACATTTGACTGCCATTTGCTTACTGCACCTGTGGGCTACTTGACTACAACTGGGAATGGGTGTGGTGTCTGTGCATTGCACCGTCTTCCCTGGCAACATCAGTGTAGGCAATGAGTCAGATGGCCTAGGTGTGTATGTGTTGTGTAGCCCTGGTGGTGTGTCTCCCTCATATGTGTCACGTTGCCTTTACTCACATGCCTGTGTTGTACTTGCTGTTGCAGTTCGCATACACAGTGTAATTTTGCAGTTCATCATCCCCATAACAGCACCCACGTTGGAATCACAACAGAGGCAAGTATGGTGTATTAGTGTGTTTATTGTGATACATTTGTGTGAATAGTGCATAGGATGGGTAGTGCTGTACATAAATCTTGCAATCAGAAGTTCCTAGGTGAATTGAAAGTCCTGGTAGACAGAATCCCCAGTATCGGGGCCACAGTTGTCTGAGACATTGGTCCAACTTGTACTCCCCATGCAATGTGTGGGAGTAGTGTTGCCGTCAACAGGGTGAACAGTCTGTGCACAAAGGTGAACATCCAGAACAGGTTCAGGCTTCCTGGGAGTTGCGCTTGGCCATCGGCCTCTCACTTGCCCCTCTTCGGACGACCCCTCTTCTTGGGGGGGCCCTCAAGTACAGGCTGCTGCGGTGCAGGGGACTCTCCGCCAGAGTCATCCTCCCTCCCTGTGGCAGTTGCAGTTTGGGCAGCACCAGATGTTGTTGGCACACAGGGAGGTGTGGACTCGTTGCTGTTCATCTGGCGGAGGCATTGTAAAATGTCCCTGTGCACCGCCGTCATCTCATGCAGTGCATCCCACTTGGACTCCACGCGGGACATGTGTGAGTCCACGCGGGACATGTGTGACTCCACGTGGGACATGTGAGAGTCCAAGCGGGCATGATGGGCAGCCTGCTGCTGTTTCATGTCTCTGAGGAGCCCCACTACCTGGCTGAGGTCTCCGGTGCTGGACTGGTACGCATCAGCTATGCGTACCAGTTGTGGGTCATCATGCACACCAGCAACCTCTGCAAGCAGCGACCTCTGTCTCCCACCCCTCCCACCACCCCTGCTGACATGTGCAGTGCGTGCAGTGGCACGCACAGATGACCCTGGTCCACCTTGGAGGTTGGTGGTGGTGGTGGTGTCCATGGCCCCAGGTTGGTCCAGGGTCCCTGTGCTGGTGTTGCTCCTTGTTCTGTCCATGTCGGCAGGGATGGTATTTGTGTTGACAGTCGTTGGAGGGGTGGGTGCAGGGGGTGCAGCTGGTGGTCCTGCTGGTGCTGCAGCTGGTGGTCCTGCTGGTGCTGCATGTAGACTTGCACCGGATGTGCCAGGTTGGTCTTCTTCGTCCGAGGAGGGCAGAGGCTGTACGACACCAGTGAGCTCCGCATCCTCTTGAGCCTGGGACTGGGACTCCTCAGCGTCTGCTGCTGTGTCCCCATCATCACCTGTTTTTGGGAGACACACACAATGTATGTTATGTTTCTGCAGGCATCAATGGTTGACACACCTGACAGTTGTGACTGTGCCTCTGGGTGCGGGCCTGTACATTGCATTGTCCTAAGTCGTCACAGTCAGGGGTTGATATTGGTGTGGCACATTGTCCTGCATTATTTGGGCATTTCTATGTATTTGTTGGGGTGTGAACATGGTCTGCATTGGTTGTGTTTGGTTGACAGCCGGCCCTCCTTCCCACCCACCCAGCCAGTCAGTTATCCCACCATGGACTGTGCTTGCATTGCAGGGAGTGGAAGTTGTCTCTCAGGATGTCAGTCAGTGGTGTCCTGCTGTTTGTTGGTGCACAGTTGCCAGCAGGGCCTTGTGCTCCCCACAGCAGTAGCCAGTGTCAGCCATCTTGTGAGTCCTTCTCCACTCCCTGTGATGTGAGCATGGTTCAGGGTGGTGTTGATGGGACAGTTGTGGGGGTGACCAATATCAGTGACTGCCACTCCCATCATGCTATTGCCTCCACCCCACTTGCCAGCATTCCCATACTTACTTGCTTTTGTGGGGAGTTCAGTGTGTGTGGGTGTGAGGGCAATGGCAAGATGGCTGACAGTGGTGTCCTGCTGTTGGTTGGTGTGCAGTTCCCAGCAGGGCCTTGTGCTCCCCACAGCAGTAGCCAGTGTCAGCCATCTTGTGAGTCCTTCTCCACTCCCTGTGATGTGAGCATGGTTCAGGGTGGTGTTGATGGGCCAGTTGTGAGGCTGAGCAATATCTGTGCCTACTACTCCCATCATGCTATTGCCTCCACCCCCTTCCCAGCATGCCCATGCTTCCTTCCTTTGACTCTGCTTCCCTGTGGGGTGGGCTGGCTGTGCTGACAGGATGGCTGGGAGTGTTGTCCTGGCAGTTGTTTGGCTAAAAGTCCCAAGAGTGTCCCTGTGCTTCACACAACATAACCCAGGGTGGTGGTTCTTTGTGGGATCTTGAGTTAGGATGGGAGGCATTGCATTCTACCAGGTGGGTTCTGTGGAGTTTGTGTTGAGGGGGTGTGTGAGGGGAGGTGCTTGTGACTATGGTCAGTGCTGCAAGTCCTCCTTCCCACCCAGCCAGCCAGATGTCCCACCATGGAACGTGCTTGCATTGCAGGGAGTGGAAGTTGTCTCTCAGGATGTCAGTCAGTGGTGTCCTGCTGTTTGTTGGTGCACAGTTGCCAGCAGGGCCTTGTGCTCCCCACAGCAGTAGCCAGTGTCAGCCATCTTGTGAGTCCTTCTCCACTCCCTGTGATGTGAGCATGGTTCAGGGTGGTGTTGATGGGCCAGTTGTGAGGGTGACCAATATCTGTGACTGCCACTCCCATCATGCTAGGGTCTGTCCGGGGCTATGTGGGGAACACAGTCAGGGACTTGGGCAAGGACTGGGAACAGGGTAGAAAACAAAGACAGAGAGGAGTACAGCACTGCCCAGGAGCACACAGGAAGTCAGAGGAGAAAAGGGATCCAAAGGGGAAGCCTGTAGAGGTGAACAAGAAGGGTGAGACTCGGAAAGGAAGGGCACTCATGAGGCGGCTCAGCATTCAGAATCACTTAAACCCAGGACGGATGTGCAATACACTTAAACATGAAACAACGTTAACAATAAAGGGGATGTGGGGTAAAGCACTCAGGAGCTCCACACGGTAAGACTGAAGCTCAGTAAGTTCATCACCCACAATTGCTGTTACAGATACTGACTGGAAATACCCACATATAGGATATGTATACAAAGGCAGGGTCTGTGGAGCTTATACCTATGGTGATGTTATAACAGTAACTCAAAGACAATACTCACAGTGAACAAGAAACACCACCTAGGTAGTCAGCCGTGCCCACGGATCCTGGCGATCAAACAGGAACACGCAAGGCAGTAACAGCAAAGGGGTAGAACTAAACACAAGCACAATAGACAAGGAGCTAGCAAGGAGGAGTGCTTAACAGGAAAGGAAGGAAATCACAGGGCACACTTGGCAGAAAGCAGGTAACAAACATACAAGGTAACAGAAGCGAGACAGCAGAATAGAAAGATAGCAAACTAGAACTGGAACCAAGGAAATGAGATGAAAGGCAGGGACTGGAAAAGGATATACAGAAAGGGAGGCTACAAGGGTATACTAGAATAGTACAGGGTCAGGAAACAAGAAAACAAAGTAGCATAGGATGCAGTGCTGGGGCAAGAATTGAGCAAAGGCTCAGGAGTCAAAGTAGCACTACAGGTCAGGAACAAGGAAATGTTAAGGCTCAGGAATCAAGGAAGCACTGCAAGCAGTGCTGGTTCAGGAAACAGGAAAATGGCTACAGCTCAGGAAACAAGGAGTCAAGAGCGCACTGCAAGCAGTGCAAGTCAGGCACAAGAAATAGCTGAAGCCCAGGAAAAGGAACAGAGACTAACTATAGCTCAGGATACTAGGTAGCACTGCAGGCAGTGCTAAGGCAGGCACAAGGAAAATAGCTATAGCTCAGGAACACAGGAAACCAGGTAGCACTGCAGGCAGTGCTAATTCAGGCACAAGGAAATAGCTATAGCTAAGGAATCACTGGAAACAAGGATAGCAAAAGCTCAGGGAGCACAGGAAACAAGGATCGGTCTCACCGGTAAACAGCTTACAATGACCAACACTGGACTGAAGGGAGCTGGGGCTTAAAAGAGCTCACAGTAATCATGTGCAGCAGGTGTGAGCAGGCTAGCAGCAGCCAGCCACAGGTGAGCTGAATTCCTCCACCCATCCTTGGCCTGCAGGGGTGGAGACTAAGCAGTGAGCAGGGAATCCTGGGTAATGGAGTTTTCAGGCATGAGTAGGCTGGCTTCACAAAACCCGGCATGGATTGGGAATGGATGTTAGTTCCCAATAAGTGTCCAAATGGCTGGAAGTCAGGATTTGCATGCAGGGGAGGGTCTGGAGGTTTATTAGAGGACTGGAAAGTCCCCCAGTTCAGCCCCCTGGTGGTGGACACGGGAATGCAGGGAGCAAGTCGTGACAGTACACCCCTCCAAAGACCCTCTCCCTGAATCTGGAACTGGATTCAAGGCCGTGGCTCCTAAGAAGTAAGTCCATTTCCCTCATAGATGTAGTGCAAGATGCCAGCGGACTGCAGAAAAATGGTGACGTTCTGGAAGGTTTTGTCTCTGATGCTGGTGATTCAGTCTCTGGATGTATATGTACTGAGAACTCTGGAGGCTGGCAAACTGGAAGCCCAGGGTCAAAGAGTTGGAAAATAGAGGTTCAAGTGCTGAAGGCAGGGAGCCCGGAGGCTCTGGTGCTGAAGGCAGGGAGCCCGGAGGCTCTGGTGCTGAAGGCAGGGAGCCCGGAGGCTCTGGTGCTGAAGGCAGGGAGCCCGGAGGCTCTGGTGCTGCAGGCAGGGAGCCCGGAGGCTCTGGTGCTGTAGGCAGGGAGCCCGGAGGCTCTGGTGCTGAAGGCAGGGAGCCCGGAGGCTCTGGTGCTGAAGGCAGGGAGCCCGGAAGCTCTGGTGCTGAAGGCAGGGAGCCCGGAAGCTCTGGTGCGAAAGGCAGGGAGCCTAGAAGCTCGGGTCCTGGAGGCAGGGAGCCTAGAAGCTCGAGTCCTGGAGGCAGGGAGCCTGGAAGCTCTGAGTCCTGGAGGCAGTGAGCCTGGAAGCTCGGGTCCTGGAGGCAGGGAGCCTGGAAGCTCTGAGTCCTGGAGGCAGTGAGACTGGAAGCTCGAGTCCGGGAGGCAGGGAGCCTGGAAGCTCTGAGTCCGGGAGGCAGGGAGCCTGGAAGCTCGGGTCCGGGAGGCAGGGAGCCTGGAAGCTCGGGTCCGGGAGGCAGGGAGCCTGGAAGCTCGGGTCCTGGAGGCAGGGAGCCTGGAAGCTCGGGTCCTGGAGGCAGGGAGCCTGGAAGCTCGGGTCCTGGAGGCAGGGAGCCTGGAAGCTCGGGTCCTGGAGGCAGGGAGCCTGGAAGCTCGGGTCCTGGAGGCAGGGAGCCTGGAAGCTCGGGTCCTGGAGGCAGGGAGCCTGGAAGCTCGGGTCCTGGAGGCAGGGAGCCTGGAAGCTCGGGTCCTGGAGGCAGGGAGCCTGGAAGCTCGGGTCCTGGAGGCAGGGAGCCTGGAAGCTCTGGTGCGAAAGGCAGGGAGCCTGGAAGCTCGAGTCCTGGAGGCAGTGAGCCTGGAAGCTCGGGTCCGGGAGGCAGGGAGCCTGGAAGCTCGGGTCCGGGAGGCAGGGAGCCTGGAAGCTCTGGTCCTGGGAGGCAGGGAGCCTGGAAGCTCTGGGCCTGGAGGCAGGGAGCCTGGAAGCTCTGGGCCTGGAGGCAGGGAGCCTGGAAGCTCTGGGCCTGGAGGCAGGGAGCCTGGAAGCTCTGGGCCTGGAGGCAGGGAGCCTGGAAGCTCTGGTCCTGGAGGCAGGGAGCCTGGAAGCTCTGGTCCTGGAGGCAGGGAGCCTGGAAGCTCTGGTCCTGGAGGCAGGGAGCCTGGAAGCTCTGGTCCTGGAGGCAGGGAGCCTGGAAGCTCTGGGTCCTGGAGGCAGGGAGCCTGGAAGCTCTGGTCCTGGAGGCAGGGAGCCTGGAAGCTCTGGTCCTGGAGGCAGGGAGCCTGGAAGCTCTGGTCCTGGAGGCAGGGAGCCTGGAAGCTCTGGTCCTGGAGGCAGGAGCCTGGAAGCTCTGGGCCTGGAGGCAGGGAGCCTGGAAGCTCTGGGCCTGGAGGCAGGGAGCCTGGAAGCTCTGGTCCTGGAGGCAGGGAGCCTGGAAGCTCTGGTCCTAGAGGCAGGAGCCTGGAAGCTCTGGTCCTGGAGGCAGGGAGCCTGGAAGCTCTGGTCCTGGAGGCAGGGAGCCTGGAAGCTCTGGTCCTGGAGGCAGGGAGCCTGGAAGCTCTGGTCCTCGAGGCAGGGAGCCTGGAAGCTCTGGAAACTTTACATGAAAACAAGGTAAGGGCAAAGTGACACATGGTTCATAGACTTTCAGCTCTGAGAATGGTAGTAGACTGTGAAAGGTAGATTCGCTGCTGTCAGTAGGGACTTCTTCACAGGTCCTTGTAGTATCCGGGACTGTGATATCTACTGGACTGCAGAACTGGGTAACCTTGTGTGAAAGGAGAGCAGACATGCTAGAACCAGAATTCTTATTCAGCAAGCTGAGTATGGTATCATTCTCCTTTTGCACTGCTGACACAGACAGTAAACCTGGATCCGAACAGAAAAGCAAGTCAGGATCTGGCAAAGAGGTGTTTGAAAGCCAATGAGTGAAATATTGTGAACGTAAATGTCCATTTCTCAAAAGAGGATTTATTGTTTCAGGACTAGGGTGAACATTTTCACAGTTGCTTTGCACCTTAAAACACGCTGGAGTTCTTTCTTCAAGATGGCTATTTTGTCTTTCTGCTGCTAACAAGATTTGCAAAAATTAATTTTCATCCTGCAAGTCACTGGCTGACATCAGGTGAAGATCAGGGTCACAGATTGAATGAAAATCTAACATAGAAGGATCAGCCAACCACAGGGAATAATATTCAGCACGTAAAAGTCTGTTTTGTTCCAGGAATTGATCTCTAGAGTTCAAGGACTTTCTGGATCTGTTGCTAAACATCTTGGCAAGAACTGACAGGGTGGGTTCTGAGAAAAAGTGGTAGCTAACTGAACGCAAAGGAACCTCACAAGTGACCCTGGAAATGTGGGTTGGTCATTCTGTCAGGGTCTGTCCGGGACTATGTGGGGAACACAGTCAGGGACTTGGGCAAGGACTGGGAACAGGGTAGAAAACAAAGACAGAGAGGAGTACAGCGCTGCCCAGGAGCACACAGGAAGTCAGAGGAGAAAAGGGATCCAAAGGGGAAGCCTGTAGAGGTGAACAAGAAGGGTGAGACTCGGAAAGGAAGGGCACTCATGAGGCGGCTCAGCATTCAGAATCACTTAAACCCAGGACGGATGTGCAATACACTTAAACATGAAACAACGTTAACAATAAAGGGGATGTGGGGTAAAGCACTCAGGAGCTCCACACGGTAAGACTGAAGCTCAGTAAGTTCATCACCCACAATTGCTGTTACAGATACTGACTGGAAATACCCACATATAGGATATGTATACAAAGGCAGGGTCTGTGGAGCTTATACCTATGGTGATGTTATAACAGTAACTCAAAGACAATACTCACAGTGAACAAGAAACACCACCTAGGTAGTCAGCCGTGCCCACGGATCCTGGCGATCAAACAGGAACACGCAAGGCAGTAACAGCAAAGGGGTAGAACTAAACACAAGCACAATAGACAAGGAGCTAGCAAGGAGGAGTGCTTAACAGGAAAGGAAGGAAATCACAGGGCACACTTGGCAGAAAGCAGGTAACAAACATACAAGGTAACAGAAGCGAGACAGCAGAATAGAAAGATAGCAAACTAGAACTGGAACCAAGGAAATGAGATGAAAGGCAGGGACTGGAAAAGGATATACAGAAAGGGAGGCTACAAGGGTATACTAGAATAGTACAGGGTCAGGAAACAAGAAAACAAAGTAGCATAGGATGCAGTGCTGGGGCAAGAATTGAGCAAAGGCTCAGGAGTCAAAGTAGCACTACAGGTCAGGAACAAGGAAATGTTAAGGCTCAGGAATCAAGGAAGCACTGCAAGCAGTGCTGGTTCAGGAAACAGGAAAATGGCTACAGCTCAGGAAACAAGGAGTCAAGAGCGCACTGCAAGCAGTGCAAGTCAGGCACAAGAAATAGCTGAAGCCCAGGAAAAGGAACAGAGACTAACTATAGCTCAGGATACTAGGTAGCACTGCAGGCAGTGCTAAGGCAGGCACAAGGAAAATAGCTATAGCTCAGGAACACAGGAAACCAGGTAGCACTGCAGGCAGTGCTAATTCAGGCACAAGGAAATAGCTATAGCTAAGGAATCACTGGAAACAAGGATAGCAAAAGCTCAGGGAGCACAGGAAACAAGGATCGGTCTCACCGGTAAACAGCTTACAATGACCAACACTGGACTGAAGGGAGCTGGGGCTTAAAAGAGCTCACAGTAATCATGTGCAGCAGGTGTGAGCAGGCTAGCAGCAGCCAGCCACAGGTGAGCTGAATTCCTCCACCCATCCTTGGCCTGCAGGGGTGGAGACTAAGCAGTGAGCAGGGAATCCTGGGTAATGGAGTTTTCAGGCATGAGTAGGCTGGCTTCACAAAACCCGGCATGGATTGGGAATGGATGTTAGTTCCCAATAAGTGTCCAAATGGCTGGAAGTCAGGATTTGCATGCAGGGGAGGGTCTGGAGGTTTATTAGAGGACTGGAAAGTCCCCCAGTTCAGCCCCCTGGTGGTGGACACGGGAATGCAGGGAGCAAGTCGTGACAGTACACCCCTCCAAAGACCCTCTCCCTGAATCTGGAACTGGATTCAAGGCCGTGGCTCCTAAGAAGTAAGTCCATTTCCCTCATAGATGTAGTGCAAGATGCCAGCGGACTGCAGAAAAATGGTGACGTTCTGGAAGGTTTTGTCTCTGATGCTGGTGATTCAGTCTCTGGATGTATATGTACTGAGAACTCTGGAGGCTGGCAAACTGGAAGCCCAGGGTCAAAAAGTTGGAAAAATAGAGGTTCAAGTGCTGAAGGCAGGGAGCCCGGAGGCTCTGGTGCTGAAGGCAGGGAGCCCGGAGGCTCTGGTGCTGAAGGCAGGGAGCCCGGAGGCTCTGGTGTTGAAGGCAGGGAGCCCGGAGGCTCTGGTGTTGAAGGCAGGGAGCCCGGAGGCTCTGGTGTTGAAGGCAGGGAGCCCGGAGGCTCTGGTGCTGAAGGCAGGGAGCCCGGAGGCTCTGGTGCTGCAGGCAGGGAGCCCGGAGGCTCTGGTGCTGCAGGCAGGGAGCCCGGAGGCTCTGGTGCTGCAGGCAGGGAGCCCGGAGGCTCTGGTGCTGCAGGCAGGGAGCCCGGAGGCTCTGGTGCTGAAGGCAGGGAGCCCGGAGGCTCTGGTGCTGAAGGCAGGGAGCCCGGAGGCTCTGGTGCTGAAGGCAGGGAGCCCGGAGGCTCTGGTGCTGCAGGCAGGGAGCCCGGAGGCTCTGGTGCTGAAGGCAGGGAGCCCGGAGGCTCTGGTGCTGAAGGCAGGGAGCCCGGAGGCTCTGGTGCTGTAGGCAGGAGCCCGGAGGCTCTGGTGCTGTAGGCAGGGAGCCCGGAGGCTCTGGTGCTGTAGGCAGGGAGCCCGGAGGCTCTGGTGCTGTAGGCAGGGAGCCCGGAGGCTCTGGTGCTGTAGGCAGGGAGCCCGGAGGCTCTGGTGCTGAAGGCAGGGAGCCCGGAGGCTCTGGTGCTGTAGGCAGGAGCCCGGAGGCTCTGGTGCTGAGGCAGGAGCCCGGAGGCTCTGGTGCGAAAGGCAGGGAGCCCGGAAGCTCTGGTGCGAAGGCAGGGAGCCTGGAAGCTCTGGTGCGAAGGCAGGGAGCCTGGAAGCTCTGGTGCGAAAGGCAGGGAGCCTAGAAGCTCGGGTCCTGGAGGCAGGAGCCTGGAAGCTCGAGTCCTGGAGGCAGTGAGCCTGGAAGCTCGGGTCCTGGAGGCAGGGAGCCTGGAAGCTCGAGTCCTGGAGGCAGTGAGACTGGAAGCTCGGGTCCGGGAGGCAGGGAGCCTGGAAGCTCGAGTCCTGGAGGCAGTGAGCCTGGAAGCTCGGGTCCGGGAGGCAGGGAGCCTGGAAGCTCGGGTCCTGGAGGCAGGGAGCCTGGAAGCTCGGGTCCTGGAGGCAGGGAGCCTGGAAGCTCGGGTCCTGGAGGCAGGGAGCCTGGAAGCTCTGGTGCGAAAGGCAGGGAGCCTGGAAGCTCGGGTCCTGGAGGCAGTGAGCCTGGAAGCTCGAGTCCTGGAGGCAGTGAGCCTGGAAGCTCGGGTCCGGGAGGCAGGGAGCCTGGAAGCTCGGGTCCGGGAGGCAGGGAGCCTGGAAGCTCTGGTCCTGGGGGCAGGGAGCCTGGAAGCTCTGGGCCTGGAGGCAGGGAGCCTGGAAGCTCTGGGCCTGGAGGCAGGGAGCCTGGAAGCTCTGGGCCTGGAGGCAGGGAGCCTGGAAGCTCTGGGCCTGGAGGCAGGGAGCCTGGAAGCTCTGGGCCTGGAGGCAGGGAGCCTGGAAGCTCTGGGCCTGGAGGCAGGGAGCCTGGAAGCTCTGGGCCTGGAGGCAGGGAGCCTGGAAGCTCTGGGCCTGGAGGCAGGGAGCCTGGAAGCTCTGGGCCTGGAGGCAGGGAGCCTGCAAGCTCTGGTCCTGGAGGCAGGGAGCCTGCAAGCTCTGGTCCTGGAGGCAGGGAGCCTGGAAGCTCTGGGTCCTGGAGGCAGGGAGCCTGGAAGCTCTGGGTCCTGGAGGCAGGGAGCCTGGAAGCTCTGGTCCTGGAGGCAGGGAGCCTGGAAGCTCTGGTCCTGGAGGCAGGGAGCCTGGAAGCTCTGGAAACTTTACATGAAAACAAGGTAAGGGCAAAGTGACACATGGTTCATAGACTTTCAGCTCTGAGAATGGTAGTAGACTGTAAAAGGTAGATTCGCTGCTGTCAGTAGGGACTTCTTCACAGGTCCTTGTAGTATCCGGGACTGTGATATCTACTGGACTGCAGAACTGGGTAACCTTGTGTGAAAGGAGAGCAGACATGCTAGAACCAGAATTCTTATTCAGCAAGCTGAGTATGGTATCATTCTCCTTTTGCACTGCTGACACAGACAGTAAACCTGGATCCGAACAGAAAAGCAAGTCAGGATCTGGCAAAGAGGTGTTTGAAAGCCAATGAGTGAAATATTGTGAACGTAAATGTCCATTTCTCAAAAGAGGATTTATTGTTTCAGGACTAGGGTGAACATTTTCACAGTTGCTTTGCACCTTAAAACACGCTGGAGTTCTTTCTTCAAGATGGCTATTTTGTCTTTCTGCTGCTAACAAGATTTGCAAAAATTAATTTTCATCCTGCAAGTCACTGGCTGACATCAGGTGAAGATCAGGGTCACAGATTGAATGAAAATCTAACATAGAAGGATCAGCCAACCACAGGGAATAATATTCAGCACGTAAAAGTCTGTTTTGTTCCAGGAATTGATCTCTAGAGTTCAAGGACTTTCTGGATCTGTTGCTAAACATCTTGGCAAGAACTGACAGGGTGGGTTCTGAGAAAAAGTGGTAGCTAACTGAACGCAAAGGAACCTCACAAGTGACCCTGGAAATGTGGGTTGGTCATTCTGTCAGGGTCTGTCCGGGGCTATGTGGGGAACACAGTCAGGGACTTGGGCAAGGACTGGGAACAGGGTAGAAAACAAAGACAGAGAGGAGTACAGCACTGCCCAGGAGCACACAGGAAGTCAGAGGAGAAAAGGGATCCAAAGGGGAAGCCTGTAGAGGTGAACAAGAAGGGTGAGACTCGGAAAGGAAGGGCACTCATGAGGCGGCTCAGCATTCAGAATCACTTAAACCCAGGACGGATGTGCAATACACTTAAACATGAAACAACGTTAACAATAAAGGGGATGTGGGGTAAAGCACTCAGGAGCTCCACACGGTAAGACTGAAGCTCAGTAAGTTCATCACCCACAATTGCTGTTACAGATACTGACTGGAAATACCCACATATAGGATATGTATACAAAGGCAGGGTCTGTGGAGCTTATACCTATGGTGATGTTATAACAGTAACTCAAAGACAATACTCACAGTGAACAAGAAACACCACCTAGGTAGTCAGCCGTGCCCACGGATCCTGGCGATCAAACAGGAACACGCAAGGCAGTAACAGCAAAGGGGTAGAACTAAACACAAGCACAATAGACAAGGAGCTAGCAAAGAGGAGTGCTTAACAGGAAAGGAAGGAAATCACAGGGCACACTTGGCAGAAAGCAGGTAACAAACCTACAAGGTAACAGAAGCGAGACAGCAGAATAGAAAGATAGCAAACTAGAACTGGAACCAAGGAAATGAGATGAAAGGCAGGGACTGGAAAAGGATATACAGATAGGGAGGCTACAAGGGTATACTAGAATAGTACAGGGTCAGGAAACAAGAAAACAAAGTAGCATAGGATGCAGTGCTGGGGCAAGAATTGAGCAAAGGCTCAGGAGTCAAAGTAGCACTACAGGTCAGGAACAAGGAAATGTTAAGGCTCAGGAATCAAGGAAGCACTGCAAGCAGTGCTGGTTCAGGAAACAGGAAAATGGCTACAGCTCAGGAAACAAGGAGTCAAGAGCGCACTGCAAGCAGTGCAAGTCAGGCACAAGAAATAGCTGAAGCCCAGGAAAAGGAACAGAGACTAACTATAGCTCAGGATACTAGGTAGCACTGCAGGCAGTGCTAAGGCAGGCACAAGGAAAATAGCTATAGCTCAGGAACACAGGAAACCAGGTAGCACTGCAGGCAGTGCTAATTCAGGCACAAGGAAATAGCTATAGCTAAGGAATCACTGGAAACAAGGAATAGCAAAAGCTCAGGGAGCACAGGAAACAAGGATCGGTCTCACCGGTAAACAGCTTACAATGACCAACACTGGACTGAAGGGAGCTGGGGCTTAAAAGAGCTCACAGTAATCATGTGCAGCAGGTGTGAGCAGGCTAGCAGCAGCCAGCCACAGGTGAGCTGAATTCCTCCACCCATCCTTGGCCTGCAGGGGTGGAGACTAAGCAGTGAGCAGGGAATCCTGGGTAATGGAGTTTTCAGGCATGAGTAGGCTGGCTTCACAAAACCCGGCATGGATTGGGAATGGATGTTAGTTCCCAATAAGTGTCCAAATGGCTGGAAGTCAGGATTTGCATGC